>OX388320.1:2421536-3621536 GCA_947579605.1 Athripsodes cinereus | reverse complement strand
TAAAAATAACCGTAGAGTCCCTAATAAAGAAAAGCTCTCCCATTTATGTAAGTTTTCGAGTGTCCTGTAAAAGAAACGTGCTGTAAAACCTCACTAATAAGGCAGTAAAAATATAAAATTCAGCGACAAGTCATGCTATCCATCCTAAATGTTTTATTTTGTTCATTGGCACGAAGAGCATAATTATACTGCACGTAGGTATATTGCGTGCAGTTAGTCCGCTGGCTACCTCACGTGTGAAATATACATGATGTTAAGTTAAGGAAAAAAATAGATTATAATATATATGCGTAGAATGTAATTTCGTAGGATAGTTATTCATAAAAATTGACTCAAATAAGCATGCGTAGACCAAAAATTAGCCACATAATACTTTTAAGTAAAATATAAAAATTGAGACGCGTCAATTGAATCAATGTTAAGACCACAGCATGTGAAAACAACATTAGATATTTTTCATTATTCATTAATTTTTCATCACTCATCACATCATCACTGTTTTTGGATTATCTTTTAAAAATTGAATTGTTTTCACATGTTGTGGTCTTAAAATGTTCTTGGTTTAATTATTTTAAATAAATGAAATGTTAGCGGGTAGGTGCGGTGTAACTACCCATCCTGATTGTCTTATTTCTAAAGGCGGCAAGAGCACTACTTATAGGTATATTTAAAACTATTGTGTTTGAAAGAGAGATTGAAAGAACAATGTGTGAAATAAAGGTTGGAAATGAATGTTTGGAGCAAGTGGACGAATATGTATATTTAGGAAGTATGTTTGTGAGGAATGGTAGATCCGAAAGGGACATTGAAAAAAGAAAAGTGGCTGGTGCGAGAGTGAACGGTGCACTTCGATCTATTGTTAGCAATAGCAATGTCTCGAACATGACTAAAATGCTGGTGCACAACGCCATCCTCGTACCGACACTTATGTATGCAAGTGAAACTTGGACATGGCTGAAGAAGGACGAGAGTGAAATAAATGCAGTGGAGATGCGATCACTGAGAAGAATGGTAGGTAAAACATTGCGTGATAGAGTAAGAAATGAGGATATTTGAAGAATGAGTGGATGCAAGAGGAGTGTTGTTGATAGAATGCGTGCAAATAAATTGAGATGGTTTGGTCATGTGGAGCGAATGGATGGTGTAAGATTGACGAAGAGGGTGTATTTATCTGAAAGAGAGGGTGTGAGAAAGCGCGGACATCCAAGAACTACGTGGCTTAACCACGTGGATCAAATTCTCAAGGACGGTCGCGTGTTAAGTAAGAGAAATCGGCGTGCATGTATTAGAAACTGGACGAATGTAGAGGAAGCGAAAGAAGTATGTAAGGATAGATTGACATGGCGTTTCGTTCTCTCTGCCTACCACACCTGGGACACGGCGTGAGGGTAAAGTATAGTAAAACTATTGTCATTATCTGCCGTAAAATAAAATAAGAAGAAAGTGCTTACGTGCGACAAATTTCTCATACGATGAATCTCATGATGTGTTTCAAAATATTATAATGCTTGATTTTAACAACTAAATATCCTATCAAAAAATTTGCAATATTATACATAATATCAACAATTTTTTTATTTCATTTCTATTTTTAGGAGTACAAAAAAAACAAATGTCTCAAACTATTTATATAACTCTCCGGAGATTTAATCCTTTGATATCCTTTTACTTTGATTGAATATTTAAAACGATTTTCCATTCACACCTTTTTTGTTTTTATTTTGTAAGTAGAAATCTGCTGTTATGTGTGTGTGTGTGTCCCACTATGGGAGAATAAAGAATGTTGTTACCCTAATCTCAACTAGGTTTTATGTGCTTTCATCAAATCTCCACTGTACCTTCCAACTATTTCAAGTAACAAGCCCTATTACGATCTGATCCGTCAGAATAAACAGGGTTGCCAAAAACAATCGTCACGTGATATAAATCTAAAAGAATTGATAGTCAAATTCAATAAGTTATGTACTTAGGTATTATACTTTAGAACTTGTGCTTAAAAATCAACCCGTTTGACTAAACATTCAAAAAAACTAGTAATTTTTGAAAATTAAACATTTCCGTTTTCAATCGTTTCTTTTTTTGAGTATTCAAACTCTTTCACAAAGTAGAATTATTAGTCCTCAGATTTTTAAGCTTCTTTCACCTTTGCAGCAAACACCTAAAAATCAACGCAATTCAAAACTATTTATAACTTTACGTTCCGTTTGTCGTTATTTTTTTTTATTGCCGATTTTCATGACCTATCAATTTCAGAGATAGGTATTTGGTGAATTTTGTATTTCATAATATTAAAAAAGACATCTGAATGTACTACCTATGTACAAATTATTATGGTGGTTTTAGTTGAGGTGCTGATGATTTAAAAAATAAATAAATTTAAACATGTTGATATAATATGAATACGGGCAACCCTATGTGATACTAGAACTAGCGCATTACCCTCCTCTCTTCCACAATCCTTGTATGTTTTACTTATTCATGTCTCCCCGCGTTCATATTATTACACTCTTACTCCAGGTGCGGCCCGGGCGATGATGGGCCCCGAGCCATAATGCTCAACCAACAGGATTTCACAGCTGAATAATTAATAGTGAGGAGGGTCACCTCTTTACATCAAACCACTTTTACCCTGCTCTACTTCCACACATATCCATAGGTACAGCTCCACAAATACATCTTGACAGTTAGAGAAAGTTGAAAATTACGGTGATTTCGAGTTCTCTTCTTTCTTTGCCGTACTGAAAAAGTTATTAGATCGTTGAGACTTTTCTCATTGACTTTTTTCTTTTCTTCTTATTTTTAACACATGTACCTTATTTACAGATAAACTATTTCATTCCTTTCTTCTGGTTTGGGATTAGTTATCCACAGCTCAATCAATCAATGCACGTCCTTTATCATTGATTGAGGTTTCAAGGGTGACATAGGGTATTAGAAAAACTGTCATAGCTCATATGGATATCTTTGTTGAAGAGATTAGCTTACATAGAATGGTGATTTGTAAATAGTGTGCTACATAATATATGTACTACATATCTCCATTCATTTATCGCTAAATTCAAAAACCTTAACGTGCTTTACTTATTTTTTTATATGCAGACTTCAAAATTTATTCAACATATATAGTCGTATCTTTTGCCTTAAAATATAAATCTAATACTTTGTCATAAATAACCAACCATATGTACTGATTTTGTTAAAGGTACTAAATTCAAAGTTCGTCCCTCAATTTTATCTTTTAGTTTTTATTAATATTTATTCTGTTCAAGGTAATTGCTAGTTTGATTTAATAAATAAAAACAAATTAATAAATTTCCATATTATTGAGCGAAAGTTTTTTTTGGAAATTTACATATTTACATATATTGGCACGAAGAGGACAGTTTGCATGTTTCTTACATGCAGCTGATCTGCTGGCTACCCCACTTGTGGGATATGCCGTGATGGTATACTACATACTACTACATATTTGTTGGAAGTTCATTTCAAGATGAATTGAAAAAGTCGCACCATTTAGTTATCTTCCAAGTGACTTTATTAACTTCGCTTACTAGTATTCGAAGACTTTTTTCTAATCGCCTGATGATGGAGTCGAGAGTCTCCGAATAAGTAAGAGAACTTAATAAAGTCTCTTGGAAGATAACTATATAATGTGTTTTTTTATTCATCTTGAAATTAATAAATGATGAATGACATGTTAATTTAGTATTCCATTGTCTCTGACTATCACAAAAGGGATTTGACGTTACACAAGAGATAGATAAATAATTATTATTACGGAATTCACAGATATTTCAATGAAAATTATGTATGCAAATTAGTTGCATCGTTATTCAATTCCTGTTATGTATTTGCAATCCATCCTATTTACATAATCGAATACTACAGAGTGTTTTTGCGCTTTTTGTTTTTATTCACAACACCTTTGTCATGCTTTACATTTTTTCACCACAGCAGTGTGCCTATATACTCCATATCATTATATCTAATATCATATATGTGTTACAGTGTTTATGTTGCGATGTTTTTTCTCTTGCTTTTTTTTTTTGTTGTTTTTCTCTTTTGTTTCATCCATTGTTTCCGTATTTTTGTTCACGTGTACCGTTGGATATTATTATTATTGGGTAGCATTAAACATACATTGTTTGTTTTTTTTTTATTTTGATACTCTGTCTAAAAATAATCATTCATTATTCTACGTGTTGTTTTGCTTAATACTTTTCATTCGAATCGCCGTATTAAGCTTTGTTAACAAATCCAGCCACGATGGTGTAGTGATAAAACGACTTAATTTCGTTTTTCAATATTCGTTAATTTAAGAAAATGGTCTCCCACCTTTAACGTAAGTTTACGAATGTTCTGTAAAAGGCAGGTGTTCGAAAAATAAAAATATTTTACATCTTCAATTCGGCTTTGAGATTTGCCACCCATCCTGAATGTTCTTATTTGTTGTTGGCACGAAGAAGAGAGTATGCATATTTATTACATGCAGCTGGTCCGATGGCTACCCCACTTTTGGGATAGTTAATTTACAGGCATAATTATTATTCCATACAAAGATCTTATTTGTGAATCATTTATACTTTGTTTTCTTACACATATTACAACCCTCTCGAGAACACTGTTTCTCCCAAAAAATCCATAATATCTCCTCTAGGTTATACGGGAATTTAACGAACCTTTCTCAATTGGAGCTATATTGCTCCAATGGAGTGACCTCTTTCAACGTAATAAGTTGTATTATCAGTCACAATTAGTGACTTTAAAATAATGACATAGGAACTGACATTCATCAGAGAGAGTACATATAGCTCTTATTGTATCTGACTAAAAAACAACATTTAATATCGAAAAAATTGTAAAGCTTTAGTCTCCATTACAAACATCTTCTAGCTTTCTGATCTTGTGCTGTAAATTTTTAGTCATTTTGAGTTGTATTCATGTTCTAAATTATTTGATAACATTTTATCTGAAAGTCAATTTCCTAGTATATCAATTATGAAAACTTATATAAGTTTGGGTGTTCTGAAATCATGCAGTATTTTAGGAGAGTATTTGTACCTACATGATATGTACGTATTATTGTATGTAGGTACTTCTTTGCCTTTCATTTATCAGATACATACTCTAAGTCTCTTTATAGTGGTACGATATAATATTATTTAATTACACACACACGCCCGTCTGAGATAATAGTAGCTATAGGAGGTAATAGTATAATAGGTGACGATATAATTGAATAAAATGTCCAACGTGGTGGACCTTTTGGTATCGAGATAGGACATACTCATTATGTGCGCATGAACAATTTTGAAAGTAGCAAGATTGTGAAAAGGAGCAATAACATTTATGTTGTAATATATCAACCATGAGTTCGTCGGTAGCCTGGAGGTAGAGTCTCGGCCTCGTGAACATGGGGTCCGTGGTTCGATACCAGGTGCCGGCAAACTCCCCTTTCACGACACAAGCTTTTAGTAGCTTACTGTGAAAGGTGTATAAAGTTGTATTTGGGTTTATAACAAAAACCCAGATATATCTTTTTTTTTTTAAAAAAAAACAGTGTTTTTGTTATTATTATTTCATTTTAATATTTCTCATATGTTTTTTTAAGTTAATACTTTTGGGTTAGTTGGAAGAGATCGCGCCCTTGCGATTAACTCGCCCTCTGTATATTGATTGTATTTAATTTGAATGTATACCTTTTATGTAATTGTTTTTAATCAATGTACAGTAAAGAATGAATGAATAAATAAATAAAAATATTTTTCTATACGAACTTATAACCTTTTACTAATAGGGCTACCAGGGGGCTTCTGTGATGCGAACAGAGTGTAAAAATTAATACATCGTGTTACATTTTACAAATATCAGCATTTACGAGATACTCGGAAACTTACACAAAAGAGCAGTAGTTATATAATAAAGATATCTTTTGTATCGTGCTATTTATAAGTCGCAACCCGATAGTTAGTCAATTACCGGCACTCAATTGAATAAATGACAGTTCTAGCCGGATTGTTGAACGTAAACCTAGCGCCACGGTGCCAAATGAAGAAACTGGGTTTCAACGATCGAGGTGGTTTCAGTCAAGCAAAATGTTTAGCCTCTATGTTATTTTTATAGTTAGCCATTGTATGTCAATTTGACGTATGAAACATTTAAGAAAAGACGCAATGTCTTGGATTGTGTTGAACAATCTGGCTTGAACTGTGTTAGCCATTCAGTTGAATACTACTATTAACCTGCTAGTTATTCAGTCAACTTGCTAATTCAACTATCTGGCGGCGACATATCCAATAGATGTGCTCATTGTTATACGTGAATCAATCCAATCTTAATTAATTTCTTTCTCAATTTTCCCATCTGAAATAAAACAAATAACACAAAACAATATCTCGTAGGTTATTATAATGTTTCACAATGTACTTTGTGAAAGTTTTTGTAAGTTTGATGTTTTATATACATAGGTCAATAAGTTAATAATAGGGACCGGTATGATTTTATTTTATTTCACCAGGTGCTCGCTAACGACCACCTACTAACACTTGTAATTCATATAAAATTATAGGCTACACCTGTACGTCAATCCACACATACGTATATGTACATACATATTATTATGATTTACCATAATTACCATATTATTAAAATGTTATTTATGATCCCATTCAAGAAATCCAAACCACAATCAGCAATTTTTTTCCAAGCGTGTATTTTGAAGTAATAGTTTTCTATACGTCACGTTATTAGACATTTTAAATATTCAGTTCAGCGATGAGGTATGTCACCTATCCTGAATGTTTTAACTTTTATTGGAACTTAGAGGAGTTGCATATTGATTACAAGCAGTTGGTTCGCTGGCTACCCCGCTTGTAAGACATTCCGTAACAGAATGAATAGATGGATGATAATTTTAAGTTTTACTTTTGACCAATTCTTTTTAATCTATAAATTTTTATACATATTTAAGCTAAATTAACAAATATACATATTGAAAATCATATTTGTCGATAATTTCATGGAATCTTTAAGTATAACTTACCGTGATTAGAAAATGAGTTTAATTCACAATGTATTTAAATTATCACTTGATATTTATATGTAGATCTGCGACCGGTTTCGATACGCTAGTACCATTCACGAGCAGAATATTTAAAAGTTTAAATATTCTGCTCGTGAATGGTACTAGCGTATCGAAACCGGTCGCAGATCTACATATAAATATCAAGTGATAATTTAAATACATTGTGAATTAAACTCATTTTCTAATCATGTCGCGTAATTATCACATAGTGAATGCCAAAAACATCGAAAATATATAATTTACCGTTTAATAATCACTTATTTCACGATATCACCTACTAAGTTCACAAAACATCACTCGTAAGTCATTTACATCATATATTCTAAATGTTTTGTTTTTTTCATGACGCAATAATGATGACTTCAGGCTAAGTTTGAAAACTACATCGAATGTCGAAACCTAGGTCCTGATTATAAAGTAATATGTATTTTAATTTGTAATAAAAAATCAACCTTTATCTTTCAGATTTTTTGAGATCGCTTTTAGTAAATGTTCAGAAATACCAGTGATTTCTATATCCCGTAAGGTCTATTTTCCTCAGAGTTCGTTATAAATTATTACGACCTATATGTAATAATGCTACTTCTGCTGCTACTCTTACAGACCGCTAGTATTCTGATATTGTCCAGACCAAAAAAGGTCTTATTAGCGCTCGAGTAGGTACACCAACGATATCCCTATTATTATGAACTACCCAACCAGCCAACCAGCTATACCAATGTAGGTACTTTGGGAACTTTCCATATTCCGTTCGTATATATTTTTTTTGTTCATCCATTGTAATGTGTATTATTATTTGTATATCCTGGGTCTTGTATATTTACGAGTCGGATATGCGGTTCAAATACAAAATGTTGTTATTTTTTTATTATTTTGAAGGAAGGAATTTTAAAAATATAAAGGTAATCATAATAAGTATATCGATCATGTCTAAGTATTATTATTTGAGTTTGAATAGAGCCATTCATAATTTTGTTACATAAATTTATTGTCTATTGAGTTTCCCGACAAAAAAATAGGTTTTCCAATGTTTTACGTTAGTATTCGAATGTCTTGAAAAATGCAGATTTTCATAAATTATTACGTATGTATAAAATTATTATTTCAATGAGGGTATATGCCTCTCGTCCTGAACGTTTTGTGAGTTTTTGTTACCATGGCGTCTACCACAAGTGAGATAACCTTGTAAAAAACTGTATGTTGTAAAAAACTGTATCTTTGGTTCTCTGTTAGCTGTTTGGTCATTTGGTTTTCTTAAATTCAATGTAATATTGTTTTGTTAAAATTTGTCACTGTTATACATGTAAATTTTATGTATGATTATGTATTTAGACATGTTATAGGCTTATGCCGTGAATTTTTGTAAAATAATATAAATATTTTCATATTTTTTTATTTTTATAACAAAATTTATTAAATATTTTCCTCTTTGTGCTATAAAAAACATTCACAATGGATTACTTAACTCGTCACTGCTGAATGAAATGGCTTCTAAGATTAGGTATTTGGTATTTACAGCATCTCGGAAAATAGAAATATCAAATCAAATTCTACGTAGCTAATCACGTAACAAGTGAAATATTTTATTATGCCAAAAACCTTGATGGAAGAACTCTTCTAATTTACATATATACTCTCACACCACTCCTCTTGTGGAGTAGGCTGTGAAGGTGAAACGCCAGACCAGCTTGTAGTTGCGCACTTTACATCCACATAAAATATTTTGTACTGTTTCATAACAAAGAGCCCAAAACAGACAGTAACTACAAACTATTTGAATCGCTCTATGTTAAAGGGGCGTAAGTCCAATTCACGTAATTTTACAGGAATGCAATAAAACTCTCTGGTGAAAAAAAAATAAAGGAAACAATTTTTTGTTTACATTTATTAAAGTAAAATAGTATATTTTACATACGATTATCTATAAATCATGGAGAAATTCACTTTAGTCTGTGAGAAAATTTAATTTGAAAACGTTGGACTTACGCCCTTTTTACAAGGAATGGAAAGGAGTTGTAATAAATGAACAATTTCACAATAAAAAGTATAAATATAGTTCACAATAGCAATATTAAAATAATAAATATATGTATTCTAACGACAGACGTAACTTTTTAAATATAAAAATGAATTATATAGATGTATGTAGAGTATTTATTAATCATTAATGTCATGATCACAGTCTATTGTCGGTGTCGTCATGTCAATGTCAATTTTGGCGGTAAAATGTTCTAATTGACAATTTGCAATGTTGCCATACAGTAAACTACCTAAAAATATTTAGTTCCTACTGATAGTATAATAATAAAGTTATAACTTTATTACAATTGCGTACCTAATGTACCCTTTTAACATGGAATGAAAAAAAAATATATAATTTTTGTATATTTTCACTCGACTTACGCCGGTTTGTTGCATTTTATGTGCTACACGGATGGGTAAGTGTTTTTTCGACATTTTTGCATAAATAACTCAATTTAGTAAAAATTGTGACTTACGCCCCTTTAACATGGAGCGATTCATTTAAGTAATACAAAACGAGAGGGCTTCAAAAAGAAGCAGAAGACGTACCCTTTTGCTGGAAGCTTTGGACAATTAATAGACACCCAATAAGGTGACTTTGATCTCATGTTGCGAGCCCTACAAATTGTTTTATATATGTTTTAGGAATAGAATAAAGCTTTCACTTAATTCTATTACTATAAAACATTAAATAGGTGTATTTTAATCCGTAAGGACACATTGTAATAATGATATCGATATAGTAGAGTAGGTTGTAAACATTAAAGTTACTTTCACTGCGGACATCCGTCCCTTCTTCCGGGACTTCAATGTGTACGCAGTATGAATGTGTACGCAGTGCGATATAATACTGAGAACCTCAAAATATTCAGATAACCCGGTATATGCTATATTACATAATTTAATACGCACGCTGTCCAACCTTTATTTAATTACATTTACATACTTAACCGAACCTACCGAACTCTGAGCTTCGGGCGATTTCGACCAGAATTACTTTAAATTCGATATTTTAGAATTTAGTGATGGAATCGATATCGACAAAGTCAAAATTTTCATTTCAACTAATGAAAATAATGATAACATCTACAAGAAACATAATATTGAATAGATCTCACACTCTTTTATCAAAAACTAGCTGGCCCGGCGAACTTCGTACCGCCTAAGAATCAATGAACGATTTCATACATACATCTTCTTCCCCTTGTCCTAGTTCGGTCGGGGACCCATTGCTCCTAAGTATCTCCTCCAGAGATAACTGTCCACCGCTGCTTCCAGGACCTCTGGCCACTCCAAACCTAGCCTTTCAACACATGTTCGACACCTGCCCTATCTTCTGCCCTCTCCCACTGACTTTATGAATGATTAATATTATTAATCTCTTTACAAACTCCCGTAATTGTCAAAGTGTGTCATCGAAGGTATAGTGTAAAAAAATATAATTCATTTGGAACTTTCGCAGTTTAGCGGCCCCACCCGTTGTCGAGTACTTTTTTCCATGTAAAAGTAATATTTTCGAAACTTGAGGAAATTGTTGCCATATGGTGAATTATTTTTTTGTCACCAAATTTTTGAAAAATTCTTTTATAGGAAAAAAAAATCGCAACTATGAAACTTGAGCGGCCCCACCCGTTGTCGAGTAATATGTACGGAATTTCAGGAAATTAATTTTCAAAGTGGATTTTTTTGCCGGCAAATTAAAATAATTCTACATATGGCAACAATTTCCTCAAGTTTCAAAAATATTACCTTTTCTATGGAAAAAAAGTACTCGACAACGGGTGGGGCCGCTAAACTGCGAAAGTTACATTCATTTTTTTTACATAGACAATTCACACACATCGAGCTAGTCCCAAACTTAGATGAATCTTGATTATGGGTAGGTACTAACGCGACGATACACACATATACAATGCACTATATACAAATACATATATATGTAACACCCAGACCCAGGACAATTTGAAAAAGGTCATTCTTCCCTTTGCCCTGTCCGGGAATCGAACCCGGGACCTCGTGACTCAAAGGAAAGAGCTCCGCGCCACACCGGCCGACATGAATTTATGTTGAACAATTATACTTAACTCAGATTTGTTTATAAATTATCTACAGTACGTAATATAATTATGTATGTAGGTACTAATTTTTTTTTCAGGTACCTAGATTTTACCTATTCATTTAAAATTTATAAAAATTCTTTCCATGATTTTTTAAAAATTGAAATATCAGAACTACAGATGTTAAATTGTATGGATAACGATTCTAATTTGAGAATGTATAGAAAAATTATCATATAAATAGGCCAATCTATAAAAAAAACTTCATTGTTGATTTTGTATAATTCTCCATATTGCATTTTTTATTGAAATTAAAAATGTATGGAGTAAATAATTTTCTACGTAATTTTTCTTCTCTGTCTGCAAATTTCACTACACAATCTTGCATCAGAACTACCTACATGAAAACATACTTATTTTCATCTTTAATAGCACAATTTTTGGTTCAATAATAATTTTCCATCTGCAAAAATAAAATACAATTTCAAATATAATCTGTGCACGTCCACATTTATGTGACAGAAGATCTATCGATACATAAATATTAGTCGAATAATTCGGTTGTTACATGGCAATAGGTTGTATCTCGCATTTTTTGCGTTTTCAAGTTTGTTCCATAAAATGCTCAAAATAGTGTAATATTTGATGTGGCAAAAGGATATGTCTCTTTATAGTCAGAATAAAGAGAGAAAAGACGTAACTTATTGACATGTTGAAAGATTGTTTTCTTCAACATGGCAAAAAAACTCAAATATTTTTAAACTGCAAGAAATTATTTAGTGAATGTTACATACATCTTGTAGAAGAAATTATTAAGAGAATGTTACATCTATCTTGTAGAAATAATAATTACCTTCATTTTGATATATAATGCTCGAAATTTGGCTGAAATATCTGTTTTGCAAACTTTGTTTTTGCTCTCCTGTAAAATTATGTTTTAGTGAGATACAACCTATTGCCATGTAACTACCGAATTATAGTAAACAAATATTAGTACACATTTCGTTCATATTAGTTATAGTAATTTGGTTCTTAATATAGCAGAACCTACGGATTATTTTAGCACAATGCAACAGGCGACGTGGGGGCGCTAATAGCGTATGGACTCTCCATATTGTTTTTATTTTTGAAATTAAAAATGTATGGCGTAAATAATTTTCTTCATATTGTTTCTTCCCGTGAATTTGTAAGATGTTTTAATAGCCTATAGTTTAATCCGGGCGGAGAAGAATCCAACAAATCACAGATCATTCAAATCGGTACAGCCATTCTTGAGTTATAAGTGTTGTAACACACACGTCTTCCTTTTATATATTAGAAGAAGATATCTAGTGTTCTGTAAAAAGTTGGTGGATTAAAAACATTAAGTTTGTAATTACGTTGAAATATATTCAATTCATACCACCACATTTCTCACAAATCAACTGCATGCAACAAACAAACAAGTCTTTCTTTCCATGCCAATAAAATTCAATTCATTCAGGAAGGGTGACACGCCTCACCGCTGAACTGAATATTTTTAAAATGTATGATATGTTTTACATATACCTATTTTTTATTTTTTAGAGGACAGTCTACATACAAAAAGTGAACTATATATTTTTTGCTGAGAACTCCATGCGATATTTGAATCTTAAAATTATTAATCAGGTATGCTTTTCATCTAGAATATCTTATTATTGTTTCCATGATGCCAAGAGCACTACCTTTATATTTATTGCGTGCAGCAACTCTTGTGGCACCACACATCAAAATATGCTTTTTAAAAATCATTGTTGCTGAAGATAACTTCTTTTGTTAATGCATATCAAAAGTTCAGGTTTGACTTTCGATTAGATTAAAGTTAATGTCGAAATTCGGTTTAGTTAGAATATTAAGTTTGGATGTACGTGCTAGCCTCTCACTCGGCCACTACGGACTATCATAATAAAGTTTTATATGATGACACCTTATATTGTCGAAATATCTTCGTTTATAGTATATTATAATAATAATTTATATCCAGTGCTCTTATCTAGATTAATTATTATTCAGTTAAACAGGCTTAAGTCTTTTTCATAATCGTCATTTTGTCGTTTACTTTCCTCTTCTTTTGCCCTCAATGTTCCTTTTATACGTGACATAATAGGGAAGAAAAAGAACTCTTCAAATTTCTAGATCGCGTATTCCACAAATTGGGCATCCAAGCAGATTAACTGCACGTTATATGTAAGTATTAAGTTTTCCTCAACGTGGAAGTAAAAAATAAAAATGAGTGGCATACGTCATCGCTGAATTGAAAAATTCAAAGCTTTATTAAAGGTGTTTTTCAAACACCTGTCTTTTTCAGGACACTCGAAAACTTACAGAAAAGTGAATGAAACTTATTGAAACCTCTTGAAATTAACACGGCTATTTTCGACTTTTAGTACTTTTCAGAACATGCAAAACATTCGCTTTATAATTTACTATTTGCTGTACATTGATTTTAACTAATTTTACTCACAAATATACCAATATAAAATACAGAGGGCGGGTTTATCACAGAGGCGTGATTTAATTAATAAATGTTCACAAAATATTAATAAGTAGTTAAGTTTTACACAGTCCGTGGAGCACGTGGAAAAGATTGGTGTTCTACTATTTTCAGTTCCGTAAAAGGTAGGTGTTCGAATAAAAAATATTTAATAAAGATATTGCACATATTTAATACAGCGATGAGGTTTGCCACCCATTTTGAATGTCTTAACTTTTTGTTGGTACGAAGAAAACGGCTCGAATGATGCAGCTAGATGCAGCTGATCTGTTGGCTACCTCGTGTAGTAGTAAGTTTTAAATGGTTTCTTGCCCTCCCAAATATTTTTTTTTCAAAAACGTGGAATCATGTGGTTGAGGCAAGAGTTTCTCAAACAGTCATCATCACGATGACTAAATATATTAAGGATTTTAATACTTACTATTCTCAACTTGGTCGCGTATTTAATTTTAAATTTTCCCCTAAATTATTGCCTATATGTGGAACGTGTAATACGCTCTTTACTTTTTAACTTTAAAACTCATGTATCTTCACCCAATATTTGTATATTAATATTAGCCTTTTCATTACGTGTATGTTCCAAAATTCAATATACGTTTTGTAGTTTATTTTTTCGTAATTTACATCATGCCTGTAATAAGTATATGGTTGTAAGCCCAGTTTAAACAACACGTGTATCTTATCTCAGTATATTATTATGTATATCTAGAAAGGTATGCTATTTTATACTACATATACCCTCACGCCGTGTCTCAAGTGGGGTAGGCACAGAGAACGGAACGCCATATAGATCTGTCTTCTGCTATTTGATGTTTTTGAATATCTATACTAGTATCTATTATATTTTATATTCTGCAGGACTTAATCCTCTCGATACCAGTGTACCCTAACAGGCACGTGAATAATTTTTACTATTAAAAATCAATTACTTAAAAAAATGTTATTTTACATGCTGAAATTAATAAAAAAGTTGGTTCGTTAAAATAGAATAAATGTTTTTCTATTGGAGTTACTAATTGATTTGTTTTAGTTTCAAAACTTTGTATTTTATTTTTCGGTTGCGGTCGTCATATTTATGACTTTTGATTAGAATATTTTCATGTTTTCTACATGATATTATTATTATGATATATTATATTGTTTTCTACATGATATATTATATTGTTTTTGTTATAATATTTTTGATGAAAAATACTGATTAAAACTTCATAAAGTTTTCAATGTTCCTTCAAACTACCATTGTCCTTGTATTATTGGTTAAACACATGGACCTCTCTCAAAAGCATTATGAGATATTTGAAGATTCTTCCACCAAAAATTACCGAGAGAAACATATTATTTGAGTTTTCTGAAGCGTGATTTCAAAATCAACTAACGAAAACTTAAAGCAACGAGAAACGTCATATAAAAGAAATACTCAATACATAAATATCAATACAGTCATAAGGATTTCAACCTCTTGCATGGTTTAAATATTTCGGATAAAATAATTTACGAAATTTCTAAACGTCTATCGAATCTTTAACAAACGAAGTTATACGCGGTACTACAATTTTGTTAGAACCGTTTTATTCATGTTTTTATATGATTTGGTAATCCGTTTTTTTGTATTTTCCGTTTATTGTATTAGGCTTTGTAATTTGTAGTATACATTCGTTTTTACTGGTAAAAAAAAACAGTCTAAACATTGAATTTGTAAGTATGTAGTACCTACTCTGTGTAATGCTAATAAATATTCATGTTTGTGCCGTTTAAACGCTTCCTACACGAAATGTACCTTCCTACCTAGTAACGATATTAATTTTATTAGTCGCTTATATTATTATGGGATCGCTGTTTTCTACATGATATTATTATCATGTAGAAAACATCGCTGTTAATTCTATGTAAAAATGAAACGGATATTCGACGACAAGGAAGTATTCGGTGTATTTGACCGATAGAGCCGAGTACTGAATAGTCATTGTAAAACTGTGGTCGGTAGACATTAGCTGTTGTAGCAAATTTTAGAGAGGAGCCCTTTGGGCAAACCTTGAACCCTCTCTTTGGGAAAACTTGCATAAAGACTATACATACATGACGTATGAACTGACATTTCTGGGACGTTGAAAATGTGCAACCCTTGTTGTTAAGTCTTTGAATTCAAAATGTTTCATGACATCACCGTTATTGAGAATTGCGTGACTTAAATTGTCATGAAATGTAATTCATTTATTCATTAAGAAGGATACAATGAACGTAGTAACAATCCATTGGATTAGTCTGCAACAAATTTGGATTTTCCTCTCCATTCCTCCCTATGAAGTGGGTATATTTTATTAATATCAATCTCATAAAATGTTATTTAAATTCCTACCTAATTTCTATTAAGATTTCTCGTAAGATTGTTAATTTTGTGCGTCTATTGATAAAAAAAAAACTTGCTTATAGTAAATAAAACACATCCATAAGGTTAATTGTTCCAGGCTTAACAAGTGACGACAGTGTTTAACTCTCCGGATCTATGGATTAAGATATCCGGTATGCTATTCGTTTCACCACTAGTTCATATATTCACCTTCTATCTACCTTTTAAATCTAATATATAAAAGGAAGTCGTGTGTGTTACAACACTTATAACTCAAGAATGGCTGTACCGATTTGAATGATCTCTGATTTGTTGGATTCTTCTCCGCCCGGATTAAACTATAGGCTATTAAAACATCTTACAAATTCACGGGAAGAAACAATATGAAGAAAATTATTTACGCCATACATTTTTAATTTCAAAAGTAAAAACAATATGGAGAGTTATGGCGCTATTAGCGCCCCCACGTCGCCCGTTGCATTGTGCTAAAATAATCCGTAGGTTCTGCTATATTAAGAACCAAATTACTATCTAATATATAAAAGGAAGTCGTGTGTGTTACAACACTTATAACTCAAGAATGGCTGTACCGATTTGAATGATCTCTGATTTGTTGGATTCTTCTCCGCCCGGATTAAACTATAGGCTATTAAAACATCTTACAAATTCACGGGAAGAAACAATATGAAGAAAATTATTTACGCCATACATTTTTAATTTCAAAAGTAAAAACAATATGGAGAGTTATGGCGCTATTAGCGCCCCCACGTCGCCTGTTGCATTGTGCTAAAATAATCCGTAGGTTCTGCTATATTAAGAACCAAATTACTATAACTAATATGAACGAAATGTGTACTAATATTTGTTTACTATAATTCGGTAGTTACATGGCAATAGGTTGTATCTCACTAAAACATAATTTTACAGGAGAGCAAAAACAAAGTTTGCAAAAGAGATATTTCAGCCAAATTTCGAGCATTATATATCAAAATGAAGGTAATTATTATTTCTACAAGATAGATGTAACATTCTCTTAATAATTTCTTCTACAAGATGTATGTAACATTCACTAAATAATTTCTTGCAGTTTAAAAATATTTGAGTTTTTTTGCCATGTTGATGAAAACAATCTTTCTACATGTCAGTAAGTGACGTCTTTTCTCTCTTTATTCCGACTATAAAGAGACATATCCTTTTGCCACATCAAATATTACACTATTTTGAGCATTTTATGGAACAAACTTGAAAACGCAAAAAATGCGAGATACAACCTATTGCCATGTAACAACCGAATTATTCGACTAATATTTATGTATCGATAGATCTTCTGTCATATAAATGTGGACGTGCACAGATTATATTTGAAATTGTATTTTATTTTTGCAGATGGAAAATTATTATTGAACCAATAATTGTGCTATTAAAGATGAAAATAAGAATGTGTTCATGTAGGTAGTTCTGATGCAAGATTGTGTAGTGAAATTTGCAGACAGAGAAGAAAAATTACGAAGAAAATTATTTACGCCGTACATTTTTAATTTCAATAAAAAATGCAATATGGAGAATTATACAAAATCAACAATGAAGTTTTTTTATAGATTGGCCTATTTATATGATAATTTTTCTATACATTCTCAAATTAGAATCGTTATCCATACAATTTAACATCTGTAGTTCTGATATTTCAATTTTTAAAAAATCATGGATAGAATTTTTATAAATTTTAAATGAATAGGTAAAATCTACCTGAAAAAAAAATTAGTACCTACATACATAATTATATTACGTACTGCAGATAATTTATAAACAAATCTGAGTTAAGTATAATTGTTCAACATAAATTGTTCATGTCGGCCGGTGTGGCGCGGAGCTCTTTCCTTTGAGTCACGAGGTCCCGGGTTCGATTCCCGGACAGGGCAAAGGGAAGAATGACCTTTTTCAAATTGTCCTGGGTCTGGGTGTTACATATATATGTATTTGTATATAGTGCATTGTATATGTGTGTATCGTCGCGTTAGTACCCATAATCAAGATTCATCTAAGTTTGGGACTAGCTCGATGTGTGTGAATTGTCTATGTAAAAAAAATGAATGTAACTTTCGCAGTTTAGCGGCCCCACCCGTTGTCGAGTACTTTTTTTCCATAGAAAAGGTAATATTTTTGAAACTTGAGGAAATTGTTGCCATATGTAGAATTATTTTAATTTGCCGGCAAAAAAAATTCACTTCGAAAATTAATTTCCTAAAATTCCGTACATATTACTCGACAACGGGTGGGGCCGCTCAAGTTTCATAGTTGCGATTTTTTTTTCTATAAAAGAATTTTTCAAAAATTTGATGACAAAAAAATAATTCACCATATGGCAACAATTTCCTCAAGTTTCGAAAATATTACTTTTACATGGAAAAAAGTACTCGACAACGGGTGGGGCCGCTAAACTGCGAAAGTTCCAAATGAATTATATTTTTTTACACTATACCTTCGATGACACACTTTGACAATTACGGGAGTTTGTAAAGAGATTAATAATATTAATCATTCATAAAGTCAGTGGGAGAGGGCAGAAGATAGGGCAGGTGTCGAACATGTGTTGAAAGGCTAGGTTTGGAGTGGCCAGAGGTCCTGTAAGCAGCGGTGGACAGTTATCTCTGGAGGAGATACTTAGGGGCAATGGGTCCTCGACCGAACTAGGACAAGGGGAAGAAGATGTACATATGTATGAAATCGTTCATTGATTCTTAGGCGGTACGAAGTTCGCCGGGCCAGCTAGTTGTTAATAAAGTCGTTGTTGAACCTCATTATAATCTTCGTTCCTATTATATTATGGAAATATGAACAAACGTACCTTCGGTTATTATTAACGACCACGTTTTTCTACTCAACTGTAAATATTCGTTTTGGGCCTGAGTTTGTTCAGGCCTTATATTTATTTTTTAGTTGTTCATGAATTAGTTAAATAATTCATGTATCTATGTATTATGATGTTTTCACATTTGGTATAAAGATTTTCTATCCTGCTTATAGAAATTCTAATTGTTCAAAGATTTGTGCATCTTAAGGAAATTAAAATGTGTGGCAATTTAACACTTCAACTTATAACTTAATCATCGATTTTTGGTAAAAATTCATGATAAGTTGTTTGTTGTTCATGTTGAGTTGAGTTATGTTTGATGTTCCGATAAAACGGATTTTATTGTAGTTAAATATTGTATTGATGTATAGGTGTATAGCTATACTGAGAGCTAACCCGTCGATTTCGTTATTATTGTCACATATTTATTTGAAATTATTATATTGTGGGTAATATATTATTGTTTCCCGTTGTTAATATTATTATTATCTGTTTAAATTTTATCATAATATCAAATATTTTTATTAGTATACATCTTATATGTGCCTAGATATTAATTTATATTTTTGTAGCGTTTGCGCACCATAGTATGTATCCCCATGAATGCCTATACAATTGTATTATGTTTGTTTGAAGTTGATATTGGTTAAATATTTGAATGCGCCAATATTTTTAGTGTTTTATTTTTTTTTTATTTGCTAAACGCCGTTTAAATAATTTAAACGGCGTTTAGCCGGCAAGGCTAAATGCCGTTGATGATAGAAATAAATAAATAAATAATAATAATAGTGTTCCAATTATTTCTAAGTTCTATTCGTTTTTTTTTCACGTGCGTAAATCACTTATTTGTCGCCGTTTACATAGAAGAACTATATATTATTTATGATATTCGCGGAGTTTGTATATTTTTACGGTATAATGTTATGGTTATATCTTTATAGTAATATTCTAAGTGACATGTGTCTCTTATTATTTCGTAAGCTGTTTAAAACTTTGCAAAGCGCTATGTAGGTATATAAAATAAGCTACGTTTGAATGTACGGTGTTTTGGTAAACACCTAGTTTTATGCAAAGCTTGGTAAGTATTTACTCTGATGTATAAAGATGTTTTATAAATTATGCAAATCAACAGTTATACTTGATTTATCAAATGTAATCTGTAATAGTTTTTTTTATGCAAAGCTTTGTAAGTATTTACTCTGATGTATAAAGATGTTTTATAAATTATACAAATCAACAGTTATACTTGATTTATCAAATGTAATCTGTAATAGTTTTATGAAAAGCTTTGTATGTATTTACTCTGATGTATAAAGATGTTTTATAAATTATACAAATCAACAGTTATACTTGATTTATCAAATGTAATCTGCAGTATTTTAGTTGTGTCTAAAGAATGAAATCTAATAACTTTTTTCCCCAATAGATTCCTTTGAATATAGGGAGATATAATATTTATAATTATTGTCCTACGATTGAAATGGTACACAGAGGTTGCATAAAATTAGGAAGAAAATGGTAAAGTTTCGATCGTTTTGTTATACCATCGGCTACTTATGTATGTCAATGCCTGTATTATCCCACTTCTTCTATATGGCTGCAAGTCTTGGCACTTAACCAAGGCTCAAGAGCGAATGATACAAAGTTTCGAAAATAAGTAACTGTGGAGGATTTTAAGTATAAGGTACGTGATATGAGCATATTACTAACGAAAGTATGCGCCAGCTCACTCAGCCAAGATCTTTAGCCTCTGTAACACAGGAGAGATGATGGAATTGGTTTGCCTATGGTGTAAAAATGTTCAGTGATAGTTGACCAAGAAGAGCACCGTTCTTTTGTCCACAAGGGTTCCGACGGCCCGAACGTCCCTATTTCACAATAAATCGTTCCTATGAGAATGACATCAGATCTTTAGGAATGTGTTGGTAGAAGGTGACTCAATTGGCATAAAGACGCTCTGAATGGAGGTGGCTGGTTTCTTATTGGGTTCTGAAAAGAACGTTGAAGGGCGAGATAATGATGATAACCTAGTATTCTTTCATATAACGTCGTTCGTATGACAAAGGTATAAGAACATTAGGAATCACTATGAAGGTAGTTTGCTCTCCTCTGTTCCCAAAATTTACAAGAAACTCCCCTTTCTCTTTCTTTCTCTCTTCAGAGTCTTTTAACATTCGGGAACATAGGGTATTGGCAAACAGAATTTTGTTTAATGAGCACATGACTAATAATGACGTCATCCAATGCTCTTGTTCGAACCTAATTTGATAATGTTTGCATAATGCGAGTCACTCGAATTCCTACTTGCAAAGACTTTTATAGTAAGGAGAGTCATTAATCTTTAAGTCTATCTTTACCGCAACCTCATTGATATTGATGTTTTGTCCACATTGTTTATAATATTATATTCTACATGTTACCTTGTAAGTACTGTTAATAAACTAAAAGCCTTTGGTTATAATACATGTGTGACATATAGGCCTTGTGTACATGCTCTATTATGATGTGTATGTAGATAATATTATTTTGTGCCGCCTATAAATGTGCCACAAATTCAGTGTGCGAATGGAAAGACACCATGTACCATCAGCGGCTTTCATACACTTACTGTGTGTGCACGCTTAGTAAATATTATATTTTGATGGTAGATATTATATATTACATAATATGTACATAGTAGTAGTAGATATAAGATGAAGTCAGAGGAAGCCTCTTGTTCCCTGTTGGTATAGTACCTACTATAATATGGAAGGTGTAATGTGATATTGTTTCAAGCCATAACCTCAAACTGAGATGATCGATGTTTTTTATTGAGTTGTTTGGGTTTTGATTAGCAAATATATTGTAGTTCATTGAATTGGTTGAATTTCGGAATTTAATCAATAAAAACAATAGTTTTTTTATCAATTTTAGATAATTATTATAGAGAGATATGTTTAGTATCAACCGATAATGACTTTATAATTCGAAAGATTTATTTCTCGATATTTGAAAATCAAAGCAGAATGAAATACTTATAAAAACAATTAACAGATGTAAGCATTACCTGTAGAGGATCGCTGAGGTTTAGCTGCTAAAAAATATTAAAAAGAAATATTTTCAGTTTGATTTTTTGCTGTAGTCTGAATTGTGATTATGTAACACAAGCGTTTATGCATTAAGAAATTTACTTTATTTTATATAACTTTTTCAAATATATTGGAGCCTTTCAAATGTTTTAAAAGAGTTGAGTTAACATTAAATAACATTTTTTTTTCGATTTTTGTGGCTTAACACATCCAGAACAGTATCCATGTAGTACTAGCAGAAGTACATAATTAGGTTGTAGGTTAGAGGGTAATTTTTCCCGGATTATTTTCGTTCCCGGGAAACGGGAAATTTAAAAATGAATTTCCGGGGATTCCCGGGAAATTAAAAAAATATTAAATTTGAGGTGGAAGTTGTAAAAGTTTTACGGAAAAGTTAAATAGTTGTTGTTTTTGCAATTTAAAAGAGTTTATTTTAACTGAAATGATACTTCCTGTGAACTCCCGCCCGGGAATTCCCGGGCGGGATATCCCGGGAATAACCCTCTAGTTGTAGGTAACATCGATGTTGTCGCGGGCAACCTCGGCGTAATTTTTAACAGAATAATAATAATACCAACCTATATACATCTTATTCTGTCTATCTTGTCCCTGCTATACTCGTATAAGTATGTGTTTTGTGCCTATGCCTGTTTATTATAGGTAAGAACGACCTGTTTATGCTGTTTTGATATTAGCTATGTCATATTTTATGACTTTCTATAGTCATAAACGATTTCGTTACGTTCCATATTATGTGTTTTGAATTCTATGTATACGAAAATATTTCCTTACTGAGTTTCAAATCAGGTTTTTAATAAGATGCATTATTATAATCAGGCTGTACTATTGTGTCGCCAATGCATTCATAGATAAACTACTCATATATTTTTTTTTTATTATTTGTTTCTTTTATAAACGCCTTTAGCGTATTATGCTAAAAGGGAAAAATTATAAATATTCTATATTTTCAAGTGTAAATTTGTGTAAATGCATTATAAAAGATTATATTGAATCTGTGATAACTATATAGTGACAATTCATAACTACGATAGTTAGGTTTATTACATTATACATCAATATTTTTTTAAACTAGTTTGATTCTAGATTTTGCTGGTTCTATATGCGGCTACTTCCAAAGACACATGGTATAATTACAAGTTTTGAAACGAAAAACAAATTAATGTCTGCAAGAGTAATACGTGTCTGTTATCATTTTTTTTTCTTTACAAACTGCAGGTAGGTTCGTTTATAAATCCTGTACCAACATGAATAGAACAGGCATATTACAGTATTATTGACGAAATGAAATTCCATGTATTATAGAATACAAAAGCCTTGCGAGGAGGCAGTTATCTGCCTATTGTTACTATGGTTTATAATATATCTACATATACCTATACAAATAATATTATGAGTATTTATATTTATGTATAATGTGATAGTTTGCTCATGCTGTGTTGTACTGTGTTGTGCTGTGTGCTCGCTGGGAGTTGTAAAAGCATGATTTATGGTACACAAAATACGAACACGAACGCCTTTCATTAGTATTCAATCCTGTTTATATTGTTTTATTTGTACACTATTGCTTATATTAACGTCTGTTCTTATTAAGACATAACGTAGGTATATAAAAAGATGATATTTCGACTCGGCTGCTCCATCATGGAAACTTTTTAGATTAGATTTAATTAGTTTTGTTTTTCATTATTCTCTTATATTAAAAAATGTTTAAATGATTTGATAAACCGAAACGTATATGAATTCTATATTTGTAACAAAAATGAACATAGATTCGTTAATTTGTCGAAAGACTTCAAAGAATAAGCTATCTTACCAACATAATAATTAGGTATATAAGAAAAAAACTGAAACTGAGTTTTATTTATTTATTTATTCTTTATTGTACATTGATTACAAGCCATTTTATTGATAAATAGATGAAAATATCAGATACAATCAATAAACAGAGGACAAGATTATCAAGAGGCGCGATTTCTCCCAACTTACCCAACTTAGCTGGGACACAGACGTTAGTGTAATGAGCATATACCTACTTGTATACATTTGTTTAATATACAAACAAATGAGTTTATCCTCCAAAGCACGAGCTCTGCTATGTTTTAAGCCTGAGTTTGTTTGATTGAATGTCATTGAAGAGAGACCCGACTCACATCCGGATATTTCTGGAGTCGTAGACTATTAGACTATTCATTCGACCATTCGAACCAAAATTGTCCTCACTGGCAACGTTTAAATGTCAATCCTAAATGCATACATTCCAAAATATATTAATAAATATTCTAACGTGTAATCAATTCTTGTATGGTAAAAGCAGAGTTGGTCAGTAGCAGTACGAGCGCAGAGTCGCCATATTGAAAATTCGAAAAGCCATTATTATCTGGCTATTAAATACCTCGTTTGATAGCATCTTAGCATTTTAAATTATAAAAGATATTCAACTGATTTGTGTTCGCTTTACGTTTCAAAATGTTTTGTTTTTCGTCAATGGAAGTACGATTGTACACCTCAAAAACGGCAGCCCTATATCCTTCACCTGGCTTCAATCATTCAAATTAATATTTCTATCAATCATATCTGGTGCGTGACAGGGATGCAAAATAGAAACAGAGGGAAAGTGCGAACAGGAGATGAATACTGCGCTGTTACGGGAAATAATTAAACGCATTATTATTAATAATGATTATTTATTGGAACAAATTTAAGCGATGGAATGAGATGGAAAATATAAACTTTGTACAGGTGGAGTGATATATCTGTTAAGTTTCTCTAATTGATTGTGTTGTATTGGAAGACTGAAATATATTTGATTTTCTCAAATACAAATTCATCTTTTAAGAAATCTTCAGTACCTATCTACTTTTTTACTACTACTATTCCATCACGGCACATCCCAAGTGGGATAGCCAACAGACTAAGTGCATGGAATAAACATGCAAACTATCCACTCCGTGCCAATAAACAAATTTGCTTTCAAGATGATGATGATGATGATTTTGGATGCTTTTATTTTTTTGACGCCGTTTAACAGTTCCTAGACCGTCTCAAGGGCGAGAAAGTCTCATCAAGATTTCATCACTGAATATCAGTTATTCACTGAATATCAGTAGCCTAATCCTTAACAGGTGCAGCTATTGTTTTCAATTATTTTGTTTTTGTAGATGTTTTAACAAAAATATTAGTCAGTATTATCTCGCTCGTCAATGGTAAAGGTTTACCGAAATCGATCGCGATTTTAAAAAATCAAGTAACGGATGTGCATTGTAGAATATTTAAAAAACATTCAAAATTCATCACTGAATTTAAGATGTATGTCACATGCACACCTGCCTTAACAGAACATTTGGGTTAGTTGGAAGAGATCGCGCCTTTGCGATAAACTCGCCCTCTGTATATTGATCGTATTTAATTTGAATGTATGCCTTTTATGTAATTGATTTTAATCAATGTACAGTAAAGAATGAATAAATAAATAAATAAACTTCGGAAACTTACATTCGTAACATTCCTTGAAGTCATTTTCTATTTATGTTTATTTCGAAATCTACCTATGTATACCACCATACCATCGGATTTAATGGTTTGTATTAAATTCTTTACTTCCTCTGCTTCACACGCGGCAGTTACCACAACGCCATCTCCGATGCATGTATAGCCAGCGGGCTAAATGTTTATATTGGACATACAGTTCGTCATCTTTGTAGCATAAAAAATTGACATTTAAGATGGGTGGCCTAGCTCATACCTTAATTAATGTACCTTTTAATATTTTCCTTTTACAGCACACAAAAATACAGAAAATAAAAAGAGTCGTTTTTTTCCGGGGACACTAAATTAAATATTTTAATCGCTAATTTAAAATATTAAAATATAGTATCTTTCCCTATTTTTATATGAAAACATAATGTTTCGAGTGTCGTATAAATATTTTTGTTCAAGTCTAAAACATTGAAGCAATTTTCGCAACAACTATAGATGGAGTTAGTATAGTTGCTGGAATACGTTCCCATCGTAATATTTGAATTTGAAAGTAGTAACAAACGAACGGAGCGTGGATATTCGAAAATTTCCTCTGTGGAACATTACGGTACAATGGTTACATATTGCAGAAATATTCCGTTTATTTTGCATGTAATGCCTTGCACGTAATATAGGAAAGTACTTACCCAATTTATAACAGTGTCTGTGTTCAAACATGATTTCGGCACCCGAGCTTTTTTTTTATCAATTAAGCTCTTTTGCCGAGATGCAGAAGCTGATTAGCTATTCTTGATAACAAAAAAATTTAATATTGAAATAAAAAGGAATACTTGGTAAAGATTGTCAACCTGCAGGGTTACTCTTGACAAAACTAATCACGATCTTAATCTAGTCTTGATCTTGATCATACGACGCACGAAGGGACTATGGTCAAAAACACCGCGCTACCACTAACGCGCGATCGGTTTGCGTGTATTTATGGCCAATAGTCACTTCGTGCGTCGCATGATCAAGATCAAGACTAGATTAAGATCGTGTTTAGATTGTGTCAAGAGTAGCCCTGCTGATTAGTTTTATTCTTAGACTGCTCTTTGCATGTTTCTGGACACCTCACCTCGGCCTTCTGTTACTACCAATTTGTACACATAATTCATTTATTCGATATTATTTCTGTTTTATTACTTGTGTTATTCTTGTCCTGTTTTATGTATTCTTATTTTTTTTACTACATTGTTATTATTTTATATTTTATTAAATAAACATCTTTCAAAAGGGACATTGAAGAGAGAGTGTTGCTTAAAAGATTCCCACGATAGCGGTTTTGGCCGGTTGGCCCTTCAGGCCTGCCCAATGGCCCGCCCGTGAGGACAAATTTAGTTTAATTATGCGGATAAATAGGAGTTCACAACTCCTGAGATATCCGGGTGGAGGTGGGTCTCTCTTCAATGCTCTTTGCGTAAAGTTTTCGAGATTTTTTTTTAAATAGAATTCATTTTGTGCTTGTTGAGTTATTTCTCGTCCAAAATAATTATGCTCTGTTTCTGTTGTGTCATAAGCGGTTTATTGTGAAAGATATTTTCCAAGAGTTTGGAAACATTATTGATAAAAAATGACTATGTGACCCGTGTTTCCTTAATACTACTACTACAATACCATCACGGTATATACCACAAGTATTGTATCCAGCAGACCATGTAAAAACATACAAGCTGTCTTCTCTATGCCAATTAAAAATGAAGACATTCAGGATCTCATATTTGAATTTAATATGTAAAATGTGTTTGTTCTTTCGAACACCTGCTTTTAATAGAACACTCGAATCTTACGGACAACAGTGGGACACCAATTCTTTACCGGGTGCTCCACAAAACAATATCTGTATAGCATACAATATCAGAATACTGTCCTCAAGCATCAATAAATTTTCTTTATTAGTTATCATTTAATCATCAAATCAAATAATGTAAAATGTGTTGCCATGTTATTATTGCCATCTTCTTCTTCCCCTTGTCCGTTCCCGTGAGGAGGTACAGTATGTACTCGCTATCAACTATCTATAATAATGTTATGTACAACACTAGACCTATTAATATTAGTATCATCATGGATACTGTACTATTGCTATTATTATTATTATCATTAGTGTCATAGTTGCTATCGAGTCAATTAATCTATCCCATTATTGTAGTTCATCCCTAGAGGGATAGCCAGAGATTGATGAGAGGTAGTACAAACACCTCGCTGTAATCACAGTCTCCCGATTCTAGTCAACTAATTAAAATGATCGAGAGTATCTGTCACTTTCTTAATGATAAATAACAAATTTTCTGTCTATCAAGATTTAGATGTCGTCACAGTATTTCACACAAAGTGAAATAACTAGGGAATTTAGTTGATAGAGCATACACCAAGGAGGGCTGAGAAAGGGGGTGCTCGTAGACGTGGCCGGCCAAGGGTTAAATGGCTAGACCATGTTAACCAGATCCTATCGGACGGACGCATGCTGAGATCAATGAGCAGGAAAGCATGAGGTTTGTGTCATTGCAAACGTTTAATTTATTCTATCTATCTATCTATCTATTCCCTCACGCCGCATCCCAAGTGGGGCAGGCAGAGAGAACGGAACGCCAATTAGATCTGTCCTTACATACTTCTTTCGCCTCCTCCACAGTCATATAATTTCTCATGCACGCACGTCGATTTCTCTTACTCAAAACACGGCCGTCCTTGAGCATTTGATCTACATGTTCAAGCCATGTAGTTCTCGGATGCCCGCGCTTCCTCACACCCCTCCTTTCAACCAAATATATCCTCTTTGTCATTCTTTCCTCTTCCATTCGTTCCACATGACCAAACCATCTCAATTTATTTACACTCATTCTATCCACAACACTCCTTTTGCATCCACTCATTCTTCTAATATCCTCATTCCTCACTCTCACTCATTACAGATGATATCTAAATTTAGTTAATGAGATTACAATATATTATTAAAGGTATAGTGTATTCCCTGCGCTCTGTCTCGCGTTATTCAGCTAAATGCCCCCGCATTAATCATTGCCTACCCCAAGATTAATCTACATTTAGAGTTGTGATTGATGTAATCCTTATAAGTTATTGATAGCAATCCATCAATATCATTCCTTCTCACGGAATATCAAATTGATTATGAAGAAGAATGATAAGTAACATTATGTAATAGAAAGAGGTGGAATATAAGATATTGAAGGAAAGAAAGAGGCGACAACAAAATATGAGTAGTTTTGAAAGTTGAAGATACAGAGTACCTACAAGGTATTTATTGTTAGAGGGTTGGTACTTATGTACCTACTTGTACATTTAGTTCATCTCAAAGTTTAAGTAGTGTCTACAACTGCCATTATTTGCTTGCAAATCGCTAACACTTAAAATAATAAGCGGAATTTGACTTTATAACTTCCCTCTCATTCTCTTTGTAAATCGTACCTCTTTGTTTCTCTTCATATTACTTGTATATTGTCATATAACCTAGGTATTATTTTATGTATCACAATTTATATACTCAAAAAGATTATGTTCTGTCTTAGTATCATTAAAAAATATTTCAATTGTAATCAAAAACAAATTATAATTCCGGTTGAAAATATAGATTATCCTGCGCTAATGGACGAACTTGGTCTCCTTACCTTGCAAAACCGAAGGATACTGTTTGATATGTGTTTAATGCATAAAATACTGAATGGTGCCATTGACTGCCCGGAATTGGTAGAATTAATGAAATTTAGCATTCCTGCCAGGTCGACCAGACAAACTGTGACGTTTCACGAACCTAATACTCGAAACAATTATGTTTATCATTCACCACTGATCAGAATTCACAGACTGGGGAATCTGGTAGGAAATTGCACTGATATTTTTGCTGACAGTTTCCAGAAATTTAAAACTGACATTATTATATACTTGAAATTACATAACTGACATAAGGCAATCGAAGTTTGCGACCTAATTTTCAAATTAAACTATTGTAATGAATTTTTATCAAGTGGACCCATATTATTATTGTTATTTCTTTGATTTTATTTGATGGATATAATTATATTTTTTGACCGCTGAATTTACTTACTTACTGCGGTTTAAATATTTAATTTTGTTTTTATATATATTATCAGTTAAATTAACCTAACTTTTTAGTAATTTACATTTATAATCCTTTTAAAATTATTGTGGTGATTTCTTTTATGTCATAATATTTTATTGCTACTGCCCAATTTATGATTATTTTATTTAGACCTATTAAATTGTCTAACTCTGATTAGTTGTTTATAATTTATTATTTTGAGAACATTATCGATTATGTTACCTTAAATATTGTTTTTTTTTGTTGTACTTGTTTTGTTAATGTAAATTCTTTTTAACTCTGATCTTGATGTGTGATTTTATAAACTTTGACTTGTGTATATGTGAATTGATATTGTGTAATAGTATGCTTTTGTACTCTGTCTCATAATTTTAACATGTAAAAGGCTCACGCCGTATATAATTATAAAATGAAAAAAATAAAATTATAATACAAAATCAACAGTATTCTGCTAAATGGCGAACTTGTTGCGAGAGCAACGTCAACCATTTAATTGTGAGAAAGATACATAGATTAATACATAGTATCAATAAAATAATAAAATAAATAAATTAAAGTGAGTCAATTAATGTATAGTGACAAAATATTGATTGATATCGGCTAATTTTGACATTCTCTAATGGGAAGGGGGTGGGGGTAAATAACGCTCTAATAAGCAGTGAATAAACGTTGGGACGCCTATCCCACTTTTTCTGATTATTTTATTTTAGTTCTAATGAGATTAATTCAATTTCAATTAATTTCGCACGAACTCTGCTCAATATTGATAGAATGAATTGTACATACATACATCTTCTTCCCCTTGTCCTAGTTGAGTCGGGGGCCCATTGCGCCTAGGTACTTCCTCCAGAGATCGCTGTCCACCGCTGCTTCCAGGACCTCTGGCCACTCCAAACCAAACCTTTCCTTCCTTGTTCCACCTTGAGAGCCTCACGAACAAAGTTGTATGTTATATATTTGAAAAAAACCTGTAAATTGAAAAAACAAATGTATATTCCTTAATCATAAACTTTATCGATTTTTTTTCAGATTCAATATGGTTCACAACAGATGAATGATGAAAATATATTAATACAAAATAATATGATTTTGTTATGAATAATTTTTATTCCGTTCCGATTTCTATAAGTTCCTACTTTTTTATATTTTTCCAAAGGTTATTTCAATTTTTTCTTTAATTTAGTAATAGGCAGTTTCACCCACATACAGAAAGTACGTTAAAAAGGTTTTCTCATAACGAATATAATAGATAACTACTGATAGAAAATATGTAGGAAAATACGAATGTAGGTGCTTACTGTTACTATGTAGAGCTTGAACTTAGATAATAATACATAGATACTAGAAGTAGAACGGGTATTCAGCGAGTATCCGGTATTCTATCATTGTTTACTATCTGACTTGATACTGGACAATTTGACCGGATACTAGGTGAAATAAGCCTCACACTCATTTTTCATAAGTTATCGAGTGTCTTGTAAAAAGGCACTTAACCAAGGCTCAAGAGCGGAAGATACTAAGCTTTGAAAACAAGTGTCTTAGAAGGATTTTGGATGTCAGATGGTATGAACATGTTACAAATGATGCTGTGCGCCGGCGCACCCAGCAGAGACCTGTAATCTCCGTAATACAGGAGAGACGATGGTCCTGGCTGGGACATGTTTTGAGAATGCTTAATGATAGTTGGCCAAAAAGAGCACTGTTCTTCCGTCCGCAGGGGTTCCGTAGGCTCTTTCACAATACACCGTTCCTATGACAACGATATCAGAGCGCAAGGAATGTCGTGGAAAGAGGTGACGCAATTGGCACAGAGACGCTCTGAATGGAGGAGGCTGGTTTCTGCCCTGTGCTTCCGAGAGGAGCGTTGAGGGCGATGATGATGATGATGATGTAAAAAGCAGTTGGTTTGTAAAACATTATGAATAGAAGATTTTTATCGGCACAAATTGTCCTCTCCGCGCCTATAAAAAATGGATATTCATGGTAGATGGAAGACTCATTGCTAAATTGAAAATATATAATGTTTTATGTGTGATACTGTACAGGTCACTTGAAAACTTACAGAAAAGAGTGGGTGGCCTATTATTTATCGAACACTCCACGGCATACAATTATATGTGACATTATACGAATACTTATCTTTTACAGCAATAGAATAATTCATGAGCACATAATATTCATAAGGCATTCATATTCAACTCAGCGATGAGGTATTCTACCCATCCCGATTTTTGTTCTCGACACAGAAAGTCAACTTGAAAGTTTATTTATGCTGCTGCTTTAATCTGCTCTTGAAATATCCCGTGACAGTATAGATATATAAATAGAAATATGCCACTGATCTCGCCGGATATCCTGTATGTTTTGTTTTGTCACTAGTAGATACTACTTAGAGATAGAAATAGGAAAGTATTATACCTACTAACAGTACATGAAGTCGGATGCTTGCTACCTTACATTTCCACTGGTAGTTGTCTGAGTATTGTACCTGGTAGAAGTTCGTATCTCTCTTTGGCCTGGATCCAAGCGATTTCTGGTATTTATGTTCAAACACTTTCCTGAATTCGGATGCACTGTTCGAAATTATTCAGAAAACTACCACCGCGCCCCCAAACCGCATCCCCGTCGCCCTTTTAAAGGAATTTAAAAATAATTCTTATCTTGAATTTTCAATTATTGTCTCAATCTATTTATTCGTGCCAGATCGATATTTCGCCAGCAATGAGCCAATTGCACAGAAGCGGCAAAAATATCAGGCATTATGCATGTTATTGGACACATGGATTATTATTGAATGAATACACATTTGCGTGTTTATTACAATACAGTTTGTCTACTAGTGATGGTATATAATTACTTTTAGAGATACATGCAATGTATTCTTCTCGTTGTCCTTATTTGGTCGGAGATATTTTGCATGTATGTTGTTCCTCCACAGGTCTGCCGTTTAATTTATGCCGTTTTTAAAACTTTTAAAATTTCTGACAACTTTCATCGAAGATTAATTTAATATTGAATGAATCTTCTTTTTCTTTTCCTTAGGTGGGATCTGTTTTTCTTGTTTTATTTCGCCACTTTATTCTGTCGAGCGCATCCTCGTGGGGAACATTGCAATTCCACATGTTTTGTCTCACTACTTTAATATTGAATGAACAGAATTTAATGTCACATTGAAGCTTGAATTGCTGTCCAGAGAGAGCATTCTAGATTTAACAGCCACACACCAAAATTTTTGGTGCATAAATGGAAGGAAAAAAAATTGGAATACTCCTTCCTCTCTATATACGAGTAGTATCGTTAGTTTCTTGAAGCGAATATATTTATATTGTGTTGATATTATCAGATTTATCTACGGGGTTTTTTTTTGAATATCAATTATCTTTTTATTTATTTATTTCAATAAACGGCTTTTTTTAGCCTTGTGCAAACATAAGGTTACATAAAAAATATAAACAATGTAAATACATTTCATATTACAGAAATTAAACAAATCAAAACAAATTTATACATTAGGTATAAGAATTAAAGATTACAAATATTAATAAACTATATAAGTGCAAATATAATTATATTGATGTTTCTCTTTACCTCAGACAAATTAAACCACAATACAAATGAACAATGAACAATCTTGATCCAATTGTAGTAAAAATAATATTTAATTTTATTAATTGTATCGGCATTTACTTTGTAACACTTCATTTTAAATTATCAAATAAAATCTAATATCAAATAAAATAGTATAGATCAGCACCTGATGATGCGAACTCGGAGTCCGCGAAACCGGTCGTGCGTTAGTCATACTCAACAGTAACACAAAACAAAATAATAAATATTTATTTTATTTTATTTGATAATTTATAATATTTAATTTTTAATGACCACACAATTGAAACAGAACAATGATAAGAAAAATACAAATAATAGTAATATATAGATAAAAATGTATGAAATAATGCACTAATAAGCGGTGAAAAAGTTCACTTGTAACATGTAATACAACATCTTCAAAGCCCTTGTTTGTACTGTGTCATTTGTATGATAATATTTTGTATGTGATTGATTCTGTAATTTCTTAGAGGACTGAATATATTCTCAATCGTTTATCTGTGCCTAGAAAATCTTCTAAGAACTTACAAACACAGAAACAATTAATTTCCATTGTGGTATTTAATACTTCTTCTCTTTGTACCCCTTAAATGAGATATCAAGGTTGTATTGTTAAACAAAGGTGCCTGTTACAAATATAATTCCATTGTGACTATGTTTAGTTAGACGTAGTTACATACTATAAGTATTTCATGCCTTCTACAATCCTCTTCTAAATATGTTTACTTAAACTTAGGTATTTTATATATTTCTCCTCTAAGTATGTTTGCGTATCGTTTGTGTTGCCTGTTTATTGTCAAATATTGTTTGTAGTAATAACGTTTGTATGTTGCAGGCTCGTGTTGATACTAAGCTTTTTCGTGAATATTCTAACCGATTATTTCTATATTATTTGCTCGTTCGTGTTTTTTTTAACAAACTATCTTCAATGCAAACATGCTATTCATAATGTGTATCGAAAAATATAATAAAAACTGGTTAATGTATTGTTTAATCAAAATTTAAACTGTGCGTTATCTGTCTACGTGAATATTGATAAATAAAATTAATATTACTGTTTAAATCAATTGCCTTCTTAATTTCTTAAGTTGATGATAATATCATGAAGTTGCAATAATTTCAAATACAAACTTATAACGTATATTGAAATACTGATGTTTTTTCTCTTATTGAAGAATTTTCGCGAATATGTCGATCATCTCAATTAGGCTACAACTCATACGTAAGTAGGTCGGCACACTCTGCGGCCATATAATCTCAGGCGGATATCGGAGTGAAAGGGGTGAGCGGTGTACTCACTACCCATACAACCAGCCAGCTGTTGGGTGGTAATATAAAACATTGTGACAATATAAATGGTTCATATCAATCACGCCCTCAGTTTCCCCTATGGATTTTTTTAACTGCCAAACTCCTGTGACAAATAAACAACTTGAATATATTTAATGCCACTTCCTCTGCCTCTACTTTCCCTCTGACTTCCAGTTTTTATTACAGCTGCCTGTATGTGTGCCGCCTTGGTACTATTTCTATTTTACAAATTATGTCTAATTTAAAATATGATTATTTACATTCTAGCATCTAGAACTAATGCTAGTGATGTCTATAAAAGAGATAATGATTATACTTTTGCTTGCGGAATGCATTAAACGAAACTTCTTTCATCATTAATGATATGTTTTTCGGTATGCCATTTAGTCATTTCACAATTCACTCAATTGCGAGTGCATTGCCATGAAATAAAACAGACAACAACACTTAGTTATTTTACTCCAACTTTTGCCAGCACTATGAATATGGCCTTTATATTAACTCCCCAATTCATTCTTTCTTAACGTTTTTCTATTATTTAGAGCAGAAATTAAGTAATAGAAACTTTCCTGTGGATTTTATTCAATATACCATTATTTCAATCGTTAAAATATATTCACTGAAAACAGTCTGCTCCTGTGTTTTTTGTTTAGATAAGATAAGATTGTTTAACCTCTAGACATTTTATTAAAATATACATACTTAAATAGTTATTAAATATGCCTGTTTTCACATTACATAAATAAATAAATACATGCATCATTCTGTTTTCCAGTTCAGATCAGGTTCATTTTAATATTAGCCTGAATTTATTCCAAGATAAAACTTTGTTTTTGTTGTTATTATTAGGGTTTCTCATAATGAATTTTGGATTGGAAAATGAAAAGGGAAATCCCACATAATATTTGAAAGTGCAAGTGAGAGGTGAAATGTAATTCAAGCGGAATAATATTAATAATCCGGCTGTGTTTTGATGAATTTCCGTATAAATAATAATCATTGGGTACTCATATAATAATGTAATGCTTTTGATGTTTTGAAATAGAAAACTTCTTTGAAATATCCCGTAATACCGACTTTAATGTGTTTACTTCGCAAATGTCTACCTAATTTAATGCAATTCCATTTCAAATGTTGTTTTACTGGATTTATGATGCATTTCATTTTTGCGATAGATAAATTATTTATATATGTCCTTATAACTTACTAATTCCTTTGAAGTCTACGTCTCGTTAAGGGGGCGTATTTTTTTGTCTTTGTGGATGTGTTTAATAAATCATGTTCTCGTTCTTCGCCCTGTATATTTTACTTCCTTCTTGATTTCGCCCTTTGGTGCTTCTTTCGAGAACACAGTGATAAAATGAGTCCCCTTCATCTAGAGCGTATCTGTTCTAGTCGAATTGCCTCTTCACACAACATAGGAAAAAGGAAAAGTATACTGTGACAGAAGATTTTCCTGGAAATCGAATACCCCATGGGTGAAAGAATAGTGCTCTTTTTCACCAAAATTTTAATTTAATGGTTTGAAATCCATTAAATAAATCGGGTAAATGGAAGTCCTGAATCTTCTGCACTCTCCGGGTGATCGGTGGGTCCTTCAATGGTTCAAAACCCACTGTCAACCTTCAACACATTTTCAACATGGACTTGCACGCTGTGATATTCATTTAATTAGTAAAAAATATATTGGTAAATATGCATGGATATCCAAAACCTGTTGATTAACCTTTCAAAATTATTCATATGATGTGTACTGTGCACAGATGATGTGCAAGAAGAATAAAATAAATAAATAAATAAATATTTTAATAATCTCTTTATTAATTGAGTCCTTGGCATTAAGCAGTGGGTTTAATACATAGTAATATGAAACATACGTGTATGTACTAATATGTATGTTTTATAGTTTAGTAGTGTATAATATTATATTGTTGGAGAGTACCTGATACAGGTTCTGTCCCCGGGGGTGAGTTTGGGCGAACTATGGCTGTTGTGGGGGTTTGCCCGATGGACACTATGTATAGTATCTATCAACTGAAGCCGTTCTTTCACCATGAAATTTCCGTCAGATACTTCTTCATGTCCAGTATCTTACCTAATTGAATATTATTACATTTATTTTGTGCCAAATGAGTGATCTTTATACATAATAACTTTACATTACTTCAATGTCGTTTTCGTATGAACCTCATAAGGATTATCTTAAATGGCGTCTGATCTGATTTTTGAATTTATTGCAAATTCATATTTAAAAAGTCTGCAATGAGGTGTGGCATTCATTTCATCTTTAATGTCTTATTTTTTATAGTACTCGAAGGTATACTTATACAATAATATCACTGATTGCCCGATTGTGGGGGTGTCATAGTGTATAAAATATTATTTAAATAAAAGTTTTAATATCTTTTTTTATTGTCCACCATATATGCATTTACTTTGTATAAAAACAAATCGATCTTCTTTGACCTTCGTGAGGTGACCACCGATTCAGCTAACTGGCTGAGAAATTTACCCTTGAATCTTTAGTACCAGAATAAGAAAATGTATTTGAAAACAATGTTCTATGACTATAAACATTGGTATTTTTTTACATTACAGTGTAAAATGTAATTTTTACATTACATTTTACACTATATCGAACCAAAAATCTTTAGAGTCGACAGATGCTCGATGTACTCGATACTTAGTATGAAAAGGATATTTTATTACTTATTTTAGAATATTGTGTTGCCATAAGCGTTATGATGAATTTTATAATTTGGTAGACTTATGTTAGTGTTAGTTATAATAGTGTTAGTGTTGTAGGTATACTCTGTGGTACATAGAGTAGAAGAGCAGCTTTGTTATTGAAACTAAAATAATTAGAAAATAATAAAGTTATCTCCCTGCTACGCTCGCCGGATAGGATTAAAAGGAGGAGTTTTATCAAAGTTAGGAAAATTATATTAATATTTAACTAGAGTCAGGAATAATTATTATTTACTTTTAAGCGTCGGACGACCTTCGCTAATATTATTTAAAATACTTATCTATCTTTATTATGGACTACTACTACCTTAACACTGATACAGTGAATATCTTTATTAGCGCAGTATCTGTCACATGTAGGGTATCCAGTGACTTGACCATGCAGAAGATTTTCTCCAAGGGGGGGGGGGGGGTGACAGCACCTTTAAAAAAATTCTTTTAGTTACAACTACCAAATGTGTGGTCCTTGTTTTATCTCAATTTTAACGATTTAGTATTTTTGTATGCACGCAATTAAGTTTTAAGTTTAACGTAAGACTTAAATGTTTCACGTCCTCCTCGTTTTTGTTCAACAATATTAGAACCACCTTATATTAAATTTAGTCTGACTTCTGGGAGGAGGGGGGGGCAGCTTACCATTTAAATACCAATTTTCTACACTTAAAGTTTTCCCTTATTTCCTACTATTAAATAAATAAATAAATAAACGGAGAGTATTTAAAGCGCCATCTTTGTGCCATAGCACATTAATATTCTTGTTATCATTTTACATTGGACATTAGAACAAGCTTAAAAAATATCTGTGTTGAATTAAATGTTTAGAATACAATTATTACATCTATTAAACTTATACTAATCAATAGAACCCTATGATGAGAACGGAAGCTCCTAAAAGACGGCTCGCAACCAATACGAAAGACCAATACGCTCGTAAAGTCACTGTGGAGCAAAGAAGATACCTAATATCATGCATAACTTCTTCGGCCCATGTTCATTCACTTGTGGATATATTACTTCCGTACCTGTTTACTCTTCATACCTTACATTTAGAAGAGGTGATTCAATGGGCTGAAAAAAAATTGTTGACGAAGAAGGCTTTTTTCCCCTTGTGCTTACAGAAGGATCGTTAAAGGACAATTGCTTTGCGATTGGATTATTTGGATCATTCAACTTTAAAGTTGATTGTAATAAAGATTATTTTTATCATAATGTCGCAAGAAACTTGTCAAGAGTTTTCTTAGCAAAATGTTGTGTTTATATAGTATTGTATTGTATGGGGCTGTGTGAGTTATTATTGCTTGACTATACACCACTAAGTACTTTTACTGAGGAGTCTAATTCTATTCACGGTGCAGTCTTAATTTTCCCCCGAGACAATGCGGTAGACGAGAGACGGATGAAGCAAGATAATTGAATAAAAACCGTCTACCTAGAATTATACACACCTCACTATAATGTAGCTTGATATTATTAAACCAAGGAATGATTAAAATGTCTACTTCCGAGATAGATATCTTGGTTTGTGACATTTGATTGCAGTGTCTATCGATAGTGTCTATAGTTAATAGTATAAATTGGTATACTAGGAATATTATTTTAAATGCAAGTGTGTTATTGTATTCGCTCGTTGGTTTTTAAAACGTTCATAAAATGATCTTTTGATTGAGTCAGTGTTGTCAATCTCTCGAAATATCTATAGAATTTTTAGTCGCCATTTTCTTGTTTATTTGAATGGACGTCTTATCTCATCTATTCATTACTTTATATTCTTATCATGATCTAACTATTCTACACAACCGTAATATCTTTAACTATTTAAAACCCATTTTTGGATACCTTTCTCTATTTGGTAGTACTTTTATCACATTTAAATTGGACACACCTTGTGAGCCAAGTTCGCACTTTGAAATTAAAATCTACAAATAATATTACTAACTATTTAAGTTTGCTTAAATTGGAATTGTCATGTTTAATTGCAATGCAACCCCTTTATCGATTAACCAGTATGAGCCTTACTTACCTTGTTTCTACCACAATTTCAACCTTAAAATTTAATAACTCCTGTACAGGATTTGATTTGAGGTTTCAGGCGATACCACCACTTTCTAATAATATCTACCAAGGATTTTGAATAGATGATTTTGATTGTTGTTCCATAATATTATCAGATTTAGAATGTGCTTGCTGGGTTATTACATTACTGGGTGGTCATTGGTTATAAAGTCGCGTGTACATACATCTTATTTTCACTAGGCACGATCCCATAATATTTCCTACTTTATTTCCATCATCATCGCAAGTACTACATAGCATCCTCTCCATTATTGTTGTTATTACTATTAAAGAAACATTTCGGCCATTGTATTCATATTATTATTAAAGAAGGCAATTCTCTTTCCCAACATAGAGGCTTTATAATATTTTTATGGAATGTTCGATGTAACATATTCGGACATTAGCTGTCATAAAATAGTCAATAATCGAAACTATCACTGATTTTTCATTTCAAACTTCTAATTAAATGTAATTTAATTCTGTCCAGGAGTTATCAATGGGTATATTTCAGACTACAACTTGAGTTCTACTTTATCACATTTTTTGAAAAAGATTTTATATGTATAGTAATGATCCTTCAAATTTATCGGAGTGAGAGAGTTAAATTAATATTTGTGCTGTTTTAAATTATTTAAATAATCACATCATCAAAGTATCATTTGTTGATAATTAAATTATGATTTTTATTACAGTTTTCATTACGAGTTTCTGCCTTGTGTATTAATAGACATTATACATCTTAAATTTAGCGATGGTGTATGCCAAACACTTTATTTTTGTTTACACTGAGAGGACAGCTTGCATATTTAATTACATGCGGCTGGCCTGCACTCCACTTGAGGGATGTTCCGTGATGGTATAGTTTATTTACGTCAAGTGGTCGACAAAATGTGGGAAAAATTACGATTCGGGCCTAGACAGTTTCTGAAATACTAACAGTCGACTTTGGCATAGTTTCCAATACTGTTCTCCTTATTTTTATTATTAGCCTTACAAAACTTTCTGTTGCTTTGTTTTTTCCTTCTTCCTTAACGTTTAAGTGAGTATCAAGACTTTAGTATTTTTTTCCGTCATCGTTATTCCTGTTCGTGTTGTTGTTACTCCGTCAGTTTGTAACGTTTCATTTGTTTTTGATGTTACGTTCATTTATTTATTTGTTGTTTCGCTTTCTTCTGTTACTAAAACTAATAATGGAACAACACCTTTTCCTTAATTTACTTCTGGAATTCGTGCACGTGTCGTAAGTCAACACATTTTAATTAGATTGATATATTATTATTCTTGCTGCCTTCGGGAAATCCTTGAACCAGTTCCTCCCTTCTTCCGTATCCACGGATAAAAGTAACTTTATTTAATAATAATATGTTCTATATATAATCAGCTGATTCAACTTGTTCTTTGACGAAAATATGAATTTTACAACACGTACGAGTATGAATTATTCCACGAAATTAATTTAAACGACTTGTATGTTGGTAGTTCTTTTCATACAACATTTTTGACTCGCTTTATTTTAATAACTACATTATACCGCTTCATTTTCATTTTTTATATTTGTTTATCAATATTTTATTCTTTAACTATCTAATATCACGTATTGAACCATCAGATCATCCTTGTAGCCCATGAGTTGAAACCGAATGTCTCTTTATTTCAATTCAAGCCTTTTACAGATAACTCTACATATTTATTGTATAGAAAACATTAAAAATGATTCATAATTCCAGAGATTTTTGTAGATTCGACTAAATCCATTATTTTTCACGTATTTTATATTAAAATAATACCCTATTTTTTGTATGATCTTAGGCCTTCACGGCCGGCGTTACTACTAGGGAAGTTTTCTTCCGGGCTGAGTGGCCTTGCTCTTCAGGGCAATTTATGTCCCGACATTTCACAGCTCGTGTACGCCTACCCCAGAAGATGCCCGCCACAGTTGTGGGTGAAACGTCGGGACATAAATTGCCGTGAAGACCACAGCCACTCAGCCCGGAAGAAAACTTTCCTATTACCCTATTTTTTTCTTTTTCGAACTGCATTTAAATTGCCATATTTTTTATGGATATTCTTGTCTTATTTCCATTATAATGACATTCTAAGAATTTGTAACATAATTTCCCATATTTGTTGACTATTTCGTCAATTATATCGGGTCTTCTGTGTATACTGTGCTGATAATATCTACCGAGTGCGGGAGAGCTTCTCATATTATTCTTGTTACATCGACCAGTAAGTACTACAGAGTCATTAGAGAAATTTGTTGTTATTAATTATGAAAAATTACCACCTTTTTTGTTCCATTCGAGGTATTCTTTTGTTCCATTCGTTATGTTTTTGTTTACTCTTATCGTAAAAACGTTCTATTTATTCAATATTAAAATTATTTTTGTTTTAAATACCTTTATTTTAAATAATTCCGTGGAGACTCAGTCAAATAATAGATATCCCACTCTTTTCTGTAAGTTTTGAGATGTCCTATGTAAGACGCAGGTATTCGTAAAACATTATGTATTTTTAAGACATATAATATATTCGATTCAGCGATGAGATATGCCATTTATCCTTAACACCTTTAACTTTTATTGGCTTGGAGAAGTCGACTTGCAGGTTTTTTTACGTAAAATTAATGCACTGGATTTACAAATCACCTGTGTAAAATGGCATGATGATATGAAGAATGAATTTAGAAAGCAGTAACATAATTCCATTTATAAAAGTATATATTTTTACAACATCTTTCATTGGCAAGTAGTTGCCAAGTATTCTATACGTTTAAAAATAGAACCGTATAATAATAGTAATAATAATAAGCAATGTGAATGGGAATGTGTTCTATTTTCAAATACACGTCAAAGGATCGAACGCTTTTGACGAATAATAATAAAACTAGACAGAATAGATATACGAATGTACCTTCATATGGTGACAATATTCCCATTGTATACGATCTCCTATCTCTCTTCTTCCCACGGTGCACGCCATATGCCTATATAGGTCAGTGGTAATTTTTCAACGCCCCTACGAGCATTAATAAAATACTATGCGAATCAGGGCGCGAGGGTGAAAAATCGCATTGTGGTAACCTCTCTCAGCCGTGTATATATTGTATGTGGGTGTATTACAAAAGGTACTAATCAAATACTCATCACCCGGAATAAAAGGGACAAATTGTAAGCAGGCGTTCTACGTAGGGCCACTAAATTTTATTAAACGCATTATTGATCTAGTTATTATTATCATCCTCATCGATGTGGAACAATATAATATTGCGTTGTGTTTGAAAAATAACTTACCGCCCTTTTTTGACGCAAATTTCAATATGGCTGGTTATTGAGATTTCTTCCGGCAGTTTTGCCAACTAACGATGCGATCACCTCTGCTATTTATTATTCACTCTTTACTCAGTGAACTTTACAACAAATACGTACCTATTATGTAATCCCATAAAGGTTAAATGCTTTTTATACCATTTTCCTTAAAATACTAAGTTAATATCTTGGTGAACATTACATAATCGTCCAAAATCACATTATTTTATACTTAATCATCTGAAGAAGTATATTCTGTACGTCCTAGGTAGAAAAGAGTGGATTCTCAAAGGGGAGGTCTGTATTCGAAACTTAACCCAAAGTGGCTGAAGAATAAAAATGTTTACTCTCAAGATCAATTTAGCTGAAGCAATCCATAGCAATATCGCCTCAGAGTTTCGTCAACGAGACAGAGTTCAGTGAGGCATAGAGGTATTGTGCTACTCAAGACAGGAGGCACAGTTTGAACTCCACTGTCTTAAATTCTCAGCCAATGTAGATCCATAAATAGTGGAGTGATTAAGCAGCGCTTGTTCTCTCTGTAAATGGCTCTGGCGGCAGCATTGAATGCCACCTGGAGACGATGAATGATATTATAAAGCATTAGCTATATTTTTATGTAGTATTAGAGCAAAGGAAGAATAACAAGATTTTCATCTGTATCGTTCTGTTTAGATATTTTATTTGCATAATAGTATGTTTATTCTTACCAAATATAATTATAGCAAAATTGTATTAACTTTGTTATTTGTTGTTTATATTAAATGTAACATCCACGTAGGTATACACGTTGTATCTCTGTGCAGGAGTTATTCATTCAGTCATTCACACATCCACTCACTCCCTCTCGTCTTTGGTACTCTAGGAAAAGTTAAATTAACAATGCAGTAAAGACCTTCCATATTAAACGTCTCGTTATTCGGAACTAATAACTATGTTGTGTATACTGAAGTTTTGTCATTTCGTTCAAAACTAATCATTCAGTATTGTTGTATGATTAATTTTTTTTTGTAATTAATTCTTTGGTCATCTAATGAGAGAAGAAAATACCAACTTCAAAAACTGATATTTCAGCATAAAATATCAAGAAGAAAACGACCAGGTCGGAGCAGAATATCTCAGGTTTAAGGGACTCCCACCACAAAAAAAAATATCTTCGAAGGGAAGTACAGATAATGATAAATCTTTCAATGTCAGATAACATCCAACACCATGCATCACAAACAATTACATAATCAATTATTTGGTTTGATTAAATTAAAAAACTGTGTCTTTCACTTAAAGTATTATATATTTCAAAAGCTTTTTGGACTACGTCCATCCTCAGTGAAAAAATACTTAAAACTTTAAGTTTTTAACTTTTTAACTTTAAGTGTTCAACTCAGTGAAAAAATACTTAAAACTTTAAGTTTTTAACTTTTTAACTTTAAGTGTTAAAGTTTTAAGTATTTTTTCACTGAGGATGGACGTAGTCCGAAAAGCTTTTGAAAATATTTAATACTTTATGTGAAAATATTTATTAATCATTCCACAAAACTTTTAAAACTATGAATTCAGCTTTACGAGGTTTACGAATTCTGTTATAAGTTTCCGTTCAATACCACCAATCTATCTTCAGTCAAATCTTGTTTCTAAAGTTTATTGCTAATATTCGTACAGGTAGGTATATCGTTTTCTTTTGTGTATATATATATATAATGAGTTACATTACAATCCATTGGATTGGTCTGCAACGAGTTTGGTTTTTCTTCTCCATTCGTCTCTATTCTCCGCCAGTCTTTTCAGCTCTACGTATGAGCCACAGTTCATATCACTCTTCAGTTGGTCCATATATGCGTCTCTTGGTCGGCCTCTGCCATTTGTCCCGTCGGTCTTACCCTCCGCGATGGCTATGAGTAGTCCTGGGTGCCTGATGTTGTGGCCAATCCAGTTAGCTCGTTGTTGGCTGATTCTCTTAAGGAGTTGCCTTTTTTCGCCTACCCTGGTTAATACTTCTTCATTTTCGACGTGCTCCGACCAATGGATCTTAAGCATGCGTCTGTAGCACCACATTTCAAAGGCCGCCAACCGTCCGCTTTCACTCTTGTTGATGGTCCATGTCTCACAACCATAAAGCAGAATGCTCCATACAAAGGCTTTAGTAAGGTTCTTCCTTACGCTTAAGTCAATATTTGGGGATTCCAATATCTTCGATTTTTTGTTAAAGGCAATCCTTGCCTGGTTTATTCTGCTTACGATTTCTGCTTTGGAGCGTCCATCCTGGTTTATTCTACTGCCCAGGTACACGAATTCACTTACTTGTTTGATGCTCACTCCATTTATGGCAATGTTCGCAGTCGCTTCCTCTCTTCCAACGACCATACATTTTGTTTTTTCTTTATTTATTTTCATGTTGTACTTTGACAACAGTATACTTTCCATTTTTCCTAAGGCTTCGTTCAGCTCCATCTCGGAGTCTGCGAGCAGTGCTATGTCGTCAGCATATCTTATCATGTCGACCTTTTTCCCATTTATTTTTACTCCTGTCCAGTTCTTCATTTCTTCTCTCAGTTCATCAATGGCTCGCTGTATATAGCAGTTAAAGAGAGCTGGCGACATTGAGCATCCTTGTCTTACGCCTTGTTCGACCCTTGCTTCTGCACAGCTCTCTCCGCTTTTAATCACAGCCATTTCGTTCTTGTATAAGCTCCAGATTGCTCTTCTGTCTTTATAACTCATTCCTATCTGGTTGAGGGTGTTAAAAAGTTGTTCCCATTCTACTTTATCGAATGCTTTTTCAAGGTCGATGAATGCTATGTATGTGTTTTTATTAATTGCTATTCTCTTTTCTAGAGTAAGTCTGAGACTCAGGATTGCATCTCTTGTACCTGTCTCTTTGCGGAATCCAAATTGATCTTCTGTAAGTGTTTTGTTTATTTTATTTTCCGCCCTTTTCATTATATTGTTGGTGAGTATCTTAGAAGCGTGTGATATCATGCTTAAGGTTCTGTGTTGTTCGCACTTTGTAGTGCCTACTTTCTTAGGAAGCGCTCGTATCAGACATTTGGCAAAGTCCTCAGGTATCTCTCCTGTGTCATATATTTTGCAGACAAGCTTATACAATGTATCGAGCATGCCTTTTCCCGCGCATTTAAGCAGCTCTGATGGAATCAGGTCAATACCTGGTGCTTTGCCGTCTTTCAACTTTGCTAAGGCACTATCGAATTCACTTCTTAAGATGTCATCTCCATTATTTTCTACGTCATATTCTGCTTCTAGTGCTTTGCTTTCTTGGACTATGTTCTTTCCTTTGTATAATTGTTCTAGGTATTCTTTCCATCTTTTTACGATCAATTCGTCCTCAAACAGCAGTTTGCCGTTTTTATCTTGTATAGCACATCGTGGCTGTGTTTTGTCATTGAAGAAATTCTTTACTTCAGAGTATGCGGTTTCAAATTTCCTTTGATATATATTTCTGTTAATATTTTTGCATTTTTCTTGCAAATAACATTCCTTTCTCAGCTTGGATTCTCTGTTAATTTTATTTCTAAGGGCTTTATATTCCTTTTTCCCTTCTTCTGTTTTGGAGTTCTTTAGCTTCCTTCTTTCTTCGATCATTTCTAAAATGTCGTCCGTAATCCATATTTGAAATGAAATACGGGATTCATAACATAAGAAAAGTAAATTTTTACTCAAAGGTGTCACGTCAGATAGAGAAGTTATTTAAAAACATTGCATTTATTCATGAAGAACCCTGTGGAGAACCCGGTAAAGAATTGGTCTCCCACTCGTCTCCATAAGTTTTCGAGTGTCCTGTAAAAGGCAGGTGTTCGAAAAAATAAGACATTTTACATCTTAAATTCAGCTATGAGGTTTGCCACCCATCCTGAATGTCTTGATTTTATATTGGCACGGAGAAGACAGCTTGCATATTTTATATGCAGCTGGTCTGCTGGCTACCCCACTTGTGGGATATGCCGTGATGGTATAGATATAGATAGATAGATATTCATGAAACTTATGACAAAGTTTAGGTTTTTTTTGTTAGTTTTCTAGTGTATCACGTTTAAAACACCTTCCTTAACCTTGATTGACACTGAGAGGATGACTTAATTCGCTGGTTACCCCACTAGCGGTAAATGCCACGATAGTATTTAAGTCGGATTTTAACGTTCCATGTAAGTAGGAGTGCTTTGCGATAGTTTATTTACTCGGCTTAATTACCCCCGGCGCTGTAAAGTTTTACCAGTTTTATTTCGTTACTTAATTAAAGTAATGTTCACGCGTGGTAATTACCTACATACTAACCTACACACCTACCTACCTACGCATACATTCCTCTTTATGTATATACCTTTACCTAATAATATTATACAGTAGGTACATTGTACATACACCCATATTACATGATATGTAGGTACATATGTATGCTACTTACGCGCTCATCGTATTAAGAATTCATCGCTTATCAATTTTTTTCTTCGTTTTCGTGTTCCGGGCGTCCCTCTTTCACATTACACCGTTCCTATGACAACGATATCAGAGCGCAGGAAATGTCGTGGAAAGAGGTGATGCAATTGGCGCAGAGACGCTCTGAATGGAGGAGGCTGGTTTCTGCCCTGTGCTCCCGAGAGGAGCGGTAAGGGCGAGATGATGATGATTTCGTGTTAGTTTGAAAGTTGCTCCATTCCTAAGGTGGTCTTTCCATACCTTAGGTGGTCCTTTTCGGTGCCGTGGACCGACTGGTGTCTCCTTCGCAGCTATATGTACGGTTCTGTTTTCAGCAATCCGATCTATGTGGTTTAACCAGAATTGTCTTTTTTTCCTACTCCATCTAACGATGTCCTCTGTGTCACCTATTTTATTTTCTGATCTCAGTTTTTCTTATTGGTTTATTAATTAGTAGTTATTATTAGTCTTATTGGCACGGAGAGGATAGCTTGCGTGTTTGTTATACGCGGCTGGTCTGCTGGTTGGATATGCCGTGGTGGTATAGTATAGTTTTTCTTATTCTGTCTCTGATTTTTTTTTTCGGCAACAGCATGTGACACGTTTTTATCATAGTTTTGGCAGGAACACGTTACACCTACGTACTTCCACTATAGATCTCTTTCCATTGCTACACCCTGTGGCCACTATAAATGCTAAAATTAGATATTAAACTGTGTTTTTTTTTTTCGTGGAACCCCCTGTAAAGAAAAGGTCTCTCTGTTTCTATTTCGAAGTGTCCTGTAAGAGGCAATTAACGTCTTAGCAATGAGGTATGGCACCCAAACTGAATGTATTTTTATTGGCACTAAGAAGACAATGTGCATATTTCTTACGTGCAGTAAGTCTGCTGGCTACCCTACGTTAGGGAAATACCGGAATGATTTAAATGAATAAATTAATGATTTTAATGATAAAAAATTGTGTATCAATACGATGGAAAATTCACGGTATGCTCGAGAAAAAACCTTCAGTACTCTAGCTTGATTTTTTTTATTGATTAAGACAAGTCATTTAAGGATATCATAATGAACCATTTATTTCAAAAGAGTCAATAATTATTTTGCAAAGTTTAATTTGTTACTACATCAAGTAATTTTTATGTTGGTGATATTTTGCACGATTTTTCCTTCGTATTAAAAAAATAAAATAAATAAATAATTTGTAGATTTTCTCATACACGTGAGATAGTTAAGTATCATAATATATTAAATTCGCGAAACACGCTGAAAATCCTAAGCCTGCTTAATATATTTCGCTCGGTGGTGTGTTGTTCATTCGTCACTATCTCTGCTTAGTATAACATGAAAAGCCTCAGGTAGGAAAGAGGAGGAACAATGTTGATAAGCATTCTTTTATAAAAAAATGTTCCCTGTGGAAAAAACACTATTTTCCCTTTCTTTCTTCCTTGCTTCCTTCCCTCACCACCCAATCTTCTCACCTACCTGACGTGCTCATAGCTTCTCTCCTCATAGGATAAGATAATAATATTTAATACTTACCTTATATTGTGCTACTACTTAATAGTAAATACATAGAACGTACCACCTTTTCATTGTATGGTTTGATTTACAAGATAAAAATCATAGATAATTGAAAATATTTGATCGATTAAGACCATGTCAGAAAAAATTGGCATAGTGAAATTCAAATATAATATATGAAAACAATTACAACGAAAGTATACCAAAAGGTAAAATTGTCGTAAAAATGAATGCTCATCTTTTCAGAGATTTTGAGAGGAATATTTTTAATATTGAAAATAATATTTTTCTCTTCTAGGACTATAATAAATGCATGTAAATTTTCTAAAAACAATTTTTTGACGCATAGTTTTCATATACGTTTACATGATGTTATGTATTTTTTCCTTCCAAATATTTTGCCTGTCTGTGGAAATTTATAGAGTACCTCATCTTATTTATTGTGTATCATACATACGTCAAAAAAAGCGTTTTCACATTATCACGCGGGTGTAAGAGTATGTATATCGCGTTAAAATATTCAACACCTACCGACGGATCTCGTTAAATAAAATAAAAAACTCGGGAATATTTCATAAGCAAAGACTTAATTTAAAAATGGGTAAAAAAAGGTTACGTTACTTCATTTTCATTTCATTACAGACATCAGCGGGCCCTGTTATATTTACACGGCTTTTATTTCAGTTAATCCAAACCGTTTTAATATTTATAAAGAATAGCATTATTGCTGTTGTTGTTAATAATAGAACCTGCTCTTACCGCCGTTACACAATCCGCCATTTCACTCAGTACTACTTCTACGTTCACGACGTCGTTTTACGCCCTATAAAAGTTTCAGCGCTTGCAAATTATATTGCTACTACATACAACTCATGCTGCAATATTATTCCGCAGAGCTGAATTTTCTTTAGTGCACTGCAGAGCCATCTGTGAGAATTTCCCGAAAACTTTTACTCCAAATCAACTCAACCCTCCAACATACGACACTGAAATTTCGAATGTGCACCCTTTCTACTTTCTCTATCCCGCACTTTTTAGAACATAGGTTAGATGGCTCTGCCAGTTAAATTTTACAGTACTCTCTCTAATGTGTGTTTTGTATTTTTTGTTTGTTGTTGTTTTATTGATGTTAATTTGTTAATTTTTGCTTGTTTCAGCTCTCGGAGCTCGAGCAAAGGGTTCTCGAGGCCGAGGGGCGCGCAGAGGAGGCGGAGGATAAGGTAAGATATTATCAATTGATATTTTTGTATTATCTAGTCACTGTTGAATGATCAACTGACTACTTTTTAGCGACAGCCTTACTTTGTTGAAATTGCCATTCGAACTCCTTGATGCAATTATAATTTTAAATTTAGAATTGATGCCATCGAATTGAATCCAATTCGATGTAAACAATTTTGGATCATTTACCATTTTCTATGTTTACTTTTAAAAGAAAGAACAAGAATATGTAACTTCTATTACTATTTAAATTCGAGTCAATTAATAAATATATTTTTTAATAGTAAGAAATTAAGTGATATATACCATAAAATTATTATAACTAGACTATTTAGTGCCATTTCGTAATATGAACCTCCTCAAGGCATTTTTTTATGCAATCTCTCAAATGCTTTTGTGTAAATGTACAAAACAAATAGTTTTTTTCAAAAATAATATATTATTTATTCATTTATTCTTTACTGTAAATTGATTACGTGCAATTTTACACATGAATACATAATAACATTAAATATTATCAATATACAGAGGACGAGTTTATCGCAGAGGCGTGATTTCTCACAACTTACCTAAGTTTTCTCATAGTTTCACAATCGTAAATATCTCAGGGGTATAAATATTTGTCACGATTTTTATAGTCAGGATTAGTACCTACCTTAGTTTTTTACAAATTTTGTATTGCTTATTTTCTTATAAGATTAAATTTATCCCGTAACAATTTTAACTTTTGAAAATCCGTATGTAGTATGATTTATGAATATTATTATCAAAATATTTCCTGTTATGTACATATTACAACTGTCCCAAATTCTACTAACAACAAAATGTATAATAAATATGCAAATTACATAATACCGTACCTGTCTTATCCCGTAATTTATTAATTTTAGTTTTACCTCTACATAGTTTTCTGTATAACATTCCTATGTTATTCGGTTCGGGGGTTGCGAGCCAAAGTTGAACCTTTACCTGCGCAACAATTTTTTAGCCGGCTTGTTACCGAGACCCGGCCCACAGTTTCTGAAGCTTCTAGCGGTGAAATACAACTCGCAATATCGACCCGTTTCTCTCGGACACCCCTCCTAAAAACATCACACAAACAAGTGACAATTCAATACAAACTTTTTTTTAAATATAATATGTTTATTTTTGAGAAAGTTGTGTACCTAAACACGAACTACAAAGCAAATAGTTTTTTTTTTAAATAAATGTTTGAATAGAAATATTTCTAACCTGTGTTCCGTTTATTTATTGCTGCATACGAACACACAACATTCAGACAGTCAGAATCTTATAAAAGAATGGAAGTGTATCGAACGTCGCTCCCCCACAGCGTGCGCGTACCTAGCGGCGACTGGGTAGTGTACGGCTGTGACGCGATACTATGAGTATCGTGCGCCGGTGACTCGCAAAATTAGGAAAAAATAAGAAAAATCAAATAATGTTATTAGAACATCGTGTGTGACACCATTCGATAGCCCAGTAAATTTCATACATATGTAGAGGTGAATCATTGCAATGAGGGCACCGTAACGGAAGTTACGGATTTTAATGTGTTTTTCCTGATTTTGCGAGTCTACGCGCGTGTGTAAGACACTCTCTTACATGCGCGGCCGGTTGTGTTGAAGCATCACACCGCCTCACGCAGCGAGTGACTGCGTGTAGAGGCGAGTTGTATTGCATTGATAATATTAATATTGTAATTGTTTGAATATATCAAGTTTGGATATAAGTTTACTAGAATGTGTAAATATGTTAATATGAACAAGTGTACGAGTGAGAAGTACGGAAGTTCGTCATTGTTGTAATATGTGTAATATGCGTTCGTTACATGATATGTGAACATGTTTGAATGAGAGCGTGTATGCTTGTTAAGTATGTTGTAGAACGAATAAGTGAGATTCGTGTCGCATCATATTCATGTGTTACCACTGTATGTATATGAGCTAGACTTTGGGAATATGTGTGAAGTTCCTATAATGCAAATGTGTATAAGATGAAGTATGCAGAGTTTGTGTGAGCCAGAGATGTATATTGTGAAATACCTATAAGGCTGAAGCACTTAGAATGTTTACGATCTTACTAGTTGTATAAATAAAAGTTAGCTGAAATACGTTAGGTAAATAGTAAACCTCATAAGCCTGATGAGGTGATTATGTTGTATCATTAAGAACTAGTTTAAGTTATTGAAATGATATTATGTAAAATTGTCTTTCGTATAGTAATAGCATTAATATTTTTATGTCAAGCTAGGATATAATAATATAAGTGTATTAATGTTTTGCATATCAAGTTGGATATGTGATGTTAAGTCAAGTTGGATATAATTGTTGCCTTTGTGTAGGGATAGCATTAGTTTGAAGCATCAAGCTAGGATGTGAAAATTATTGTTGTTTTGTATAATGGTAGCATAAATTAAATATCAAGTTTGAAATGGATCATTGTTTAGCGTAGCGGAGGTGTAGGCGTCGCACAATTTGTCTGCGACGCATGTTTCTTCGTGTGCGTTTTGCAAAAAGCGACGCATCCAGCGTTTGCGGCCGCAGAGTGAGCTCTCCGGCATGCGCTCGACCGTTAAACACGGCCGAATCACACTTGCAGCGCGAGGTTTATCGGAAGATATCTCGAGCTGTGGGTGTGATATTGCTTTGTTATTATTATCACCAAGTAGAGGGTGAAATCCCACATTGAGGGGAAATAGTTTTGTGTTCCGCTGGTAAGTGTTAAAGCCAGCAGATAGGAACGAATGTATTTTAACACAACGTAGAACCATACAATAAGTCATGTATAATGTCCTTTTGTTAGCTAGGTAACATATAACATGTAAACTTAGGTATAAGGCAGTGGCGTGCCTTCCATACATGCAAAAAAGCAACGCATGCCTAGGGAATAAATCTATAATTTACGAGAGAAAGTATCTAAAAAAATGACGAAGTAAGTTTAAATTAGTTTGAATCTTCCGCTAAACGTTAGCTAATCTATTGCAAACTTCAGGTCAATTGCTAACATAGAAACTCTAGATGTACCTATAAACGGTATAAAGTAAATTAACCTTGATTCAAATCTCGCGCTAAACGATAGCAAACCTTTTGCAAACTTCACTTCGATAAATTCGTATGACCCCAGAAAATAGTTCTGTCCTATTTCCACCTCCTAGCATCATATGTAGCTTTTATGTTATCTGTCACACGTAGGGAAAGTACGTTAAAAGTATTTGTGTTGTGCACAAAACTATTAACGTACTTAATAAAAGTGTTGAATACTAGTGTATATGCAAGTGTAGTGGTACAATACATTTGTACGCCAGATGCTGTGCCTTTAGGAAAGGTTTGTAAAAAGACAATAATATTATGTTTTATTATTTGTGTGTACGGCTTCGGTTGAGTCATTTTTATTGAGTTACCTTTAATAGACTGAAGTTGTGTTTTATGTAAATTTATCCAATAGCGGTAAAATGAAATGTGCTTATTGAGATACCACATTCATGTGAATGCCAATATATTATTGAGGTTCAATTTCATTCAATTAGAGGATACAGATGAAAATCTTGATAATTTTTTTTGATATTATTTCAAAATTTATTTATTTCTTACTTGCGTAGGTACTGTCATTAGTTGAAATATTGTTTAGTACTGTCATTAGTTGAAATATTGTTTAATATTTTTCTTTACTTATATTATTTCTTTTATTCTTTTTTAAGTGATTTTTTTTACCAATAGCAGAATTTCTTATAAAATATTATACTTGTTTTAGTGACTATACAAAAATTTAACATAATTATTATTTCAACATCTCAGAAACACATAAAAATTCCATCTCTCTCCAAATACATTGGTTTTTTGTGTGTTAACTTTTTTTCAAATTTGCTTTGTTTTGCTAAGATTGTTGATAAATATTTTTTTATTTATAAGTTGACTACGTATTAGTTTTTTCAGACATATTAATATTTAATTATTATAATATTATAAGTAGGTAGGTAATATGATAAAAAATCGTAACATAACTTTGATATTCAATTAAAATTGATGTGTTTGGTATATTATTTTATGATTATAATTATGACAATATTCCACTTTATTTCTTAGAAATACTGTAACAATCTCTAGGTATTATTCTTTGATTAAATATTTCAAAATGTTTATGTGTTTTCGCTTAGAAGAAGATTAAAATATAAAGTGAAAAAATGACACACTTGAGTGGGTGTCAATGTGTGTTACGTAAATTTAAATAATTGCTCTGTAAAAAATTATCATTCCTTGTTTTGTTATTTTTTTTTTAATTTACTCGTTTTAAGATAGGTAAGGTATTAAGTACAATAATTAGATCGATGTCGGGTACCATGCCTTAAGAAAAGAATTCAATAATTATATTTAGAATAGCTTTATCGCTTAAGTATTTTGAGTTATTTGTTGCTGAAAATATTTAATATTATCGATTTTATTTAATAAATATATTTCATATTTGAGTTTTGTTTCTTCACTAAGACTGGGGACTATCGCCCTTAATCGCTTTATTTTGGGAGTCTCGAGTTGGTATAAGGTAGCATCCCCACTTAGAGTGATCCTGCGTCAATTGAGACACCTTTTCCATCCTATAATATTTCTTTTGTTCAAATGTTGTTGTCATTAAAATGATTTAATGTAAAAGAGGTCATCCAGACTATCTGGATTATTGTGGATAGAAAAATAGTTAAGTTTTTGGCCAACAATAATTGTTTTCTAATATATTATAATAAATTCTACCTACTGTACCTACACAAACCGCGTGATATTTATCTTTTTCAAATGTTGGTGTCATTAAAACGGTATACTGTAAAAGAGGCTCAGCATGCCCAATACAAAAAGTCTAGTCCCGCCACTGGTATAAGGTTGTTGTTAATGTATATTTTTAATGTTATAATTGTATTTGGTAAATGTATGTACCATGTTATGTTTGTTATTTTGAATAAATAAAGATTGTGTAGAGCCTAACGACTGTATCCCATGCGTGGGTACGTACGCTATACCGGACGTCTTGGGTTCCCACCGGGTATGTGGTGGGACGCCGCAAGCGAGTATATATACGGGTGCAGTCGCTATGGCAATACGACTTCTTCTTGCTACCTACTTGAGAGACGTGTTTTATTTACTCGGCCCCTACCTCTGCTTCTACAAGGACTTCGACTGGATAGATTGCTTGCTGCCTACGACCATTGGACTGACCTGGACTCGCTTTGGCCTTCACGGAGCAACATCTTCCTTGTACCGACGAAGCTTCCGACGTAGACTGTACTGTAGTGGCTGCACGCCTCCACGCTTCCCCCGACGCACCGCCGTACGCCCATTTGAACGTTCAAGATAGCCGGTGCACCATTGGTTTATTGCCCGTGGTGTGTGCGCTTGCGAACGTTTCATTGGGGTGTGCCTAGGTGTCAAAGGTGAAGCCGCGAGTAACGTGTATCTCTCGGTTGGTTTGCTAGGCGGTCTCCGACGTACGTGGCGGGTGTTTGCCGAGTGCTTCACCTATAGACGCGATCGGATACCTACCTTGCTGGTGCGTACCTACTGCTACCGCCCCGCATACTCGTCGCCCTCAGACGAAGAACCAGCAACCCCCACTCACCCCGACTCCAGCCCATCACGGAGATTACAGTCTTTGTGCGCGCCTTCCCGGAGTCGAAGCTGTGCCGTACAAAGTGGTCCTTCGAGAGCCGGATCTTCGTTAGACGTTTCTGCGGGAGGCTGACGGCGCTGCGCATGGAAGTACGCAGTGTCGGTGATCTTGTTGGCCTAGATCACTCTTCAAGACAGTGCTTCAGGGAGGACAACCGCGTCTCAAGTGGAAGAGATGACGACCCTACAACAAGGAGACTACTGGATGGGAAGATCAACATGCAGCGGACCATGTACCAGAACGAGAGGAAGAAGCGGTGTGAGAACGCGGTGTTGGCGGCCGCTTCCCCCGCATGCAGCGAGCACATGGAGGGCGACAGCGTCGTGCCATGGACGACTGTCTACCCCGCAAGGAAGCTCGCAGTGCCAGCTGTACCGTCGCCCTACCTACCTCAACTAGGATCAAGGGAGTTGAACGCAGGCTGGCAGTCATCGCAGAAAGATCGTTGCGATGCTGAGAACGTGTTCACCAATACAAATGTTCATATGGTGCAAGTGGACATGGTGATATTCTACAAGGAGGTCAATCAGCTGCGGATGCAAGCTAGGCAGACGCGCAAGAGGATGCAGACAACGGATGGAGCCCTAGCAGACGTGTTGGGATGGCCTATGGACTCTGACATACCTCATACGACTCCTGTAGTGTCGACGGATGGGAATTCTTCGCTAGTGAAAGTGAATGGCCCTCCGGGGCAAGTGTTAGTGCTCACTCTCTGGAAGGAGAGTTCGACAAACGCATCAATGGATGCATACAACGTCGCGGATAGTGAAACAAAGTGCCGCGTCGTGGGTGTTAGTGGTACAGCGTCGTATATATGTACACATGAAGTGAACAATCAAGTTTATTGGATTTTGTTAATAGACACTGAAGTGCATACCAAGTATTGTTATGTGATAGAATGCAGCAAACATAATAGTGCAGTGGAACGAGTTCAAGAAGCTGTTAATACAACACTACACCCTAGTGAGATATTCGATAGGGCGACCGAAGATAATGCAATCGGTCGTGCCGAACGCCAATCCGGAAGAACCGCGTGTGATTTTATTGGGCCAAACATCACAGCGGCGGACCGATGGAGGCTCGCGCTTGAAAACCCGCAAGTTGAGAACCGGGTTAAGAATGTGCGATGCCCTATGGCCTTCCCACGGCATAGAGGGGAATGGCAATTATTCCACGCCCGGTTGTACAACCTGTGCTGTCACAGTGGAACTGACGAGTTTAATGAAAACACTAGTGCATCATGTGGATTGTGCGGCATAGTCAACGAGTGTCCTTGTGTATACCACGGCGCTGTCAGGTTAAAGAGAAAACATTGGACAGTGAATCCAGAGATACCTTGTGAGACAGTCAGTAAAGACGTAAGTGGAATACATACGCTATGGGCTGAAAGTGGACGACATAGCGGAGAGGCGGAACGAGAGCATCGATGTGTACGCGGTGAGGCTGTTGCGTGCCAGAGCAAGAAGGATTACGCGTGCCCTCTGCACGAGAGAGCGGTCCCAGGGCGACACATCAGTTGTTTGAACGAACTGTGCGGTGATGTACATGTACAAAGTAAATGTCAAAAGGAGAGGCTAATGAACATCCTCAGAATGACATGTGTACACAAAGTGAATGTCAAAGAGGAGAGGCTAAGGGACATCCTCAGGATGACATGCATCTGCAAGGTAAACGTCGAAGAGGAGAGGCTAATGAACATCCTCAAGATGACGTATGTGTGCGGAACGAAGAATGCAAAGCTGTGGCGCAGCTTCAGGGTCAGGACCAGTCCATGAAGTTCGTGAGTGAGACGGCCAGATATGAGATCCACCGTACATCAAGGCTAGGGAAATTATTCCTTTGGTCTAAGGCACCCAAGTCGGGGTTATTAGAGACCAACAAGCCAGTGAGACCCTCCCATCAGTTGATTTGGGAGTTTGCCAGTGAGTGGAAGAAGGCAACCATCCTTCTACTCGAGACCAGCGAAGTGACTGCATTTACTTCGCCACCGGAAAACGACTACGTACAAGTAAGGAGCCTATGTAAGCGGCGTGTGAAACTTGTGCAAAGGTTGACCAAGTGTGGTAAAGGTCGAACCTTGTATTTATTGTGCAGAAAGACTCAAGTGAGGAGCCTATGTAAGCGGCGTGTGAAACTTGTGAAAAGGTTGACCAAGTGTGTTAAAGGTCGAACCTTATATTCATTGTGGAGAAAGACTCAAGTAAGGAGCCTATGTGAGCGGCGTGTGAAGCTGGTGAAAAAGGCGACCAAGTGTGTTAAAGGTCGATCCTTATATTCATTGCGGAAGAAGACTCCAGTAACCATGCGAAGCATGAGGAAGACTAGTGGGGATAGACATGTTGTAAAAGCCCTACTTAACAGAAGACAGAGGCGTCGCATTGCGAGCTCTATTGCCGAAAATATCGTAGCAATACACCTATACGCTGTGGATGTGTACCCTGCAGTAATAGGCTACGTGGCAATCAAAGAAAAGCAAGATTCCATCAGTTACTCATCGGATCTTAAGATGGGGGGAGTTCGAGTGAAGCATATGGATTGCAGTGCGATCAAGAAGAAGCAAGACTCTAAGAGCCACCAGTTAAATCTTAAGACGGGGGGAGTTGGAATGAAGCGTTTCAGTCACCGCGGGATGAACCCGCAACCACCAATCAACGCGCCAAGGAACAGCCGTGAAAGTGCGTGTCTACTAAGAGCCAGTGGGCAGCAGCGGCAGCATCAAGGCCTCAAAGAAGTGGACGCGGCCCCGGTGAGGATGGCGTCATCTACCACACCCGTGAAGTTCACGGGAATCGCGAGCGTGGGAATCGCGAGTTCTTGTTTGTAGTGAGGGAAACCTCACGGGGGGAGTGTATCGAACGTCGCTCCCCCACAGCGTGCGCGTACCTAGCGGCGACTGGGTAGTGTACGGCTGTGACGCGATACTATGAGTATCGTGCGCCGGTGACTCGCAAAATTAGGAAAAAATAAGAAAAATCAAATAATGTTATTAGAACATCGTGTGTGACACCATTCGATAGCCCAGTAAATTTCATACATATGTAGAGGTGAATCATTGCAATGAGGGATTTTAATGTGTTTTTCCTGATTTTGCGAGTCTACGCGCGTGTGTAAGACACTCTCTTACATGCGCGGCCGGTTGTGTTGAAGCATCACACCGCCTCACGCAGCGAGTGACTGCGTGTAGAGGCGAGTTGTATTGCATTGATAATATTAATATTGTAATTGTTTGAATATATCAAGTTTGGATATAAGTTTACTAGAATGTGTAAATATGTTAATATGAACAAGTGTACGAGTGAGAAGTACGGAAGTTCGTCATTGTTGTAATATGTGTAATATGCGTTCGTTACATGATATGTGAACATGTTTGAATGAGAGCGTGTATGCTTGTTAAGTATGTTGTAGAACGAATAAGTGAGATTCGTGTCGCATCATATTCATGTGTTACCACTGTATGTATATGAGCTAGACTTTGGGAATATGTGTGAAGTTCCTATAATGCAAATGTGTATAAGATGAAGTATGCAGAGTTTGTGTGAGCCAGAGATGTATATTGTGAAATACCTATAAGGCTGAAGCACTTAGAATGTTTACGATCTTACTAGTTGTATAAATAAAAGTTAGCTGAAATACGTTAGGTAAATAGTAAACCTCATAAGCCTGATGAGGTGATTATGTTGTATCATTAAGAACTAGTTTAAGTTATTGAAATGATATTATGTAAAATTGTCTTTCGTATAGTAATAGCATTAATATTTTTATGTCAAGCTAGGATATAATAATATAAGTGTATTAATGTTTTGCATATCAAGTTGGATATGTGATGTTAAGTCAAGTTGGATATAATTGTTGCCTTTGTGTAGGGATAGCATTAGTTTGAAGCATCAAGCTAGGATGTGAAAATTATTGTTGTTTTGTATAATGGTAGCATAAATTAAATATCAAGTTTGAAATGGATCATTGTTTAGCGTAGCGGAGGTGTAGGCGTCGCACAATTTGTCTGCGACGCATGTTTCTTCGTGTGCGTTTTGCAAAAAGCGACGCATCCAGCGTTTGCGGCCGCAGAGTGAGCTCTCCGGCATGCGCTCGACCGTTAAACACGGCCGAATCACACTTGCAGCGCGAGGTTTATCGGAAGATATCTCGAGCTGTGGGTGTGATATTGCTTTGTTATTATTATCACCAAGTAGAGGGTGAAATCCCACATTGAGGGGAAATAGTTTTGTGTTCCGCTGGTAAGTGTTAAAGCCAGCAGATAGGAACGAATGTATTTTAACACAACGTAGAACCATACAATAAGTCATGTATAATGTCCTTTTGTTAGCTAGGTAACATATAACATGTAAACTTAGGTATAAGGTTGTTGTTAATGTATATTTTTAATGTTATAATTGTATTTGGTAAATGTATGTACCATGTTATGTTTGTTATTTTGAATAAATAAAGATTGTGTAGAGCCTAACGACTGTATCCCATGCGTGGGTACGTACGCTATACCGGACGTCTTGGGTTCCCACCGGGTATGTGGTGGGACGCCGCAAGCGAGTATATATACGGGTGCAGTCGCTATGGCAATACGACTTCTTCTTGCTACCTACTTGAGAGACGTGTTTTATTTACTCGGCCCCTACCTCTGCTTCTACAAGGACTTCGACTGGATAGATTGCTTGCTGCCTACGACCATTGGACTGACCTGGACTCGCTTTGGCCTTCACGGAGCAACATCTTCCTTGTACCGACGAAGCTTCCGACGTAGACTGTACTGTAGTGGCTGCACGCCTCCACGCTTCCCCCGACGCACCGCCGTACGCCCATTTGAACGTTCAAGATAGCCGGTGCACCATTGGTTTATTGCCCGTGGTGTGTGCGCTTGCGAACGTTTCATTGGGGTGTGCCTAGGTGTCAAAGGTGAAGCCGCGAGTAACGTGTATCTCTCGGTTGGTTTGCTAGGCGGTCTCCGACGTACGTGGCGGGTGTTTGCCGAGTGCTTCACCTATAGACGCGATCGGATACCTACCTTGCTGGTGCGTACCTACTGCTACCGCCCCGCATACTCGTCGCCCTCAGACGAAGAACCAGCAACCCCCACTCACCCCGACTCCAGCCCATCACGGAGATTACAGTCTTTGTGCGCGCCTTCCCGGAGTCGAAGCTGTGCCGTACAGGAAGCAAACTATTTAAAAGTTTATATAAATCTTGGGCGAAATCTGAGTAATTTTTTTTACGGAAAACAATAATGCTGGTACGCTTGGAGAAAAAACCACATTACAAAAGATACCTTTCCATGACGTATCAGACTTCATATCGTTTTTTGAACTTCTGATTTGTTAGAAGTACGCCTATGTTTCAGTCGATTTACTGTCCAAATACTTACGATGAATCGTTCAGATTTTTTATAAGTAAATTTAAGATATTTATTGATTTTTTTCTTTCATTTCATACTTTTTGAATTGAACGTCGCGTCGTAATTTACGGGGACCCCACCCTGTACAGAATAAAAGACTCTGGCAACTAAAACAGCAGCACCCGAGTAATGTATGAGTATGTATGTACCTACATACAGTATATTTCACCTATCTGCTACTAGGTACATTTGTATACACCGAACTACATATGAAGACCATCCAATTTGCAGTGAATTACATACTCGCCAGAGATACCTACATTTAGCATGTTCGTTGATACAGAAATAACATATAGGTATAACTTAAATTACACATTTGCACGTGGGATGATAGAAGCAAAATACGTTGCGTGTGCTTTACAGTGGATATTGAACAAAATGTAGAGGTAGCTTTATATACATTACACACACGCACTTGTTTGTACTGTGAAATTATTTACATTTTACTGTATAGGTACGAGTATTGTCTCGGATGTTATTATGAAGTATTGAAAAATCAATAATAATTACTGTATACTTTCCGCCGTACCTTGTTAATTTATATGTAGCGGTTGATATGCCGCTTTCGTCCCTTGAAACATTATTTTGGGGATGTTGAATGATGTATTATTTTTCGTGTTTACTGATTATCATCACGAGGGTGAATTATTTCGAACGGTTTAACTTTTTTTAATTTTATTCCTTATTTACCCTTATTTCAATGAAATCTCCTTTTTTCCTTTCTGATGAACACAGGATGTTGAATCAGTTATTCGCGATGAAATCATAAAAATATTCTCCATATTTATTAATGTTACCACGTAAGAGGACAGTTTGCATGTTTCTTACATGCAGCTGATCTGCTGGCTACCCCACTTGTGGGATATGCCGTGATGGTATAGTATAGTACCACGTATAAGCGATATCCTCTGTTCAAAAGTCAAAATATCTTCACCGAACTTTTAGTAAATCATACTAATACACTTTGTTCGTATAAAATGTCATTTATCATTAATATATCTCTCAAATATCATAATATCATAACTGAGAGGTTTATAAGAAGTACTTTCGGAAAAAGAAAAGCTATTCAATTTGAAGTAGGATTTCACATCATCAACGTGACTTCACAAGAAGACAATTGGTTTTATTATATTTTATTTTTAAATACTCACAACCCGTTTACGAGTAATCTAGAGTTCTTGATCTCTTTCATTGTCTCATTTGTTGCATAAGTCTTAGTTGCCTTAAACTGATTGTGTTGAACGTTTAAAAAAGTTTTGCATATGATTATAAAGGTCGTCAAACTTATTAGTATTTATATAATAGAATCTCATGCTGTTAACCCTCCTTGATGTATTTTAATGTCTCGCTAAATCCGTGTATTTGTAACCTGACAATTGAATCTATCAGGGGTCTCTGGATTAAAAGAAATGTATGTATAACCGATGACTTGATATTCTCATCCGTATCATTGATTTTGTATTATCGAGCTATTCACCCTTCGAGAATTCACCCCAAGGGTTAAATCGTTTCTCCACCGATGCCTAATTTGCTCTTGGTTATTTTATGAATAGCAGAATAATCATGGAACTTATTGAAAGTTTCGTCACTTTTAAAATATTTATTACTCCGACGATATTTATTTTGGTTGATAAGAATTGATCTGTAACATTTATTTTTTCCGTGAATACGTAACATTATTTAAGACGATTTAAAATATATGAAAACCATAAAAAACAGCATTTCGCGTTTTATGGGCCTTAATAGTCATCTAATTTTTTTATCACTTGTTTACGTAGTTTGACTCCAGCTATTCTTTTCCAATTGCTAGAATATCTATCCAAAAGTATCAAATACGTTTAAAAAGTGGGTGTAGAATCGTCAATTAAGAGTAAATTGATATATTTGTTCATTATTTATTCAAGGGAATCAAAAGGTAACGATGCATTGCTTTATAAGAAGTTACAGCATGAGCATCTACATAACTTTGCATCATATTTCGAGTTTTATGAAGAAAAAAATGGATTAGTGGGAAGATATCGACAAATACCGACAAAGTCACCCTCAACTAATGCAGAGTTATTGAAATGGTTACCTTTCTTGGTACCACGAGTTCTAAAATAAAATTACTTTATTAGTTAGGGTTCTAGCTAAATGCTTTATATTATATTAGTATGATATACCTATTGAATGTTTATTATGATTGGATTAACCCCTCTGTAAATGAAATCCTGTTTTTGATTTCATCCCTTCTTTAGTTTCTCACTGAACTTCATAGTTTTATCATCTGTGTTGTGTTATCAAATATTTTTTTACTGATGTCATGAGAAGAATTCAGTCTGTTGACACAAGATTGTTTTCAATAAAAAAAAACTTGTTTTATGTCTATCTATGTTCCGAAACAATCATAAAAAGCGTTGATAATATCTACCACTATTACTATACTATCATGACTTATTATACAAGTGGGGTAGCCAGAAGACCAGCTGCATGAAAAAAATATCCAAATCGTCCTCTCCGTGCCAACAAAAATTTTAGACATTCAGCATGAGTGGAACACCTCATTGCTGAATTCAAGATGTAAAATGTTTTTATTTTTTTGAGCTTTCTTTTACGTGAGGCTCGAAAAATTACGGAATAGAGTGGGAAACCAATTGTTTGCCGGGTGCTAACCTAACTTTGATAATTTCAAGTTTATTATTTTTATACATATTATGTAGGTACGTGAGATTCAAGATACTGACATCAATTCTGTTGGTTTCTACAATATCAATTTATTTTTTTCAATCTTACGTTGCAAGCTACAGCTTGCTCAATATCTGTAATAATTATTATCAATGTGAATAGGTTAACTATCTTATTAATTTGTTTTCATTCTAATTAACCATTATCTACATACTTACATACATACGACTCATAAATTTCTCGATTCAGCTTAACATGTTATTTAGTCGTAACGTAATTTATTTGTATAAAATAGAACTTACACAAATCACTCGTTACGGGTGGATTGCCGGTAATAAAAAAAATAGAACTTAATAACAAGTAGTTTGTCAACTTTTAGTTGAAAATACTAGAAGAATCATGATTTTGAATACTCGAACATGCGCTTTAATTATTATGCATTGTATTGTACAATATATACCTGTGTATGTACATATCTATAGATAGTACTAGTACGTGCGTCGGTACGGTCTTTTGCTTGAGATCTCATGCACGCGACTTTTGTATGCGTGTACATAGTTTCTTGTTTGAACTTCTTCTTGTGGGAAAAACATATTGTTCCTTGTTCTTTTTCAATTCGGCCATTTTCTCTTGTCATGCGCAGTGCGGGGATGTTTGTCAAAAACCGCCCTTATTCCCTTAGACCACGCGCTCTCTCGCAGCTATATTCAACCAACCCCATATACTTTACCAGCTAAACGATATACCTTTTGGGGACGCCGAAGCCGTCCTATTTTATTTTTACTGGGATTGTTTTCTAAAAATCTGGTAAAAGTCGTGTTTTTTCTCGTCGAATACAACGAATTTGTTTATAGTGTTGTGTAATACATGTGGCTGTGTCGAAATATCATTATTTTTGTGAGTCCCAAAGGCTATTTGATCGATAACTTTCTAACACTTCTCAATTATTTACATTCGAACCTATGTCTGACAGACGACTCATTACCTATACTGTTTTTTTTACATTCCTACACATTATTCCTTCCTATAAGACTCATCCTCTTTACCAATACTACACTTTAGGATTTCCTAGTTATAAATCTACAATCTAAGCCTTATTTTAGTGTTTTCTATTGCTATTCCAATGAATTGTATTTTACGTAGTTCTGATTGTTTTTCTTACAAAACTTCCCATGATGCTTCATTTCTCTTCACAATACTTCCCATATTTGATTTTTGTTTTTTTTTTATATTCTCAAATAGTAATAAAGATATATACTCTCTTTTATATTTCATTTCAAACTTATTATATTTCTGTCTCAAGTCTAACTGTATACTTTGTTTGGTTCTATAAGTGTTTATCCTTTAAATCATAGATTTTATCTCATAATTATAATGATATTAAAATATTTCAGAACGAAGGATTAGAATCACATAAAAATGAAGGGCCACAGTATTTTATATACCTCTGACAATCATAACACAGCCCGCGTTCTAAATTTGTGACGAAGAATAGAACAGTTATTCAAACTCAAAACTAATATTCTAAACTTAATATCGTGTCGGGTACATTGTATGGCATTGCTAGTTTTGTTGTTTGTGTCGATATTGTCGTTTGCGGGTGTTTTACTGTCGTGTAGCAATAATTACTACTTTTACCATTGGTTAATTGTTGAATCGGTGGTGTCAATGTCAGATAAGGAACCAGAGAAGCCCTGGCGGCTGAAATATAAACTAACAACGCTTCAGGGGCGCGACTGTGCTGCCGCCACGTAGCGGCAAACTGTAAGTACTAATCATATTATAAACTTTCTATTTTGAAAATGGAAAATCGGCGATGACAGCGCCACTAGATTTTATGAATTTTCCCGCCATTCATGTCTTTTTCTTGTATGTTTCTATAGCTGTTTACAGGATGTAGATTATTATTACCTTGTTATGTTGTCATTTGTAAATGTTATATTCACTAGGACAATATGTATTTTGTCATATTGAATTGAATGATGTTTATTGTGATATTTTTTCCAAATATGTAAGTTTCCATTTTCAACACATTTTATTTACTTACTTATTTCTTCTTTATTCTGAACTATGTTTCAAATTGTATGTTTAAATAAATAAATAAATAAATTATAGTCATTTCTATTATGTTCAGATCTTACACAGAATGTTCTGTGAATGTATTCATAATAATATGACTATTTATATAGCGCCATACTGTGATAATATCACTTCAAGGGCGCTTTACATTATTTAGGATCAACATCCACGTCCATTTTTTTAAAAAAAACTACATAATACCAATAAAAAAATTGTCGTCAGAAAGATAAAAAATCATAATAAAACAAAAAATATAAAAATCATAATAATAAAATACAAAATCATAATAAATAAAAAAATATAGATAAATTTAATTTTGTTAAACAGACATTCAGTCTTTGTCAAAAATTTAAAATAATATAATGATAATTCATTATTTTAATTATTGTATTTTTTACGTAAAATATCTTTGGATATTCTCAGAACATCGTCTAAACTCTAACCAAAACTAGCATCACCGTACCACAGGTTTTTGCAAAATGCGTCGACATATAACACCATATACAAATTTTAATATAATACATATAACGCAACCGAGTATTGTACCCGCAAAATCATTCCACTGTTTTACCAATTTAGTTTTAGAGACATTCTCGTTTTATTATTGTACATATAAACACACTTTGCATACACAAAATGAATTCAGTTTTAATTACAATATGCAACATAAAAGCATTCATTTCATTATTATGTATTGTATAACAATGTATCTTCATTAACTCTGCAGCCACAATAACTAACAGATATAGAGATATCTATATTATTATATTGTAGTATTGTATAATGGTAACTAATGCACTGAATACAATGCCAGCAGTCTATAATACTTACGGACTGTTGTGTGCTGTGGGTATCTACATATTATACAAAGTATCATAGCAGATTTGTAGGTGTACAATACAAATTACGAATCCTATGTATAAAGTATTCTGATATCCATTATAGAATGGAAACCAGAAATTGGACATTGTTCGAAATATATTTTCTCGTTTTTATTTAATGAAATGTCGATTCCGCTTTATTGGGACAGCCGCTTAATTGGGACAAAATGCCCAAGTCCCGATGTGTCCCAATTAAGCGGAATGGACTGATTCCACCTATCTTGAAACTCTAAATTTTTGTTATTAGTACAGAGAGGACAGCTTGCGTGTTTATTTCATGCGGCTGGTCTGCTGGCTACCTCACTTGTGGTATAATTATGTCGCTATTATATATTAAGTAGTAAGTGTTGATAATATTTTCTTTACAATATCCTGCGTTGAGGAAGAACAAAAGTCAAAGTTTAAATTATAATACTAATTATAGCATCTCGTGAATGATAATTTAAATAATCGCATCACCTTTTTTTTCTTTTCTTCTCCAAAATGATTTTACATGAATCGTGATTGGATATTATTCACAAAATGACACATTTCAAAATAAACCTTAAGCCTTGTTGTCTTTCAGATTCATTTGAAATGAAATTTATTGAAAAGAACTGAAATAATTATGTCGCTCAATATTTCGGTCATTGTATATTTAGTAATGGCTTATAAACCGCTTTCGTCTATAAAGTAAGTTCACATATATTATATAATGTATATAGGAGTACAATATCCTACTGTTTACAATGAGGTTATATGAAATCAAATTCCAGACAATACAATGTGAGAATAATGTATTGACAATACACAATACCTACACGAAATAATCACAAAGTGTATAGGTATCTACTACTACTACCACTATACCATCACGGCATATCCCACAAGTGGGGTAGCCAGCAGATCAGCTGCATGTAAGAAACATGCAAACTGTCCTCTTCGTTCCAATATAAAATCAAGACATTCAGGATGGGTGGCAAGCCTCATCGCTGAATTTAAGAAGTAAAATGTCTTAATTTTTTCGAACACCTGCCTTTTACAGGACACTCGAAAACTTACGCAGAAGAGTGGGAGACCAATTCTTTACCGGGTGCTCCACGGGATTCATGTATAGGTATATTGGTTTATAATCAATTTTGTTCATAATATATTGCAGTAGATATATATTGATAACCTACTCATGACTACAAATCTCGTACTCATATAGGGATAATGAAATGTAGATGTAAAATCTGATAATTATACTGTTTATGCGTAAAATTGAAATAATTCTGATTATAAATATCACTCGCAAATTTTCTGATAAAATGAATTAAGGATACATCTATCTATACCACTATCTCGGCATTCAATAGGCAGCAAACAAGATGCACGTAATAAACATGCAGACTGTCCTGCCCTGGAAAGATACAGAGAGGGCTGTTTTTATACGTACAATGACAATATTTGGGTGATTCAACATTATAATTGTGTGAAGATTTTTTTAAATTACGTAGTAATCATCCTTCTTAACCTAAAGCACGACAAATTATTGTTTTTTCAGAATTATTTTTGATTGAATCTAATTTATTTTTACAATTCTAGTCTTCGGGACATAGACATCTTCTTCCACGAAATACGTTTTTTCTCTGATAAAGTCGAGTGATTTTTAATTTAATATTCCTTCTAGCAACTTCCCACCAACTACATTCTGTAAAAATCAATTCTATATTCAATGTTGAGTTCATAAATGTGAATTTAAATAGTGAAAAATTGTTATACTATGTTCTGTAAATATTTTTTTGGTTAATAAATTATTATTTTTATTATTGTTATTATTATTTCAAAAACTCTTATTTTGTTGTTTGCCGAAAGGTCATTAGTTTATTTATAAAATAATTGAAATATAATTGAATCATGGAATAGTATATATTGTATATTGATTAACAATAATTATGTATTACCATTCAAACGTACTATCGACAATACAAAGGGGAATGTTGCCAATTAAACAATTATTTATTTATTGAATAATTATTACATTTATAGTATTCCTAGTTTCACTGCACTGTTTCATAAATACTTAACATGTTTTTTTATTAGTGCACACTTTAATTTCTTTTTAATGAATCCTCAGCTAATGTACTTTAGTTCCACAGTCATTAATATAGACAGGTTGTTGAACAATACTGTTAATTTTATTATCAAAGGTAGTCTCACAAACTAGGAATGGCGTTGTAATAAAATTTAAACTTTTAATATTCTACAGCCAAACATTATCACTGGATTCATATCACATTACTTTTCACCCATTGTTCTACATATCGTTCTATACCATCATTCCAAAAAAGGAATAGCCGGAGGATTAACTGTAGATATAATTATTAACATAACCCATTATTTCACACACTTAAATAGTTTATTTCAAGTTAATTTCATTATCTCTCTGAAATCTATGGAATAAATGTAATTTGTTATAAGAAACAGGCATTTGATAGAAAATATGTTTGCTTTAAGTTTCACTGTAAACTTGGGTATCGCAGTAATATTATACATATGGGTATTTATTTATTGTCAATTATTCGTGTGTTTACTGTCAAATTTAAAATTACCGTTTTTTTTTGTCAATTCGTTAAGGATTAGAAAATATCTACAATCCTTTAATTTTCAATCAGAATAGACGTTAATATAATAATATAATTTTCAAAATTCGGCACATAAAAAACATCCCTCATCAAAAGCGACAAGTACCTATAGGTATCGTAAGAACTGTGGGTTATGTCGTGATACCATTCTTCATAGTAATGCGTCATGGGGTTCCTTCCTTGCTAACGACAGTTGGCTAAAACGTGATCATAAAAAAATCACCCTCTGCCAACCCTATAATACATAATATACATACATACGTAGGTACCTGCCTGCATAATGTACACACCATGGAAATATTATGGGGTCGTTATGCAAAACAGGGCTCGTAAAACTTTTTTTATCGTTCTATATTTTTTGCATCACGTTTTTGTGATCAATACAGAGACATCAGCTGTTGCTACTACTGTTACATTACTATTCCTGTCACAGTTGCAATAAAAAACTGACATAACGTCAATATTTGCTGATTACCTAGTTTTATAAAACATATTTTTAGTTTGTGCACGAAGTTGCAGTAATTATTGTATTATCATTTGTGTAATCGATAATTATGAACTTTTACTCTTTTTTTCAATGTTTTACAAAATAAATATAATATTTACACTCTGTTACAGAATTTTTATTAATTTTGTTATATTTATTTACATAGTTTGGAATAAAATATACCTACTACAACTTTATTAATTTTGTTAAATTTATTTACATATTTTGGAATAAAATATACCTACTACAATTTTATTTCAAATTAAAGTTTTTTGCGAACCATAATTTTTACTTAGTTATGTAATTGTTTTATTGTCTCAACGATATTATAAGATTTCATCTCGTCTACGACTACTCATGTGAATTTGATATTTCGTTTTGATAAATTTTACAATAGATACACCCATCGTGCATGCATTAGTAATAAATAGTACAACTTTATACATGCCTGGATGTTTTGATTTAAGAATGTTTTTATATTTGAATTGTGCACAGTTTTTGGTTTTATTTTGTAAGAATTTGGACTACACTTAAACTTTTTATGCAGTTTTTATTTATTTTTCATGAAACCATGCTCTGTTTGCTGTATGAATTGAAGTTAATAATTTACTTACTGTTGCTTTTTTTATTTCAAAAATATATTTTAGGTTACAAAAACGTGAAATTCTTACTCTTCATAGGTTTTTTCTACTAACGATAGAAATAAAATTAGTCGGATTAATGCCAAATTGATAACTCTCAGTATAGTTTATTTTAACTTATGATTGATGTCAATCATATACATATGTAGAATAGATTATTGTGAATTTTTAATGTTGCATGTAAGCACGATACGTAGTTCATTTACCGGCAGTTGTTCACCCCAACTATTTTTACTCATCATATTTTAATTCATGTTCAAGGGGAACTAGTGTGTTGTGTGTGCATTTCAGTTCAAGTGTTGATGAGGACTCTTGTAATAAGGGGAAATGTCTTTGTTACACCATCAGATACATTTTGACACTGTGTGGGTATATCTTTTTGTACACCACAACATCTCCGTTATTTAATTTCGTGTGCAATGTGTATTATGGGAACATTGAACTTGTAATAAAAATGGTTCAATATTGATTGTGTGAAATCATTGTCAATTTAACTTATTATTGTATAAACATATGAAATTTAGTCATCCATTACTAAAATAAATCTTGTATGCAATAAATGTTATTATTTTTTTACAGTAAGTCGGAGCATATCTATTCTTGTTTATGAGTAAAATGAAAACATAATATTATGTAGCACGTATTGTAATAATAATAATATGACTATTTATTTAGCGCCGTACTGTGATAATATCACTTCAAGGGCGCTTTACATTATTTAGGATCAACATCCACGTCATTTTTTAAAAAAACTACATAATATAAATTTAAAAATCTCATTGGTAGAAACTGAGAACGATCATCAACCATCCGACATTCGGTTTTGGACAAAGACCTGCCATCGAACCTCAAGAATATTTATAACAAATCAAGGTTTTTCTTCCAACCTCTCAATATAAATGTATTATATATCCGTCAAAACACTACAATGTTATATAACATTTAACAATCATTTTCTTTGTTCTACTGCAAATACTTTGTATAATATTAAGTTTACATGTTTATCCATGAATTACCACGCGTGATTTCCGAGCATTTTTCAGTTGCGTTGGTTTACCTCATTAAGATAAGATTACGTTGTTTTGCATTGTATTTTTGCTCAAACAAATTGTTATTTTCGGTTAAACCGTATTCAAATATACATTTTATTAATGCTTTAACATACTTCATGCTTAGCATATTATGTAATGTTTGAGTGTTTTCTGTTTTTTACGACGAATAATGATCCTCGAATTAATCATGCCAATCTTGCGCAGTTTCGTGATAAAAAGAGCTTTAGTTTCTTACAAGCATTAACACAAATTTATTAAATGTTGATAAACTCGTATCTGCTTTTTCTATTCGTGCCGCTACGCAAATACTTATTTACGTTATTTTCATTTTTTGTCTACAAAATATTCTATAAACTACAACACAATACTGAAAACACGCTATTGTGTTTAAATTTTGACATTTACATACGAACTTCTACTTCGATCACGGGTTATCGTGTTAATGCCTACTTTTCCTAAAACATTGCATTTTATATTTTGCATATCATTATTTATTCTCTCTTTATTCCCTTCACATAGGTAGACTCTGAAGATTAAATACTTATTCGATGTCAATCGTTGTTTTTACAGAAAACTCCTTCCTGGTGCAAATCATAGCATAATTATGTGTAATTCTGTTGAATAGTGCAATTGGCTCGCTGGCTATCCTATCCTAGTTGAGGGATATGCCGTAATGACACATAGTATAGTTTAATTCTGTTGTTAATATGTTGCTGATAAAATTAACAATTTCGTTAACAGTAAGGATACTTTGATAAGATGGTAGAAACAACAGTTGAACTCTTTGCTATTTCATTTATTGGATAATCAAACTTTTTAATAGTTTTTCACACACGAAAGAAAATAAGTAAGTCAATACCACGAATCGTGATCAATGTACTTACTAGATGTATTAGAGAATTTGTGAGCAATGCACGAAAGAAATGAACAATTACTACTTGCAAAATATAAAGTTGAACAATTACTACTTGTAATAATTAAATCACGTGAACGTGCACGTGAACGAGTATCGTTGAAGATAACAATAAAGAGAGATAGCAATCAATACTTTTAATATAATTATTATATGAGATAAGTTTAGCGCATCTCTGGTTGGTATTGGATAAATGTTCACCGCAGTACGTTGTCCAATATTGGTCTCCGGCGCTCCTGACCCGTTCAGTATTGTCATAAATCCTATTATCCAATTTGGCCAATAGCTCCAGTTCCTATACTACTATACTACTTCCGATAATAAATATAGGAATCATTGCACACGTAGTTTTCTGGTGTTATTGTTCTACTACAATTTACTGCCTTTCCTGTGCTTTCTATTAGTTTTACTATCTCACTACCGCTATGATATGCATAAAGCACCGTTGTTTCGGTTTGTTTAAGTTTTGTACTAAATTTGTAGTGATGGTAAACAATCTACTACTAGCATTATATTATCATCACGGCATATCCCATAAATGGGACAGCAAGCGGACTAACTGCAAGTAATAATCAAGTGGTTAACAATAATTCCTAAACATTGATTGCCTTCAGTATATCCTTTGATCCTAATTAGTACTAGTTTTTTTCCTATTAAAGATATTTTAAATTTACCTGTGGCAATTAAAGCTCTGCATGGTTTTTAAAAAACGCGTAGTCATATACCGAATGAGATCTGAAATTAAATTTATAATAGAATTTATTTTTCTTCGATCTTTTTAATTTTGTAAGATTCTGATTGTTTTGCCCCTTTGACGTTGTTTGAACCTATTTCTATAATGTAGGTACTAACCTTAATTACACCATTTCATTTCAACCCAAAATAACTCACCGATCGGAAAGAGTTTATCCGTTTCCCATCAACTGCGCCTAGAAGTAAATCCCTTTGATTAGATTTGATACAATCGATACATATTTTATTTATTGCCACGGTTCACCCTTATTTATTGTTCTACTTATAATAATATCTCATGTCACGTTAACGGCGAAAATAATCCAAGTTTTATCAAACATACAGATCTTAGAAAACTAAATTACTCGTCGAGTTTTTCATAAATAGGAAAACTCTAGAACCCTTCTTAACGTCGTGACAGTTCGACGTTTACTTATATTTCTCCGAAGGATATTCAATACTAGCCCTGATCACTCGGAAACGAGTGGATGGCCTTTGAAAATAGAATGGATATTCAATACTACGTCTGGTATCTAAAAAATATATATATTTGAATCCTACTACTTAAAACATTGCACTATACGTAGCGTGTACAAATTTTCAAAACAATTAAATGTGTTCAAAAAACCATAAAAATCATAATATAGTGTTTGTATGTTGCTTGTCCGCAATTGCCAATTTTTTTGAATGAATTGAATTGAAAGAGATAAAAAAGGGAGTCAGTTTTATTTTGTGAAATTTTTGCATTGTTTCTGTTATTTTTTCCTGATTCCACGATTTCCAAATCTACGAATATAACAATGTGCCCATCACTGTACCATGTAATCTAATAGAAATGTGGGAACGGTGCATGGTGCAATGTATTGTGTATGGAAGACATGGTATGGTCTCATCTGGTCTCTGGTCTAAGCTGGTGTGGAAAAACCAATATACAATTGATTCCGCTTAATTGAGACACATCGGGACTTGGGCATTTTGTCCCAATTAAGCGGCTGTCCCAATTAAGCGAATTTCACATTTTTTTAAATTCATTTATTTGGTTCTGGCAACTAAGGCCATAAACCAGTAAAGTAAACCAGTAGGAAACTGTAAATTACATATAGGTAATATAAATTATCATATTAATTAGAAATATGTACCTAATATAAACTTTTAAGAAAAAAAAAATTTAATAAACCAATTTTCCATGATACAAAGCCTTAAAAAAATTATTACCTCCATGTCCATTGGTTGCACTAACAATGTGGTATTAGGAGGAAGAAATTCCAGCTGCATATTTTGTAGATTGTCTAAATGAGGGTGTGCCGCACAATTTTGCTGCCAAACAAGCAGCAAAATTTTTCTTTGTTTAAGTTGTAAATTTTGGTCCCAACTAGTAAGCCAATTTCGAAAAATTTCAGAAGTCATCAATGCATTTTTGTTTGCATGGTACTTCACTGGTAAACCCTCCATTCTTAACCCCTTAATGCATCGAGGTCTAGCATTTTTTCCTATGATCAGTAGCTGCGATCTTAAATTTACTGTCCCAATTAAGCGGAATATTGTCCCAATTAAACATATAAATTTAAAATTAGTTTGTTGGTTTGGTTTCTGTTCTTTGAGATTTGTCCCAAATAAGCGGCTGTCCCAATTAAGCGGTGTCCCAACTAAGCGGAATCGACTGTATAGTACTATTCTTTAATCCACCTGTGATAGTACGTGACTATGTATAATGGATCTTTATTCTCTTATCTGGTTTGAGCACAAGACGAACCTTTTTAATAAATAGAAAGCTATTATTTATTTATAAAAAAGAAACTCGAAAATAATTAACGCCATTGAACTATACGAAACAGGTGCTCACGTTTGTAGCAAGAAGAAAGGATTAATATTTTTATTTATTCATTTATTTACAGTTGTATACTGCGCAAAGCAAAAACAAAAAGATAAAATCAACTTGTAACGGATTAAACGTAAATCCTTTGCACCTATCACGAAAAACGCAAGTGAGATATATGGAAGATAACTGTCATTTTTTAATCATAATGTTCCATGAACCATAACTCCGATATTATAATTATAATTATAAGTACCTACTCGTCGAGTAAAAACTAGCTAGAAATTTAATGGTGTTTATTCGCGTTTGAATCGATATTTTAATATTCGACCACATACCTACGCTTACATTTTTAACTCAGCAACCTACAAAGCTGCAATTGTCATATATTATTATGTTACATATTTTTTATATTCACTTGGTATGTTATATATATATGATACGGCATATTATATCTCTACTTAAATGTATTTGTTGATATGTGTATGCGGTGTGGATTATCCCAGTTATTTTGTCTGCATTGTCTTACTGCATAACAGGAAATTCGATATTACTGCCGGTTTAAGATATTATTACATAAGGAAATCGGAAACTAAGACAAGACACTGGGGAAAAATATGTTCCACTGCGTAAAAAATAAATTTAAAATGACCAAAATGAAAACATCTGAAATGTTCCTGTGTTTCTGGCAATTTTAATATGTAGAAACTCAGTTGTATAAACGGTAAATAAATATTGCCCTATAAACAGATATTTCCCGATATGATAATCAATTCAACGATGAGGTAAACCACACATCCTAAATTTCTTTATTTTTATTGACATAGATAGCACAATTTGCATATTCATTACATGGAGTTACCCTATTATGGCAAATGCTGTGATTGTGTTCATGAAGAAGAGATCGAAAAATAATTTTATTTGATTAGTTATACGTATTTTTTCTTCATGGCTTTTCATGTTTTTGACTATTTCCTTAGATATTTGAATTTTTTATGTATTGGAATAAATATTGTTCGAGAGGTGCTATGATTCTTAAATGCGGTGGATTTCACACAAAGTGACATCACTTTCAAAATAAATTGTCTAGCTTATTTTTATTGTTTCTAGTGCTTTTTCCTCGTATAAATCCACGCAAATTCCAAATACGCGTAAGGGCTTGCACAATAATGTCATTTTATTTTCAATATAATATTATTATCGTCATTCTCAACATCACATTAGTCTGATAGACGCGCACATTATTGTAAAATCACATTCCAACAAGCGGACCCTTTCATCATAACTGCTGTTTTCTAAATATTATACATGTACCTAGTAGGTAATAATAAATCCCTGGTACATTATATCGCTATCGTCTCCTTAATCCCTCAGCTTCCGCACATCCATTATTGGATAAGCTCACCACTTCCTGCTGAATAGGAAGGCGTAGCTGAGGAAGGGATCGCTATACATCTATACCACTCAACAACAACTACTACTGCGGGTTAAATGACGAAGTGTAACAATGTGTCAAACGACACCAACATCACACTGAATTAACCAACGTTGTATTATATTCATCGATCTTTTCGAATATTAAGGATTTTCGAGAGAACATTTTCTTACAAGGAAGGGCTCAGAGCTTACCATAAAGATTCCTCGTGATAAAATTCTTCCTATGGTGATGATATTGATGATGTGTTTAGTCAACATTAACAGTATATATTGTGAACAGTTTGTTTTAATGGCGTTATTATTGTTTTTTAACACTATCCAACTATGAATTGATGTTGAAAAGCTCTGTGGTGTCGTGCAAATATGAGTAATTTATCTACTTTTAATATAACTTCATGTATAAATACCTTTTAACTACTTTTCATGGGCACACAGTAAAATGTATTTTACTTTTAATAAATAAATGTAACTTTTTTAGCATATATACAAATTTATTTTATTTATTTATTTATTTTATTTATTTATTATTTACGGCTAATTAGCCTTTTACACAATATTTTACATAGGTACAATATCATAAGAAAACCTAGGTACCAAACCCAAGATTAACAAATCAATATTACAAACATACATCTATCATTACAATTTTAAAATAAAACTGTTATGAAGATTAATAAGAAAATTGCCACAAGGCGAGCTTATTGCTTCTTCTGCCAACCTTTAACCTTTCAAGTTCTTTGTAGGCTATTTTTTATCTAATTTTCTATGCGCCATCATTTATATATGAATTTTGTACTTTATTGATATATTCTTTACCGTATATTGATTTTTTTTAATGCAATCACACACATTCTTATTAATTGAATAAAGCGCTAACTATACTACAAACAATTTTCTGCTCTATTATTTTAATCTGTACTTACTACTTTATTGATATATTCTTTACCGTATATTGATTTTTTTTTAATGCAATCACACACAAAAATTACATGTACGTCAAAATATGTAATCTAATAATTCATGGGTTAGTTGGAAAATATTGCTTCTGCAATAAACTCGCCCATTGTACAATATCATTTATTTATTTCACATTATTTTATAACTGTGTAAATATGTACATATTTTGCAATAAAGTTTATAATTATTATTATTATATAAATACAGAGGGCGAATTTATTGCATACACGCAATTTCTTTTACAACACTACTATTACACATTATACCATTAAAGCATATCACACAAGCGGGGTATTTGCGTGTAATAAATATGTAGATTGTGCTCTCCGTGTCAATAAAAAAGTAAGTCATCCAGGATGGGCGGCATGCCTTATCACTGAGTTGCAGATGTTACTTGTCTTATACGTAATGTCTTACGAACGCTTGCCTTTACAGGACATTCAAAAATTTACAGAAAATATTCGGACACCTTTTTTTGTGGAATCCACGGTTATTTTTATATGCCCTATAATATCATTAACTTAAGATTTAACTTCTAAATAAAGTTTTTTGGAAACATAATCAAATTAAGTGGGATTTAAATTTCATAGTATCAATAAAATCAATAAATTTAATATATTCTTAAACTTGAAGAGAAGAGTGAGAGAATTGATGAACAAATAAATATAATATTTTTATTGTTTTATGAAATGGAAAGGTTTGATAAATAAAATTCATTTAAACTTCTCAAGTTTGATTTACATGTTCGATTGCATTGTTCAATAATAATTTTATTATACTGTTATGAATCATGTAAAACTGTTCCAGTCGTGGTCCAATCGAATTTTATGGTTTGAATGCCTGCCAGAGGGTGGCCGCTGGCTGCTGGAGAATGGAGGATGGTGAATAGCTCTCCTGTCCCGCCGAAATGTCTCGTCTCCTGGACGGCAGACAAAATGACATTATATACATACATACATACACTCAGCACTGAGACTACTGCGATACTTACTCACTGTATTATTTGTATTCTCACAAGAACCTTTTTCACATTCTGAAATTATATTCTTACTCGTAGCATTGAATACCAGTTTGAAATTTTGTTCAATAAGACTAAAAACCTTATCGCAATTTTGGCATTACAAAATAAATATCGATTCTCTGTATTAAAGTAGAATTTGTTGAATATATTTGATTCAGTTGACGTCTATTTTTTAATATTCCGCAGTAATCTATGTAAAAAAACAAACACAAATGGTGTTAGTTGATTCGCTCCTTTTTAAAATTTGTCAAACTCAGTCAAGTCACTGTCAGACTGGAATTACATTATCAGATGGAAACAAACACATGTTTTTATTTTATTTTTTTTAGATTTATTTAAAAAAAATGTATTTTTCATTTAAAGTATATAATGCTATATTATTAGGATAGGTACAACTTTTTTTCATTACATCCCATCTTTCTTTCTCACATTCATTAAGTGGTCGTACAAGGATATCGAATAACCAGAACATTTTAATTTATAATCAGGCAACGAACAAAACATCTAATGCCTGTAATAGGAAAGTATAATTATGGGTAAACAGACTAATTTTCAAGCATTTTACGTAAATCACGCAATATTATTGAGAAAATATTTTGTAAAATATGTAATATGAAAAATGATTATGAACAGAAACGTACAATCTCATTTCACACTTATTGTTCCTGTCATCTGAACTTTTCTAAGTAATAATGTAGATATTGTATTTTGTTATTAGCTATTTCTTTATTTTCTTGTAGGCGCCGTTGGACTAATACAAAGTTTTTTCAGCAACAACGCCCTTTTGCGTTATGACTCATCGTCAATATCATGTCATGTTGGTTTGTAATAGTTTTTATGTCTAATTTATTCATATTTATCATAGAGACAGTTAATAAAGTCTCTTGCTGTAGATAATGTATTATTATTTTAATCGTTTATTGAGAAATACCACCCCTAATTTTATAATTCAAACGGATAAATTTATAACTCGAACTCATAAACCTACAGTCATTGTTGATAAATAAAAATGTTGAGTTAATTCAGTGAATGTATTTTGAACAATTTTTCTAAGATTGCTTTTTGATGTCTCGTGTCCAAAAAAAAGCTCCGGTATGTCATTATCCTTATTTTATATTAAGTCTTCGTTTTGTTTTTCATTTAACAAGTGCCGGGAAAAAGTTATCCATATGTATATTGTTCCTGTATTCCTAAATTCTAATGTCTACAAACGTATCGATCCTTACATGATACCCAGATAACCTTAAACAATTTTAAACTCTAGATAGCTCTTAATACTAATAATATGTTCCAACGTTTTCCACAGTTGTAAACATAGGACATTGAATAATTAATTTACATTGAAAATGTATAGATACCTTTCAATAAATTATAAGTCTTCTCGGTAACTTTTACTATTGAAACTTCCCGCGGAGTTAGATGACACAGTGGCTCGCTCATCCTGGCACCTACTATCTCAATAGAGAAGATTTCCCTTCCCAGACTACGCTCTCATATTTCTCCAGAATATTCCATTAGATCCACTACGCCAGCGTCTTAACTTTCAAGTGTTGACAGAAGCGCCAAGTACAGACTTGTCAGGGGTTTCAAATGACAAATATTTCAAGAGTTAAAATTTCTTTACAATGTGATAATCTAACTTAACAGAATAAATTAATTTGTGAGCATTTTTCAGTGTTTATTTCTTTTACGTTACGTGCAACTTATTTAAAAAATAATTAGTTCATAGGGGTATGCTCACAAGTACTCATAATAGAATATCAATATCAGTATTTTACTTGCAACGTTGATAACTTACTGTCTGTGCCTAAAAATCTTGAATATGTATTTAAAATAAAACCAATAAAATACCTTTATTGCAAAATCACTCAATATTGGGTGGAATGCCTGATGATTAAAAAAAAATACCTTTATTGTTTATGATTTTTGTGACTTTTAATAACGTTTATCAATTAGAGGATTTTTTTGGCAATTGGAAAATATATCATTGGATTTACAGACCTTTTATTTAAAAGTCCTTGTCTTTACCATCAGGCCACCAACCATCTTATTATTAAACTTTGGCTTCCTCAGTTTCCTATTACTTCAAATGAGCATAGTTGAAAAGTATTGTCATCAAAATTGCCCCAGAATCGAGGCTGAAAAATGTATGAAAGCAGGGAGAACAAAATATTAACTAATATTAAAACAATTATAACTTATTATTTTGTCCCGTATGTCATATTTATGTATTTCTATCATTACTTTGTCCTCTTGTATAGCATTATTATTACAACTTTGGTAAGTTATTTCATCATAATAACAAACTTTATATTTTGATAACATCTGTTGTAATAAGACACCTAAGGGCGGCTTCTAAAGCTAAAACACCTTCTACTATACTAATACTAATACATATAATACATAATCGTTTTTCCTCTCACGTTAAGTTCTGGCTTTGTAATTCAATAGTTTACTTATGTACTTTGCTGAATATTGTTATTTGACGCGTACTTGGAAAGTTTCTTTCAGTTCCTTCAGCCAGCTACCTTCTCACCACTCAGAATTATTCAAAAGAAGATGAGAAGTTGAGAGTCAAATTCCAACTTGAATATCTTACTTATAATATAGCATTGTAATATTAAGTAGGTACTCTACGCCTATGGAATCATCAAATCTTTAGAATTTGGAAGTATTATTTGTAATTAACGTTGACCTGATTATAGTATTATTTGCATACTTAAGACATTTTATAGTTTCTGCATATTTTAATGATTTCAATTATTTTCCAAGGATTAACTATATATTATCAGCGAGACATTTTTATAGTATTAAGTATGTAAAAAAACACATTTTACATCTTTAATTCAACGATGAAGTTTTTCGCCCACCCTGAATATCTTGATTTTTTTGTTGGCACAGAGAGGACGGCTTGCATGTTTATTACATGTTTCTGGTCTGTTGGCTACCCCACTTGTGGAATATGCCGTGATGTACACGTATACCTAGTGCAGTGTTTTCATAGTTTTGACTTATTAGGTATCTCGTGTAATTTCATAATAATCCAGTTATATGTGTTTTTTACATATTTAATTTACATTACGTTGTACTGTATAAAGGAGATTATTATTTTTTAATTAATAATTTTATGACTTCTTAATATTATTCGTTATCATCACTTTGTAAGTATTTCTTTACTCACTATTCGTGTTTTCAAGAAACTCGTTAATTAAATATGTAATATTGTACATACATTCTAGTAGTCTTATTATGTTCTACGTTCTTCCATTAGTCCTGCATTATTTTGTTCGTTATATTCAATAATGGAAGTTAACATTAGAACAATATTACTAAATTAATCAACATTTTCATAAAACTTCCTAGAAGATGTCTTAATTTTTGCGCATGTAATTTTTCAGTACCCTTTAATATTCTTTAATAAAGTATTATTATTTGGTAGCTTTGAGATGAAAATTTTGGTGTAATCTTTAACGCCAGTCTAACGATTTGGCATCTTCCATATTTTTAGAATGTTAGATTTGTTGTAAGCTGTCGTAGATAAATTTGTCAATGTCTTGGCTATGAATTATTGTATTTTAAATAAGTCACTTTGTGATTTATGTTCTCCGGAAGTTTGTTTGATCCAAAACTTACGCCAACATTTTCATATCGTGGTATTAAAAACAATCTGTGCTAGTTTTTAAGATTCTTTAAGAAGCTGTAATTATCTCGGTCTACACCAATTTATGCAAACAAACGAACATATTTATGATATTTCATTCTGTATTTGCAAAAAAATTTAAAATAAACCAAAAGGTCGTTCTTTCGTAGTCTGTTCTGTTCTGTTCGTAGTTCACAGTCTGGATGCAGATAATAAACATTATCATTAAAATGCAACAAAAGCCAATGTTTTTATTTTACCACCGCGCTTGGTTTTTAGTTTCCACACTGTTGTTTTTTATGCTAATAATACTCCCTGTTTTTACGTTTGTTGGTACACCAAAATTCCTGTCCAATTTTATTTTACATACCTACTGCCTATTTACAGTCCTGTGTTGCACGCAAGTGTAATTACATAGTACTGGCATACATTGCGATATTAATTGAGAAGTTTAATTCGAAGTTAGAGTGCTTTCATTTCGTGTTTTTTTTTTTTTTTTGTAGAAACGACTGTCTGTTTTGTTTCACTTTTCTGGAGATTTTATGATACTGGACTTTTTAATTGTTACTAATATCTTTTTTCCTACATGTAGAAGCTAAAATATTATTTTAGCTTTTGTTCCAGTCATAATGTCTTTTTTAACAATAATGAAATTACGGAACTTCGAAATAGAATGTCATTTTGTTATATCGTTACGCAAACAGAAAATATTCCTAAGTAATACTTTCTTCTGACAAACTACGAAATTAACTTAAATGCTAACGAATTGATTTACGTGTATGTAAGATTGGCTTGGTAAGTGGATACATAAGTTGTTTTTGAATTACTTGGACAATGTTTATCGGTTCTTCGATAGCCTGGAGGTAGAGTCTCGGCCTTATGCACAAGAGTTGCGCGGTTCGATCTCAGGTAGATACTGACCAACTCCCCTGTCACGACACAATTATTTTAGCTTACCATAAAAGGTGTCTATAGAGTAGAATTTGGGTTTAAATAAAAACTCAGATATATCTTTAAAAACATTTTAAACGATTTTTTTTTGTCAACCATATAATTGAGACTCGATTGTATTGTATCAAAGGGAGCTATCCTTTGCGATAGTCTTCGTTGAATATTTTCCTTTTGTTTTTTTTTTTCAATTCTTGTGTCAATATCCATTTCGTGATCTCTGTCAATAGAGGAGATAATTGAATTTCTTGTTTAACCTAGAGTTACCTTCGCTGAATAAATCGAATCGTAAAAACTGCCTCCGCGTGCAAAAATCTCTTCTGATATCCTTCAAAGAAATTCTGATGTGAAAAAAGCTATGTCAGGGATTTTTTTATGAAAATTAAGGAAAAATACCATTATTGCTTTAAATCTCAAATAATTTCAAAATTAAATTAACTTATATAGCATCAAATTATCACACTTTTCCAAAGTGATTTTCATAGCGTGGCTGTTAATATTCTCACTGAAATTGTGTAGTTGCATTATATAGGTATTATTATTAATTTGAACTATTCGTTATATCAAGGGAGTTTATTTGAAATAGAATTGCAAGCTTAGCAATCTTTCTCGCTAGCTCCATTTTCATTATATTTACTCTGCCATTCTACACGTTGCATTCAAATCGTTTGAATAAATCCATAGGGAACATCTCCAGTTTCTGTAGGCGTAATCCTTTCTGCATTGGTTGTACTGCAGATATTATTGGCATTTCATATAAGTCTAGAATAGTAAAGAAATGGGTTTTTATCGGTACATTTTTCATCTAATGTTCCCAGACTGAGAACTGAATACTGTTAAAGATGGTCTTTCGGGCAGTATGATAACCAATTTGTGAGAACGCAAAGCTTGTTTTTTTTTTTTATTTTTTTTTTAAATATTTCTTAAAACAGAAATATTCGAACTAGCATCATACAAATTTGAACATGTTGAATTACGAAATTTATTTTAAACATTTGTCAGTATAATAACAAATGTATGAATGCCACAAATATAAATACATAAAAATTAGGAAGGAAAGTCGTGATAAGTCACGAAATAAATTAGTTTAAGAGATAAAATGTGATGAGATTCATGGAATATACTAAAATTTAGCTAATTGCAGCGATTTCATTAAACCAATAGGGAGAGCTTAATCGGTTGCTGAATTAACAACAACCAATAGGTAAGACATTTATATAGAAATTGAGTTCGGAAAAAGCTTCACAAAAGTCTGTTCTTTCCAGGAGTCTATTCGTTTCTTTTAATAGTTGCGTCAAAGCTGTGGGATTAATCTACCATTAGCTAGAACGTATCGGTGTTTTAAACCGTTGTTAATGACGATAAGTGTTGGCTATCTTTCTGTGTTCTCCAGGGAATTTCTATAAGCGATATGTGTTGAAATTCTTTGTATTTTCAGCGTACTTGATTGAAAGCGTTTCTTTCAAACAATAAATTACATCAATATCTTATTTTTTTTGCTATAGATTTGGCTTAGTCTTGTGTCACGCAATAATTGGGTATTTGGGAAAAGAGTTGAAGACCTATTCTTAACTGGGAACTCTACGAGATAAATAATATTACTGTATTAAGCAATAAGTACTGTCATCAGCCACAAATGTCATTAGTAGCTAATGATAAATAATACTAATGAGAATTTTGTTTATCAAGCATTTAAAGATGTCTTCGTTAATCTCTCAGAATATGTAATAATTATGAAGCATAGAATACTGTTTTAAAACACTTCTACACAGAAAATTTGATGGACTTAAAACAATTCTCAAAATACAAAAATAATAAAAATGAACATTCTCCCAGTACGGTGAGTAACGTTACTGTTTCCAGTAATAGAGTAATAAATACCTGCATACCTAACACTCCATTTCAGTGTATACTACGTACTGCTGCCACTGTAAAAAGTTTTCCTGAAGGGTTCCGTGCTGAATCCATAAGTCATCTATTATACGCTGTTGGGAGTTTTACTTCGCAGATTTTACGTAACGTTACACTTTAAATATTTCACATTTACGATGTGAGAATGTAGTCTGAAATATTTTATTTCGACGTATTCCCAGAGTTAAAAGAGCTATATGAAAGTACCTATATCATTATTATTATTACTAGTCTTCCTTATCTCTTTCCCATCTAACATCGTCACTTTTCAACAGCTGTTGACATAATGTTAATTTGTAGTTCCTACTTAAAATAAGATTATTTATCCACTTATAAGCTTAAATATTTATCGCTTGTAAGACATTGCTCTTAAACTTTTTGTACATATTTTTTTTAATTTTATATAGTGTCATATGGATTTGACCAATTAAGTTATTTTTATACATTTACGAATTTTGTAAAGATGTGTTTGACAAAGCAAATATTTGTCATAATGTTAACCCTCTCGTAAATGTCCTAGTTACACTTAAACACCATCAATGTCTGAATCTAAAATACGCACAAGAATAAATTTACACCGTATTGTAAAATACTTGACAATTTGCTAATCACTCGAAGAAGATTAATCACCGAACTTCAACAAACACCCGAGACATTTACATAATAATTTCACCCATTGTTAGCCCATTCGATGACTTGTATTTAGTCTTGATACAACTAACTTAGTCCCAACATTAACTTTCAATAGTACCTCAATTCTGATTGACTTCGCTTATCGTTGTATTCTGCGGCAATTTTTTTGTCTATTTTCTTCATATTACACTTTTTATTTAATATTTAATTTTGTAATTTTAAGAAATTTTAGATACTTATACAAAAGCAATGTCGAAATAATCTTCGAGGTAATATTATAGCTATTGCAGAATTGTTCTTAAACGATCTATGGCGTAAACATTCTACGTAGAATACTGTCATAATATATATTTTGTAATTAGTTATAATGCAATAATTCAGGTACCGTTTAAGATATAGAGGTAGGTACATATTTTGGTGAGTTTTTTTTAGTTTCAAAAACAAAAGCATTTTTAGGATAAGCAGTCAGTAAACCTGATTTTTTTCTATTTCTTATTGCCGAGGAAAACCAAGATTGAGTGTATTTGCAAAACGATAATGGTATCGCATTTGTTCATCGTTATTTATACACTATCAAAATATATTATTTTGCGTTATAAGTTTCCTAAAGTTATGTTCTTGCCGACTCCACCCCAGTGGGTTGTCTATGTATGTAATGTTATATTATCTAGATATCTGTTATAGATTATTGTGTCTATGGTGAGTGGTGCTGAGTCATAGCCTGTTTGCACAGACATTCGCAGTTCCACACACAGTTACACATAACAAATCCATACACAAATCTGACTAAAGCTTCAAGGGGTGTTGTCTAGAGACTCTACGTATTTATTATATGTGTGTAGACTCAAGCTAAACATGCATATTATGTACTCCATGTAGGGGAGGGTACGCACATACACTGTGACTGCAGATGACTGTGCTTTATGACTATTGTTGCCATTCGCTGCCAAATTTTATTTATACGAAACAAACTTCATCTTAGATTTTTTCACCTCGATAATACGAGTAAAACCTCGTAAAACCAAAGTTCATGGAAATCGATAAACTTTGAAAATTTGAATGGATAACCTGATTGTTGACAAACATCATATAAGCATAAAAATATGTTAATCTTAAAAGCATATAAATGCTAAATAGTTAAATAGGTACCATCCTTACCTATCTGAATCACTTTTTTTTTATTTTAACCGCAGATAATATTTATTTGAATTTAGTAGTCTGTTGACTATCTGACTTAAAAGATGACATTACATTACTACGTTCTGTGCCTTATATCATTTTTTGTAGGTAAAATCTCATAATGTGTATTGTGCCAAGCGAACTTAGTATAAAAAGCGATGTATCCTAATCAAACATTCGAATTCGTCTCCTTAAGAGAAGAAATACCGTTCCTTAGAAAATTTATACCATCACGGCACCTTCCACAAGTGGACAGCCAGCAGTCTAACTGCATGTAATAAAGTTGCAGGTCATTCTCTCTATACTAACGAAAACAAGACTTATTTATGAATGATGATGATGATGATTCTGGATGATTTTGTTTTGACGCCGTTTAACAGTCTCGAGACCATCTCAAGGGCACCGGTGAAGAGTGCAGTTTTCAATTTGCTTCTGAAGCTGGTGACAGTCTGATTTTCTCTCAATGGCATCGGTGGGCGATTTCACGTAACCGGCCCAACAACACCAAAAGCCCTCTCATAGAAGTTATACTTACCGGCTCTATAATATATGTTATTTCCAGGGTTCTGGAAAACTTGCAGAAAATAGTGGGAGTAATACTGTCTAGACGTAATTTCTTATAGAAAATCTACTACTACCATACTATACCATCACAGCATATCCAACAAGTGGGATTGCTAGAGATCTTAAAGCCTCTACCAATACAAAATCATGCCAATAAAAAAATATTGCTACTGTTTTCTATATCTCACATCCCTAAAACATATCAGACATACCACATATATATAATAGTCTGACTACGTAGAGATCCCTGGCTCCACACAGTACTGCAATAAAATTTCATATAATTAATAATAATAATAATCATTGTAATTTGTAAGTCTGTATGTGTGATGATATTAATAACGTTATATGTTTGATTATACAGATTGTTAGTTACGTACATATTGGTTGTATTTGTAAAGAGATTATTACATTAGTTAGTACGAATATCTCTATTCTACCTCCCATTCCAACTGATCTGTCTGTTTGGAAGATTTATCATATTATTATTATTTTTACAGTATTTCGTTCGTATATCTCCACATTAAATATTGTGTTAAAATTTTAATTAATATTTAATGTGTACGCCCAGTTCATTAAAGCACATGGATCAAATTTCTTGTATATTTTATGCCTAGGTTAAAAAACTTTATGAAATAATAATTGAAACATAATAACTTACAAGTCTTATTCTATTTTGTTGGTTGTGATTGTGCGTCTTGTGTGTTTTATCGGTGGATCAGTGTAATCTTTCAAAAATTAAATATTGATACCAAATTTTTCATCTTGTCGAGCTGCATCTACCCATGAAATAATATACGCTGAGATACGAATAGTTATTAAGAGAAATTAAATCTATTAAGTACATGCTGCTTTTTCTTGGATACTTGGTGAAAACTCACATGTACTTAAAAAATGATCCTGTGTAATTTTCCGAATCGTGACTAGAAATTCAAAATACCTACTATAGAATTTCTCAGATACTCTCTACGTAATGAATCAGGCACATAGAAAATGTCATCCATCTAAATAGCTTTTTTCATCTCCTGTAAAATATTAATAAATTCACATAGGAGGTTTCATGAATTCACCGATGATAATTATGTTATCAAACTTTTAATCAATTCTTTTTAAACAATGAATAAAAAGTATGCGTATTTAATTAATAACATCGCTTCTAAAATATACTTAGTTTCTATCTATGCATACGCTTTTATCACCACATTATCATAGTGTAGTCAATTATCTTATTTTTCTATCGATCTTATCTCTTATTTATCCTATCACGACATCTCCCACGAGTGAGATAGCCAGTAGACCTACTGTAAGTATGAAAAATACACAATCTTCTCTTTGCGCCATGTAAAGGTGGACTTATTGCAAGGAATGAAATGGTGGCCCTTTCTGTGCTATTAAAAAAGGGTAGTGTAGGGATTCTCTTTATTTCTGAATAACTTTGTTAACTTTGTAAAATATGTTCTGAATTTATATCTAATTAAAAAATACAAAATTCTGCAAGTTGTAATGCATAAAATCCAAGATCAAGTTATTCACAGCTTTATGTTATGTAATTTCACTTTCCTTTTGTCTTTGAGAACGATGTCAATATTCCCATTAAAAAAACTTTTTCTATTACATTATACAAAGTTGGTGGTACACGTAGTTTGGACATCTGTTAAAAGTCAGATTATAAATGGTACCTTCCTTACTGGTAGATATCTCGCTATAATAATATTATAATATGTAGTTACGTATAGTAATACATAGTAGGTATCTAATTATTTATGGTTTTGCAAAGTGTTAGTAATAAACCATTAGCCACCATATTCTGGTATATTTTTTTACATACGCCTCCTAGAGGCATTTACTCTCACTTATTGTACATTTGTCCATATTACAAGTAGTGGCCGACCAAACATTTTCGGTCATGAATTGAGTTACGGAGTCATCCAAATATTACTTTATTTTCAGCTATTCCGAAACATTCTATAAAGTTCTTACAACTTTTGCAGATCTAATGCGCTTGTATTCTATTTCATGATCAGTTCAATTTGAAAATCATTTTAAATTTAGACATTTAGAAGTTTTGATTCACATTCACAATTTTATAAAATTTCATAGTTAGTAGTATAAATGGACCATCTATTTTACGTTGTAATAGGAATGTTATTATATAAAAAAAATATAAATGAAATAATCTTTATTGTACATCAAATAGTACAAATGGCGGGTACATTTTCGAATAGTACAAATGGCCTTCAAATAATTTCTAACAACCGACCAGTTATATCATATATTACCAAGTACAGATTTTGCATGTGGACTGAAATTGGATTAAAGCCCGAAATTCTATTTCTGAATTCATTCGGACTCTATAGTTTTTATAAATTACTTTTATAGTGACTCGCAATGTGCTGTTATTATAGATATGTTTGAAGTATTAGACCAAAGTAAGCTGATATCTTTATGGTATTACACTATCGAATGTTCACTACTGATTACTACGTACACATCACACACACACGTGTTGATGTCAGATGTGAAAAATAATAATATTATATTACATATAGTATTAGTTCTTTTGGATTGAGTGGATTAACTATGATCTTAACCAGTTCATATAATCAGTTTAGTGTTATAATTTACTCTATAGCGATCCATGATTAAATTTTATATTGCGCTGTATTGCTATAAAGAAAAGTATCAGATAAATTCAATAGTACTTATGTGTAGCTTTTTAAACACGATAACAATAATTAGTAATCGAAGAAAGAAAGACACAGACGCACCTGTTTAGAGAAACACATTACATAAATTTTGCTTTGCCCAAGACAGTTATTTTGGATAATTATTAGATATCCTTTGTTACTGAAAAAGAGCGTTCGTAATGAATTATCTAAACATTCTAGAATCTAGATGATACTTAATTTTGATCGAAGATTTTTATAACACTTCAATGTATAAGTAAATAGTTAAATTAATAATTTATAAGTGTATAAGTAAATTAATTTGTAAAAAACTTTTTCAAAAAGATTCAGATTGTTAAAAACAATAACTTTATTTTATGTTGTTTTAGCCAAATTCCAATAAATAGAATATAATATATGTATATTTCACTGTGGATAATTTTATCTCAGGGTTTTAAAGCTTAAAATAGTCTCAATTAATTTGATAGACGAAGTGTCGAGATTAATTAAATCTGTTTAATCTATAAAATACTTTATTTTTACTGATTCGTGTCTCGATCTCAATCTTAATACTTGTAACATTTATTACCGTTTGATAAAATTGATAAATATAATTGCGGTCGTATGTAACGTATCTCTCTATGTACTTTGTTATACTTTCATTATTGCGATGAACAGATGGTCGAGTTGACGCGAAAACTAATAAGCGGTGAACCGCGGTTCGACAAAGAGCAATTTAACGATCGTTTCTCTGTTCTACAAATTCGCATATTGTTTTCTAAGCTGGTTAAACATAAACATGATGTAGATCCTTAAGTTTTTTATTTAAATGTTTCTTCTTTATATTGTTTTTTTTTTCATTTTACTGTTTTTCACCCATTGTTGTTTTAAGTTTTTTGTTTTTATTTCATATGTATTGTTTTTGCAGTACCTATTAAAACTGTTTTGGCTTATATTTTGTTGATAAATAAATAGATAAAAAAATATAAAATATTTTACTGCTATTTTTTTACACTTATGATGTACAAATTAACAACGTTTGCTGAAATTTCTTTTTATATCAACAAGATATTTAAAATTATTAATTGATGTACAATTATTCTGAAAGTTGAAATTTATTCACTATTATTCTGAAAGTTAACCAAGTCACTCGTTTACTAAGGTATACGAAATGCTGCGCATCAAATCTCAACATAAAAATGCTAACATACCATCACAGAATTTGTGTCCGTCGGTAGCCTGGAGGTAGAGTCTCGGCCTTCAGAACAAGGGGTCCGTGGTTCGATTCCAGGTGCCGGCATACTCCCTTTTCACGGCACAAGCTTTTAGCTTAGTCTCACAAATGAGACAGCTTTGAGTCCCTGAATGTAATTAATACGATAGTCGTTCTTTTCGCGTCAAAAAAAAATAGAATCGATGGGCAACATACCTCATCATTGAGTTGAAAATATTAAATGTTTTTTTCGGATATTTTTCTTTTACATGACACAGTAAAATATCCAGTTGAACTGATCTGGCCCCCTAGACAAACCGTACTTGGCGATCGACTACAAACTAATTTTCGACAAAAACCGCAACAATAACGCACAATTACACGGTACATTGTAGGTTGATTGTCGAAAAGTTCGTCAGTAGTCGATCGCCATGTGCGGTTTGTCCTGATACATAATTAATAATTACTTTATCCATTGCACCAATGGCAATAGTATTACATTTACCTATATATGATATTGCTACAATGCAATGCAGTGATTGCTTATTATTTTATTAAATCGCCTTCGGTTGCACTGCGGATATCCTTGTGTTATTAATTATTCAATTATTTGTAGTAGGAATAAGACATCTCTCTCCTTGTATTTCTCTAAGAAACAGGAGTGGCCATAGATAATAGCATTGTGGTCGACTTCCCACAAACAATTCATGGAGGAAATTACCTTAGAGAAATCAAATATTCATTATAATTATGCACACTCCTTGCATAAACATTGCAACACACCTCAAGTAAGGCTCTCGAGTGCATTCATGTTCATACATTACTTAAATGAATATATTTAACGTTATTTTATTTCTAACTACAATTATAAAATATATAGAAGTAAATACACAGACAACTGCATTTCAGGTCTATATGGGAAATTTTGAATACGAAGGGTTTCTCTTGTGTCATCAATTTTTTTTGAAATGTATGGTATCAATATTCGTTCGTTCGCAACCAATAGAAAACAAACATTGACGAATATAATATTCATTTGTCTCATTTTCTAAGTAAATTAGTATATTGTAGACAAATATCCTTATCAATGTGAACAATATCAATGCACTTTTATTTATTCAATTATATATTATTTCATCTTGCAATTTGATTATTTTTGAATTTAAGGATTAACTTTTTTTACCTGAAACTATCTTTTGATTTTTTTATTTAGAATGTTCATTTAAATATCTAATTTAGGTAGTTGTTAAATAATTAATTTTAATAAAAAACACATAAAAATTTAATAAAAAACACATAAAAATGTGCTTATTTATTTATTAACATAACATGCGGTTAAATGGCCTTTACAGTACATTAACCTTAAAAAAAACATACTTGAAACAAACACAATAAACAATTTGATAATTCTATAATTAATTTTTGAATACTATTGCTATATTCATACTCGTATAACATCTTAACGGTAAATTATCTCATTTACAATAAGGAATCTGTCTTTCACATCACAGCTTAATTAGTTTTTTGTTATACCCAAGAAATACCTTTTAAATAAATACGAATTTACAGTACCTCGTATATATAATAACATAAAACAATGTTATTCATTTTCATTATTATTCATATGATTCTTTAGAATAAGCTTTTGATTTTATCAGAATAATATTGTTTATTATATTTCTCGATCACTTTATCTTTGTTTTTGAAAATCGATTAACTACAATCCAATAATTTTCACTATTTCAATATTACTTATAGATAACTTTATAGATTTCAAATTGAATTCACCGTGCAATATACTCGACACTCGTACATGGGAATGTATGTTTGCGTTCATTATTGTAGATAGAAATTCATTATTACTCCGTTATGTTGATGGTGGATAACTTCGAGTATTTGCTTTAACTGCTTCTATGTTTATTTGAACAAGTTTGCAATGTTATTATTTATTTGCATTTCTCTCTCATAATATATAACTAGGTAATAGTAGTTGTGTGCGAATACTTCCACTTTCAATGTTTACATATTTGCTGTTCTGTTTGCTTATTTACATTACATTATTCACCTTCATTCGTTTCCTGTATCACCCCTCTTTGAATTTTACTTACGTTTCAATCATTCATTCTATCTAGTTTCTCGTTTCTTGAAATAGAGTAATAAAATGTGTAGGTAATATATTTGAGACTCGTTCTCATGGTGTATATAGGTATGTAGTTTAATTTAATTGAAAACACTCGGTGCTCTTCTCAGTTTCATAGTAATTATTCCAAATCCATTCTCTCTCTCTCTCTCTCACTCTCTCTCTCTCTCTCTATCTTTATGTTATTCATACACTAGTTTTAATATTTTTTGTTACTTTTCTCAAAGTCAATTTTTGTGTTAGCAATATTGTATATTCTTTAATTGCACTCGAGTAAAATCTTCCTAATTTTTGTTTTCAGTACACATTTTACAAACTTGAACTATCATAAATTTTTACCGAGCTGCTGTAGGGATTTTATGCCTTTCGAGTTTAATTTAAACCTAGGACATAAACAACATCCATCTATATTATCGATATTATTAACCGAAGATACTTGTTGAAAGTCCATTTCAAGATGAATTGAAAAAACACAGTATTTAGTTGTCTTCCAATTGATTAATAAATTCACTTCGAAGATAACTAAATATTGTGGTTTTTTTTTTCATCCATCTAGTTAAGAAAAAATTTTCATGTAAGTAGATGATGTTTATAGTTACGAAACTCGAAATATTTTTTTCATTAGCAAGATTAAAATTTATTTTTATGCGATCCATTTATCCACAGTGGTATGATATTTATCATGTTGATGCAAAATAATAAAAATATGTATATAATTCCGTGTGTCGAATTCAATGAAAGACGTGTAGGATTGGTCAGAAGTCATCGTATTCCATTGTTAATACCAAGTTATTCCAATTGTAACGTCAATTCAAATAAGAAATCAATATATCTTCAGTTTAATACAATTTATTTTACAAAGTTCCTATCATCTTAATAATTATTTTTGCGAATATTTTCCACGTTTGACATCGCAAATTTATTGCAACATAATATTGCAACTTTATGTTGCGAGTACAGTTTGGCTGGAGTTTCTTGTCGTAATTAGAAGATTTATATATACGAAGACTTGTCAGCTTACTTGAATTCGCAGTACAGCACATAATATTCTTACTGCGAACTTGTTATTTGCTTTTGTGAACATAATATTATTGTCTGTTTCTATCTTATCTGTTGTGTTAAAATTTAGAAAATTGGTAGCCCGAGGGTCATGGAGTAACTTTCAGAAGTTGCCGGTTTATTGTGCCTTCTTCGGCTTACGAATATTATTTATTGTGAGGGTGCTTGAGGCATATTTATGTACCTAAATAAAACCACAAAAGAATATGTCTATATATGGTATCATGTCATCTCCACAACTGGGGTAGCCAGTGGACTAATTGCACATAAATATACAAATCATCCTCTACAAGGCATTCAGGCTAGGTGGCATACTTGTCGATGTCATACGAATGTATCCACAAACTTAAATTCATATTTTTCTTTATTCAATTTTCTCTGTATATGAAAAGCTATTTTATCTGATGTGCTCGTTTACGACATTCGATTCGCTAGAGAATATTTTGTTGTAAATTCGTTATAAAGATATTTGACCTGTATTCCAAAAAGTCCTGTTACAATATTTATTATGATTATGTCTTATCTCAAAGCTCCCGCCCGCGCCCTGAGGCTACGAAAGTTTTGCATCTTGTAAATCATCCAATCACTGCCAGACAACTTAACGACCATACAAATTATTTCAACGTAGGTATCCGAGCTTTAATACTTTATTACTTTTACTATGCACGTACTCCGCCACTACAAAGTAAATGGAATAAGCTTTTACATTTTTTACTATGAATTTCGTTAACATAATATGAGAAATTTGTAAGATGTACATATTATGTACATCTTACAAATTTCTTTAAAAATATGGAAATAAAATTTTCAACGATTGATTTTAGATATCAATTTATTGATATTGTAACATAATAGATTAATCTTTTCCGATCCGATCCATTTTTTGTCCATCCCTAATTGCTACCTTTCGAAAGCATTTAAAACTAATGTAACAACAGTACCTACTTGATAATTCTGCTGTGGTCTGAACTTCTCCGGAACTTTAATATAATTTAACGTTAGTCGATAACAGATTGTCGTAAACATTCTTTTTACGTCCCTTTTTATGTAATACGTAGTGGGTTTATTGTAATAATATTATAAAAGAAATATTTTATGGCCAGGACTTTAATCAGAATAATAATATTTGAATCCGTTCGTTAATATGTTTGTATATTATGTTTACTTCATGGACACAGTAACTTTGGCAAGACAGTGAAAAAAATACATTCTTGACCTCATCCTTTGATCAGGTTTTAGTCTAAAACATAATTAATATCTTATTTATTAACAGAGATATTAATATCTTATTTATTAACAGAGATATTAACAGTGTTATGCATGATTTCGTGTCAACAGATTTTAATGAAAATCAAATATTTGAGGGCCCTGTAAAAGGCAGGTCTTCGAAAATTAAAGACATTTTCCACCTCATTCAGTTGTGAGTATTGCCGCTCATCGAGAGGACAGGTTGAATGTTTATTACAGCAATTAAAACTAGAATACTGTACAAAATTTTACCATCACCATAAATAAAATATGATTGATATATTATGAGTTACCGATAATTTTATTTAAGTGACCCAAGTTGTGATGTAATTGTCAAACTCAAACTCGACATTACTCAAATCAAACTCAAGTCTGACAAAAGTCATTACATCAAACCATGATAGAACTGTCAAAATTATTTTAAACAGGGTGTCGGCAATTTTATAATTATTTGCCCTTTTTACTATTTCTTAGTGAATTATCTATCTGGAATTGTTAATTATTCAACGTATAATTATGTGTTAAATACTTTGTATACACGTGTATCGTCGTGTCGTGTTAGTACCCATAATACAAAATTCATATCTAAATTTGGGACTAGCCCGATCTGTGTGAATTGTCTTTTCATGTTGTGTTATGTTAATTTGATGTTTTATTCCTGGGCAAAACCGGATAAAATTACCCTAACTTGTTCATAATAATAATATAATATTGACGTCCATTAAATGGAGACTCGGCACCAGCGCCACATGGATTAAGATCGTGATCATAACTAAATAATACATACTTACATAGTTGGAATACTGATATGAAGTATGTTACATACAATTTATTTATAAAGGCGTCCTTTAATATTAGTACAATATATGTGTACGATGTATTAACACCACAGTTATGGTTTTGATATTATTACATTTCTTGCTACTACCTACTACTACTATTAAACCATCACAGCATATCCCACAAGTGGGGTAACCAGCAGACCAGATGCATATAATAAACATACAAGCTTGTGTGACGAATATCAAATAAAGAGAATATAAAAGTTGTAAAAGAGAAGTTTTTAGAGCAGTGGTCTCTTATCCACAAATCGCGAAAGGTTTATTATGAATATCAGTCTTTTTATGTTGTTGTGTAAAATGAATTCCTTAACAAAACGTTAGAACGAGGAGAACCATAAACACATCAAATTCCTATGCCTTTTTAATTTGTTAATTTGATTGCAAGGGAAATCGTTAAATTCTGGGAATATGAGACTTAAAATAAAAAGTGATCAAAGTTTGACCGATCCGCGAAGATATAAAGGTTGGTCACCGCTGTTTTAGAGATTTATAGTTATATAGTTTATTTAATTGACCAATTAGCTTTATGTCAATTAAATTTATATTTTTATTTACTTAGTTTAAGAATACATCAATGGCTTTTTTTTTGTTAGATGACTGGTAGCCTTGTGGTAAAATCTTAAACTTCCAAGCGAAATATCGAATCTCCCTGCGATATACTCCAGTCTCACAATACAAACCATTGTTTAATATGACAGTGTAAAGAAAATATCTGAATTGAACTTGTACACAAATTCACAGCAAACTTGTTGTATAGATCGTTATATAATATTATTTTAGTATTACCTCTTTGATTATTTAGGAACAAGCTTACGCTAACAGGCCCAACATATACATATACGTATAGATATAACAGAATACAAGCAATTCATGAGCAATGTTGTGCCCCATTACAGGTAAAAATGCAAATTTTGTCGCAAACCACCCCATCCAAAACCTCATCCATATATGAGTCCCCCCAAAACGTTCACCGAGACCAGAGGCTTAAACTGTTAATAAGTCCCAGTGAACACCTTAAGTGAAGCCAAAAGAAAGCGGGGGTTGTGAAGAAGCATACCCAGACATTCTAACAAAACAATCCAAACGCGACATTGAAATATGAAAAAAGAACAAAAACACAGGAATGTTAACTTCTGAATACAAAAATATACGCTACAAGAATTCGAAAAAAGCATGAAGTCAGTCAAAAAAGAAGAAAGTTGATAATAAAAAAATACTAATATGCAAATAATTAAAGCTCTATTAATTTCAAAAAAGTTTCACAATATATTTATGCACGGATAAAAGTAATGTTTATAAGTTTTTTAATCTAAGACATTAAACTTTCGTTAAACTATAACATGAAAGTGATTACTTTCTTTAGTTTTGAAAAAGACATTACTTGTCAAATCTCTGAACACTTATAATAAAATTTAGTGAAACTCCAAAGCATAGTATCTTTAGTCATACATAATATTATTATTCTGAAGTTTTAGTTCACTTAGTCATTCATATGCTTATGTTCTGCGTTCACTAAATGTTTTGTATTTTTTATATCATAACCTTTCGATTTTTCACCAAATATATATTAAGTATCTCTATTCGCTTCACGTCTCGTCTTGAAACATTAAGAACATGAAACTGTTCCATATTAATAAATATTGTATGTGATGTGAGATGTTCAGGAGAATCGCGTTCAATAAAAAAATATATTCCTTATAATAGTAATAATCATTCCGTTTCCGTAGGATCTATTTGTTGTAGGCTGGTTGAGATTATCAGTGTTTTTTACGAACTCCTAACTTCGTTAAAAAATCTGGTTCATTTTGGAAACTTTCCATATTTAAACGCATTATTTGTTTCAATTGAACTATTTTTCACCATTTTTTCAACTGCTTTATTCCAATTTTAATTTTTTATTGTTCTGTTATCCTGAAACTAAAGCAAATTGAAAAGTTAGATCTTAGTAAGCCGATCATTTATCGACTGTAGTACTACATACGCGTGTTGCAATTTCTTTTGAGACGTACATATATTGCAGAAAACATAAAAATAATAAAGCATCACTAATTGCTTTATCATCATCGATTGTTGTTAGAATGAAGACGATTTCTTGCGAAGTGAACAGACTAAATTAGGTCTGCTACTGATTCAACAGTTGTGTTAGGAATCCGACATGTCGGTAGGACTCAAAGACTATAATCAATCCTGTAGTAGAGGCAAAAATATTAATTGGTTACTAACCTTAGCATTGAGGAAAGCGATGCAAAAAAAAATTTAACCGTAACGAGAGTTTTACATAATATAACTCACATGAGATATTATTGCCTATGTGTTTGTGATTGGATTTTAGGTTTATAAAAAATCAACATGATTTTTCTTAATTTTTATCTTGTTTTTTTCCATCATAAACCGATATTAGTCTTTAGTGTTTAAAATTCAATCGGAATTATTTTACGTAGCTTTATAGAAATGCCGATGGTATGAATAGTCAGATTTTCAAATATTTATATATTATTTTCTCGGGACTAGTTTGATTATCTGTATCAGCCTATGACACGATGTAAGAGTATATTCGTCTCAGCCTTCTCTTACATAACAATTTGCGATCTTCGATTCTTATCTCAATGCTGATACCATACCTAAGGAACTTGTATGTGTAAAGGTATGTGATATGAATGTAGCGGCAAATGGCTCATAATATAAAACAATAGGATCGATTTTACAGAAAGGACTTTATCCTGACAATACAAATAATTCTACATTGTCCCTGTCTCTTATATTAATGAAATTCCCTTTTGAATTACTACACAGTCACATTGTATTACGCAAACTATATTGTATGGGTGTACAGAGAATTCAGTACCTACTTACAATATTATATACCTATAGATAAGATTTTATTGTGACACTTATTTTTTCCTGGAACATGTTATACCGTGTAGAAATTCTGGAGCAAACGTTCTCTTGCAAATGTCCGCATCACCCCGTCACATCGTTGTTTAAGGATGAGGAAATGTTTTAATCCTTTTTATCTTTTCTCCATGTTGAAAAGCTCGTTCGGTTTTTGATCACGATAATTTTCTCTCTCCCTCTCTCTCTACCTCCCGTTCGGTTTGGTGTCGGTGGTTCCCCTTTGTAAATGCGCGCACAGTCTGCACTTGTCGGCCGAACTAACCGGGAGGGTTTTCCGAACGACACTCCTCATTACCATGTAATACATCTATATAATACCATCAAGTAATTTGACAAGTTACTAACATAAAAAAAAAACAAGTGTTGAACATACGGTACTTATATCGGAGCACGCGTCTACCGGCGTTTGAATTTAAAATTGGAATCTTAACTGTGTTGCCGCAAGACAAAAATAATTACTTTCGCTGAATTAAAAAAAAATATCGCCGTTTTTTGATGATTGAAATAATTTTTTGGATTGTATTAAAATATAGTATCTTTGAAAATAATTTAACAGCATTTATGAAGTGTTTTAGTGATATTTTAATGATGTGTATAAACTGTTTTTAGTGCATAGTGATTTATGTGCGCCGGAGTATTATAATAAATGTAATGTATTGCTTACAAGAAGAGGGGAAAGCGCCCTCGATAGTTTGACATCGCACACTACGGATATGGGGGGACACAATAATAATATATTACTCATAGATCGAGGAAGAATATTACGTTTACCTATTACTACTACACACTTCTGACTTAATCTTTAAAGTGTTCTCACTTAGTGGACGGATATTTTTAAATTTCTCTGTTTTTGTTTTGTTACTATTCCTGAACCGACGCCGCCGACGCATTATTTAATGATGCGCCCGCGATGTCAGTAGTTTATCTCTTCTTGTTTTTGTTTTATTAATTTTTATTCCGTCCCGTTCCATCGCGGATATGTTATGTTTTTTATTTAAATTTGGATTTAGTGCGGTTTCAAGATGTCTAAATAAACTGAGAAGATTTGCGTAATGTTTTGTTAGAGAAATATAGCAGAGCGAAACTGAGCATTCCATTTCTCCATATGATCACGATAAACGAATACAATCTTATAGAACTCTTATTGTAATTTTTTTAACTCAATATATTACGTTTTCATTGTGAAATGCTTCCCTACACACCAATATGTACAATAGTTTAATATAGTGTTGTCGGAGTATGGGGTGAGCAGCCGGTTGATCCGCGCAATATCTTCACTTTACGTGGGAAGCTCCGCTTGCGTGAGGGTAAATAACACTCTCTCGGAGTGGTTTGTCCTCACCAAAGGAGTGAAGCAAGGTTGTGTCATGTCTCCGTGGCTGTTCAACCTATTCTTCGACTACTGTATGCGACCTGTGAAAGAGATGGATGTTGGTGTCGAGCTGAATGGGTTTCGGGTGAATGCATTGATGTACGCAGATGATTTGGTGTTAATGGCTGAGAGTGAAAGGGACTTACAAGAGATTGTTACGTGTGTGTATGATAGTTGCAATTTGAATGGTTTGAAAATGAACGTTATGAAGACGAAAGTTCTTGTTTTTGAAAGAGAGAATGAAAAAACGATTTGCGAGATTAAAGTTGGTGACGAATGTTTGGAGCAAGTAAGTGAGTATGTATATTTGGGAAGTATGTTTACGAGGGATGGAAGATGCGATAGGGACATTGAAAGAAGGAAAGTGGCCGGTGCTAGAGTAAACGGTGCACTTCGACCCATTGTCAGCAATGACAATGTGTCGAACATGGCTAAAATGCTGGTGCACAATACCATTCTGGTACCGTCACTTACGTATGCAAGCGAGACATGGACGTGGTTGAAGAAGGACGAAAGTGGAATAAATGCAGTAGAGATGCGATCGTTGAGAAGAATGGTTGGTAAAACGCTGCGTGATAGAGTGAAGAATGAGGATATTAGAAGAATGAGCGGATGCAAGAAGACTGTTGTGGACAGAATGCGTGTAAATAAATTGAGATGGTTTGGTCACGTGGAACGAATGAAAGAGGAAAGAATGACAAAGAGGATATACTTATCTGAAAGAAAGGGTGTGAGGAAACGCGGGCGTCCGAGAACCACGTGGCTTGATCACGTGGATCAAATTCTCAAGGACGGCCGCGTGTTGAGTAAGAGGAACCGACGTGCGTGTATGAGGAACTGTATGAATGTGGAGGAAGCGAAGGAAGTGTGTAAAGATAGATCTGTTTGGCGTTCCGTTCTCTCTGCCTACCCCACTTGGGACACGGCGTGAGGGTATAGTATAGTAGTATAGTAGTTTAATATTGCATAAAGTTTGAAATATGATGATATTTTTGATGTTTAAAGATAAATGTAATGAATTATTATGTGGTTTAATAATATTCAATAAGATCAATATGTATCATAATGATGATTCTTAAGTACCAAAACTTAAAATTCCCTAGAAGTAGATGTAATGGGAAATCGAAATTATAAGATTAGATTATGTATTTCACCAAATAAACGTGAAATATATATAAGAATTGTAACGAAAATCAAATTTCGGAGTAAATTGAATAAAAACCAATGTCGTCTGTTATGTAAATGAGTAATAATATTCCTTTGTGGCATATCAAAGAGAGAGGTTCTTATCGAATTTGTGTGCAAATGAGACACTTTTGAAAATGGTCACAGAAGGTGAACCTACATATTATATAACAGTAATAAGCAAAGCCTTCTCAGCCTTTTGTATTCTTGTCTCATCCTCCTGGTAGTGCCTAATGAAATACACGAACTCTGGTCACCTGATTTCATTTCCTCCGTCTGAACAAACATTCTCATGAGACGACCTCTTCCTTTATAAGTTCTGAGAATAAATCCCATCTCACATATTAAATATATGTATGCTGACAAGATGGATTGCGGCTCAAATCCGATTGCAACCATAGGTCAGTTGTTTATGAAACTAAACTCGAAATAAAATAAAATTGCATTCGTTTTCGTACTACTTACTATACAGTTACTTTAAAACATTGACCTGTACAGTATAGACTAGTTACGTAGTACTAATTTTCTCGGGAACTGTGTTCCAAAACTAATAATACATAATAATATTTTTCTATTCTGCTGTTTCACTCCATAATATTAAGATGCTTATGGTCTTTTTCCTACTTAAACCTAAGTATTGCATATCTTTTGTACCTAACAAAACCATAAATTGTCTTTAGGGTTAAAGAAAACAATCAAAACCTTGCAACATCAATGTGTTTTAAACAGGCAAATCGTCAAATTGGCTAGCTTTAGAATTATTTGAATTGATGTTTGAATGTCTTCGTACTATATTCAGTAGATTTTCTATATTTGAGACCGGAAAGAAGAATCTTAATTATAAAATGTATGGAACATTTGAAATCTGTAATCGCTAATCTTAAGTCAAATCATTTCATTTTTAACTTGTAGGTTCTGTACAATTTTTTTATTGTTGCCATATTTATAACAACTGGTATAGCAGTGATTACAAAAAATATTATGAACCATAACATAGAAAAGTAAATTTCTGAAATAAAACGGAAATAAAACACGAAAGAATTTATTTTTATTAAGCGCACTAAATGTCATATTTTAATAGTTTGAAAATAATGAGACGTGCAATTTTGCCAACTTTCCATTTTTACGACAAACTTTATTGCCCATTTTTAGAAGATTAATGTTCATTTATAGATATATAGGTTATTATTCAAACAATGGGCAACTATAAATTTAAACATTAAAGCGGTTATAATAAATAAACATAAAATACACTTTGAAACTATGGCTTTCGAGCGTTTCGAACTTTTAGAGTAAATTATGACTTCACCAAACGTTTCGTGTTTTGACTTAGGTGAGATTAGATGACCAGAGTCCGATGGCTATGATTTCTGCCATCAATATATTTTATGTCGGCACGTGTTCTGCTATGTTTGCCTAATAAATCCTTGTGTGAGTCCTTGTTATTTATTCTATCGGCTTCGCTCGAAGGACATTAATTCAGCATGCCGTACGTGTGAATGTTTTCAGGTCCAACTTTATTTCGCTACTTATCAGATACATATGTATTTAGGCAATCAATTAATTAGTTATTTCTACTGTTTCTCATTGTGTTTGTGTGTTCAGTGTTTTTAGTAAACATTATTGTGTCATCTAGACTAACATTTAAGTATTATTTATCTTGTTTTGTGTGACCTTTCGGATATCCAGTACATCTCATCAAGATGGATCACCTAGAGAGATGTACGTATTTTATAATGTGTTTTTTCTTTGTTATTGTAGTAATCCAATTATCCACAGCACTATAATTTATTATATATAGGTTGATACTTGGTAGGTAGGTACATTTTATTTATCTCAATTCAAAGCACGTTTAAACAAATTGATATATGTACATACATACATACATACATACCATCACGGCGCTTCCCTCGCGGGGTAGGCAGAAAGGATCGAGCGCCACTTCCTTCTATCCTTGCACACATCTTTCGCTTCCGTCACTGTCATACAATTCCTCATGCATGCTCTCCTGTTCAACGTGCTCAACACGTGACCGTCCTGTAGGATTTGATTTAAATGATCTTGCCATTTAATCCTCGGACGTCCACGTCTCCGAGCACCATTCCTCTCAGACAAATATATCTTTTTAGTCATTCATTGATATATGTAGTTTAAGAAAACCACTCAAAAGACCCCACAACCAACAGACTGTGCAAACTCTCTTCAGTGGGAAATAGGAAAGGTGTTCCGATGCTCACAAATCGGCTTAGGCTGCTTTAAGTGCACTTCACCCAGGGTATATTCACCAATCCCACCAATTCTTGTTTCAAACCACTACGTTTGACAATTTATGGCGTTGTTATAAGTATTTTAGGTTGACAATTCTACCCATGGAGTAGAATTGTCAATTTCCAATCAATGTCATACCTTCCTAAAGTACCTTCAATAAGTCATGAAAATGCCAAAGCACCTTTTTAAAAAAATCTAAATACAAAATATAAAAAAGTATAATCTATTTCTTGCCATCAACCGAGTTTGTTCCACCTATAACACGATGCTATATCAGCCTGGTAACCGTATGAAATTGTTTTGTGACAAAATGTTACAATGTGATAATTATATTGAATAGGCAAAACATGTAAATCATTGTCAGCGTTGTCAATTCCGCATCCTCCACTTGTCAAATTTTGTATGGAATACTTGAAACTAATAATGTTATATCTGTTTTACACCCACACATAATGCTGTCTCATGTTCTAATTATTATTATTATTACGTCTACTAAATAACAATACTGTTATGAATGAAACTTTTCTGTGAATGGTCCATTTAAAAATAGAACGTTGTTCATCTATTATTTTCCTAGTCGCCCTCGCTTCGTATCGATTCTGTCTTATTAGTTTAAATATGGAGCGTGTGGAAAAAGACACAGAAATGTCATTTTTCTTACGGAATCCCGGAATATAACTAGTCCTTCTTTTTTGTGTAAGTTTTGAGTATTCCGTTAAAATAAACTTAATATAATATTTTCTTTACATTGCCCACGAGACATTTCACATGGTGAGCTATATTTCTTGATACCAGTCTTGAAACTCTCATCATCTGTCATGAATGAGGTAGCTAGCGGATTAACTCTGTACCATTTAGTCTTAAGTACTAAAATGCCATTTTCAAATTCAATTTTTTAATCGAAAACATCTCGACATTTTACTAGTAATAAGATATAATATAGTATATACAGCTTATTACATAGACCCTAAGCATTTCTGTACTTAAGATTCACGACTTATGTGTTATTTTCGCTTTTTTCGTAACTATGGCATTTTTGTCAAAAATGCACTTCTAGTCAAGTCCTAATGGCTCTCAGGTACAGAACTTAGAGTCTAATTTACGTTTAATGGCACAGAGAGTATTCTGTATGTTTACAACATTGTATAAGTCGGCTGGTTTCCCCATTAGGTGCCAGGATATTCGAAAATCGAACATGTACATCTATGGACAGATTATTTATAAGGTATTTTTTCATTGTGTTTGTTTGCGTGTAATACTTTGAAATAATTTCATTTTTAACGATAAATATCCTTAATTTAATCATGAAGTGTTTTGTGTTTTGCATAAACTTCACATGCGTAATTACATCGTTAGATATAAAATGTTTAGTATATACAAAAGTAAGGTAGGTAATTGAAATTTTTCTTATAATTGAAATGATTAATAAAACAAGAGAAATATTTACAACGCTACTACTTTTAAAACACCTGCCTCCTGTAACTGAAAGTGTACCTACTGAGGACTATTTAAGAAAAATTATGATGGGAAATTTCGCTTACAGAGTTGTTACGACTTAAATTGCCTTGTAATTTTGAAAATTAAGCTCTTAATACGTAAATTTTAAAAATATTGCCGTTTTGTTTTGTTTTATAATGACCGAATTTCTTACACGTAGGGTATAATTGAATATAGGTAGGTACTGAAGTTCTTTATATTAAAAGAAAATTAAAATCACACGTAATTTGTTAAATAAATAAATCTTTTTATTGAAATAATTAAATGAGTCTAAATCCAAGATCTCTCGTTTCTAAATGGATTAATTTAGAATAAAATAGATTACGTGGAATGAATTCTTAAGGATGAAGGTATGTGTACTAAGAGAAACTATAATGTTCGTAAAAATTACTTTATGATTGTGATTAAAACTATTCGGCATGCAAAAATATGTTGTCTATGCTTTAGAAGTTGTTAGAAAAAAGTGAAAGATTATCGACGAGAATGTGCAAAGACTGAAAGTGAATTCTATGTTAACAAAGTTTATTTGTCATATAATTTTCAAATTGAATTTTTGAAATTGTATTTCAAGTAGATTAGTCAAGACACTAATAGAAATTTCAAGAACTAACATAAAATCATAAAATCGAGTAGAAAAGCACAAAAGTGTGACCCTGTAGTCTTCTATTATTTTTACATATTCCATAAGGGATCTAACACAAGTAAACTAATATTATTCTACTGATCCCCTTTGTACTTACAACAAACAAAAATATTAATCAATTAGCAAGCCTTCACCCATCACCAAAATGAAAATGTGTAGGACTGTATAGGTAGTCAAGTACTCTATAGGGGAAAATCCTCTTAGTCCATATGGCTACATAGTTTACTACGAGTGACTTGTCTCCTTATTACCGTGTAATGTGTAATATCAATAGTACTGCTGCCTTTAATATTTGAACATTCTGAGAACTGCACGAGTACAAAGCCTCGCCGGCCGACGACCGTCTTGGCGTCCCGGCGCCTCTGAAAACACAATATACCACCATAATAATAGACATAGTTTTATTATTATTCATAACATGTTATTATAAGTAGGTACTAGCTAAATTTATCTGACAATCTATTTTATTGTATCATAAACTATACCATGTTTGTTCATTTATTTTTCGTATACTTCTCAATATGCACGTTTATCATCACACCACTTTTCAACAAGACACCCCTCTTTTTGACATTACTTCATAAAAAGCACGGAGACCTTTTCAAGATGTAATAACAGTGTAATAAATATTTGTAACTCAGTTTTTTTAAGAAAGTTTTGAATAAATCTAAAAAAATTGGGAATAAAATTGCGCTTTTCAAAAGCGTGCAATTTCAATGAGCAAATTGTGCAGTCTGAAAAAATTATCATCCATTCCGTTCATTCATACTATCACGGTGTTTCCCACAAGCGGGATAGACAACGGACAAGCTGCATGTAATTGACATGCAAGTTATCCTCTCCGTGCTAATAAATGTCAAGGCATTCTGCATGGGTGGCATACCTGTACGGGTCATCGTTGAATATTGAAAGTGGTAAATTTCTTATACGTGATGTTTTACGAATACCTCCACTTTACAGGACACTCGAAAACTTACAGAAAAGAGTGGGAGGTCTATCCTTTACTGAGTACTCCACAAGATTATGGAAAAATGTGCAGTGTAATACAATTAAAACAATTTAGATTTAGTAGCTACCCCACTTGTGGGATATGCCGTGATGGTATAGTAGTAGTAGTAGTAGTAGATTTAGTTCTTGAAATATAAAATTCATATAATGTTTTATTCAAAATGTTTTATCTGCTTACTCGGAATGAGCAGGGTATTATAGAATGACATTGATTGGTCTTTTACATCAATATTATAAGATAAATGTGGATTTATTTAGTTTGGACATACACACATATCAACAATTTGATTTTATACCTACATATGTAGAATAATTATGGTAATGTATTAAGTATAACACATTATTTATGTAGATTTTATTGTAGTTGTCTAAATAAATATTATCAAATTGCTATGTTTATACATTACTATGATAATGGTATGTTGTATGACTTTAAATACTCTTCACGGATCACTTGAGAGGAACAATAGTGAATATTATTGAATATAGTCTACTTACTCTAATACTTGTGGCTCTACATATGTGAATATGTTAATCAGTATATTATAATACATTATTAAGCATGATTGATTAGGAAAATTGGAGATTGTCTGGAGCTTAACGACAACTTTCAGTCTCATTATGTGGTAGTCTCAAGATTAGATGTCATATATGAATTATGATGAATAAGAAAAAGCTTTCTACTTCAAATTTCGAACCAAATAGCTATTCATAATATAATATTATGTTGATACATTGATAAAATAATCATAACCATGCATATGAGTATTAACATCATTCTTCTTTTCATTAATGAATTACCGTGTGTCAGATTTACCTGTTCATATTATGTTACTTTATTTTTTATCCATCACCACATAATGAGACTGAAACCAACCCCAGTCCACAAATTGTATTGTTTGGCAGGAATTGCTCCCCCGGCTGTCCGACGAAGTGTAGCAACCGACTGTGAGAGAACCTCACAAGAGAAAGACTCAAAGCATCTCCTATATAACCATGTTCCCCCACCACAACGTCTCAGTTCTAGACGATCTTTTTTAAACTCCTCATCCTCACTGATGGGCCCTGCTCCCTCTAAACGCCTACGTAGGTGGGCGGAGGATCCGCAAATAAGCGAACCTTTCCTACCCCAAGAACACCTTGCTGCAGGAGGCGATCTAGACTATGGGACATGGAAAACCCTAAATCGACTGAGATCTGGTGTAGGAAACTGCCGCGACAATAGAGAACGATGGGGCTTCCTACAGGACGAATCCGGAGCATGTGACTGTGGTGCAGCACAGACTATGCCACACTTGTTGGAGTGTCCATTGTGCCCTGTCACTTGCACTATGGAGGATATTTTTGACGCATCTCCACCTGCTGTGCGTTTTGCGCAGTACTGGAGATCAGTTTGATGGGTTTTTTCTCTGGGTTTCGACACGATAAATAAATCCATCACCACGATGTATCCCATTAGTGGAGTAACCAATAGATTCATTATATTGAAAGAAAATTGACGGCGTCCCCTATATTATGTCAAATAAAAGCCACTTAATTCGCTGAATTATTTTAAACAAAATTCACTTTAAAAATTGGTATCCATTTTTATTGAAGTTATAAAAAAGTATCTCTATCTATACCCACACGCCACGTTCCAAGTGGGGTAATTAGAGAGAACAGAATGCCATATAGATCTTTCCTTACATACTTCTTTCGCTTCTTCTACATTCATACAATTGATCAAGCTACGTGGTTTTCGATCACCCGCGCTTCCTCACACCCTTTCTACATATAACTTGTATGCTATCGTGTGTACATATGTAATATATTATTATTATCTTAATATATTTATTTAGAAAGAAATTTTTATAAAATGGGCCATTGCTTGTATCACAGTTAGTACTTAAATATAATACTTATTATTGCAAACATGTGAATAGGATATCTACGAAGAGAGACCGCAATTTTACCACTACTGGATTATATTATAATAACATGATGTATTGAAATACAATCACACCAATAAATATATTATATTTGTATTGTATTGTATTGTCTTACATTCTCTACCACAAAAGGTATTATGTTAGATAGGTCAGTAATATAAGATTTGATTCTACGCATTATAATTATTATAATGCGTAGAATGATTGATTCTACGCATTATAATTATTTTGTCCCGTGGAGCACCCGGTAAAGAATTGTTCTCCCACTCTTCTGCGTAAGTTTTCGAGTGTCCTGTAAAAGGCAGGTGTTCGAAAAAAATAAGACATTTTACATCTTAAATTCAGCGTTGAGGTTTGCCACCCATCCTGAATGTCTTGATTTTATACTGGCACGAAGAGGACAGTTTGTATGTTTCTTACATGCAGCTGATCTGCTGGCTACCCCACTTGTGGGATATGCCGTGATGGTATAGTAGTAGTAGTAATAATTATTATACCTGTCCATTTAATAAGATTTGATGTTATCAGCTTAAGCGATTTAATGTCTATTTCCATTATAAGTACATTTCTAATTAATATCTTGAAGTGATCTTTACTTATTATCAAGGAATAAACGTAGATATGTGAAATTTCTGTTTCACTGTTAAATATTTGGTGTTTTTTGTTAATACGCATACAGTAGAGTAGTACATTATTTGGTATTTTTAATAAAAATACGAGGATTTCAGTACACAAGTAATGCAATATTTTCTGATTCACTTGGGTATTTTGCTAAATATTCAGCCAAGTAATGAATTTTTTTCGGACTATTTCTTATTCTATCGCTTTTAATATTGAGTATATTGTGGTCATATCAAATACTACACATGGTAAATTGTCAGTCTTAAGATATCAGTGTGTTGCTAGCGAAGAAAGTAGACAACGTGTAGCCGCTATCTCTATCTCTATATGTATGTAGGCATAATGATATGATAGTAATATATGTAGTATGGAGTAGTAATCATACTTGGTAACACCCCAGGGCGTACGAGAGGGAGGTTTCTTTATTGTTATTAACATTTTGTCTACGTTTAAAGAACTTTTATAATTGTCTTGTAACTCTCACAGTTGCCTATAAAATGAAAATGAGTCTCTACTTTAATAGCTCCTTTAATAGAACTTACTGTAGCCCAAAGATGTTATTTTCCCAAGTGTTTTATTTTCATTAGCAGTCCGTGGCCTTAAATATCTGATGAAAGTAGTCAAAAAATATTATTTTTTAATAAGTTTTATACACGCTCGTTCTTATTTTTTATCGTTAAGGTCATTTTTAAGAGTTTATTAAAATACATTATTTATCCGAGATTTTAACAAAGATAATGGCTTTATTTTACTCAGTAAAATTTCGTCATTTAATAGATCTGCAACTTTATAGAACTGTCGTGTATGTACTCTGTAAAAAAAATTAACTAATGTATATGAAATAACGCATTTTTATGGTTAAAGCTTACGTGACGACCTAGCTGGTATTGATCCTGGATCTCGAACATGCAAAGCATGTTATTTGACCTTTTGACTACAACAAGGTTGAATCTCTTTAAGAAATTAAAGAAATAGCACGATGCTGGTAAATAATATGTAGAAATCAAACGAGATATGAAATTTTCCTTAAATGTTTCCGATAACCAACATATCTTAACGGAAAATCATTTCACAATTTTAGTCTGTAAATGAAAAAGGGAGAGAGTAAATTGATAAGGTTCTTTTTTAAACATCAACTTCATTAGAAACTCCTCTCACCTTACGGAGGTTACATAGGGAATGGTAAAATGAAGCTTTGATAAGGGAAATAATATAGCATTGTACATACATACCTGTTATCTAGTTATATACGTAGTTACTTTTATTCGTGTGTTGATTTCTCTTGAGAATTCACTTTGATAGCACTTTATGAACTTTTTTATCAGATTAGTACTACCTATCTCGTTTGCGAATGTGTGAACATCTGAAGCAAAGAAAGAAAGGGGCAAAATAAGTAATAATAACACAGAAGTAGATTGCCTGAAGGACTTAGTATCTACTTATATTGTGATCACATATAAGTTTATTCATATTAAACAATTCCTTCCAATCATGTAATGCACTCTTCTGTGAAAATCTATTTCTTAACAGAATATGCCTACCTTTTAAACACATCAAGTAGAATATTCCTGAAATATACTTGTATTCCAAGTAAAAATAAAACGCAAACTTTTATGTTGAAGTCAAAGAATGATGTCTGCATATTAGATCTATGCCTGTATTTCGTTTCTCATATACAACATTTTAATTTTTTTTCGAGATTTTCTTTTTCTGTCTTTTTTTCTAAATATGATGTTTTATCTATTCTTGTACATCTTATATTTTACAAGTTGACTTGCCATTGAACTTACAGCATTTAGTGAATGCATCGATAACTAACTATTATTGCTTGTATTTTAAGCTTTATTATTGCATTACTAATGATTTTTTTTTATTGTTTATCCTCAGGTGCGCGCGATGGAACAGCGGCTGATGGAGTGGCCCACCACATGTGGGGAGGGTCCCGCAGAGCGTAAGGCCATCGTGCGCCTCGAGGGGCAGGTCGAGGAACAGGTATATATCACCTCTGACCTCGCAAACATTCTATTCATTTGCTATAAGATCTCTAAAATTTGCCCAAAAGAGGATGCATGAAACACCGTTAAAACATTATGGATATAACCAAGACAGAAGTTGGTAGTTATTTGCACTTTCTTTTTTTCCAATCTCGCAAAGTGAGCAACGTGATTCTCTCAATTGATAGAAGCAGAGTTCATAAGAATAAAGACACTCTTCAAGTTTCCTCTTTTAACCCTATCAAAATCCTGGAAAAAAAGTGGAGGGTTACCCAACTGGGCAGTACCAAATAAGAGTATTCTAAAACAATTGTAAATATCTTATTATCCATAAAATATGCCACCAAAATCATTTGATTCTGTATAACTACTTAAAATTCCAAAAACAGCACAATCCCACGATCCATTTTCTTTTTTATGTAAATTAACTTTTTTTCAATTGAAGATTGAAATGTGCCCAAACATAACCTAACCTAGCCAAGGTTAATTTCCAGAAACAACTTCGCCTCCAGGACGCGAAACAGGTGGAAGCTAAGGCGGCCCGCATCAAGGAGTGGGTGACCAACAAGTTGCGGGAATTGGAACAACAGAACCAACACCTCAGAGAACAGAATAACAGGTGTAACCAACAACTGGAACTACTCCGGAATCACATCGCCCAACAGGGGAGTAGGAACAGCCTCATCACACTGCCCAATAGAACTAGCTTATCTTTAGAAGTCCGCACAGAAGACAGTCCATCTAGGAGTCCAGTAAATCTCATCGCAGCCAACAGAAGAAGATCTGAAAGCCTTGAAGGCCCTCAAGTGAGTTAACATTTAATATTTCCTATTGCAACATTGTTACTAATTGTTTAAATAAAAATCAATAAAGAAATACAGAAAGAAAGACTCACTCACCTGTGGATTTCAGGAAAAGGGAAGAAATCCCACTTTTTACAAGAGTTTTTAATTGTCCTACAAAAAACAATAGATATTCATAAAACTTCATTATTAAGTTGATGACATCTGAAATTTACAATGAAATCATTTTACACATCGTGACTATTTTTCATGGCACAAAAATGGTATTTTGTAAGGTCATTAAATACCACACTTGTGAAAGAATTTATGAACATACAGACAAATAGATATTTCAAAGTATAGTGGACTATTTTGTTAATCAATTTATTTTTATTTTTAATTAGTTATTTACCTAACAATGTTGTCCATTTCAGATTCCCCACCACTCTTCCATGGAACCTCACTACAGCACCCCAGTACGACACAGGAGGAACCTCTCCATTGGAACGTCCAATCCTCTTGTGAACAACATCACTATCAATAACATCAACCTTAATAACAATCTAGTCACCATGGAGGATCACACAAAAGCCAACCTATTAGCTGATGATCTTGCCGTAAGTTTCTCTTAAGTTGTTGTCTCCCTAATGGAGTACATATAACCACCGTTTTATATTATTTACTAACGTAAATTTACGGACAAGTTCGTCGGTAGCCTGGAGGTAGAGTCTCGGCCTCGTGAACAAGGGGTCCATGGTTCGATACCAGGTACCGGCAAACTCCCCTTTCACGACACAAGCTTTTAGTAGCTTACTTTGAAAGGTGTATAAAGTTGTATTTGAGTTTATAACAAACAAAACCCTGATATATCTTTAAAAAAAAAACATTATTCTTCACTGGTTACAATATTGATCATAACACACAATCAAATAGCACTAACTATCTTCTCCTTTCTCCTGGCTTTGCATTGCCATCATCTAGAGTCGGCCCTTCTGGTCCTCATCCTCCAAATATCCCTATCCTGCACCTATGTTAGATCAAATTGCACTGCCCTCAGGTCTCTTTTTATGATAGTCAATCAAATTGTCAGGTGCCTACCTGGGCCTCTAGCTTATTCCTCCGTATTTTAAGCTGTCTTAGAATTATATTTATGTCAAAAAGTATAGGTTATATTTGAAATTTTCTAATAAAATTTGCTTTTTGCATTTTCAGGCCGCTGTAGAAAATTTAGTTATACTTCCAACAACCCCAAATACATCCACTGATGGAGATACCACACATGATTATGCTGAGATATACACACCTAGCAGAGGTAAATATGCACTCACAACTCAGTAATGTACAAAACTCGTAAGTTACTGAGTGATTTTGGGTGGACTAGATAAGTATGTTAATATGGAAAGTAAAAACTTTCATCTTTGCCTTTTAACATCTTGAGAACACAAGAATGAACCAAGCCTTTTGACAAACAAGTTGAAATGATCTGCAGCATAATCTAAATAATTTTGTAAATGATAGTTCTTCCACAAATATGAAAGCATATGAAAACTGTAGTCAAATATGTACATGACACTTTTAAAAACCTTTCAGAATGCTTTTGGCAACCACTTCATGCAATATTAATACTGATATCTTTATCACAGAGCTGGCGGGCTATGAAATTGAATTGATAGGCTTTGAAAACTTTATGATTAATTAGAATAATGACACAAAATAATTATGATTGTATTTATCTTTTAGAACGAACCCCAGGATGGTTGGAAGGTGGAGGGTCGAGTAGTGAGGGATCTCTGGCCCCTGCAGCAAGACCTCCCACTCCCCCACTCCATAGGTTCCCTAGTTGGGAGGCCAAGATCTACCAAGTGGCAGCTGACGGCCTCCAGCAGTCTGTCAGTGATGAACTCAGTCCTCCCGCTGCCAGTAGACTTCCAGGAGAGACGGAAGGATACCAAGATATATCTGTACCTGTTTATGCCACTGTCAAAGGGGTAAATTTGAAATCAATTTATTTATTTACTTCATAATGTATGTGTGTAATATTTCACAGCCTTTTCATAAATGTGCATCAAATTAGACAGATCAGTATTTCTCTCTTGTTTATTGGATTAGCAGCATAGACAAAAGATAATATTTGCTTTTTGTTATTCTAATGATTAGTTGTTAATTTTTGTACATTATTTCAATTGTTACTATTATAAAAATGTTTTATGCCCAACTTGTGCTTTGTTTTCCAGAGAGCTAGTCAAATAAGATCCATGCCATTTACTGGAGACTCTTCAGACGATTCTTCTGATGGAGAGGATCCACATTCCATGGGAGTTAATGCATCGCATACACCACATCACACGTTTAGTAAGCATTGGCTTCATTACAAACTCTGTGTTAGATGATTTACTATGTCTAATAGTTCTCTTGTTTTTCTTGGAGATTTGATATAATAAAATATCTTTCAAGAGTTCTTGTATTTATACTGTGGATATCTATTTTTAATTTTAATTAAATAAAAATATCATTAAACACTGCGTTATTTCCACTATGTTAGATATTAAATCGGAACATTCTCACCTTTGCTTGTAGGGGAAAATGTTCGGTTTTTATTTCTTACATAGTGGAAATTAAAAAGTGTTCAATAATATTTTTATTTTTTTCTTTAATTAAAATGAAAATATCATCTTTAATAGACTGTTGGAGCTCAAAAGCCTGGTTGTGTTATCTGAAGGTATTGAAAATTGAGAAATCCAATACTGGAAACCCACTCCCAATTTGTGTATTTCATGTTGAATATTTTAAATGTTGAATTTCTTTTATATTTTCACTTTAAATATAATTATAAAAGGATAAAATATTGTTTTATTGATTGTTGTGTCAATTGAAATAACTCTGTATTTAAGCTGCCCCAGTCCAAACCTCCCAAGTGTGTGTGAGTATGAACGCAGGTCTCACCCTGTCAGGAGGTGGTGGGCCAGCCCACTGTAGCTCCAGTGATACCAGCCTTAGTGCCAGCAGTCCATCCAAAAGTGCCAAGACCAGCTCCAGCCTCAGTCCAGCTAAAAGATCTAGTAGTGGCTCTCCCAGTAAACAGAGCAAAACTAGAGGTATCTTATCATGTCAGTTGCACACCTTTTTTAGTTGTTTTTTTTTCTATTTCATTGGTTTTTTTTAAGGCAGACTCCATCATGATATCACTTTTTAAAAACTTTGACATAAATGAAGAGAAGAATTTCTTGATTAGCATTTTGTTTTTTTTCATATCAGTTGTTTCTACTTGTTTTCTTTTTCCCAACTATATTTTATCAACACCAATAAAATCTAAGCTTATTTAATCTTTTTTTATACATTTTAATATGGTATGAATATGACTAAGTAATTTTCTTCAATACAATTGTAATAATAGAACATAATGAGAACACTGGAAGAATTTAATAATTAGTGAGTTAAAGATATAAAATAAATATTGATATGTGTGTTGTATGTTTCAGATACTTCTTTTGAATCAGGCATGTCAGATGACTATGCCATTCCTCCAGACGCCCAGTCCAACTGTGAAATCACCTCCACCTCCCTCTCTCTCCCTTCCTTGGCTACTGGGGGTCGTTGCAGTATGATTCCTCCCCCAGTGGGACCACATCCTCCTCCTGTACCTCCACAGAACCCCCCTTCTAATGTTAATACCTCATCTTCAGACTCACCTCGAAGACAGGAAACTTTAGAGAAGAGTGGACACTTAGCAAAGCTTGGTGGGAAATTAAAGACTTGGAGGAAACGATGGTGAGAAAATGAGTTTATTATTTCATGTTATAAAACTACAAACTCTAATTCTCCATGTATACCATGGTGATAGTATAATGACTTAATCTACGGTTTAACCAGCATAGTTCTTTATTTTTTGTCCCGGAACAGAGCTCATGTGACTGTGTAATGTCCCTGTATTATGTAAATCAACAAGTGACCTGCTCAAGTCACGTGGGTCGAGAGTGACCTTATATGGGATCCTACTTCTAAGAATATAACTATTTATTCATTGTTTGTTCCCTGTGGGAGTTGCTCCTGGCTTGCTTTTCTAGAAATTGTTAATTTTTCTGTGTTTGTAATAAGCAGTGTTGTGATTTCAGGTTCGTTTTAAAGAATGGCACATTATCTTATTGGAAATCTCAGTCAGAAGTGAATAGAAAGCCCCAAGGACAGATAGGCTTAGGTGAAGCTTGTAAAATATCTAGGAACGATGGAGCAGCTACGTTTGAGATCTACACAGGATCTAGAACTTATTACCTCACAGCCGATAGCATTGCCACCATGGAAGATTGGATAAGAGTCTTACAGGTAGAATATTGAAAATTTAGTGTCTCTATTTTTCTTAAGTGATGCAAAATTGTTCAAATAATATATTTCTCTATGAAAATTACATCAATTAATTGGCATCAAAGCTATACTGACTGATTAACAAGATGGAATACAATCTCAAACAATAATTTCACCTATAAAAATAATGCTTTGTAGTTTGATTTTATAGTGCCTTTTCATTTTCTGTTTTTTTTTTTTTTTTTTTCATTTTTTTTTATTACATTTTGCACAATTACCGTAACAAAATTACTGTTTATTAGTAAAAACAGTCATTCAAGATTTGTTTCTTGTACAGAATGTCCAACGAAGGAATGCAACTAAATTATTGCTTAGTAAAGAAGACAATAAGCCCACTATTCAAGGTTGGCTCACCAAAGTGAAGAACGGCCATGCTAAAAAGAGTTGGTGTGTACTCATTGGAAAGATGTTCCTTTATTTCAAGACTCAAACTGATACCGTAAGTTTCACATTTTTTTCGTATGTAAACAAAGTCATTCTTTATTAGTGGTTTTTGATTAGTTGAACATTTTCATAATAAATTAATTTCTTCTTTTATCATTCTAGAATCCCGCTGGTCAAATCAATATGAGAGACGCTCGTGTAGAAGATGTAGAACATGTATCAGATTCAGACTCCGAAGAGAGAACAGATGACTCAACACAGACACATCTTACTATCGCCATATATCCACAGCATCAGGTAATATCCAACTCAAATAATATTTAGTCTTAATAACACTTGTTATTTGACTTTATTGGGTTCAAACCAGGACAATACAATTTCAACAAGAAAAAATGAGAAACAATATCGTTTATTCAACCAGTTTATTTGATTTAACTTTTCACACACCAGCCATAGACTAAAGATGTTTTTAATAATGAAAATATTTATCATATTTTATGTCAAGGAAAATTTAAATGATTACTTAGCAATTGGGCTCATGCGTAATATTCATGTTTACTTTTGCAAGCTTCAAATGTTAATATTAATGGACAATTAAAATTATTTGCTTTATTTGAGCTTCTAATATTTTGTATTTTGTGTTCATTGAAATTAATACAATGATTTAACTGCTTCACTGCTTTTGCAAAATATTTGACTGCCTCGTATTACTATTGGTGTGTATTATTATTATTATTATTGACGCTTATGATATTAACTTTGTTTCTAATGATTATGTGCTTTTTAACTACTGTGTTTTTCTTTTCTTTTCCTTACATCTTTCTCATGATGGCAACATTATATAAATGCAGGATTATGTATCTCAGGTTTGTTTGAATGTTACCTGTTCACTGAAATACCCCCTTCATTTTATTTGAATAGAGACTTTGTTAGATTTAATAAATACAAAAATATAGACTGCTCATTTTATATTTTTAATTCCTCTTTACATAAAAATTCTGTACTCCAGCGGTAGAACCAACATATGTTTTTCACAAGTATCTAATTCGTTTTTTTTTCAGCATATTAAAAAAAATTCACTGCTCATTTTGCACGCCAATCTTTTGTAAAACTGATGTTAATTTTCCCTTAAATCTCCTTTCATTTGCATGCGCTAAACTTCAAATTTAAATCTAAATCACACTACTGGTTATTTCGAAAGACATTATGCGAGAACTAGACTCTGCACTTTTAACTAAAATACAAACAAAAGTATGCTTTTCACTGTGGCAATAGATAAGGTCTTTTATTCCTATGAAGAAATAAAGCATACCGTATGAGATAGTAGCTCTTAGAGAACAACCAAGTGTTACTATCTCAGGTAACACAATTTTTCTTAGAAGTGCAGTCTTGTTACATTTATTATGTTCATAGTTATATCTTAGAAATGATGCGTGTCCATAGACAACACTTAAATAGTCCATGCATTGTAATTGTGAGTCTAAATATTGTTTATCACATTGTAATTTATTTTTTTATACATTTGTACATATCTATATTTCAATTTATTATTTTCCTGTTGAATCCTAGGTTTATAGGTATGTTAAATATATGCATGTTTTTTGTATATCTGGACAAAACTGATAATCAAATTTTGTAACTCAATAAATGTGTATTTATTTTAGGGTCCAACGTACCTGCTATTTTCTAACAAAGCTGAGAAGGATGCCTGGCTGTACAACCTTACAGTGGTGAGTGGAGGAGGCCTCAGTCAAGGAACGCACTATGAGCAGCTGGTACAGAAACTCATGGAAACCGATGGAGATCCCAGTAAGATTATCTTTATTTTACTTGTTGTCTCAATTTTTTGTATCTACCCACAAGTAAATTTAATAAACCTAGGTATCTGTATTGCGAGTAATTAAAATTTGAACCAGAAGATACTGATGTTTGTATATTTTTTCTAGACTGTGTATTATGGAGGCATCCCCAATTACTTCATTCCAAGGAGAACATTGTCTCACCACTTACCTCTCTCAACTCTGAAGCCCTACAAGCAGAAGCTATCAAATTATTTAAGGTAAACATATCATCCTATTATCTGTCATTTATACATAGGTATTAACGGATGTTTTAAATGTATAATATTAATAAATATTGATAAGCTCCATATTTTACAGAATTATTTTATTGAAAGCTAATTATTTAAACCAAACAAAATATGTCTGCAGACTTCACCTTAATTAAGCATTTATGATTTTCATTAGTCTCATAAATAGCTCAACTTTAGGTTTACATTTTTGTATACTTAGCTACTATTTTATTTGCAAAGTAATTTTATTTAATCACCTAACATTCCAAAATTTTAATTTGCAGTGTTGCCAACTATTCATGTCTGTAGCTGTGGAGCACGCGGGAATAGACTACCATGTGGTGTTGGCGCAGAATGCCTTGCAGCAATGCCTAGAAGTAGTGGAACTGCAGGATGAACTCATCAGCTGTCTCATCAAACAAACCAGCCGACATCAGCACAGTAGACACGGAGTGCAGGTAACCACACCTAAGATGGCACGCAAGCTTCTACAAGACAGACAATCAGGAGACAGAGGCAGTGTTACCAGCAAAGCAAGCAGCATGCAACTCAAGCTTAAGAGCGTAAGTGCTTATGTAGTTTGTGCCGCTGTAGTCAATGTTTTATCTTAGATATCAATACTGCTATCAACTGTCAAACACATCTCTCTTAACATTTGGACAATATTACTACTTTTCTTCACTGAGTAGAAGAATGGCATAGCTTCCTGATATTCTATTCAATTTCTTCTACACAATTCTTTTCTTTCCTATTGTTATTATTTTCATTCCTTGTCTTGAGGCTTTAAAAATCCACAAATACTTCAAAAATTACTTTCTCCTCACTTTTTCTACGACAGTTGATAGCATTTTATTCTATTGTAATCATATAAATTATACTTAATATAAAATTGTATTTTCCATTTGTTCATATTTCTAGCAACATAAGCTTTTTCGTCAATCAAATAAGCTTGTTGAAATTTCACCAAATATTTTACTATCAATTTATTACATACTTACTTTGATTCTCGCACATATTCACAATCTTACAAATTCACTTCATTGTTTTCTGTTTAACTAGTGAAGTATATCTTATAATAATGTGGATTGTTAATTTTTGTTGTACATATTACTCATGTGCTTAACATTGATTTTCACTATTACTTACCCTTACTAACTTCAAAACTTCATCAGCATTATGTCCAAGGAAAAATAATCTACCAAACTATACTTTATTTGCCTTTTGTGCCAATTCTAGTTAAAATATTCCAAGTAGATTTTGCACTGATATAGAATATTTGATGCTTATACTTACATACTGTTTCTATGTAATAATGTATTTATATCATCTACCTACTTTATGTATAACTATTGGGTTTGTTATAATAAAATATACTTGTTGAGCTTTTTGTTAAATGTTTTCTTGTTGCTTTCTCCTGCTTTTGCTCAAGCTTCAACCGCCTCAAACAAGTATATCTAGTTTAAAAAAAAACTTGTCTTCTGCATATAAATCTTCCCAATACAATGCCTTTATATATCTGGTTTGACCCACGCTTTAGAAATCGATAACTGTTCGAAAATACTATTTGTAATATTTTTGTAACATTTTAGATGGATACAGTGCATTACAGAGAATGAATATGAATGTTTTGATTCAACATTCACCCGCAAATCTTTATTATATTTTTCAATGTATTTACTTAAAATTCAGCATGCATGCCCCATACTCATTTTGTCAATATGAATTATGTACCTACAACTTTTATATTACGCTGGAATAATAATGTTATTCATTATTTTAGTTTCATAGTTATTATAGCAAATTATATAAACTTTTACTACAATAAATTTTAAAACAATATACCTCCCTGTCCTACTACTATAGTTACCAAAATATATCTATTCATTTTTTTTTTCATTTTGATGTTGATATCACTTGTGACACACAAGTCTGGGAACATTTTTCTACATGTTTCTATAGGTCTGATGTGTATGTATTCTGACCGTGTTGTTGATAAAATTTTGTATGTAAATTATGTTATGTTATTAAGATGGAATGTTGGTGTTTTTATCAGGTTATTATTGTATTTTAGTTTGTTGCACTATGTATTTACATATTGTACACCACCTTCATACATCTTTCATATTTTTATTTTGTTAGTGTTCTGTAAAACGCTTTCATTGTGTCTTGTCTGCTTTGTGTGACTCGTGTTTATAGTTTGCTTATTGCTAGTATTGTGTATTATTGTTTGGAAATATTTTGACTGAGCGGGATATAGGTGTACCATCCTCTCTCCATGTGGCGGTGTGCTTACGAGGTAATATTTTGTATATATGTTATTATTAAATGCACATACAATGGCACAACTTAACAATGTATAAATAATGAGTAAATTGTAATTACATGATATGACAAAATTGAATACTAAAATAAAGACAATGTTATGAAAGAAACATATTTTGAAGTAATAATTTCAGTTCAATATCAAATAACTTGAATATTGGCATTATTTGCGTTGATATTCATTCTGAATTAGTAGTACTAAACAATTTATTTCAAGCTTTTAACATTTGACATTGCTTTTTCAAAAAAAAGGTATATCTGGGTTTTGTTATAAACCCAAATACATATAACCCTATACACCTTTCACAGTAAGCTAAAAGCTTGTGTTGTGAAAGGGGAGTTTTCCGGCCCCTGCTCACGAGGGCGAGACCCTTCCTGTGGGCTAGCAACAAACTCTGATTCTTGCTTATTTCAATAATTTTGATTGGCTCCGTGTATTCAATTACAATCACAGGATACATGATAAATTAATTAATTTTACTAAAGCTGATAACAGACATAATAATATAAGTATGTATATCAACAGTCCCAATTGAAATTTGTGAGTATGAATAGACAAAATGATATGTCTTAATTAATTTAAATAGGTGAAGATATGTAAGTAGTAGTGAAAAATAAAATCATTGAAAAATATTAAAACATTGAAGATTGAATTCGAAATTATTATGAGTAAAACAAAATTAAATGAAAATAAAAAAATGAGAAGTAACAACACCAAGAACAAGTCGAGCAACATGGAATGTAAATTTTTAAGTGATTGTTACTGATTTAATATATTTTTGTAATTTTTACATGGAAGTGTTACAAGATTAAGTCAATTTTTTTTTGATGATCAATCAGGATTGGTCTCAATGCACTGCTATAATTCTCTACTTTATTAACACATAAAAAAAAACTTGAGATTTGTAAGATTGCTGAGTTATTGAATATTTAAAAAAAATAAGATATACCTATCTGGGTTTTTGTTATAAACCCAAATACAACCTTATACACCTTTCACACTAAGCTAAAAGCTTGTGTCGTGAAAGGGGAGTTTGCCGGCACCTGGTGAAATGTGCCGGCATTTGAAACTGGTGTTTCATTCTACCATAGATTAAACAACATGAGTGAGACTATTGATTAGAATTCTACTACTTGTGTACCAATAATATAAATTTAAAAAAAATGTGGAGTTAGTTGTGTCATTGTCTGCTTATATATTTTTTATTAAATGGGAATATATTAATAATGTTTTCATTTTCTCACTCACAATATAATATTTATATGTAACTATGTATTACTATATACAAATTTATGAATTAATATATATTTATTATGTTTTTGCACTAATAATTAATATGTATGCTTGTATCTCACTCATCTTTGTGTTTCTCTCATGCCATCTCTTTTTGCATCGTAAGTAATCACAAAACATTCAACTGTTTCACTTCAAGGAAATTCAATCCAAGGCAACTACATTTATTTTCACTGGGTTAATAATATTATGGGCAAACTACTCAAGTTACTCAAGTTTAATCAAAACAATATGGGCAAAAATATTTTTTATCAAATAATTTAATTTTCTTTTGAGGGAGAAATTGGCAAGCGTATATGTTATTTTATTTTCAATATCAATTGATGTTATAAGTTACATCTTAGTTTTCTGAGTGACCTTGTTTAGAATCGTTTACCACACATTTTTATTCAAAATTTACAATATCTCTAATTTTTATCACTAAAAAATCATTAATCTGTTCTTCACTTTCTTGTGCATGGTTCCTGATCCACACTAGACAATAACTAAATAGCAATGAAAATAAATTATATACTTATTCAACTTTGATTACATTATCAACACATTTCTTACTTCTTTTTGTATATGTATGAATTTATAGACACAATCACAGGATTTTAAAAATATCACTGGCGAAGAAAGAATGGTGTAGAAGAAATACATATTCCCTGCACAAAATACTTTAAAAATTCTGTTATAAAGTACATCAAACTCTACTTTTCTTAACTTTGAAGAAAAATAATACATACACTCTTTTCCAATGCAATTATTGTAATGGTATTCAGGAGTCTGTGGATATCAGCCACTTATTATTAGCGATTAAAAATGTATAAATAAACAAAGAAGAAAGAAGTGTATTGATAATGGAGTATGTATGATGGTCACTCACAAAACTAACTATACTGTTTAACATGCATATATAATTTTATAAAGCGTATGTGTGCTTAGTTAGTTGATACGATATGTCCTATGAAGATTTGTGTGTGGAACACCAACATTTCATTTACAGCAGCTGCTATTGTGTGCCACCCAGTCGTTATTCACATGCGACACGGGATCGGCTGCCAATAGCGGCTCGGGAACGGCATCTGGTAATGGGGGGTCTACGGGACAGAATAACGGCAGCTCACCCCTATCCATACAGGTAGGAACGTCAATGTTTCAACAACTGGCAACACTTTCAATACACATAAATCGCGACACTCTAATTATTCCTTACACAAATATATTTTGATGTTGTTGCCATATATTTTTTTTTATAAAGCACTATATTACTTGTGGTAAGTTTTTTGTCAAAAGCAAAATGCACCTTTGAAACATTCGTAGATGTTATGAAATTATGTTATTACATTTATCAAAAAATCTTATTTAAGAATTTTATGTTTGTTTCAGTTTATTTACACATGGCAATGTTTACTTTGAATTAAACATTCACAATTGGCAAAAATGAGTTTGGGACATTCTTTATTTTCTTTTAAAAATGCATGCTGAATTGTTTCAAGAATTCACTGTAACCAAAATTTCTAACTGCATTTATTTTTCAGAACAACATTAACCTTAACCCTAATACATATATTCAATATCTACTTGTCTGTCTTTCAGCACCCTTCCATTATACGATCTTTAGAAATTGCATTTCAGATGAGTGCATGTATACACAGATAGCAAATTCACAAATAAAAATATTTGGTACTTTAGTCTCTTGTGAATCTTGTGATAGAGACTATATTTCTATAAATACTATATTTTGTGAAATGGTTTTTCATGGTCTCAAATTTTTCTATATATAATAAATAATCTCAATTTTATGTGCCATATTATTAACGTAATGTTTATTATCTCTCTCATCTAATTGTGTGTGCGACAGGCCCCTCTTCTCTCGGTGGACTGCAAGAGCAACCCTCCCACGTACAGCTTCGTCCAGGGCTGGCAGCTGCTAGCATTGGCAATTAGTTTATTTGTACCTAGGAATAATAGACTGCTGTGGTATCTGAAGCTACATCTGTCAAGAAATTCAGACTCTAAGTAAGTACAACTGGATAACTTATAATAATTGTACACTTATCTGTTACATTTGAAACATGTTCTGCAACAACGTTTCAAATAAAATCAACTTCAAATAAACGTTTAGATATTATTAATTGAAACATGGAAATGTTTTCAATTGCTTTGTGAGAATATCATTTTTGGGTTTCAAATATAACGCCCCTCATTTTTTTTGGCTGCATAGATTGTTGCATAACACACGTTTTATGATAGAGGGTATGTTTTTGAATTTTTTTTTATTATTTTAGAACGGAATGTGGTAAATATGCTGCCTACTGTGAGAGAGCTCTCGAGAGGACATTGAAGAATGGAGGTCGGGAGGACAAGCCATCCAGAATGGAGGTTCTCTCTATTCTTCTAAAGAATCCCTACCACCACAGTCTACCTCATGCCATTCCAGTTCATATGCTCAATAATACATATCAGGTAAAGAAACATGTTACTTTTCTTTCTCTGTCAAACTATTTATACTAGTTACTAATCACTGAATGCTTTGGCATCAAGCAGGATGTCTTTTTAAGGTTACCAATCAAATTATGATTTTTTTTTTTTTTTTTTTTTTTTTTTATTTATTTATTTAAAAAAAAAATCCAGGACTTGTCTCAGCAGAGTACAATTATACAAAACCCAACTATTTTAAAAGTACTGGTGCAATAGATGGTACTCACCCGGCTTTTAAACCTAGTTTTAAATTAGTTACCATTTGGATAAATCCCATATTACTTGGTTTTAAACACATCTGTGAAAATTGAGATCTTGTGAAAATATTTTTTTTACATTTGTCTCAATTTTTGCAATATAAAAGGTCTAGGTTCGAGACTTTTTATACATCGTAAAAATACATCATTAATTTATACAATGTATGGGAATTATAGAGCGCCCATTTAGAAAGTATTTGCCTTCTTCTGTAAGTGCCCTGTCAGGTCCCCTCGACGTTGGCGATCACTCTAGCATAAGTTTCTCGGTCCTGCGCCGCCTGGAACATCTCCTCCATACCCCTCATTCCAGTCCAGTCTCGTATATTGCGCAGCCACAATGTCTCTCTTCTGCCAGCCACTCAGCGTCCCTCTATTTTGTCCGTCACAATTAACCGCAGAATGTGGTACTTTTTTCTGCTCATTATATGACCCAGATACAAGATCTTACGCACTTTGACATTCAACAGGAGTTCTTTGTCCATTCCAGCTCTTCTTAACACCTTTACATTTGTCACCCTATCAGTCCAATGAATACGAAGCATTCTTCTATGAAGCCACATTTCAAATGCTTCCAAGCGATTCATTGTATTCATGTATTATTTGTATGGATCTTTTTTAAGGATTCTTTTCACATCTATTTTTAATATATAGAACGCTAAACGAGAACTAAACCTATAGGTTTACAATTTAGTTTTGGATTTGATTCTGGTTAATCCAAACATTTTTATGATTCCGATCAAGTTTTGCTTCCTGAATCTATATGGAGAGTAAATGTTTATGAACAAAAAATAATTCTTCCCTTCCAGGTTGTTAGTTTTGACGGTTCCACTACTGTAGAAGAATTCTTGTCGACTCTTAGTTCAGAATTAGGATGCAGAGAATCTGCTGCTTCTGGCTTCACGCTCTTCAGTGATGATCCCATAGAGAAAGATCTAGAACATCATATCAAACCAGATAAAAAGGTTAGTGCAGTGTTCAAGTATGGAAGAGTTTAACATACCTATATACATATAAATTTAAAAGGTGTAATAAAATCAGTTTTTTCTCTTGTGTAGCATTTGCACTTTGTATGTTTTCAGTTGTGTGATGTTATATCCAAATGGGAGACAGCGCTCAGAGAAAAGGGATCTGGTAAATTTGAGAATTCCCGCGTCATTCGATTGTGCTTCAGAAATAGATTGTACTTTAGGAGTGGAACGAGAAGTGAAACGGATAAAGAAAGGCTGTTACTATGTTACCAAGTCAATCAACAAGGTATGTGTTTTCATTCAAATTTATTATATTCATTCATTCACTCTTTTACAGCCAATGCCAATTCAACAATATTTTTTTGTTTCAATCAATGTTTGAAATATTTCGTTATGTGTGTTTGTGTTCCAGTCGTTGCGGGTCGTTTCCCCGTGACCCGTGAGTTGAGCACAGAGCTGGGGGCGCTCATGTCTCAGTTGGAGTTTGGTGATTGTACCTCAGATAAGACTGTATCTCTTGTGGAGAGGTTCTACCCCTATAGATATAGAACTGGACTTTCAATAGAACAACTCAGGTAACCAATCACATTTCTTACTTATCACTTTAGATAAGGAATGCCTTCCATCTTCAATGCCTTATTTTTATTGACATACAGAGGGCAATCTGCACTTAATAACATGCAGATAGTCTGCTGGCTACCCCACTTGTGGGAATATATCATGATATTATAGTAGGAGTAGTTGTAGATTTATTTTAAGAGGCAACATTCAACATATAGGTATCTTTTTCTTTTCAAAATTTTATTTCTAATGTATGAAAATCTATGCTCGTCATTTTTTGTTGCTGAAATAAACACAAAATAATATTTTTTAACAAGCCTCAAATTTGTGTATAAATCATGAACAAAGAAGTCATGAAATTTGATAAATCATCGTGGTTTCTCTTGACATTATAATATGTATAACTTTAAATGTTTTTTTATCATACTCAACATTATCGTGATGTGCCAACTTTGCAGAGATGTGGAGGACAAGCTAAGATTGAAATGGTTAGCACTCAGAGGGAGAACTGCATTAGACTGTGTTAGGATTTATCTCAACTGCACCAGAAAATGGCCTTTCTTCGGTGCAACACTTTTCCAAGCAAGAGTAAGTTAAACTTATATCTGCACATATTTAATTTTGTAGAACACCTGTTAACAAACCAAATATGTACCTGAATTATATAAATTTTATCATCTCTGATACAATAATGGGAAGGTAAAAACTATACAGTTTGCTGGACATAAGTGTTAACAAACTATTAGTGCCATGTACAAGTAATATGGATAAGTTTATTCATCCTCTCTTTGGTGTTGGCGAACTATTGTTGTAAACAAAATTTTGCATGGAATGCAGGTATTGAGAAGTGCAAGGAATTCAAAGAAAAAATGATTGATAATTCTATCGTATATGAGATATCTAAATGCACCCATACTGTGGTTTTTCACAAAACTGTGCATATATTGTGTAAGTTATTATTACCTACTGGTGCCTCCAGACACCCGTTAAATAAACAGTTTTGTTGTACATGTTACAGATAAAGCAGCCTGATCTGTCTATGGTCTGGTTGGCTGTGAGTGAAGATGGAGTGACCATCTTAGAGCTAGCGTCCATGGGTGTGATAGCTAGGTACGCCCATGCGTGCATAGGACTGTTTGGGGGAGTACAGGATGATCTAATGATGGTCATCAATGGAGAAGATGGGACCATGGGAATAGAGAAGATGATTATTAGTCTAAATAAACCAAAGGTATTCATTATGCTACTTTACTTTCATACTGTATGTGATTAATAATCTAAATTAAAATTGCTTTCACTTCATTGAATTTGATTTTGAATGTTAAATTACTTTAATAAGTTTTTTGCCATCAAATTTTGAATGACTGAGCAATAATTTGTAAAACGTGCATAAATATACTAAAATCTAAACACCGACACAGTGAATAAATAATATACTAAAATCTAAACACCGACACAGTGAATAAATAATATACTAAAATCTAAACACCGACACAGTGAATAAATAATATACTAAAATCTAAACACCGACACAGTGAATAAATAATATACTAAAATCTAAACACCGACACAGTGAATAAATAATATACTAAAATCTAAACACCGACACAGTGAATAAATAATATACTTAAATATATTATTTTTTTTCATAATTTTTCCAGTTTTTTTTAATATTAATAATTTTTTTTTTTCAGATGGCCGAACTAACTCATCTGATAGCTGATTACAAGAATGCCCTGTCCAGGGCTCAACCAGGAACACCTCAGATGAACTCTCTGACAAGAAACGGGAGCCACAGATCAGTCCGCTCCCGCCCTGGTCCCTCTACCCTGCCACACTCCTCCCCTTCCACATTGCCACACTCTACCCACCACAACACTCTCAACTCATCGACTCACTACCACACCACACACAACACACTCAACTCACATGCCACACTTAACTCTCATATGACACTCTCTGAGCGTAATGCCACATTGACTTATGGATCATCCACCAATCAGTCGTCCAGCCAAGAGAGAGTCATGTCCCATGGGCAGCCAGACATTCTCAAGTCTACACCAGATCATCATGTGACACCGAGGAGTGACTGCAAGAAGAGAAGTCATTTAGATAGTGGTGTTGCGTGATTAAAGGCAAAACATTAGTTTTATATTTAATTTAATAGAGACAATGTGTTTTAATTTCATTCTTAATATTTCTTTTTTATCTCGGATCTAAAACTAACTAACTATTCTTCCATTAATAATAATAAATAACCAATACATTACATATTAACTTGCTAACACTATCACATCTACTTACTCAATAGTGTTGTTTATATCTAAATGCTTATTTTCATAAAATGGAAACCCTTAAATAATAATGTTAATTTTATAATCACTAAAGAACGAAAAGCATAGAGGGCCTGAATTTAAAGACAAATACTAAACAATATAACCATACAAATAATAAACGCAAATATTTACAGCATTAAATATATATATATAAATTGCAATAATACACCAATATTTATTTCTTATTATTATAAAATACACGTATGTTTAATTAAAAACAAAATTTTACAACACACTTAAACTATATATATGATATTTTAAAATGATGTAGTGGTGCTGAAAAGTAATATTGTGTAAAAGAACACCTTTATATATATATTTATTTATTTATTTCAATTCTTATTCTAATATTATAGTAATTATTATTGACTCTTCACTGTTAAACTAGCAACACTGAACAAGATGAATTTTATAATTATATAGATATGTATATTATGTACTGTAGTGATATAATATGTTATTATATATAAACATTTTTATATGAAAATAGTAATAACTATACTATCGCACTTCCCAAAGACAAAATGTATACCTGCAAATAAATAATATAATATTACTTTTATGATTAAAATATTATTAACACACCATCTGTTTCGCAGATGTGAATAACAACACCAAACTCTTACCTAAAGAAGAAATTAATAAATAATATTCAACAGCAACAGTGAGTCGTCATGACAAAAATGTTTAAAAACTTTTATCGTCTTTATACAATGTGACATTTTTGAATATCTTTTATACAGTTTTCGGACCATAAATTATGACAACTAAATTCATAGACAAACAACAAAAAAATTTGGTTATTTTATACTATGATGATGAAAGTGCAAAATTGTGAATCAAACTTTTCAAGTGCAAAATTGTGAATCAAATCTTCTCAGACTTTGAATATAAACAGTTCATAAATTTAACTCGTTGATTGTACAAGTGTAAATCATATTTACCGTAACTGTTTGTTGTTGTGAACCGTAATTTAAGAATATTTAACCATTTTATACAAATAATCGTAACATTAAAAATGTACCGGAAATATCATCTTCGTTTAGTATCAAAAGTTTTAAATTTGCAGTGCAAAAATTCTAAAATGTTATGTATAATTTTTTACTCTTTAGTATTGTTTTTCTTTACCCGGTCATAGTATTTTCATAGCTTGTATTTGTAACGTTACATAAAACGAAGATGGTATTTTTTAAACAGAACTTAACTAATTGTCGCTCAATTAAAATAAATTTGTATACATATGTACATTCCTTTTCACTTTTTTGTACTTAAATACTTCTACAAATGTTTTATAAAAATCTGTATGTTAAACTTGATACTCTACTTCATTATAACTCAGTCAATTTCATTTCTTCCAATAACTTTGCTAATTTAAAAAAAATGCTTTAGTTTTACTATAAATTGATTAATTAATTTTGTGATTTTTTCAGAGGACATTTTGAGCTCTTTGAAATAGTAACTATTATAATAATAATGTCTATGGGATGTAGAAAAAAATATGATTGGAAAGTAAAAAATTGCCATATAAATAAATGATCAAAAATTTAATATGAATTTCTTAAATGACGAACTAACATACTTTTTAATTAGGTATATATAAATTATTGAACATATGAATTTTTTACAATCATTGATACATTTTTACAGTAGATGTACAATTTTAATGGGCCACTTGCAGTCGTGGGGGATTTTAATAAAAATGATTGAATTCAGTAAATTTGAGGTCGGAAAACACAAATATGTCAGTTAAGAATTTTTAAATATCTAAATTATGGAGAATTTCCAAAAATAAAACCCAAAATTTTTGACGTTTGTCAAAACACTCTAAACAGCTGATGACGTCACGGAGTCCCGTGAATCATAGTAACTTTCGCAACCACAGATTATAATCTCATACACAAAAATTGGTTTATAGACTCATTTGAGTGTCCCCCTCCACGGAAATCTTTAGTAAAAGGCGAAAGATTTTTTTGCATTGAAGGGAAACCAGTGGGACTCCGTGACGTCACAGCGCCGCCATATCGTTTTTGATCATTCCGAGAAAATCCAATTTTTAAAAGCTAATAACTAAGAAAATAGTGCAAGAAAAAATAAAATAAATTGGGGTTGTGTTTCTTTCACACTAATTTACAATTTTATGTTATTTAAAAAAATAATCTGCAAGTGACCCATTATAAATCAACTCTCTGAAATAAATTGACAAGTCATAAGTGACTGAATCTTAAAAGAAACTTTCTCTTAAAAAAAAATCAAGTTTTTTATGTTATGATGAAGAGATGTGACCATTGCCTGTTGGATTTAACAGTGTAGCAAGATGGAAATATTCAATCTGTGATAATGAATCCACAGCTATCAATCACGATGATATGAAAGATGATATTATATCAAAATTAATTTGTAAACGATGTTGTATATTAGTGATTATAGTATATTAAATGTATGTACGTATGTATCGGATGTGTATGAAATATTAAAAATTTATATGATTAGATGTATGTTCTGTGTTTCACCATAATATTTATAAAACATTTATTTTACTCATTTTTAAATAGGCCAAAATGAATAACTATAGAGGTTTGTTGAATCTCATCTCCCTGTGAAATAATGTATTTTATTTGTTTTGATCACTGTTTCATAATTTTATTGGTATAGGTATTTGGTTTTTTGTTAATTGTAATAAATATTGAAAAGTTATCTGTGTTATTTTGTTTTATTTATTTTAAAAATAAAACAGTTCTACTAAAAAAAGGACTTTTTTGAACAGCGGTATTTGTTTAGTGGCAACTTTATGTATGTTTTACATAACGATTATTTTGTAGATTTTTACTACGACAACGTCAGCTGGCAACTAAAGTAATATTATATTTTTAAGTGTGTAGTAGATTTTTTAGTCCATCCAGTTGCAACTCAAAGTTGGCCTATGATTTATTTTTTTGAATAGAGATACTTATTTTTAGCTAGAAATTAATTGTGAACGATTACATAATCACTCACTGTGATACGTATTAATTATATTAATGATATTACATACACTATTGATGTACAAGAACCAACATTTCTACAACTTGTTTTGCAATTTACTTTTAACTACATTTGTTCTTCTTATAATATTAAAACTAAATTTATAGCTGCATATTTAATTTGTTTTATAAATTATTGGTCGAGTTAAAATCTTCTTGATATAAGTTACAAAATATTGTTCAAACATAATGTACTCATTTGTACTCAACATATTTCTTGTGATTCGGTTATATTTTAAGTTGACAAAATATTATTTTGTTGATTTTTTTCCCATGATAGTGACTCGTAGATATGATCATTGATGAATGAAAACTAAACTTTATTACAAATCTAGCTTCGTGATCAAGTGTCATGTTTTCAGTCAGAAGTTTCAAGCTTTAAAAATCCCACATTCCAAAGACAAGCAAATTTCTTGCTAGGAGTGTTTTTTATGGAATATTTGATTTTATAATTCGAGTTCGAGTTCATCGGTATCCTGGAGGTAGAGTCTCGGCCTCGTGAACAAGGAGTCCGTGGTTTGATACCAGGTGCCGGCAAACTCCTCTTTCACGACACAAGCTTTTAGTAGCTTACTGTAAAAGGTGTATAAGGTCGTATTTCGGTTTATAACAAACAAAACCCAGATATATCTTTTTGTTTTTAAAATCTTTGAAAAATTCAAGAGTTTTAAAGTTTTACTGCCAATAGAAGAAAACTTCAATAAAAAGTTACAAGTGAGCTTTTTATAATTCATTTAAATTGTTAAACCATTTCTACAATGCTTTTGAATTTCAATTATGAAACATAACAAATTACTTAAGCAGTAACAAATTTAGTTTGTAAAATATTGTATCTTATAATTTTTTCACTTAGTTATCTGATGTGCAAATTTTCATAGCTTTATTTCATTTAATTTTTATTTTGCATTGACTAATTTTTTTTTTGTTAATGCAATTGTCACTTTACTAGTGATGTGATGAAACTGTGAGTTTTTTGTTTTTTGTTAACATTATGGACCACCTCTCCCATTCTGATTTGTATGCAATGTTACACAATAAAAACTTGTGACTTGCGTGTGTGTGTGTATGATAGTTAGATACTACGATGATAATATGATTGGTTATATTAAACTGTAATAATTTATTATAACAACAATAATACTACCATTAATCGTGAATAAATTCTTATAAAAAAATACATTACAGTGTTTTATTTACTTAAAATAACATAACATCATATTCATAGACAATTTACATATCGTCGCTCGGCATTCAATACTGGTAATTCAACAATTTAGGTGAAATAGTTTTTTTTAAGATATTGGTACAGAATGTTAAAATACGCGATTGTGTATACAATACATTCTCCAAACATTGTCCAAACTGTATGAATGCCGTACGGAACAAAACCGTAAATATGGATTCGGCGCTAACGTAACTTTTATTCAGTTTATTCGACCTTCTGTAAAATTTTGTAATTGTTACATTTGCGGTATTGAATGCCGAGCAACGATATGAATCTTGTATTGTGGGTACCTACATGACGATACATAATATTTACAATGCCCTTAACACATAGGTATACATATTGTAACACCCAGATCCAGGACAATTTGAAAAAGGTCATTCTTCACTTTGCCCTGGCCGGATGAAATATGAAGACTACATGGAAAGATCAGGCAGGGTCAGTATTTTTGCGAAAGTAATTAAATATACCAATTTCTAGGTGTAATCAGATACAATCTTGTATTTTATTGTAGTGAATATATTACATATATAAGAGAAAAAAAGCATATCAAAATCACTGTTTAAAGCTATGTCTCTTAATCATATTGAAAGAATAGCCTCCCTTTTTTTTAAAAAAACAGTTTATCTGGGTTTTGTTTGTTATAAACCCAAATACAACCTTATACACCTTTACTTCAGTAAATTATCCAGTGAAAAAGAAAATTTTAAATTTACACTTTTGTATGTATTTTTTGCAATGTATTTCTTATTACAAATAAAAAGTTATGAGAAGTGTAATGAATGAGCTTATTTTTAACACAATGCCTACTGGAACTTTTGCAGCACCCCCTAAGTGCTAAAGATTTATAAACGGACCACCAAGTCTACAAAACGCTCACAAAGGGGTGTTAGTGCCTCGATTAAGAATAATATAATAATAAGAGTTGGGGTGACAAGGTGCAAAGGTAACCAGCGGAAGTGGGGCTTTTTGGATGGAGAGGACGCCAGCTGCGACAGTGGGGAGGAGCAGAGTGACTCTCACCTACTGCAATGTCCGCTGATGCGGAATGCATGTAATGTGAGTGACCTGATGATGGCGAATGACAAGGCGATGTACGTCGCTGCATACTGGAGTGGCAAGGTCTGAAGTCCGGACCCGAAAAGTAAGTAAGTAAGTATAATAATAAAAATCTTTATTGCACAAAAAAACAAACATTATTAAAACACAAACATTGCAGAACCAGACAAATAAATTTGTGCAATGGGCGAGTTTATCGCAGAAGCGCGATATCTTCCAACTAACCCAAAGAATCACTGTCTAAAGCAGTGTTTCCCTATGTGGGGCATCACGCCTCAGAGGTGGGGCACCGCACTTCCACATGTTATTGAAAATATACCAACTGTTTAATTAAAAAAGAGGCCGTTGGGGCAAATGACTTTTGAAAAGACTACGGCGGGGCATGGCGTGAAGAAGGTTGGGAAACACTAGTCTAAAGCATTTTTAAAATGTTATTTTCTGAAATCTACTGACACTTGTTATTTTTCTATGTACCTGTAACAAATTGACCATTTTTCTTGTTTATTTTTCCTAAAAGGTTAAATTTATCTCACCTCCTACAGACTGATTCAAATAGAAGTACTGAAAATGAAGAGAAATTTATATGAATACTTCATGTAACTGAGGTAAACTACACGGAGTATTTGCAGAATAACAATTCAGTCATAGAATAGTTTCTGTTATTATTCGCTTACTATTATTATTATTTTTGGACAACATTAGCTACCTGCTCACTACAATTATTATTTCTAGACAACATTAGAGTGTCATTTATGTGCCAAAGCAACTCAAGAAAACTGTAAAATCCATCAACTCTAGGACAGACCATCGAAACAATAATATTTCAACTCATATTTTTTATTTTATTAATTTTTGCAAAAAAATATTTTTAAGCCTACCTAATACGACTTATTTTTCAGTCTTTATCTTGCATTTTTGTTGATTGATAATGATATGATAATTATGAACAATCTATTGCACAGAGAGAAAGTGTATCGCTATATTGTAATATCTTTCAACAAATTAAAAAAATAAAGATAATGAATATTATATAATATATATATATATATATAAGGAATGTATTACATTCCTTGTGAGGTAGGCGGTGAGTGTAGGTCAGCAGATAAATCTCAGTTGTGTTTTATTACATTGCCTCATACTTATATCAACTGGGTAAATATATATTTAGTTAAGATTGAAAAACTTTAGTTTGCATATTTTTTCACAGTATAATAATAAACTTTATTGTACAAAATATTTAAACAAAAACAATTAGATTACAACATGGTATATACACATAATTTGCACAATGGGCGAGTTTATCGCAGGGATGCGATGTCTTCCAACTAACCCAATAAAATAAAACAAAAGACAAATTGAAAACAGTAATAAAAATAATAATAGTAAGTCTTTAAAATGATTCATCGAAACCAAAATATAAATCATAAATAAATAAAACATAAGTACTCTTATGTAGTAACTAAAAAGAATATAAGCCTACAACAATTTTCAACTAACCATAAAGATCAATTGTAATAATATTTACAGACAATTAAAACTATTAACAAAACAGTCCCCCCCCCCGTATAGAAACAAGTCTCGTTTAAAGGAGGGATGTATAATAGGTTTTATAATTCATTACCAAGAAGAATAGAAAAAATAATATTTAGATTCAACTACATGTACAAGGTTCATCGGCTACCACACATGGTGTAAAAAATGTTAGTACTTGAATTATAAGCAATCGCAATTTTGTCAGAAAATAAATATGTATGAATATTTATAAACATACTCACAGTTTGTGCATGGAAACATCATTCTTTATTATTTCATCTATAATTAAGCAATGCAAGTAAAAAAGTTTGGAAAAACTATTGAATTTCTACTGAACTATGTACAAAAATAAACATTATGAAAATTCACTCACAAAACACACAACAATCGACAAACGATGAAAAACTAAAGAAACTACCACGGAATGAAAATAACAAAAATTGAATAATGTTTTCCAAATTCAAATTTTTCATTCAAAAGTATTTTCTTGACATTTATTATTATGGCAATACTGCGAAGTGGGAGGAATGAAGGAGGGCCGCGACATGGACATGCGCTTGCCGCGCTTTTCCTTATCTATACTCTCTAGATGGCGTTGCTAGTCTCTTTGTTATAAGTTTACTTCATTCTCCATACAAGTTTCAATACAAAAATTCTGAATAGGTAGGTACTCTTGGAAATTGCTATTAGAATATTCTCTCTGGCCACTGCTGTACAATCCGTGTTCCATCTGTCATTTCGCGAAAATCGTTCGCCGCGGTTCCAGGTGTGGGAGTGCGCCGCAGGGCGTTGTGTTAGAGATTTATTTTATGTTTATGTTATAATAATATTAATGTAATGTCTATTCATTACAAACCTTTCATGTTAACAATTATTGCGCATTGCATTATATTATAAAATACAATGGTGTGTAAGTGAGATATTGTTAAAAATTTATGTTTACAATAAGACACTGGTTTTGTCTGTTTTATTTACTCCACAACATCGCGGGCTATGATCCTCATTTCATTTGGATTCCTATAGAATACTAATAGCAACTGTTGACAATTCAAAGTAAGTGCTATTTTCATTATGTATTATCATTGTAGTCCAAATTGTTATCTAAACTAACCAACTTATGTTATTTTATCACAAATCACATGAGTTTCTTTCATATTGTTTTCATCTCATTAATGTTTTCACCTCCATTATTATCTTCAGTAGTTGTCTAATATTTCAGATTTGTGCTATTTTATTATCAAAATCGATTACCTATCTCATTGCCGTTGGATTTCTATAGTAATTGATTATATTTATCTCTTCAAATTTTTCCAAAGTGATTTTTGATCAGTAACCATGTCGTATCCATTAGCATTGTTTATATCATTGTACTGAAAAGAAAATTCTGTTTTTTTCCGATGCTCTTATTAGATTCTAGTGTTGTAACTATTAATTACTTATTATTTCAATAGAGTCATTGCATTTCGATATGTTTAATTGATAAATTCACTAGTGATTTAGTGGCAGATGGATTCTATCGGAATATTATAAAGTATCGCGGTATTTATCTAGATAACTAGATTAAGTGGCAAGGATCATTACTGAAATTCTATTGTTTCGTAAGTTTTCGCGACTTAATCCCTGCCGTCGTCCTTATATGGAATATAGTAGGTTTTTTGTGCAGTACAGTTTGTTAGTACCTACCTCTAATATAGTTATCAGTACCTACCTCTAATATACTTGTGTGCTTAGTTTAGGAACTACCTATAAATTATTTATATTTTTTTCCTAATTATTACTTTATAAAAGTTTTATTCCTCTGTCTTTAAAAGTTCCAGACTTTTACAATTTTCTATGAATAATTTAATGTAGGGTTGTCTGGAAGATTTTTTATTGCAATTAATCCCCCCCTATGACTGCTCATTATTAATGCACCGTTTTATACTTTTTTTATCTTATTTTATTATTTATGGTCTGTGGAGCACTCGGCAAAGGTCTCCCACTCTTTTCTGTAAGTTTTCGAGTGTCCTGTAAAAGGCAGGTGTTCGAAAAAATAAACTCATTTTACTTCTTAAATTCAGCGATGAGGTTTGCCACCCATCTTGAATGTCATATTTTTTTTGCGTTTTGCACGGAGAGGACAGCTTGCGTGTTTATTACCTGCAGCTGGTCTGCTGGCTACCCTGCATGTGGGATATGCCGTGATGGGATACCTAGTAGTAGTACTATTATTTATAATATCTTCATATCATTGTGTTGTAAGAATTTGATGGTTAAAAAGATTTATTATTATTATCATTGTTATCTAATATTTTGTCGGGTTGATAGGTAGGTACATACTCTATACCTACCTATAAGCAAACACATATTGTTGTTTTTCGAGTTTAAAAAATGAAGACAATTTACATCTTAAATTCAGCAATGAGGTTTGCCACACATTCTGAATGTCTTAATTTTGTGTTGGCACAGAGAAGACAGCTTTCATGTTTAATGCCTACCTACTCTACATGTGGAATATGCCGTAATGGTAAAGATTGACATTTTGTTTAAGATTCCTGTTTGCTGCTTTCTTATTAGATAACAATGATAATAATAATAAATCTTTTTGACCACCAAATTCTTACATTACAATGATATGAAGATATTATAAATAATAGTAGGTACCTACTACTACTAGGTATCCCACATACGGGGTAGCCAACAGACCAGCTGCATGCAATAAACACGCAAGCTGTCCTCTCCGTGCAAAACGCAAAAAAAAAATTGACATTCAAGATGGGTGGCAAACCTCATCGCTGAATTTAAGACGTAAAATGTGTTTATTTTTCGATTATCTGCCTTTTACATGACACTCGAAAACTTACGGATAAAAGTGGGAGACCAATTCTTTACCGGATGCTTCATGAGATAATTATACAACAGTTATCTATACTTTTTTTTTTTACGCGGCGGCAAAATTGCCATCCACACTTCTCAGCATTATACAACCAGATAAGTCTCCATAATATGATCATATTATGATCAGTCATGGTCACACAAAAACTTAACAGTCTAATGCCGGGAAAAATTCACCTATCCAGATATACAGGATATCAAAGGATTAGGCTCAAAACGCGGGATCAAAATACCAGCATTGTGCCTGAAATATCTGTGTTCAAAAACTTTTTTACAATATTACAAGTGTTTATTATACTTAATAGATTTTTGACTTTTAATATATAAATTAACCGGTAAATCTAATTTTTGTAAATTATTTATTAAAGATTTCGGAGTTACCCCTGTAGGTGACATGACTAAAGGTATTATATAAACGGATCTAGAATGCCAAATATTTTTTATTTCTCCTGCTAGTTCTGTATATTTACGTATTTTTTCTGCGACGGTTGTTTGTATATTATGTGTATTTGGAACAGCGATGTCTATTAGGTACGTTATTTTATTACGTTTATCATGTAATACTAAATCGGGTCTATTATGAGTATTTTGTCTATCTGTTATTATGGTTTTATCATAATAGAGCCTGTAATTTTGATTTTCTAAAACCGGTTCCGGGTTGTATTTATAATAAGATTAATTGGTTGTATTTAAAGAGGAAAGATTTGACAGTTTGCATTGAATAGGCTCCAAAACTACTGAACCGATTTGAAAAATTCTTTCACTGTTGGGAAGCTACACTATCCCCAGGTGACAAAGGCTATATTTTCAAAAAAAAGTGGGGATCCTTACTTAAACTCCAATCTACCCGTGCGAAGCCGGTGCGGACCGCTAGTTATAAATAAATATAGAATACAATATATTGATGTGATAATATGCAGTGGTAAGATTATCATTATGTAGTGATTTCTTCTATCAAACCACGCACTACTACATATTACATATTGTTACATTGTTTATAAATGTACGACAGGTGTACGTAATAATAAATACTTAGGTATGTTTTATTAACCATATGATAGTATTAGGTTTGTTAAATAATAATTGTTGTTATACATATATATTTATTATGTATGTGTGTGTGATATATGCCATACATATTGTATTATCGTTTAGGTACATATTATTATTTAGTAAGTTCAAGGCGTTTTAATCTACTGTATGTATAAGTATATGTAGGTAACACCAAGTTTTATATAAATACAAACACATTATTTATTTTATTTATGCGTACTGCTTATGTATAAGATATTATTTTGTAAAAATTCAATGTTTGATTAATAATTATACCTATAAAAATACGGGTATTCGAAATAATGTTTACCTAATATTCATTCGTAAGCAAAGTTAATAAAAGAGACTCTGAAAACATTTCGTTATTGTTCTTAATTTTTTAATGTTTAATGGTAATCGTATTGGTCAAAATAGTACCTAATCCTCGAATCCAAGGTATTCTTCGTAAAACACCTCAGTTTAGCGATAAGGTATGCTATACAACGCCCGATCTAGGAGAGGGCAAGCTGGACAAATGCTTAGAGCGACAAAAATGAGAGGTAGTAAAATTCATGCCTGAGGGGCACCAAGATTCAATCCCTGGGATCGTAAGAATATTCTTAAACAAAGACATTGTGAAATATTTAAAGAAGAATTTAGAAAATTTTCGAATGTGAAGGAAATTATTTCGTCATGAAAATTGAGACCTAAAAAATTGATAAAAAGAGTTCTCTCTTGGAAAATTGATCAACAATACCAAATTGTGGAAATGGAATAACATGTTCATGACTTATAGAGTGTCATTGTAAAGGGCGGCAAATATTATTTTTGCTCGAAGTGACTAAATAACTAAAAACAGACCCTGATACCACACATCTTGGAAATCTTATTTCTAAATGGTAATGTTTTAAGAAGACCGTCGGTTTGTTCCTTACTTACAGTCAGTCGACTGCGGCTATTCCGCCTGTGAGAGATGCCGTGATGCTGATGGTATATTAATTATTTACGTTAAGGCTTAGCTATCCTCTATCCTCCTATTAGCTATACCTTTTCTAGTTAATTTCAATGTGTTTCAAAGATCAAAATACGTATAACTGTCATGCAATGTTAGTAAAAAAAATATATAATATAGATCAATCTTTTATCTCGAGTTTAAGTTGTCGACTTCAATAAAAAATGGTACCAGTTTTCCAGAAAAAAAATCCTAAAAAAATCAAAATTAAAACTTGTACGAATCGCATCTCAAGTTCCCTTTATTGCACGTTTTTTTTTATTTTTTTGACTTATGGCATATATAAAAATTTACATTCTAAGTTGTTGACTTTCTTTAATATGCGTTATTTTTTTAATAAATTTCTAAAAACGTAAAATTGCACAAAAAGTATTTTCCGCCTATCGAAATTTCCATACAAATTTAATACTTTCTGCCCTGCCCATAGGGTGTGTCTAAAAATGTTAGTATCGAGTGAAGTGTTGGTGAGGGTGGACGTATCGCTTTTTTCGTGGCTATATTTGTGAGTTATTATTATCAGTGTTTCAAATAATCGAGTAAGATTACAGTCAGCCGTTTTGTAATAGGTAAGTGTCTAAATATTTTTTTGTCTCCATTAACTTTTACACTGATTCTTGTTAAATGACATTTTTTTCTATCAAGATTCATTTATTTCGCGATGGAATTATGATAATTACAATTTTTTGTGTTCATTTACTACGCATAATATTTTCAAATTATTTTGATTACCTACAATATTATTTTGATTACCTCCGTATTACGAGATTAAATTCAATAAAAAAATCTTAATTCAAAAAATATAATATTTTTAAATTTGACGCGATGTATTTGAAATACTTAACGTTTTTTTTTTTACAGATTTTATAAAGATTCAGTATGGGAAATTCGAAAAAATATTCCGGAAGACGAAGTACTATAAGGAGAAATCAAGGGAAACATATGCAATATATGCATCTACAAAAAAAATTGTAAGTAGCTACTTTTTTCAATTTTTACCAAGGGTCTATGATTTGTGCTTATGGCTTTACTAGCCTGATCTATCTGTAGATACTATCATTTTTTTTTCTCTGGTAACAGGTAGGTACATTCAGTCAATATATTTTTTATTCAAGAATGTTTTGGGATAGATATTATTTCCAACTGTGTGTAATTATAAACAAGCAGGTTATCCGCCTTTTGTTTTGTGAATATCTGCCTTTTACAAAACGATCAAAAACCTACATAAAATAGGTTTATAATAGGTTAATAGTGGGAGAACAATTTATTAAAAGTACTTCTATACCATCATTGCATATCCCATAATTGGGAAGCCATTGGAGTAAATGTATGTAAAAAACATGCTGATGGTCCTCTCCGTAGCAACAAAAAATAAGACATTCAGGATGGGTGGCATGCCTCAGCACTGAATTGTAGGTGTAGGTTATAAGTGAGCTTTTACGAACACCCGTCTGTTACATGGTACTGTTCTTAGTATATTAGTAGGTAGGTATGTAATAATAAAATAATTAATTTTAGGCTTGCAGTTGATTCTTAGAATTGTGTGGGATATTTTCTATTAGCACTCGTAGATATCATTTCAATTTCACAAACAAAAATCTTACAAAAATTTTATTATTTCTATTAGAAGTATATACTTGTTTTGAGTAGTAGACCGCTAAACTGATTCAAAATGTGATATATCTTGGAATATTAGAATTTCGAGTTGATGGAACTGGAGCATTGAAATACCTAAATTTAAGGAATCATTTGAAGTGTGTTCTGAATAGTAGATATTTATATAGCACATCATTGTATTTTCAGGACCATCAACGGGGATGGAGTCTGCAATATTAGTGGAAGGATTTCAGAAAAGTATCGAAATGCACAAACTTATTTATGGGAAAATAATATCAGACGGAGATTCTAACACCTACGCAAAACTTTTGCAAATTAGACCATACAAGAACATGACTATCGAAAAAATTGAGTGTAGAAATCATTCTCCTATTTGTTTACTTATAATTTTTTTTCTGTAACGTACCTACTTATTGACATAGACAATAAAACTCACTGTATAAAAATGAAATATTATGTTTTCTTTGTATGCCCAATAACAGTCATTCACTGACATCCATAATATGCGCAATATTAGCATATACCTACCTGCTTTCATTGATTCATTCAATTTTATTTATTTACTATAATACATTTAGGTAACTCATTATTTTGTAAACTATTGTGTACAGGTTCTACTTAGTGTTTCATTTATACATTGATGCATTTATGTATCAATCTAGGTACAGTAATTTTATATAAATACTACTATGGATATAATACCTACTTGGAAATGTGGAACGAATGAATAAGGAAAGGATGAAAAAGAGGATATATTATGTACTTGTCTGTACATATATATGTAACACCCAGACCCAAAACACTTTGAAAAAGGTCATTCTTCATTCTGCTCTGGGCGGGAATTGAACCCGGTACCTCGTGACTCAAAGGCAAGAGTGTTACCTCCGCTTCACGCCGGCCGCTATTTTTCTCAGCCTATCCCACATGGGACACGGCGTGAGGGTATAATATAGTTTCTCCTATTTTTACTAAACCATCACAGTCTATCCCACAAGTGGGATAGTATAATGATATACATATTTATATAACCCGTGGAATCTCCGGTAGAGAATAAATCTGTCAATCTTCTATCCATTAATTTTCAGGCTTGTTATGCGTCTTTCAGCTACTGAAATACGCATAACTTTCATGCAATGTTCATGAAAAAAAAACATAATATAGATCGATTTTTTATCTAGACACCTACTTCTAGACATTTTTTAAAAATATTGCCAGTTTTTTAGAAAAAAAAAACAGAAAATAAGCTTAGTTATCACTTGTATGCCCAATAACAGTCATTCACTGACATCCATAATATGCGCAATATTAGCATATACCTACCTGCTTTCATTGATTCATTCAATTTTATTTATTTACTATAATACATTTAGGTAACTCATTATTTTGTAAACTATTGTGTACAGGTTCTACTTAGTGTTTCATTTATACATTGATGCATTTATGTATCAATCTAGGTACAGTAATTTTATATAAATACTACTATGGATATAATACCTACTTGGAAATGTGGAACGAATGAATAAGGAAAGGATGAAAAAGAGGATATATTATGTACTTGTCTGTACATATATTATGTAACACCCAGACCCAAAACACTTTGAAAAAGGTCATTCTTCATTCTGCTCTGGGCGGGAATTGAACCCGGTACCTCGTGACTCAAAGGCAAGAGTGTTACCTCCGCTTCACGCCGGCCGCTATTTTTTCTCAGCCTATCCCACATGGGACACGGCGTGTATATTATTATCTACATAATTATTATGAATAGGTAATACACAAAAATAAAGAAGAGCTCTAATGGGTTATAAACAAATGCTCGACATAAAGACTGCAAAATAAAGATTGCCCTAAAAGCAGGTATAAAAAATCTTAACGTTTTCAAAATAAATATTGCTCTTCAAGTTATTACATACTGCCTGTATAAGGGTATACCCGGCTTACTACGGGAAATGAATACCAAATTGGCGAATAAACACTTAACGGTAGTTTTAGTATTTTGTCTCTAAAACCAGCAACACTTTTATGGAAATATTATCATGATTACGTTTATAACAATGTTGTTTACCATTTATTATTACATAATATTCTAATAATATACCCTTATATATTGGTCCGTAAAAAAATATGTACCTATAACGTTTTTAGCCTAAAAAATACCCAGCAGATAAAACTAAACATTATTTTTCCTCAGTCTTATCATATTATTTTTTCTATTGAGGACATACAAACATACATCCATAATGACATAAACTAACAGACTAAAATATTTATTCAGTGATTTTTCACTTTACAAAATAATATTATCTACTATGTAGAAGATACTACCACCACTATGCTCTACCATCATTATAGGTAGGTACCTACTTCATCTCTCACAATAGCCAGCAGTCATAAAATAGAAGAACAATTATATTTTTATATCTGCGAGCAGATTAGGGCAAATATTTCACACGTTATGATTTATAGCCCTAAACAATGCAACTACTACAAGTGGGGTAACTAGCGTAGAACGTAGCGTAACTTCTACCAGTAACACGTAATAAACAACCAAGTTGTTCTCTGCGTGCTTATAAAAGTTAGATTTGAATAGGTAAACTATTCATTTCAGGGAAACTAAACCCGATCACAAAACGTTTCTTACTTACCTACTAAAGGAACTACTACTACACCAGTAGCCAGTAGATTAATTGCATCTATAAACATGCAGGTTGTCTTCTCCGTAACAGTAAAAATAAGACATTTAGAATACACCGAGGAGTACCCAGTAATGAATAGATCTCCCACTCTTTTCTGTAAGTTACGAGTGTCGTGTAAAAGACAGATGTTCGGAAATGAAATAATTGCTTTTTCCAGAACACTCGATAACTTACAGAAAACAGAAATATTCTTTTACTGGAAACTCCACGGAATACTATTTAAGTATTTCTAGTAATAAAAAATACCTTGTTCAAAATTGATTGTTATTTCCCGCTCCATTGTACCAATGTAAGCAAACGAAATGTGGTCATGGTTGAAGAGGGACGAAAGTGGAATAAATGCTATGGAGATGAGATCGTTGAGGAGAATGGTTGGTAAAACGTTGCGTGATAGAATGAGGATATTAGAAGAATGAGTGGATGCAAGAGGAGTATTGTGGATAGAATGCGTGTAAATAAACTGAGATGGTTTGGTCATGTGGAACGAATGGAAGAGGAAAGAATGACAAAGAGTATATACTTGTCTGAAAGAAGGGGTGTGAAGAATCACGGATGTCCGAGAACTACATGGCTTGACCATGAAGATCAAATTCTCAAGGACGGTCGTGTATTGAATGAGAGAAATCGACGTGCGTGCATGAGAAATTGTATGAATGTAGAAGAAAGAAGTATATAAGGACAGATCTATATGGCGTTCCGTTCTCTCTGCCTACCCCACTTGGAATGCGGCGTGAGAGAATAGATAGAAATTGTACCAACATTAAATTCTATTTTGGTTTTTTATTATCATTCATTATTGTTCGAAAAGTTTCCCAATCGAACAAATGAGTGATGAAAAGATGCTAAAAAAGGATATTCTGCTTACCCTACTTGGGATGCGGCGTATAGTTTCTCCTATTTTTACTAAACCATCACAGTCTATCCCACAAGTGGGATAGTATAATGATATACATATTTATATAACCCGTGGAATCTCCGGTAGAGAATAAATCTGTCAATCTTCTATCCATTAATTTTCAGGCTTGTTATGCGTCTTTCAGCTACTGAAATACGCATAACTTTCATGCAATGTTCATGAAAAAAAAACATAATATAGATCGATTTTTTATCTAGACACCTACTTCTAGACATTTTTAAAAATATTGCCAGTTTTTTAGAAAAAAAAAAACAGAAAATAAGCTTAGTTATCACTTGTAACGATCAAATCTCAAGTTCTCTTTATCTATGTATTAGCTTAGTCGAGCGTTACATCCTTTCTGCACAGGACTTGAGGTGAGGGGTTAGACAGATATTTTATCTTATCTATCTATACCCTCACGCCGTGTCTCAGGAGGGGTAGGCAGAGAGAACGGAACGCCATATAGATCTATCCTTACAAACTTCTTTCGCTTCCTCCTCATTCTCATACATGTTCGCCGATTTCTCTTACTCAACACGCGGCCGTCCTTTAGGATTTGATCCACGTGGTTCTTGGCCGTCCGCGCCTCCTCACACCTCATCTTGGCATCTTGGTTCTCTGCCAAGATATTTTATACCCACTTTTTTCTGTAATTTTTTAGTCGAGCACGTTTTAATGTTTCTTTTTATGTACTCATTATTTTATAAAGTATTGTGTATAGGTACTTAGTGTTACATTTATGTATCAACCTAGGTACAATAAGTATACACAATAATATCAACTTGGACATGTGCAACGAATGATTTAGGAAATGATGACAAAGAGGATATACTTGTCTAACAGAAGGCATCCCGGGAGGTCTCGGGTTCGATTCCCGGCCAGGGCAAAATGAAGAATGATCTTTTTTCAAATTGTCCTGGGTCTGGGTGTTACATGTGTATGTGTTCAGTGCATTGTATATATGTGTATCGTCGTGTTAGTACCCAAAATACAAGATTCTTATCCTAGTTTGGGACTAGCTCGGTTTCTGTGAATTGTCTATACGAGTTGTGTTATAAAAAAATGCACTAAGCACATTGAGTTGTATAACTGATATTTTTATGATACTGTTTTATTCTGTAATATTGTAACCAAGTAATTTTTGTAATATTGAAGAATAAAAATAAGATTAATAAAAATGTAACACCCAGAACACTTTGAAAAAGGTAATTCTTCATTTTGCTCTGGCCGGGAATCGAACAAGGGACCTCGTGACTCAAAGGCAAGAGCATTATCTCCGTGCCACGCCAGCCGCCAGAGAGATTATAATGTTGGTGTCTTTATACAGTATTTTGAAGTACAGCCATTCGATAATAGCATTGTTGTATATATCTATTGTTATTACCTGCTGACTCGGTTGTAAATAGAGCGGTATGTGAAGAGTGTGGTATGGTGCAAGCGAGATAGAAGCAAATGTATTCATAATAATCATAATATACGAACTACGTAGTATTCTTACTGAATTCTTATAAGAAATTAATTCGAAAGATTTTAATTCGTATCTAGGAAACAACAGCGGGGAAAGGGAAGATGCAGATCGCGCGGAGGGAGAAATCTACCGTAGAACGCATTTTCGAAATCTTACGGCGCTACACCCTACCCTTAAGTGCCAGTTATAGCACCAGATAATACGTGTTACTACGTGCGCAATGTGCACCATGTTATGTAACTAACTACCTACATTTTATTTTATTACAAACATTGGTAACCGCTTTGTAATTATTGGTTATCTCACCATAAATCAAATTTCTCTAATTTATTTATTTATTTATTATTAATTTTCATTCTACATACATATTTAACATAACATAATTAACATAATTAACATATTTGATAGCCTCACTAGGCGTATGCCTGTGTTGAGGCGATTTAAGGACATTACATAATAATTAACAACATAATTTCTAATATCATTCATCCTTCACTCAATCTATACCAATGTGTGAAATAGTTCAGTCTGTGATTTCTCTCTTCCAATCATCATCAACCACTCAGTCAGAGACACCCTGAACTCTCTCATACTCACACAATCTCTCAGATCACTGGGTAATTTATTAAACATTCTAGGACCCAGATATTCAGAGGATCTCCGTCCCAGCGCCGTCCCCCTGTTTGGGATCTGTCGTCTGTTTATATATGATGACCTTAGTACACGCATAGTCTGTGGAGTTTCTTCATCATTATCAAATGTCTTCAACAAAATTGACCTAATAAACAACTGTCTCACATCTAACACCTTAAAGCGTCTGAACAACGGCTCGGATGGACTCATATATCCAGAACCACTCATAACTCGGAGGACCGCTTTCTGCATGATGTTGACAGAACTGAGATGCACGGTAGCAGCACCTCCCCAACACTCTAACCCGTACAGGAGAATGGAATTGCAAAGTGCAAAGTACACAGATCTGATACGATTTTCGTCCATTACATGCCTCAACACCCCGAACACATACAGCAGCTTCCTCAGACGCGTCGTGAGAACCTCCAAATACTTATCCCACCTAAGATGTTTATCAATAATAAGTCCCAGGTATTTTATATTGTCACAACTATTGATTGACGGACACGAGCATTGAACACCGCCATTGGAACATGAATGCATTCTTATGCTGTCGAAATTCGGTATCGCACCCCCCATTGTCAGAGAAAAGGGAATAAATTCACATTAAGGGTGAGCAAATGACTAGAAAGCAATTCGCTAACTATCCTCAAGCCTCTCTCAGCTTGCTGACACGCATCCGTCCATGTGTGGCCATTAAAAATTAGTGCAGTGTCATCAGCAAACGATACAATCCGACCTCCAATACCCAAACTACAAAGGTCATTAACGTATATTAAAAATAAGAGGGGACCAAGAGTACTCCCTTGTGGAACGCCGAACAAGAGTGAGTCTGAGTTGCTCACAATATTTCCTATCCTAATAAATTGTCTGCGATTTTGAAGATAGCTATGAAAGAATTTTTGAGCCAATCCCCTAACTCCCACCGCCTCCAGCTTTCGGAGTAAGATTTTGTGTGACACCGTATCAAATGCCTTAGCTAAGTCTAGAAAGATTGCAATGCATTTCTCCCTTCTCTCCAAATGGCTCGTTATGCAGTTCGTTAGTTCCAGAACGGCATCTTGTGTACACAACCCTGGACGAAATCCGAACTGTCCCGGCGAAAAGATTTTTTTCTCTTCTAGATATTGACGCAGGCGTTGGCCAATCGTCCTCTCAAACACCTTCGATAAGGTACTTAGTAGCGAAATTGGACGATAATTTGAGAGAAGTTTCTTGTCACCACCTTTGTATATTGGAACCACAATTGCCTGCTTAAGGCATTCCGGATAAACACCACCCGCCATACACAGATTATACAAGTGTGCCAGTGGTACCGCCACATTCCCCTTGCACAATTTTAACATGACAGATGTGATCATATCAATTCCGGAAGACTGTGTATTTTTTAGAGAACTAATTTGTTTAGTGATCTCAGTCTCTGTAACAGGGCAAAGAAAAAAAGAACCAATTGGACCATTCAATGTATCAATGTTATCTGCCAGTTCTTCCTCGCTCCTGGAAGTATTCGACATTATTTTTTCAGCTAATTCCTTTCCCACATTACAAAAATAATTATTGAACTTATTAACTACAATGTCAGATTGCTCTGTAAATCTAAATTCTTTGTCATGTACTTTAATAGATTCGATTTTAATATCCCTTTCTTTAGACGTGTCGGTACACTCTCGAACAGTTTCTCATATTTTTTTCAAGTTACCACCTGCATTAGCTATTTTACCGCCGTAGTAATCATATTTTGCTTCACTGATAGCCAATTTGCAAATACCTGTCATTTTAATATATTGAGTCATGAGAGACATATCATTTCTATTGTTTCTCACCAGAAGGTGTAATTTGTTTCTTCTTCTAATCAGATCCAGCAATGATGAAGTTATCCATGGCTTTAATTTTTTATATTTACTATTTTTATAAGTTTTTTTCTTGTTTGCACCCTCATTTATGCAACTCGTCATGATAGTTACACATCTATTTACCCCAATGTCCACATTGTTACAATTTAATACTTCACTCCAGTCTGCTTGTCTAATTTTGTCTTTAATTCTAATATAGTCATAAATGATTTTTTCTCTAACCCCACAATCCGCAGTGCTACTCATATTACCCAGTACGTCTGATAATTGACACATAATTACATTATGATCAGTAATATCACAATCATAAACCAGTGCTGTAACCCTCGAACCGCACTTAACCATTATGTGATCCAAACAAGAGCCCGACGCAGGCCTCGTAACAGCTTGGATAGCAGGCAGATACCCATGTATTCCTAACATTGATAAATATTTTACGCCAAACAAATCAGGACGAGAAGTGTCTATGTTAATGTCTCCTATTATAGCCGAGACCTGTGTTCCAGTGTTAGTCAACTCCTCATCAAGAGAAGTGATGAAGGCATCAAGATCTCCAAAACTGGGAGGACGGTAAATTGCCAAGACAGAAACCCTCTCCCCCAAACAAATCCTCAAACAATTTGCACCACAGACTGAGCGTTCACACACACAAACATCTTTCAAATCATCTCTAACAAACACAATAACTCCATCAGATCTATTAAAACTAATTGTTGTATGATGCTCCTTGTATCCCGCCAACTGCTTTTTGAAATGTGAACCATCAGACCAACACTCCGTGAATACAATTACACCGAAATTTATATTTATGTTTGATAATTCTAAAATAAATGTGTCGAAGTTTTTATTTATACTGCGAATGTTTATGTGTACTATACTCAAAGAACTGTCCGATGTAGAACCAATGTATTCACGACATTTTTCGGTACTACTTGTGGTTATGGTTTCTATTGGCTCAAAGTCATCAATACCCTCCATCATATTGCATGCAATAACCTCAGCAATGTCTTGGGTATGCTATCATGGATCTAGCTCTTGTATCCATTATCATTCTTACTTGACACTTTTTATCAAAAGTAGAATGTGCGTGATCGAATCCTTTATCTCTGCAATTTATGCAGAGTCTCTTTGTATCCCTATCCGGGCACTCCATCGATGCGTGTCCACCCATGCAGAATGCACATGCTTCAGCGTTTCTGCATACCTTCTGGGTGTGACCATACTGTTGACATTTAAAACACATTGTCAGAGGACTCTCATCTTCCACAGTCAATCGCTGGTATCCTATGCTGATTCTCCCCAGTCGAAGCAGGTCACTATAAAGCTCGGGTGGGCAAGAACACACAACAGTGCACAGCAAAGAGTTCCTGTGTTTCTTTCGATATCGTATTTTTAGTGTATTATTATTATCAGTTTTAATTAATTTGTTTTGTGAGAACAAGTAGTCGTTGAGTTCTTGCTCATTTATACTCTTTATTATACCTCTTATTGCCACAATCGGATTCCTTTTTTTACTTTCCTCTACCTTTATGTCTGCGCCCGAAGTAGTCTGTAAGTGCTTGAAGATGATGTCCCTGTCATCCGCAGTTGGACAGGACACGAGGAGCCTTTTCTGCCCAGCTATATGCTTGACAGCCGACACTCCCACGCCCAGCGATCGTACATTAACACTTCGTTTGAATAAACCCTCCAGCTCATTACTTCCTTTATCTGGATCCACGGAGGATATAACCATAGAATGTGTCTCATCTTTCACTTTCGTCAAAGAAGCCATCTGTGCGTAACTGAGAGGGGCTACATCCACCCGTCCACCAGTTTGAGAAGCTCTGCATACTTCGAGTACATGTTCTACTTTTATGCTTTGTTGTTTTAACTGAACTTTAATATTCTCCAATGCAGATCTCACCTCAATCGCATCATTTGTCTTTCCAGAGAATTGTTGCAGAGCTATTTTTTTTATGTCCCTTGCCAATTCCTTTATATCAGTTATATTCTGCGAATCAATAATTCTGTCACACAATTCAACAATTCCAGCCCCCTCCGATGCAGGCCTCTTCACATTCGAATCCAGTACAAAATGCTGCTAGATATAAATTAACAAGCGCTTTATTTATTATGTTTACAGTTTTATTAATTGCTTTATTTTTATATTTCGTCAAAAGCTTTTTCTTGCACCCTTTAGCGCGTGTTAAATAGACAAGTATGGATGGCTATAATTTATTACTATTTACGTTATCATCTTCCGTGACAGACTCTCGCAGTCACAACTCACTTTACGTTACTCTGAAGATAGGAGCGATTGCTTTTGAAAACTGGCTCACAATAAATTATATCGTGTCAAAGAATAAAAAAGAGTTTTATTTTAATCATTACTACGACACCATCACGACATCTCCAATAGAATAACTCCAATTATAGAATGATCCGCGGTTCGATCCCAGGTCCCGGTAAACTCTCTTTTCACGACACAAGCTTTGGTTGCTGTAAAAGATGTATAAAGTTGTATTTGCGTTTATAACAATCACCCAGGTATATCTTAAAAAAAAAGAATAACTGCACGTAAACATACAGGTTATTCTTTCAGTGCCATAAAAGAATTAAGCTTTCAGGAGCGAAACCTACCTTTTACAGAACACTGTAAAACTACAGAAATGGGTGGAAGACATATTTTGTTTCAAAAGCTTAACAAATAAAATAAAAATGAATTATTTACATATTAGAGATATATATTTCCACAAGGTGAACATCTATTTGCCCTACTACCATAAATGAATGGGAATTTCTTCTATGGAACAGCTGTTCGGATTGCCATATGAATAATAATATTATTATATGATAATAATTATAATAATTAATCATGACTGAGAACACGCATTTTTCTTATGTACCACCTTTTCATTTCATTCGCGTCATGGAAATATTAATTACAAGCGTATGTAACCCGGCATCGCTCGGGTTTAATTAAATAGAAAACCTTGCAAATACATGGGTTAAAACAACAAAATCTTATTGAAAAAAAAATGGAGTAAGCACTTATGTGGATAAAAGTAAAAAGCTCTTCCCAATGAGAAAACTTAATTTTTGACTCCCTACATGCCCAAACACACCTTAGTAACAATAAATAGGTAGGTACCCACATCATAAAAAGCATTGCAAATCTCTTCTTAATGAAAAATCTTGAAGTTTGATACCTCACATGCCCATATTTAGTTAAAAAAAAATAGGTAGGTACCTACATCGAAAAAAGTGCTGAAAAACTCTTCCCAATGAAAAATCATGAAGTTTGATACCTCACATGCCCATATTTAGGTAAAAAAAATAGGTAGGTACCTACATCGAAAAAAGTGCTGAAAAACTCTTCCCAATGAAAAATCATGAAGTTTGATACATCACATGCCCATACTTAGGTAAAAAAAATAGGTAGGTACCTATATCGAAAAAAGTGCTAAAAACCTCTTCCCATTGAAAAATCTTGAAGTTTGACACCTCAGATGTTCACATTTATGTAAAAAAATAATAAGTAGGCACCTACATGGAAAAAAAAGTACTAACAACGACAAAAAATTGTAGGCACATAAATGTTAAAATATTATAATTGTCCACATTCGAATTTGTATTTTTGGTTTGCGGTGCATAAATGGGTATTTGCTATGAAATTTAAAAAAGTCATGAATAAATTGTCACCTAAGTATTTACTCTTTATTCCCAAAAAACCTTAAAAATGGATTATCTGCATCCTTCAATATTTCAGAATATTTTACTATCAAATATTTCATAATTTATGTAAAAAAATATTAGGTGAAAATAAATAGGTTCCCACTCCTTGAAAATCATTTAACATTGTTTATGGATTTTATAGGTAAAACTATTATTATTCTACAGTATAGTTTTCTATGGTTTCATAATGTCTTCCATTATGAAAATAGCCCAATATGTCAAAAATATGCAATTTATATTCACGTAATTCAAGAGCTTTTCTCATTAGCAAACACGATATTTTATTACGAAAATGAACCCTAAATATTTAGTTTCAGAATTGTTGTATTTATTGTTACATCTATTTTGATATTAATTCAATACAATGAAAAATGTTTGACTGTGAATATTGCTTTTTACTAAATCTTGCATTAATTTTACATACATTTTGTTGCTAATTTTGTGACATGGTCGCATTAAAATTAAAATATCTTTATCAATACGTAAGATATTTAAAATGTTTTTAGCCTTAAACCTGCCCAGAAGATGAGACCTTGTATAGAGTGTATTATTTTACTTCTGTCTTTCTTTATTTCAGAGTCCATTGAGGACATACGTACATACATACATACATACGAACGCATTAGAATATTTATGTGTGGATGCATTAATTTTACATACATTTTGTTGCTAATTTTGTGACATGGTCGCATTAAAATTAAAATATCTTTATCAATACGTAAGATATTTAAAATGTTTTTAGCCTTAAACCTGCCCAGAAGATGAGACCTTGTATAGAGTGTATTATTTTACTTCTGTCTTTCTTTATTTCAGAGTCCATTGAGGACATACGTACATACATACATACATACATACATACGAACGCATTAGAATATTTATGTGTGGATTAGTCCTTCTCTAATGATTTAATTTATCTGTTTACACTAGGCTGGCTGTAGTACCTGGCTGGCTAGTTATGTAACTAATAGAATATTATTATTTAATTCAGCCTTGGACATTAGCGAATAATATGAATACAAATGTATAATTTATAAATTGAGAAAGTCGAGATCTCGTTTTATCGGCAATAATCGTATTATTTTATGGCAATTTAAAAAAACTATGTTTTTATTGCTGGTATTTTTTACCTACGTTCAAAGTTTTTCTTGACTTTTGGCGAATCGAGGAGTCGCAACATCTCTTGAGTCGAAATCACACGGATACATTTTTTTATTTAATAAAGCTATCTACCCGAAAACTGAGTAATTTGAACTAAATTAGTAATTTAAAAATACTCTAAAAATGCACAAAAATAAGTAGACAATAATATTTTTTGATGCTATTTTATCATATGTGTATTTTTTTTTTTTTTTTTTTTTTTTTTTTTTTTTTTTTTTTTTTTTTTTTTTTTTTTTTTTTTTTTAAAAAGATATATCTGGGTTTTGTTATAAACCCAAATACAACCTTATACACCTTTCACAGTAAGCTAAAAGCTTGTGTCGTGAAAGGGGAGTTTGCCGGCACCTGGGATCGAACCCCGGACCCCTTGATCACAAGGCCGCGACTCTACCTCCAGACTACCGACGAACTCAAGTGTATTTTATTATGTTTTCTTTTATATTTTTTTGTGCTTTTATTGCGTATATAAATTAAACATTGTAGAAACAAGAGATAAATGAAATAAATAGATAATGCACGGATACAATAATATGTTCCAAGATAGAATACATTATTGTTATACCCAATACTATTTGTAAGTAGGCCCTGCACACTGTAATCTAACTTATGTATTTTTATATCGACATTTGCACATCTATATTATAGGTATCTTGAAAGAATGAAATGTTTGCTGATGAAAATAGGTAAGTACCTACATATCTATTCTTCAAAGGGTTAACGAACTCGAGCACACGCAATATGAAGATAGATTGGTACCTACCTACCAGAATATTTTATTTATCTACTACACTGTCATACACCTACCTACCTATACAATCCTATTATAATAGAATTGAATACCTATATTGTCTTATGTATATTCTCTATATTTGCCCTTTGATGTTTTTTAGCAATATAGAAGACGGACAGAATTCATAAAATTTTATATATTTTCTTTGTTAGATATGCCTGCCTTAGTTCAAATCAAGTTGGATAACTATTATCCCTTATATGATATTTAAATATATATTCTTCGATTTAACATACACGCTAGTGAATAATAGACATTCATTCTGGGTTAGTTGGAAGAAATCAATTACAGCGATAAAGTCACCTTAGGTCTATTATATTGTATAACTGTAGATATTTGACACTGTGTCATGATTTATTTTGTAACCAATGTACAGTGTATTTTTATTAAATAAACAAATTATTTAGTGTATTTATAAATAAAAAACCTAAGTTTATTGCTGAAGATAAAAATATGTGACCAAGAAGATATATTTGGCTGAGAGGAATGGTGCTCGGAGACGTGGACGTCCGAGAATCAAATGGCAAGATCATTTAAATCAAATCCTAAAAGGACGGTCACGTGTTGAGCACATTAAACAGGAGAGCATGCATGAGGAATTGTATGACAGTGACAGAAGCGAAAGATGTATGCAAGGATAGAAGGAAGTGGCGCTCGATCCTTTCTGCCTACCCCGCAAGGGAAGCGGCGTGATGGTATGTATGTATGTATGTATAAAAATATGTGTAGGTACGCCATAATATCTTGGCGAAAAATCGTCAACATTTTTAGCTACCTTCCCTTCAAAGTATGCATATTTATGACAAATAGAAAACACTCGGATGGTACAATATCGTTCTATATCATTAAAGCCTGATTTCTATTCACATTTGCCAGGAAAACTGTGAAGGCGAAAAAAAGAATTATTATTTGAAATAGAAAAAATATTTCGCATATAAATCAAATGATAATCATAATGATATAGGAAACTAACCAATGTAGAAGTGTATGAAGGTATATGAGCATGGTACTTATACTAGTGGAGAGTTTCCACTGCCATCTTGGTCTATTTTAGTATAAAACTAACATTCACGTCTATTAATCATCTGGAGAACATACCCAGTACCCATATACCTACTACTTCAACAGCAAGCACTAGTACTACTACTGTTAATACAGTGTTCATATTGTTCAATCATCGGCGATCAACCGTAGTCGATTGACAAAATTGAAAAGAAACTTTACATGAGAACAAGCGATAAAATTGCCTTGTTAGTTTTACAGATTGTTTTACTCCAATATTGTTTAAATTATTACATTAAATGTGGATTAAAGATTTAAAAAGCCATTTAATTGTTCAGAGATATTCGCCCACAATCAACTTCCTAAATTATGCATACCAATAATATTTTCAATTTTTAATTTTTGCTGATATTAAAAGAGCGCATTACATATTCATTAAAAACAGTAAGATCGTTCATTAAATCGCTCCGAATTGAGGAGTCTCGTTTGAGCCCTGTCCCAGAAACACCGAAGCGCGTGTAGTCGAATGGGCAATGTCATCTGTTGACTTTGTACTTAATGGGACATTGAATGTGTCATTATTTAGATTTCAGTGTTGTTCCATGTAGATTGAATAGTGTAAACTTTCTATTAGATATAACCGCTAAGTAGTCTATGATTGGGTGTATTATTTATTGGCTTTTTCAGCCAGAATCGTTGCTCTGAAAATAAATTACTTATTTGTAAAATGAAGCATAGTACATAGATACATAGTAGATGTATCCATTAAATTATACATTATTGAACAACGAAAATAGTTTAAAGATTTATGCATGTATTTAAAATTGCCAAAATTTTCCGCGATAGATCCCCATCGATTCATTCGCTGGAATTTCGAAAACGAGAAGAAAAACATAATTAACTTTTAATTTAGGCGTAATATCATTGAATTGCAAATTATTCGCCTGAATAATTCTATATCGCTAACATTATGAGCGATACTTGCTTTCTTGGTCATCTTGTTAGGTTGCCCACCAAAATTATAACATTAAGAGTTAATAGTTTGCCACGTAACGTTTAATGTATGATTTTTTTATTTATTTTTCCAGAAATATAACAACAAAAAATAACTTACTACTACAAAAAATTTCCTACTAACTAAACATCATATCTTAAAACACATATTGTTTTGACAATTATAGAAAGTGGAATGGAATGGAATTAAACTAAGACATGATATAATTATATACAAAGTATGAATGTGGTAATAGATAAAAAAAAAATAATATCGTTTTTGGGAAATTTTCTTTCGAAATACTCTTTGTTTGGTCTCGAAAAAGATCGTTGGCTTCTGGCCCACATTTCGTACAGGGTACAACCTGACATCAGTCGGGGCGCTGAGGGGAGATGGCAGGCTTCGACGAGTTAAAATTACCTTTTAATTTTGCGCCTTTTAATTGTTCGCGGATGTGATATTTTGTAATACACATTTTAATTACCTTTTTAGTCGTCAAACTAGTGAAAAATAAGCATTATAATGATCCAAACGTATATTTATCGTCACCCACCATTATACTATACCGGTGCATCATCCACTGAAAGTGAGAATAATATTATGTATATCTTATGGAGTAAAGTTAGTTCTGTATAGTTAGGTTAGTTGTATTACAATACGTCAGAGGATTTTAAAACAAGACATCTTACGTAAGCGGAAAAGTATCAAATGACAACACTTTGTTAATATGATATTCTTGTATTATGCAGCCAATAATCATAGTGAAAATAACTGTTGTAGGTGTTTAAAATTTGATATTTTGCTATTTTTATTTCGTTTTGTTTATATTATGCATAACTGTATAGCTATTGTATATTGTATAGCTATTATAAGTAATAATATTGTATAGCTATTATAAGTAATAAGTAATAATTGTATAGCTAGTATAAGTAAACTGTATAGCTATTATAAGCTATTGGCGACGTGTTATTTGCGATGGAAGATGTGAGAGAGGCATATTTTGAGGTAGAAAAGTGTTTGTATTAAAGGCGTAAGGCTTACGCCTTTAATACATAGTTATAAACAATAATTGTACAACACCACCATCGTATCAAATTAAAACTCAAAACAAAAATAAAATATACTGCATCACTTCAAATTATAAAAATAAAAATTAAACACATTGTGTCACATAAACTTGAAGGCATCGTAAACCGACACTGGGTTTCGAAATTTAATTTTTTCATTGAAAACACTTTTCTACCTCAAAATATGCCTCTCTCACATCTTCCATCGCAAATAACACGTCGCCAATAGCTTAACTTCTATTCGCTTAGTATTATATTATCCTGAATATTTTTTTCTAATAAATAAATAATTTACCTTTTTCGGAAAGGTAAAGTATTAACCATATGATACCCTCTAGAACCTTGAATGTCGGAGACATATATCTATCATGGTATCGACCCATTTACATTATTTTAATGTAAACTATGTAGGTATGTATAGGTATATACCCGAAATTGTGTTTATTATTTGCGATCTTACATGTCACGTGTTACATAGATTTATACAAAATACAAGTTCAGTAAGTAGATACACTAGGTGAATATTTACTTGTAAATCCTGTATGAGTATAACACGTGATATTATACTTTATTCGGAATATATAGATAATACATACATCCATTACATACTGAGATTTATTTACTTATTTCATGTACATTGTACATATTATATTTATATTTTGCTAGCTTCTGTGGACACGCAGAGTAGATCTTATCGGGGTTATTCTAACATCGAGATAAATCTTGTAACATTATTATTATTATTTCGTATTACGAGTTTATTTGCATTACGCGGAATAGTTGTCTCATATTTTTATCTGTAACTTTACTAAGTAATTTATACTTTATCTTTTTCTTTGAGCGCCATTTTACATCACCCAACACCGACTATCACTGGTATAGGTCTTCCTGTTCGTAAGCTAGTTGAAACAGTTCCTCCCATATATGTATAGTTGTCCATTCTCTTATAGGTATTTCTCATATTTTTTTTTTCATGTAATAAGATGCTGCAGAATATTATTCAAGTAGAAGTTATTCCTTATTGTAAGGAAATTTGCAATATATTTGTATTCATCGAAATCTCAGATATTTTTTTTATTCAAAAATAATAGTTAAGTACCTACTCCAGTTCGTGATCTCATGTCTGATAATATTAGAATTATCATTAGTCAGTTGTTTAGAAAGTCCAGGACAGAGATGACTGAAGAAATTTAGGGGAGGTCCATGTTCAGCAGTGGACAGAATAGCTTTATAAAGTTTGTTCATGATAATATGTCTATGTGGGGGGAATGTCCTAAAATTAAAACTGAAGAAATTAAATAATCTTTCAAATATATCATCAAATCACGTTGTAGGTGCCGACCTGCGGTTACATTGTAGAAAATTAGATTAATTTTAATTGATTATTATATCTTGAAACTACTCACATTGTTCTAGGATATCTACCATTGTACAGCGTTGCTATACCTCACGTGTACCTATAGCATTAGCAATACAATATTATAGGAGAATATTATTATGTGTACTGTAATCAATAGAAGATGTTAGACGGCTTCTCAACTGTCGCAGGTTTTCATGAAAACATCCAAGTGTTGTGTGACATGGAAAACTAAATGTTTCTTGTAACTTACTTTACAATAATGGAGTATTAACCCAGTATTGTTACCTATATGTGTTTTTATAACATGTTGTAGGTAATAGGCTTACTGAGAAAATTATTTTTTTAATAAAAGGATCTAGTACCTACAGTATTAGGTTAGTTGTATTGTGTGTATTTTTTGTATATACCTACATAATATGCGTCGAATCCACAGCTAAAACAAATTTAGGATGTGGCATACGCACGAATATTGGAATAAGTTTTGAGCATTCTCATGAAATGTGTAAAAATACTCATAAAAGCACCCCTTATTTTGAATGTTTTCTAACTTCTATGAAGGGATAGCGCCATTTATATTGATGTTTGTACATTTTCACCGATTTGATTCCTGTTAACCAATATTTCACAAAATTGCTGGGTTTTATGAAAAACAACTTATTTCCTTAGTTAGTCTACGACTCAATAATATGCATGACTTACAATACATATTCCACATAAATGTTATAACGTTGGCATACTTTCAATTATATAATATATATCAATAAATAGATAATTCAGTATTAAACAGATGTTCATTCTTGTCATTTCACTATGTAGGATTGTAGGTGCATATAGGACATAGTAGGTGTACACTGTACATACGTACAGTCAATACTTTGCATTGGGATTATGACTTGTCTATTGTAAGTATGAAACGTGATCGTTGTCCAAAGAGCTCATATCTATAAAATAAATATGTACCTATTATTTTCTACGTATTCCGTTACTTTTTGTGTATTCTCCATATTGGATAAATTGAACACTTAAACTCATTAGCTGTCTCACTGTCATTAGCTGTCTCACTGTCATTAGCTGTCTCATTCAAAGACGAAACATTACTGTCTCAAATAATAGAAACAAGAAGTGTGTATTAAATAGTTATTTTCTGCAAGTAATATATGAAATTGAGGTGATAAGAGTGCACAACGCAGATTAATTTTAATTATTTTAAAATGTTTATTTTGATGAATGGAATTAACTTGTCAATAAAATGGGGGTTGATAATAAACAGGGGTTAGGTTGCTTGGAATATTTTGCTTATATAATAATTCCATGTTCTGAGACATGTTTTCGATATGGTTTTTCTATGTGTTTGGGAGTAAAGATCACCAGAGTAGCAAAGTACGGGAGTACAATAGTATTGTACAATCTTGTATGATATGGTACACATCATTCCCGTCTAATCAATAACTGAAGTTTTATTTATCTGTGGAACCTGCGGTAAAGAATAGGTCTCCCTCTCTTTTCTGCAAATTTTCAAGCGTCCTTGTCCAATGCAGATGTCCGTGAAACCTCACGTATTAGACATTTACATCTACAATTCAGCGATAGAGCATGCCACTCATCTTGAATATGTTTGGCTCAGAGAAGACGATCCGCATGTTTATTACTTTTAACCCGTTACATGAAGTCTGACTGTATGACATGTATTGTATGTTTGTGACATATACCTAAATCATATTAAGGTAATTACGTTAAGTGAATTGTATCGTAGCTTCCAAATTATAATAATAATGATGTTACTTAGATAAATGTCTATATTATGATTCTTATTGTATTAATACTAGATACTTGGCATGTATTCGTATTATGTACTTAAATGTCAATAGCTCAAAATGCAATCTATTTAGTTTTAGTTATGTATTATATAAAATGAATATTGTTTTGTGAATGTATGGTCTAGACCAGTGGTCTCCGACCTTATCTCTACGCACTGCTCAACATTTGATAATTTAACTGAGGCTTGCTGAGAGGGAGACTGTGATCGTATACCTTTGTGGACAGTTTATAGCTCAGATTCCCAGAATTTGATGATTTTTCCTACAAACAACATAATTATATTACCCTCCACCTCCCTGTCGCCATATTTTCGAAAAAGGTAAAGAAATTTTAAATATTTCACGATTGCTTTAATTTTGTTTAAGAATATTTTCCAATTTTTCAAAAAAGAGGACCATTATTAGGTCTCGGATTTTAAATTCTATGAAAAGACCATCGTGTTACTTCCGCGGACCAAAGGTTGGAGACCACTGTTTGGTCTAGACTCAAGACTAACCTAACAAACCTTCTTCGCTTTTCTTCTACAAAATTATACACAGTACAAGTTCAATACATTCGTTGTACCTACTACGTTAAGATTATATTCAGTTAAATTTCCGGTATAAAATAGGTCTCTGTTAGTTTTTGAGTTTCCTGTGAAAAGCAGTTACTCGAAAAACTTTACGTTTAAAGCAATTAACATCTGCGATCAGTGATGACGTGTGCCAACCATCCTGAATGTCTTTTTTCATCGACTCGTAGAGGACAATCTACATGTTTATTAATGCAGTAGGTCATAACACATAGTACGAGTATATTCATAGATGAGCACTCTTCCTTTAATAACAATATCGTTGCGAATGTGTATATATATTATATACTTACTATATTATAGTCAGCATGTGGTTGTACTTCGTAAATGGAAGATTATAAAGGATTGCTCCTAAGTGTCACTGGAATACGGAAATGTAAATAACAAACAAGCCGAGTTCAAAGTCCTTTGTCGACCCACTTGCCACTAGATTCCCCTCACCCCCTACAGAGATCTATTATTTAAGTATGGTGGATTTATTTTCCGATTCTTGCTCTGCTCTTTTCTGTTTATTTAAGGCATTGAAATGAGGAAATTTGGAAATGAAGAAAATTTATGCGGTTAGAAAAAGTATGGAGTGAAAACTCCGTTCCAGATACAGTTCATTCAAACACTACTTTCACACAAAAATGTGTGTTATCGTTTATTTTTCATTCGGAATTATTATTTATGCAAATAATGTTGTTGTCACTTATAACTATAGTTATGGATATTTAGTTATATGAAAAATATCACTTTGTGTAGGCACCTACACCTGAACTTAGTGTGATTTTTTAAATTATTTTTGTGACTGTACTTCGTTTGTTAATGCTGCATGGTATGATGCACCCAAAAATATAATTTCATAGATATAAATAATTATTTATTTCTTATTATATATAATTATTGTATGTGTGTGTATATACGAACACACCAACAAGTCTTCTGATGAGACTTGTGACTTTATTTTTTTGTTATTATATAAAATACATATTTTGTTTCAAATTAATAAAAAACACAATAAATTATTTTGGCCAATGATTTTTTTTATTATTAATTTCACGGTTTTAATCCAGCTTCCATTAATTAGTATCAATTCAGCATAATAAAATTAAAATAAACCACTAAACGTATTACCTACGTGGTAATTAATATATCGTGCCATAGACTATGACCTTTTTTAAAAACTTTGTGATGAGCATATTCTATTCAATTTCTCACAAAAAATGTAATCCAAATTTTAATATTATTGCAAGAATGCCGTCAAGTAAACTCTTTTCACATTCTTTTGATCTAAATTGTATTCGGCCTGTGAAATAATTCTTCATACAACTTATATTGTTATACACAAGACTTGGTTTACTATGTGCGTATAGTTGAAATAGTAATAATAAATGAAATATGTACAAATGTTATTTCATAGTCCAGATGATTATAAGAATTTTAATGCATCCTCGACAAGTTGTTGAGTAAACACAAGTAGAAATGTTGTTGTTTTTGGAGCGTCATAACGTAGATCTTACGCAGAGTGTGTACCTACAACCTACATACATAATGTATTTTATTCATAACCATAGCAGTGACGTTACAAACTCGTAGTGAGTTTCGCAACTTCAACTTTTTTTTAAATTTTTTAATGGTGTTGAGAAGAAATGTGTTGAATGTTATTTCATTCATTCTCTGGTTTGCCTCTATGCATACCGCATTGACATATAGCTGTAATGGTTATGCAAAAGCAATGTTAAAATAAGTAAGTAATAAAAATTCTCATATGAAAATGCTATGGTTTTCGTTTAATTTGGATTTCTGTCTCTTCAATTCTCAAATCATTAAAAAAATAAATTCTTATGACGTCGTTTAGTAGATAAGCTTTGCATCTATTAATAAATTGTCCAGCTTTAAAGCTTCATCGGAAAATTTCGAATGCGAGCTAGTCCGTACCTACCTAGCATAATATTGTTTTCTAGTACAGTGGTTTCGTAACGCTCGGCTTTAAACGGTTCTTAAAATGTTGACACCATGTTTTAAGTCTTCTTGTTTTCTTAAAAAAAACTTGTTAATGTGATAAGATTTTGATGTATATACCAGTGGCGGGACTAGGCTTTTCACATCGGGCATGCTTTGTACAAATAAACTTTTTTACTCGCAATCGAGTGGACGTCTAGACGTCGAGACGGGACTAGGCTTTTCATGTTGGTCTTACATTCGTTATAATAAAAAAATGAAATAAATAAGATATCCAGAATGGTTGACATACCCTTTGCTGAATTTAAGATATTAAATGGTTTATATGCGATATCTCTTAAAAGACACTTAAAAACTTTAGTGGGAGATCTATTGTTTGCCAAAGACTTCATGGGTCCTTAATATAAATAAATAAAATACAAGAAGTCTGCGATACAAATAAATACTATTTTTAAGTATGTAAGTAACTTTTAAGTTAAATGTCGTAATTACTATACAATTTATTTTGTCTCGCGCATCCATCATAATATTAATTAATCCTTTATGAAGAACGTTTCAAGTCTAAAAACTATTAGCGATTGCACATAGTATCTACCTTCAAATTATTTTTAACTGCCTAGTACGTTACGCACGACTCACACAATCATTACACAACCAATACAAATAAAAACATACTCATATGGGTACACTATGCACCCAAACGTTATTCGTGCATGCTTGCATATTAAGTCCTTAAGATTGCACACATACAACCAAACATACACAATAATACACATGTATGGCGCGTCATTGCCTACTACGTATTCACACTAAAATTTAAGTGTGTGTTATTGAGAACAGATGCTACGTATAAAGCAATAACTTACTATTCCATTAATTTAGTTATCACGGTAAATTATTGGCTTTTATTAAAAAAAGTCAAAATAACGTATCGATTGTACACGCACTTCAATACAAATAGTACGTACTTTTGATAAAAACTCAAAAACTTACAAAAATTGTATATTTGCTGCGTATATTTTTGTGAATCGTTCTCTTTGCAACGAAATGTTTGGCGGCAAATTCAAACTAGTTTTTGATGATTTCAATATTTTCTTCATAGATTCTATGGGCATGCTGTGCTTTTTTGCATGTATGGCAGGCACGCGACTGGTATATACCTACATAGAGTCGAATTTGTTATAGGTAGGTAGATCCATATTATGATCTAGATTTGATACAGTGTGTTACGGCAATGTTGTACTGTATCAGCAGTTGTACGAAGTTTTAATGGCAGTGTATGAGTAAGTAGGTATATTGCATCTTATAAAAGTTATTCCGGAGTAAACCTCGCGGATTGTTGGAATTATAAATTTATTGTTTTGTTTATTCTAGTTTTAGATCTCACCGCCAATCTATTAATAACAGATACCTACATAATATTATATTATATTTACATATAGATGTAGACTCCACTGCCTATAGCAAATCATTTCGATAGAAGTAAGAGCTATGTTAAAATAATATTGTAGACAAAAAAATCCTTACATTCTAAGTTCAGTAATTGGAATAGGTACAATAGTTTTTTATTTCATGCTTGGGGTCGGAACTCTTTTTTGCTTAGCAGGTATATGACTGATGTAGATACTTTCTGCTTACTTACATACGTATCTGCGTTGCTGAGTATAAGTCTCTTTTCAAATCCCTTCTTTGTATATATTTTAAAGCAACAGGGAACCCACTTAGTGCTAGAACATTTTTTGACAGATCATCATCATTCGCTTCTGTGCCGTTGCAAACTTTATACTTATGAAAGTTTCTGCCCTGCCTCACCGTTGAGTATGTCAGGAATGTCATTTAATTAGAGGAATTATTCATTTACTTTTAATCATAATGAAACACATGACAGCCTTTTCGTGGAGAAATAGATATCGTATAGTATGTATTGAGTTCGTCGGTAACCTGGAGGTAGTCTCGGCCTCATGAACATGGGGTGCGCGGTTCGAACCTAGGTTCCGGGAAACTCCCCTTTCGAGCGTATTTTATTAGGCAGATGTATTAACTTACGATATCAATTCTAACTCTTCACCTAAAACATTCTCAGCTATATTTGAATCGTAATCTTAAGTTTAAGATAGTTAGTTACTGAAAATATTGCTGTAAGAAAAATCGCACAGTATTCTTTCATTCAGACAAACAAGATAATTTTCACAAGTGGGGTAACTAGCGGACCAACCACATGTAAAAAACACGCAAGTCATCTTTTCCGTGACAGTAAGTTTTAAAGGCAAATATTCATGTATTTTCTGATTCTATTGTACTTTCTACTACGTCTATTTACATATGAGCGCTTTAGTAATTATTATATGGAAAAATGTATTTCCTTTTTATTGGTATTATTATTGTTAGTTACATTGAATATTGTGGTAATATAGGGGAAGTTTTTTTGGTTTATAATATGTATAATATTGATTGCTATCTTTCTGACTGTGTTGACTGTTTGTTCCTTAAGAATTAGTAATAAATAAATATCAACAGGACAGTGATTGTAGTCATATTCTGTATATTTCATTCCATAAAGTTACTAGGAAAACTTAAATAACTTTTTTATTATTTAGGTATACCTATCACTTTAATTCTAACAATGTGTTATTACCATTAGTGAATAATATTATGTTTAGTGTTACCGATATCATTACTATAGTAGTATGTATTATTATTTAGTTTCGCGGTCAGAAGTCAATGGACGTGAGTGGATGTACCTATATAAAGTTATTAGATATAATATAGAGGCAGTAGATAAGTAAATATATTTGCATATAATAATTGTATTTGCTTACATTTCGATAACATGTTGTATGAATAACATCTAGGTGAGTGTAACAAAAACAATATGTAGTCGCACATTATAATAATAATAATTAATGTATAAGCATATATATTATTATTATTATTAAACATACTTACTGTTTTGTATCTCCCACACTAAATCTACTAAAATATAATTATATTTACTTACAATTCGGGATATTTTTGTTTTATGTGTTGTTACATTATTTAGTGGGCATAGCATATTATTTTTATCACAGAGTCCGTTTTATTATTGGATATCATAGTAAGTGTACTTAATAGTTGTTGTTTTTCCGCGATCGTACTTTTTTATTAGGAAAATTGTAAACAGTATTTCGGTATGCCCATAAGTATAACTTTGTTATAATGATAATATGATGTAGGTCAATAATTTATAAAAATCAATGATCGCAATAAAAGACGCATTTTATTCTTTGACATAACTTGAACGATTCAAACATGGATACGATTAATTACGTACCTTGTTATAGGTATTTTTATCACAGAACATACAATATCGAACTGTATATTTTTTCCATTTATTGTCTACAAAACTTTGATGTGTTAACATTTACAAACATTTCAGTTTTGGCTGATAAATTGATATTTTATTTTATTAGTTTATTAAATTAGGCTTCTGCAGTTGATAATAGAAGAGGGACGTCGAGGAGTGGGAAGGAGGCAAGATTGAGGGACGTCGAGGAGTGGGAAGGAGGCAGATGTCTTGGCTGCGGAATATACGGCAATGGACCGGAATAACACGGATGGGAGAGCTGGTCCGCACAGCACGAGACAGGGAAGCATTCTCCAGAGTGATCGCCAACGTCGGGGGGACCTGATATGGCACTCATAGAAGAAGAAGAAGTTTATTAAATTAGCTAATAGTTCTAACAAGTTGATCTGTTTATTTACCTACATCAACACAACACTTCCCACAATTGGAGTAACCAGTCAACTAGCTGCTCTATTCTATAAAATAATAATATACATTCAGGATGTCGATGACATATCCCAAACTCGAATTGAAGAGCACAAACTCAGCCTCAGGATTAATTAATATTTTCTTGGACGCATTTGACTCTGCAGGGACCAAATTATATTTTTTTAGCTACATATTTTTACCAAAATCAATAGATGCATATTAATTGAATTATTCGGGAAGATGAACCTATTTAAGGTAACCCGATTTTTTCAAAGAATGCAATAAAAAACATTTAAAAATAACTCTTCGTAAAAAAACTTAAGACAGAATAAAATATATAGGGATGCAATCTAAGGAATGCTGAGATCTGTTGCCTTTAATTCACTATTGTCATCGTGTTTTGTTATATGCTGTATTGTTAACCATAAACTAGATCTTGTCATATTGTCAATTTTTAAATACAAAGTTATTATTTTGATCCCTTGTCAGCTGTCCATATATGTATCTGTACACATGCAATATGGGATTATACTATAATCCGTTGGCTCCACGCTACCTACTTAGGGCCGATCTTATAAACATTTTAACAAATATCCGTTAGCATTTTGGTAAGTTGCTGACGGATGGCAGTTTGTAAGCCAAACAAACCGATGGGTGTCTTATAAAAGGTATTGCTATGATTTATTGTTTTTCTATGCATAGCAACGGTCAAATACACACGCATTATTGAAGTTTAACCTCGCAGCATTGCGTAATCACGTTTGAAAATATATTTTTTTTGTTTAAATTCAAGAACAATATTTCTTATGAGAAGTGAGGCATCACAAATACACTGTATATTTTAAGAGAAATAACCTTTTCTTTAGCGAACAAAAAAAATTTACTTATAAACCGACGGTTTAAGTGTCAAAACCGTTCCCAAAACAGTCGGTATACTAAACTACAGATTTATACCAAAATATGGCTAACTGACGTTTATAAGACGCAAAAGTTACCGATTTTTTCTTTTTTCGGTATATTTCGTCGGTTATGTAACTAACGGATGTTTATAAGATCGGCCCTTAATATACATATATTCAATAAGAGAGAAGGTAATAGATTCGTTATAAAGGCATTGGATTATAAATCCGAGAAATGGGTCTAGGAAAATTCACCGACAACAATTTGCCGACGGACAATTTACCGAAAACAATTCACCGAGAGGACAAATTACCGAGAGGATAATTCACCGACAGGATAATTCATCGACATACATTTCACCGACAGACAATTTGCCGACAAATACGAATAATATAATTCTGGCGTGGTCGGAAGTTCTTTTTTTAAAAAAGACATTGTTTCTTGTAGTGGGTGTTTAAATATGTTGTTACAAAAATACATAAACAATAAAATACAACATTACAAAACGTGATTATATTGTTTTGTATTTTTCGGCAAATTGTCTGTCGGTGAAATGTACGTCGATGAATTATCCTGTCGGTGAATTATCCTCTCGGTAATTTGTCCTCTCGGTGAATTGTTGTCGGTGAATTGTCCGTCGGCAAATTGTTGTCGGTAAATTATCCGGCTCCCCCGAGAAATATGCTTTTGCTATTGAAATTTTTGTCGATAATATTCATTCATTTTAAAGTTACTTGTTTGTAACTTTAAAATGAATGAATATCATCGACAAAATGATGTAATAAATAAATTAATTCTTTTCAGTGAAATCGTTAGTAGCATCACAGTTTTCTCCGGAATAAGAAATGTTTAATTATTTCTATAACTGATTGGTTTATAAGTTTGTAATGATCACTGCTTTTTTTACTGTATGTATGAATCTGTATATTTTTTTTTCTTTTTTGTGACAGTTGACACCGTATTTTCTCCTTCTCAAACTTCTTATGAGTGAGACATGTGATTTTGATTATTTTACTATTGATTGTTTTGATATATTTTGTATGTTAGTTTTATACATATTAGTTTTGACTGTTTTAATAGAAAGTTTTAGTTACTAATTTTTACATTTGACTCATATTGTGAACTTGTTTGTTTATTGATAGTTGACTGTTCATTGCAAATTAATTTTTAATGGTTACGCTATAGTACCTATTCATTCTTATTTATTTTTAAATTCTATGTTTTATATATCATCATCATCATCATGTCAGCCTCCCTGCGTCCATTGTTGAACATAGGCCTCCCCCATTGATCTCCACAGCTCTCTATCCTGGGCAGACCGCATCCAGCCGACCCCTGCAACCCGTCTTATGTCGTTGTTTCTGGCCACATGACCAGCCCAACTCCATTTCTGACTAGAAACTTTGTGAACGACATCGACGACCCTGGTCTTTTCTCTGATCCATACATTAGTTTTCCTGTCTCTCAGTGAAATACCCAGCATTCTCCTTTCCATGGATCTTTGCGTCACTGATAATTTGTGTAAAATTCTTTTCGTGAACACAAAAGTTTCACAGCCATAGGTGAGCACTGGGAGATCACAGGCATCAAATAGCTTCTTTTTCAGATAATTTGGGTATTTCGGGGATTTCAGGATATAAGATAATTTACCAAAGGCCGCCCATGCCAAGCCTCGTCTTCTTTCAATTTCTACCTCTTGATTCTCTCTTCCAAGTTTTACAGTGTGCCCTAGGTATACATAGCTATCAACTTGTTGGATAGCTTGTCCATCTACCGCGATATTACATGACTGGTTTGCATAACTCATGACTTTGGTCTTTGATATATTCATTTTTAGGCCTATTCTTTGGGACGCTGTGTTGACATCAATTATCATGTTTTCCAGTTCTCTATCGTTTTTGGCAAATAAGACTATATCATCTGCGAACCTTAGATTATTTAAGTTTTCGCCGTTGATGTTGATACCTGTGTCGCTCCAATCAAGGGTTTTGAAGACGTCTTCCAGAGCCAATGTAAATAATTTAGGAGATATTGTATCTCCCTGTCTTACTCCTCTTCTGACATGGAACTTTTCATATATAAATATGTTTAATTATCATTTTATATTTTATACTTTTTTAAAAAAAAAATTATTACAAAAAAATGTTTGTCAAAACAAATAAATGTCATATAATTTTCGGCCTTATATGATTGCCTGTATCGAGGAAACAGCTGATAAATAATTTCGGGCTTGATTGTCTTGAGGAAATAACTGATAATAATTTCGGACTTTGATTATCTTTAGGAAGCTGCTAATGATAATTTCGGGCTTTGATTATCTCTAGGAAACAGCTGATGATAATTTAATCGTTTCGATGCCGACGCAGTCACAGCTGACAACACAGCATTGCACCATTTTGATAGACACTAGATATAGTCATAATATAATAATCTCTCCTGATACATTGTATTATTATTAATATATACCTACTCATATAACATACCACTCTATTTAATTTCCTCGCATCAGCTTCAATACTTAGGTATCATATCGTTACATAACGACACCACATACATACTAACATACCGGGAAATATTTTTTATTTATTTATTTATTTATAATTTTTTTAAACATATTTACATAGTTAACAAATACATATAAATAAAAACATTATTTTCAATGACTCAACTTCAAAAAGAGAAAATCTCGTGTTTTGAAGTGAGTTACATTATTACAAAATAATACAAAAGTAAATAAAAAGAAAACACTATCAAAAACATTACCAGAATAAATCTTGAAACTTTCCATAAACTTGGAAAGAAAAAAAAAATATTTTAATTTAATTAAATAACAATATTTCCAATCAACAATCTATACCCGAAGAAAAGAAAAATCTACTTCAGTAACTTTTTTAAAGCTAACTTAAACTTAGCTATACCAATATTTGCTAGATCCTTGCAATCCACCGGCAAAGCATTATACCACTTCACTCCTAGGTAGGAGTAGTGGTTTTGCGCAAACGTTGTGTTTTTTTTTTGGTATTTTTATAAGACCACCTAGACGAGGCAATGTGCTAATGCACTCCACCGGGTGGATCAGATCAGTTATATATTATTATACTATCATTATATTATTATATATGATCAATATATTATTATACTAGCATTAAGCCAGACATCGCTCAGGGAACGTAATCAAATAAATCGACAAGATGCCTCCACCGAAACCACGTTTGTGACAATTTCTTTTTATATACCTATCAATTAAATATAGTAGTTCCAAGCCAGTCAGACATCTCTGTTGGAGAACCATGTTTACACAATGTAACATTGGGGTGCGCGTTGTGCCCAAATCCAGTTGAACAATAAAAAATTGAAAATACTCTTAACATAAATGAGAATCAATAAGCAACCTTCCTTAACATGACGAACTAAGTGGGTAAAAATTAAACAAATAAAACAATATTCAAATGTCTTAGTTTTACATATTTACAAGCTTGATGGTGCAAAAAAAACTTTTTGATGGTGTTTTTTACGAAACGATTTGGAGTGGCTTCATATTTAGCTCGTATCTCTATTGATAATTAATGTATTATTTTTACCTATGAGCAAGGATGTCGGTAGGTATATAAGTTTTCATATATGACGCTTTGGTTTCCCTGTTACTAGTCAAGTTGATGCGTCCATAAAATGTATATTAACGTTCATACATATCAACTAATGTACTAAAACATTGATGTAATGATTATGTTGTGGTTGGTAACTATGCGCTGGTGGACTTTTATCTGTTGCCTCTGGTTGGGTTAGGTCGCTAGGTCAACACTAGTCCACAGTAATAGCATAGCTACAGTTAGTTGCTACTGCCATACAACAATATATTATTACGCTACATACTGTTCTGTCTGTTCTGGTACCTGATTGATGATATTGCCTATATCAGCTGACATCTTTCGTAGGGGTGTTTATTGAAAGATCGAAACATATTTTTTTACAATAATTATCGAACTATGTACATATTTGACTTTCTTGTCTTTGTGGCGTATAGGTTTAGTTGCAAGACAGAGAAGTATATATTATCATTAAGTGGTACACGCGGGACATACATTTGGCAGTTGATAATTTTTCTGCATGTCTTGAAAATAAAGGTGAATACAATGTCTCTAAAATGTACGAAATAAATGTTTTTCGAAGAGGTACTTTATATTTATTATTTCATTATTTATTCATAAGTATAAAACACAGACGTGCCCAAAACACAATGTTATATTTTCCAATTTATTTTGTTCTTTAACATTTATTGTTTAAATTCAGTTTTTATTTTTCGCGGTACAATTCTGTGAAGCACCCGGCAAAGAAATAATCTCTCACTCTTTTCCTTAAGTTTTTAAATGTCCTGTAAAAGGTAGTATTCGAAAAAATAAAGTCATTTCACATCTTTAATTTGGAGATGAAGCTTACCATCCATATCCTAAATGACATAATTTTTTGTTGACACAGAGAGGACAAATTGCATGTTTACTGCATGCGGCTGGTCTGCTGGCTACCCCACTTGTGGAATAATCCGTGATGGGATAATAGTAATAGAAGTAGTAATTGTTTGTCATCTAGACATTAAACATTCGATTCAATAATGATATCGATGTTTTTAAAAGTGTTTCGCATCCCCATAGCTAAGAGTAATACCATCAATCTCTTGTTGGTCAACAACATGCCCCAGTTTATTGCTTTGTTTGTACCATATATACCTTTTTCATTTACTTATCTTAAATATCATTACTGTAGTGTTTGGACTTTGATACACAGTACAGGTTAAGTGAACCTTGAACCTTGTTTTCAAGTAAACAGTAGTTATGATGAGTGAGTAGCAATACTATGTAGTCTATATAGGTTGGCCGCCTGTGGAGAGCGACGCTCATTAATGGATAGAACCTTGACTTGCACTGTTAGGCTGCGTGTTTTGACAAATTGTGTTCGACAAATTATAATAGGAATTATTTATTGAATATATTGTGTAAATATAAAAATACGTGTCGTTATTCAAAAAGAACCTAATATTGTTATACTTGACCCAGTATACAATACGTGGCGCAGTTCGGTAGTTCGTGAATAATATTGTCAACACGCAACAATAGTTTTTTTTCCGCGCCGAAAGTTATTGTCGGCAGTACGCGGAAATAAAGAGTGAAAGGCAGTCTACAGGAGTAGAAAGGAGGCAGGAGTCTCCAAAGCCAGATAAGCCAGCAGTTGCAGGTAGCAGCAGAGAGACAGGAGTCTCAGAAGCCAGTTGGGCAAGGTTGCAGGTAGCAGCAGGGAGACAGGAGTCTCAAGAGCCAGTTGGACAAGTTGCAGGTAGCAACAGGGAGACAGGAAGTCTCAGGAGCCAGTTTGAGGCAAGGTGCAGGCAGCAGTGGGAGACAGGGGTCACCCAGCATCCAGGCGGAGCCAGTTGGTGGATCCAGGAAGCCAGGAGAGGAGAGTCTTGCTAGTCAGCCAGGCGGAGTCCATTGCAGTTGCAAGGAAATCCAGAAGACCGGGGCGATTGGAGGAGACTCTCATCAGCTAAGTCTATTTTTTATTCTTGGTTGTTGTTGCTTGTGGTATTTTCCGAAATGACTTCGAGAAGTTTAGAGCCGTTTTGTCACAAGACAATGAGTTGGCCTTCTTACAGGACAAGGTGGGAGAACGCCTTATTATTGAATGATGAAAGTTGGACTGATGTGAAGAAACGTGCTTTCTTCATAACATCGTTGTCCCAAGGCAGTTTCAAGCTACTGTCTGATCTGTGTTTTCCAGCTTCTGTGGAAAAACAGTCTTATAAAGAGTTGATTCAGATATTGAATGGTTATTTTAAAGAGGAAAAAAATGTATTTGAATCGCGTGAAATTTTTTTCAAGGCTACTCAAGGTCATTCGGAAAATGTTAAAGATTTTGCCTTAAGATTAAGAGAATTAAGTATAAATTGTGAATTTGGTTCTAGATTAGAAAGTAATATAAAAGATTTGTTTATAATCGGAATTAGAAATAAAGAGATTAAACAACAGTTATTTTTAAAATGTGATAAAGATAAAGTATCTTTGAACGAAGCAGTTGCTTTGGCTTCTAGTTATGAGCACATACTAGAGAGAAAAATAGAAAAAGAGGTAGAAAATTTTGAAGAAATTAGCCAGATTTCCAGGCGAAACAATAATAGTTTCAGTAGTACAGATACAGATTATAAGAAAAATAATCGACCGTCAAAATTTTCAAGGTTAAATTCAAATGTAAATACGAGTAGGTATAAGCATAATAAAAATGTTTCATGTTTTATTTGTAAGGGAAATCACTATAAAAGTGAATGTAAATTAAATAGAGAAATTTTTTGTAGAAAATGTAGTTCTAAAGGGCATTTGAGTGAAAATTGTTATAAGATACAAGGTATTTATAATTCGCAAGACACCGAAAACGATTTTATAAAATTAAATGTAAGAATTGAGAATAAAAATGTTGAATGTATTTTAGATTCGGGAGCGAATATTAGCTGTATATCTATTCAAAAATTGCAAGAAATATTCAACGAAAATAATATAATAGAGAAGTGTGATGAAATTAATTTATCTACGTATAGCGGGCACAGTTTGAATGTGTTAGGTATTAAACATTGTAAAATAAATCATAATGGAATGGAAAAAAATATTAAATTTGTTGTAACAGAGAGCGGGAATAAAATAATATTGGGTACAGATTTTATGCGTAGGTATAATATAGGTTACAAAGTACATAGCACGGAAGGCAGTGAATTAAACAAAATTGTTGCATGTAAGCCCATTGAAAATATTCCGAATTTCAGTGCGAACGCATCGCTTGCGTGTAATGTGAAACAACAAAAATTAGATTTTGTAAATAAAAATAATAGTTTTAATTCGAAATTAATTTTAGAGAGAAGTAAAAGTGATTATACATTGGAAAAAGTTGTTAAATATGTGGAAAAAAATAATTGGCCGTGCAAAAGACAGTTAAATGAATCTATTGCGAAGTTGTTTAATGTGAAGGAACATTTGACTGTGTACAAGGATTATTTATTCTACAGAGATAGAATTGTTATTCCGGAATCAGTTAAAGGTATTGTGATAAATTATTTGTGTAAAAATTATTCAGTTATTGGGAAAATGAAATCATTTGTTAGAAGTTATTTTTATTGGGTTAATTTTAATATAGACATTGAGAATACAGTTAAGAATTTAGTGAAAAAGCGGAATAACAATGGATGTAAATGTTTAAATAGGTATAGATATGAGAAAAGGTATGTAAATATGGAAACTTGTAAAGATAGTTCCAGGGGTTTGAAATTTGTCTCGGGGAGGAAAAAGGAATTTAATTTGGGTACATCAGTACTTGTCAAAGATCTCAGGAGTGAAAATATGGTTTTAGGTAAAATTGAAAAGATATTAGGAAATAGAACTTTTCTTATTAGAATCAAAGGTACTGGTCAGCTCTGGAAAAGACATATGGATCGGATAGTTGTGGGATCTGTGCATTGGGATGACAGTCCCTCTGATTAATAGTAGGAGTTTAGGTCCCCTCCCCCTGTTTGAAGGCAAAGCTCTCACCGGCTCTGAATTTTTCAGGTCAGATTGGAAGCCATTGGCGGGGACAGCTGAGACCCAGGACTTAGGCTGGTGGAAGACTTCATCTGGTGGCCCTGGACGGAAGGAAGAACATGTCTTCATGATGTATTTATAATGTTTGTCTTGTTTATATAGAATCATGAAATAAGTAGAGAACACAGTCACTCGCATTGGAATTGTATAAAGATTTAAATATGTAGTATAGAAAGATTTTCAAGGTTGTGAGGGGAGAGTGTAGTGTTTGGACTTTGATACACAGTACAGGTTAAGTGAACCTTGAACCTTGTTTTCAAGTAAACAGTAGTTATGATGAGTGAGTAGCAATACTATGTAGTCTATATAGGTTGGCCGCCTGTGGAGAGCGACGCTCATTAATGGATAGAACCTTGACTTGCACTGTTAGGCTGCGTGTTTTGACAAATTGTGTTCGACAAATTATAATAGGAATTATTTATTGAATATATTGTGTAAATATAAAAATACGTGTCGTTATTCAAAAAGAACCTAATATTGTTATACTTGACCCAGTATACAATAATTACTTTTATTAATTTTTCAAAATTACCAACTCGTCTTATATTAATATCATTTGATTGGCCTATATGTTAATGTGTTTATCTAAAATTACACCTCATCCTTTCCTAGTTAGAAAAAAAAACTCCAGATAATCACTCTGTCAAAGTTGTCGTTGGTTAAACATTTTTATGGTGTTTTTTGTTCTCTGTAGTTTAATGGCCGGTTTCAATAATCTATCTATCCGCTCCTGTCGATTGAAATCTATTGTGTTCTATATTTTGAATCATACATTTCAATCGATAGTCACGGATAGATAGGTTATTGAAACCGGCCATAAGTCAGTTCTCTTTTCAAAATTAGCTTTATCATTTTGATAAATATCACAAATAAATCAAAATCAATCATAGTTTTAATTTTTTAATAAATATAGGTCTCCTGCTGTTCATCATAATCTTTACAGCACGTTATTAGACAAAATACATAGGTAACTATAAAGAAGTTCAAAGCAATCAAAGATCATATACATTGTTGAACAAGCTATCAGATTTAATATCAAAACTTTTATTGGTAATGAACCATCGTGACATATTCCACAAGTTATATAACTAATCAAAAATGACAACCGTCAAATGTTAGATATCTACCTAAGTATATTACATCACCTTAGCTTCGTGACATGCACAAAACCAATTACTTACTCCAGACGAATTGTTACATATTATATTACTATGTCTTATGTTACTGTCCAAAGATTATATCAGTACTAATATACTATTTTCTTCTATCCATACCTTACTATTAGTTTGTATAATACCTAGCTTATCAAAGGTTGGGACTGTTGGGACTAGACTAGTTGCCTTGGGGACATCTAGCACGCAAGCGACTTACTCTCGAATAATTAATAAGTATTACTGAAGTCTTTTTACTATTTTACGTGAGGTATCTGATTACCTTACAATGTATCCTAATACCTCTCTCTATTACCTTGCCGATAGTAATACATGAATGTCTCCATGTTATACCTAAACAATTTTATAAAGAAGTAGGTACATTAATCCTCAATACAATCAATGTACAAAGAGCGAGTTTATCGCAATGGCGCGATGTTTTCTAACGAACCGTTTTCTGATTATATTGTTTTTATTTTACTTATACTTTTCCAATATCTGAATGGTATGATTTTTGTTTGCTATGTCATAAATTTACCACTCTCGTGATACATCAAATACCGAATATTCTGCAATCACAGAGATGTATTTTGGGGCAACTATGAAACTTATTATCCAAACTATTCTTATCGATCTAACAAGTTTATCATAGTCATAATTATTGTGTATCTTATAGATTTTGAACTGGGTATCTAAAACTATTGGTATTGTCTTTTCTTTATCACAAAAACAACAAACTCGTGACTCCTTGATTGTTATTGATTGCGCATTACAAAGCGGAAATTTTGACACTAAACCACATGAATATTTAACACGCTTAATTAAACCATCGTCGACATAATAAACATCATGTTATGTTTTTAGTTTTTATCAAACTAGTTTTGTAACAGATGATTATTGTTGTTTATCATTGACATTGCCAGAGTCTTGATTGAGCGTTACTCTATACAAGGTGATTTGATTTACTCGTAGCTGGCTTAGCAGGTTTTTGATGTGTAGTACCCAGCAAAAAATAGGTCTCCCAACCTTTTATGCTATGGCTTATTTTTTATTGGCACGGAGGGTATAACTTGGGTGTTTGTTACATGCAGTTAGTCCGCTGGCTACCTCGCATGTGGGAGATGTCGTGATGTTAGGTATAGTATGGTAGAATTTAGACCGTTTTTTGTTAAATTTTGACAGGATTTAACCATCGCAAAATTCGTCATTTTCATATTCAAGGACCTAATTTGATATATTAATGTGACTCATATCTCACACTGCATGTATAATCACATAAAATTTGGTTCTCTGTTTGCTGTTTGTTCATTTGGTTTTCATATATTTAATGTCATATTATTTTGTTAGAATTGTCACTGCTGTATTTGTATATGTTATGTGTAATTATTTTGTCATGTAATAGGCTTATGCCGTGAATTTATGTAAATAAATAAATATAAAAGCTCATCAACACTAACGAAAATTTTACTGTTATTCATTTTTCCATTTTACTTAGTAATAGAGTAATAATTTGTTGCAATAATTAATTAATTATTATTATTACATTTACGATTGATTTTTTTGTATTATTTATTGATCACAAAATCTTTTAGTATCTTTTTTTTTCTAATATATCTATCAGAATCCTCAACTTAAATGTGGTCACTCTGCTTTTCATACGAGTAGTCTCACTACGAGGTCATTTATTAAATTTTAATATCCTTGAGCAGTAAAATTAAAAATGATATTATGTTCCCTTTACGTATTTCTTACGATTGGCAAATCGAGAATTTTCAAATTCAAATATTTTGTAGAAATTGTATTTTACACAATATATTATATACATGCAAGGAACACAATCAGGCAAATATTTTATATCTATTTTACCTTCAAAATTGAGCAGAACTCGTGCTTTGAGGGATTATTTTACTATATATTTAATAAATTCATTGCAATAGTCAATCTCTTCTTTTTATTTCATTTTACGGCAATGCACCCGCAATCGAGTGAATTATGTATTAAATCTCAAATACATTCAATAATTTTCTCTATATGAAAAAAAAACAACACATTTACCATCAACGACACACCACAACACATCTAATTCACCTCAATTGTTCTCCCAACATCGACGTTATCTAATAATAAGTATTAGGCAACATTATTTAATTTCTGATTAAATAAGTAAAAAAGACAGCTTGCATGTTTTATATGCAGCTGGTCTGCTGGCTACCCCACTCGTGGGATATGCCGTGATGGTATAGTAGTAGTATAAGTAAAAAAATGTAGATAAGTATATTATGTCTAATGGTTATATGGTATTGAAATGAACAGATTATTTACTTATTCCACTTGACTGAATTTATTATATTTACTAGCTGGCTTTCAGTAGATTCTAATCTCATTGTCGGACAAATAAAAATGCGGGTTGGACGAGTGAATGCAGCACTTGGTGTTAATCTTTTGACGGGAGTGGTAGCTATTATGAATGTCAGCTAAAAAATAAAATCACGTGGAAACACTAAATATCTATTTTATTTTTTCTAAAATCGTATAAACTTTTATTTATTCATTATTTACTGTAGATTGGATTACAAGCATTTTTTTGTTATTTTCACACCAAGAAACGTTGATAGATACGTTGAAGTTTGTATATTTTAATTTAATACGAAATTAGTACTAGAGAGACTCAATATCTTTGTATCTTTATCAATAAATAGTAATTAGTAGAGTTTATTATAGTAGAGTTCGTCGGTAGCCTGGAGGTAGAGTCTCGGCCTCGTGAACATGGGGTCCGTGGTTCGATACCAGGTGCCGGCAAACTCCCCTTTCACGACACAAGCTTTTAGTAGCTTACTGTGAAAGGTGTATAAGGTTGTATTTGGGTTTATAAGAAAAAACCCAGATATATCTTTTTTTTTTTAAAAAAAATTGTTTTATTTTTATTTACAGTTTTGTATCCCACAATTTAAGTAGACGCAAATATTTAACTTTTTTAATGTATATTTTTTATTTATTTCCCAGGGGTGCTTCAAGGTGTAACCATTCTAAGTCCTTGCCGAGGGCGCACGCTGTGGGAGCGCCAACATGACCAAGAAATTCGAGTTCAACTGGCAGATACCCGTTCCAGAACCTTTATTGCAGGTAATTTAAATTTATGAGACGCACATAATACCGCATTTAATTAACAAATACAATCTACACGTGTGTAGGTACTAAAGTGTATTTTTAAATAACAAGTTTGTATTGCAAAATGAATGTCAGCGATTTAAAACTTTATTTGCTCACAATATATGGTTCATAATTATTATTATGATCGGACAGTAAGTGTGTTTAGACTGGGCCTACAAACGAACAAATCGATTAATGTTTTTTTATCTCCTTTCATCTCCCTGTATATGTATAAGAGAAAAGAATGGTAGAAACAACATTTCTATCTATGATTTTATTTAGGCACAACTTGTAAAACTCCATAATTTAAATTTATAAATTACAATTAATTTGTTTTACAAAATATTTAAAATAATGTGACATATGTTTCGGCTGCAATGCAGTATGATTATGGCATTGCAGCCGAAACATATGTCACATTATTTTAAATATTTTGTAAAACAAATTAATTGTAATTTATAAATTAAAAAAAACATTTCTATCGTTTCTTCTTAATCCTTTTTGCACCTATTTAAAAAAAATATTTTAGAAAACTAATCACTTTAAAATTGAGATTGTTGTATAATTTAATAAAAATCTAATTTTTGTGCGTTTTTATTGATTTATTTTATTACACAATTGATATTAACTTTTTTCAGGGAGCCGTTTTTGATAGATGGACAGAAGAAAAGGATAATACAGACTACGAGCCCAACTGTCTATTCAAAGTTGACGAATATGGCTTCTTTATATACTGGAAGAGCGAGGGCAAGGTCAGTGGAAAACTATTATTTTTTAAATTATTTATTATAATCTTTTTACACATCATCACTCACATTCTCACATGAGAAAATTACCAAATTTAATTACATAAGAAAAAATGAGATCATATGCAGTGGCGAGATTATCACTTTATTCGTGAACTTTTCCAAAGCTATGAAATATATTTTTTTTATTTTTTTATCCATTATATGACGCATTTTCAGAAATTCGTTTCCTAAAGCAAAGTTTGATTTCTAAAATTATTTGATACACACTCATTGGCTAAATGAGTTACGTGGAGAATATTTAGCCGTTAGAATCTCTTTCTGCTGCTGAAAATGTATTTCAGATATTTCTATTTATTCAGACATTCCCTGCTCTAAATACAATATATTTTCACGCATCCAATTTACAATTTGCAATGCAATATTTCTCATTAATTGCAGCGGTAATGTGAACATTGCTTCATAATTGAGCCAGTGGTGACATATTTACTGTCACAATTTCAACTGTTTTGTTGATCATTATCAAATATGACGTAAATAATTCTTTTCTTTCGTATATAATTTTTTTTTATTTAATTAAAATAAACATACATTACAATTTTGATTCATAAAATGTTAACTTATATAACACAAATATATATATTGCTGTCCCATTTGAAGTTGAAACTTGTGTATAATACCTCTGTAAATTTCATTTTAAAACTTAAACTAGACACATTTTCAAAATACAAACACGAGAAAATGAAACCTTTTTGAATATGCTTTCATGTTATTTTTTATCGGTTTTCCTCCTTCCCGAGTTTAAAAAAAATCTAGTGGATCCTTATGCTAAATTCTATGTTTGATAATATCTATATAACATCTATTAGAAGATCTATTCGGAAGTATCCAAGAATTATAAACAATGATTTTGACTTAAAGGGTTCGCAATTCTTTCTAAAATAAAAAACAAACCTTTTTCATCTGCCTTCTGATTTTTCTTGCATATAAAAGGAATTGTACTCAACTTAATTTACTGGTTTTTTTTGTTATTCTTACATATATTAAAGCATGATGATTTGCCTGTTCCAACCGCCAACAGAACTTCAAACTCTAGTAGCCCGCATACCATTCCGCCTCCCACTACACCATCTGTGATGGCAACACACACAAACATAAACAATCAAACATTCGATATCACTGAGCCGATTCCACCAACATCCATCGGTCAAAATAAGTTAAGTGCAGAATTGACCGATTTTATAAATATTAAGTTGGAAATTTTCATTAAGAACTTGTCATCTAGATTTGACGATATGCTAAAAAAGATGGATGACAAATATGAAGGACTGCTTGAATCGATGAATTTTTATGTAAAGAAAATGGAAGAGTTTGAGATTGCTATTAAGAAATTTGATGACGTCACTCATGATTATCAGATTCTCAAGAACGAACATCAAGTAACACAGACGCGCCTACATGTAGCAGAGCAGCAGGTTTGTGAATTAGAACAGCGCTTAGATGATATGGAGCAACGTGCAAGACGCTGTAATGTGGAGGTGCAGAACATAACTGAACATAAGAGCGAAAATTTGCTGAACGTGGTCAAGGCATTGGCAGATAAGATTGGGATTCCTGTTTCCCAAAACGACATTGTTGCGGTTCACAGGGTTTCGCACGGTGCGGCCACCAAAAATCGTCCCAGAAACATTGTAATTAAATTCTCCCAGCAGAAAATGAGAGATTCTTTTTTAGCTGGTGCGAAAGCAAAGCGAGGATTGTTAACGGAAGATATTGGAGTGTCGGACGGGAAGAGGAAGATATATATTTCAGAACATTTGACACTAAAAAACAAACTGTTGTTCAGAGAAGCTCGTCAAAAGTCGAAGTCCTGCAACTGGAAGTTCACTTGGGTAAAAAATGCAAGAATTTATGCAAGAAAAGACGTAAACGAACAGGTTGTAGCTGTAACCTCCATCAGAGAACTGGAGAAAATTGTATAAATATACTAATTACCTCTACTAATTACCTTGGTGTCATATTTTCCTTGAACTTTGCCTTTTTCCTCACTTTATGTTTTTATTTTTATGCAGAGTGGTCGAATGGGTCGCTGCCTAATAGACTGTATGTCGTGGGCTCCGGTGGGCGTGTCGTATTGCCGATAATGGCTTTGTGTTTACTCAATTCATATTAGGCGATTTAAAGATATATTACCAGAATTGTAGAGGGCTTAGAAGCAAAACCAGCTTATTTCGCTCAAATGTCTTAATTAGTGGCTTTGATATCATAATCCTTACTGAAACTTGGTTGAATGCCAGTGTTTTGAATGGTGAACTCTTTGGTGATAACTATAGTATATTTCGCAAAGATAGAGACCTTGCAGCCACGAATAAATGTGACGGCGGTGGTGTACTGATAGCGATATCACGTTCTCTTAAATCTGTGCGCGAACCCAGATGGGAAACCATGGGTGAAAATCTTTTCGTCAGGCTCTCACTGTCATCTCAGAAAGATGCTGAAAATCTTAAGGGATGTAATGCCATATTAGGTGTAGTCTACTTTCCTCCGGCTACGTCGGTTGATGAATACGAACATCATTTTAATAAAATTTCAGATGAAATTATCGAGAACGGAAATCAAACTCGTATTTGCATTATAGGTGACTATAACATCCCGGCTATAAAATGGTATAAAGGTAACAAGGGTGTGACTGGGTCTGCGGGTCTGAGAAGTAGCTCACAAGCACAGACTCTCTTAGAAGCCATGCATTTTACGAATGTTGATCAATATAATTTGGTTGAAAATAAAAATAACTCAATTTTAGATCTAGTCCTATCTAATATCAACTGTAGGGTTGAAAAATGTGATTTTCCCTTGGTGCCTGAGGACGGTCATCACCCTTCTTTGCTGGTGGATTTGCCGATGGCTGCGGAGGAGAGGACTCGACTGCAGGTAAATTGCACACCTAAATACAATTTTCACAAAGCTAATTTCGATCAGATAAATTTTGAACTAACCAGGGTGGATTGGGATAAGATTCTTGAATGTGGGGATGTGAATAGTGCGGTGGATGTGTTTTACAAGACTTTTTTGTCAATTATTGATAATAACACTCCAAAAAAATTTCCTAAAACATCACATTTTCCGGTATGGTACACACGGCCGACGATCACATTGGCGAGAATGAGAGACAAGTATTGGAGATTGTGGAGAAGATATCGTAACTCATGTGATTACTCTATTTATTCAAATTACAGGGCTCAACTTAAACAAGCCCATAAAAGAGATCACAAATTTTTTATTAATAATGTTGAACAATCGATAAAAACTAACATCAAACCTTTCTTCTCCTACATCAACAGTATGAAAACATCAAACAACTATCCTGGCAGTATGTATTTTAATAATACTGCATCGTCCGACCCAAAAACAATTGCCAATCTTTTTTGCACGTTTTTTCAATCGGTGTTCAACGAGAGGGTTGCTGATAATTTTGATGACAATCGCAATGAATGTATCCAATCTTTAACTAATTTGTCTACTCTAAAAATATTAAACTCTGAAGTTTATGAGAAACTAGTAAATTTAGATGTAAATAAAGGCCAGGGTCCTGATAAATTGTCACCCCTAGTATTGAAAAGATGTGCACCCCACATTGCTAAACCTTTACGTATTCTCTTTAATAAGAGCATCAAAGAGGGATGTTTTCCCGTAAAATGGAAAACAGCAAGCATCACACCTATTCATAAAACAGGAGACAAAGCTGACATAAGTAACTATCGGCCTATTTCAATTCTTTCTCCTATATCTAAAGTCTTCGAATCTATAGTTAAAGATCACATGTTTCACTTTTTGGAACCACAATTGTTAGAGGAACAACACGGATTTATGAAAGGTAGATCCACAGTCACAAATCTCCTAGTTTATGCTGAATTTCTGTTCTCATCAATGGATAAGCGTGTTCAAGTCGATTCGGTATACACAGATTTTAAAAAAGCATTTGATAAGGTGGATCATTCACTTTTACTAAACAAACTTTTCTTGTATGGCATTCATGGCGACCTCCTTAGATGGTTAGAGTCATATCTATCGGATAGATTAATGTCGGTAGCTATGAATGGATTCAATTCGGACTATATTAGGGTAACATCTGGAGTGCCTCAAGGCTCAGTTCTTGGACCTCTTTTATTTACGGCATTCATCAATGACATAGGTGGATATATTCACCATTCGCAATTTTTACTTTTCGCGGACGATTTAAAAATTTATCGACAGATTCGCTGCATAGAGGACGCGCAGAAGCTTGAAGAGGACCTTGTTAGAATTTTCGACTATTGTATATCCAACAGACTTGAATTGAATCTTAAAAAATGCAATTCTATAACATTTACAAAAAATAAGAAAATAATTGACTACAACTATAGTATAAATGGTATAAATTTGGTTCGACTTAATAAGATTAGAGACTTAGGTATTATATTTGATGACAAACTTCATTTCGAGGCACACATCGATGAGCTTGTCGAACATTCTAATAGGTTGTTGGGCTTTATTTTGAGATCGACTAGCGAGTTTAGGGATCCCAAGACGATGCTAACATTATATGTTGCACTTGTGCGTTCTAGACTCGAATACTGTTCATCGATATGGAATCCGCTGTATGACAAATATATTGTGACTATTGAACGTCTACAACGGAAATTTTTGCGAATGTGTGGACGCAGATATCGAATAAATGTGATGGACAACCTTGTTGACTTGTCAATTCGTCGAGAACTTATCGACGCGTGTGTTTTAAGGAGAATTTGTACATCTGATGTCGATGTTCCTCGATTATTGGCTGGAGTAGGTTTTCGTGTGCCGTCAGATAGAAGGTCGTATCGTCCCCTTTACTTAAGTGCGGCTCGCACTAATGCTGGTTTGAGAAACCCTCTACACCGCATTATGAGTACTTATAATGCGAAGTTCGGTGGTATTGACATGTTCGCCGGTAGTGCTCGCACTTTTAAAATGTCAATTTTGCAGGTTATGTGTAGCGATTCATGACTTCGATTTTCTCTGCATCTCTTAATAACTGTTCCTATCATTGTTTTCCCTTCCCTTTGTACATCATGACACTCAAATTACATAAATTACAAGTTTTTGGTATAAATGATTTAAATTATATACAGGTAGGTAAATTTTGTTTTTTTGTTTTTTTTTTTTTTTTTTTTTTTTTTTGTTTACATTTTGTGTTCATAGTTTGTAAGTATTTAAAAAAAAAAAAATAATAATTGTTTCATTTGAATAATTCATTAATGTTTATATTTCAAAATTTTTGACTTCTTTTTGATTGCTTTTATATTTTTGATTGTGTATGACAACCGAATGGGCTATAATATAAAATAAATCATTTAATATATGAACACTTATAAATTGGACATTGCATTACATACTTGTTAATCAAAATTATATATCTGTACTAAATTTATATGTATTGTCTGTAGTGTTCCGTCGATTTGAATAAATAAAATAAAATATATAAAAGTCTTCGTATTATGTCTTTCATTATCTAAGACAAGGGTGGCCAACCCGCGGTCCGCGAAGCATATGCACACTTTTTTTTAACAATAGTCTATTTGGTACAAATACCCGTTACTTTTTTGAAAGAAGTATTTTGAGAAAATATTCTTAAAGAAAATCGAGGAGTTTTGAAATATTTCAAATTCCTATACCATTTTGAAAATTTAGCGACGGGGGGGTAGAAATTTTAAGGTGAAGTAAAACTATCAAATGTTCCATATATATGGAGTACCTATATTGTTGTGCGGCCCGGTAGGAAATCTCTTTCTGAAATTTGGCCCGGCTGCTGAAAAGGTTGGCCACCCATGATCTAAGAGAGCAGTTTGAGAATGCTGACGGTTCCTCGTAATAATAGTATGAAATATTTACTGAAATACTAAGATTTAAAAACAATGATAATGTAAAAGTTGTGAAGGATTCCGAAAGTTACATCGCAGTTAACTTGGATAGAAACATTGCTAAGGAATATGTGTAGGTATATAGTTACAATCTAAGAATTCACATATGACAAAATGACGTCACTCCATAAGCTCAAGAACAAGTGGTTGGGGATGTTCAAGTAGGTGGGAGTCAACGTTGTTGGGATGGAGAAGGAGAGGGATACAACGAAATACATATAACTACAGCTGGAAAGGAAAAGTACATAATAAAATCATACATACGTTTATGTCTACAGATGAAAACTCAGCGAGAAATGACACAAGTTGGCTTTTATATTAACATTTTATCTAACCACTATCGACAACCGCTTGTCCATTCGATACAAGAAACTTTTCGAAGGTCTTCTTCAGATGGAAATAATAATTCCTTGAACAGTTGTGACCTTGCGTCCATAACTTTTCAATCCGATACTACACATCAAGTTATTGCTTTTGCTCACAATACTTTGAGTGAACATAAAAATTCCCTTTTGAGTGAAACAAAATCATATTTAAAGCGATTAGTGCTATTATTATTTAAGATGTTTACTTGTTTATTCGCATCAATAGAAGTTTTGCCAAGGATGATATTTCTGATCAATATTTGTCTTTAATTCACATTCTTTTTATTATTATTTTAATTTTAATTTGATTTGTTTTACATTATACTATTATTATTGATATCACGAATAAGTCTGAAATTCAAAGTGAGTAGTCGTTGCAAAAGTTAGCATAAACATTGAATTTCTCATGATGATCTCATGCAGACTGAGCTAAGGTGATCTGGATGCATCCTTTTGTTTATAAATAGATCGAGCAACTTTCTTTTGTTTTAAGAAAAACGTCAAGGGCGTGTTCTTATGACTTTTGTCAAGTGATACACAAGCAAATTACATTTCATTAGTTATCCGACTCATGGGAATATATTACAATATAATACAATAACACATTTTCACGTTACGTTTTCGTTCCGTTAACGTTCGAGTATAGACGAAGTTGCAAGCAAGTGTCAATTTCGTTGCTAAGATACACAATAGTTACAAAAATTAACGCTTTGGCGCAACATCGTCTGCATTTGAACGCTAACGGAACGAAAACGTAACGTGAAAATGTGTTATTGACTCAGGCCTCAGGTCAGCCCTTCAGGCTCCCCACCACATATGGCACCTCTCGTGCTACTGTAGAATTTAGAATTGGATTAATAGAAGTCCTCAGACTTCTGCATTATCCGGGTGGTCGGATAGAAATAGTTGAACTTGCCAAAACAGCATAGGTACATTGTAATCAGAAATGGGAAAATTTAATTTTGAAATAACTTGACTGGATGGCTTAAAGAGATATGGAATATTCTCCGTGGAAATGATTCGTTCATTGTAGACAATTGTATTCAGCTTAACAAAGGAATCCTCTCTTACATATGTACCCAGTATTGTAATAGAGATATATTACATACTTATTATTATTATGTACATATCTTCGACTTGGAGACTTGACTGACTCGAGTGGTTTCCGCTTCCTGTGTGTAACCTTCTCTCAAGATCACCAGCTTGACTATATAGTACAGTACTCTGTTCAGATGTTCAGCTTACTGTATAATGTATCACATGCCTATGTAGAGATACTTTTCTGAAACCATCCAGTGTCAGAGACATGAAAGTATGGACTTGTTGAGATTCTCTGTGAATATGTAGGGTTTCTTATAACGCAGTTATATTATTATTATACAATACACAATAAACTGTTTTTTTTTTCAGTATACCTATCTGCATAACATAATACTGTATTACGTACATTAATTACTACATACCCTTATATTTTCTGACAGTAACATGTTATTTAGAAGTTTTTTTTTTATTCAATTCGGTTTTCATTTAGTTAACGTTTACAGGATGGAGTTTCTTATCGATAAACCGAAACTTGACAAAATGGCTTTTTTCGATGGTCTTAATATGTTAAATATTCGCACTGATGTAACACACGACTTTGAGACTAAAGAAATTATAACTGTCTAAGTAACATAGTTCTAATTGCTTCTGTTCAAATTCTTTACCGATGGAAATTTTATATATTACCAGAGCGTCTTAATATCATTTATATTATATACAGAATTAAAAAAACATCTCACTCTCTCTCTCTCTCTCTCTGCCATCTCGACATCTCTCACAAGTGGGGTAACTAGCGGACTAATCGACCAATAAATATTCAAGATGTCTACTCTATACCAATAAAAATGAAACAATTCAGAATGGGTTGCTTACCTCAACGCTCAATTGAAGTTACCAATCAATATCCTCATTACATTTAGAAAATAATAATCTTGCCTCTATAGGTATACCTATAGCTAAACAACGTTAGTAAGAATACTTCGAACACACAATCTCTATTTCCTAAGTAAGAAAATATTAATTTTAATCTTGAGATTATATCCGCTGATAAGTACTTAGTCGGATTGTGGATGTGCTGGTATGGGGGGTGGGAAATGGGATGAGGTATGAAATGAAAGCAGGATAGAGACTGGCTGGGTATATAATTCCAGCTGATAGTAGTTACATAATGATAATATTATTATTATAGGTAGTACATATCTACTATACAAACACAATGAGCAGTTGTCATTGGATATTTCATAATAATATGTACTTTTTGTATCGAAAGGAATTGTGTTTGAGAGATTAATTTAATAAATGTTATGAAAATTTTATTAGCTACACATCTGGGTATTTCAACGAAATACTTCATATCAGTCACATTCTTAGCGTAATATAGGGAAAATAGCATGCAGTACAAAATACACATTATACATTTTTTAGAAATACTTGCATTCGCTGGATATAGATGCACTTTGTAAATACATATATCTCAATCAGTCAGACATTCTCTGTAATACGAACGTATTGATGATTATTACTAGGTAATTTTTTTAGTATATCCAATGATTATTTTTGGAAGAAAAAAGGATTTTCAAAGGCATGAATGATCTACTTTCATTACTACATGTTTATTTATTTATTTACATGGTACACAACATATGAAAGACATATAATAATATAAACATGTAAGCGACAAAAACATTCCAATAGTCTTTCATCCAAACAGTGCACACTTCAGCAATAACATTAAATAATTTTCATGAATATAATATCTCAGTATCTGAACGAAGGAGTATGAGGAAGCGTGGGCGTCCGAGAACCACGTGGCTTGATCACATGGATCAAAGACGGCCGTGTGTTAAGTAAGAGATAATTGAGTAACAGACGTGCGTGTCTGAGAAATTGTATGAATGTAAAAGATGTGAAAAAGTATATAAGGATGGATCTATATGGCGTTCCGTTGTCTCTGCCTACCCCACTCTGAACACGGCGTGAGGGTATAGATCGGTGGATAGATATAATTATCATAGTAAGAGGTTACTCAATGAATTGTTTATAAAAATATACTTCTCTCGCCCTGTGTTGCAGTAAAGGAAATCTATCTTTAAGTGTGGTAGCCAATAGACACACTGCATGTGTCCTCTATGTACCAATAAAAAATAAGACATTCAGGATGGGTGGTATTGGTATCCTTCATCGCTGAACTGAATGCGTTAAATCTAAATGTACAGAAAACTCGGAAATTTTCAGCATTTCGTTGAAATTGTACCTAAAGAGAATGTTTCTTTACGGAAGTACCTAATTAAATTACTTATATAATAGATTCAGAGTGGTCGTACATATTATTATTGATTGTAGGTACACACTAACATGTTGTTTATTTTGATAGTTTTTAATGGTTTAGTTTATAGGGCTTCCAACATGGTACGTGTTGAAATGGTCAGGGACGGTATTGTATCTACATCAAATTATTGCATACAGTCAGTCCCGTTATAGTGATATATAAAGAACAAGGTAAAATATTCAGATATTTATAAATATTGAATATGTATTGGATTTTTAAATATGCGCTCTTAATTAAACCGTGTTTTGAAACAGAAATATGTGTGCAATTTAACACGATCACCTGAATAATAAATCTGTGTTTAAAAGTGGTGACGCCAATAGTAGTCAATTTGTTTTAAAAGTTAAACGTTTTTGAACCTTGCGAAGGATTTCTTGAGTTTTTATTCTATACTACCTTCTACAGACGCCCACTGACGTGGTAGGGTCGGAGATCCCAATTATACTGGCTTATGGTACTGATGAACTTGAAAGAGTTAAAAATAAAAAATAAATTTTCACTTGTCATTAGCCCAAACGGATAAATAGGAGTCCTTGGATTCCTGAAATACCCGAGAAAGAGGTTATTCCAACATACCTTCGACAGAGAATGCTTACTGAAATAGAAAACAAATTGTCAATTTTCTTCGCTTTAACGAAATTCTTTCATTCAGTTTACAATTCACCCAATTTCAGGAGTTTTCAACAAAAAAAGAGCTCGTATAATTTTGTAAGAGAGTGCAAGTTATATTCTGCACCAAATTTTCGTTACTGTGTAATTTTCGTTCAATCGATGTTCGTTATAACAATATTTGATTGTATCATAAATACAGTTTGTGGTTTTATTATTACGATGATATATAAAGTAATACTTAGTCATAACATTGAAGCAATAATAAAATAAATATAATGGATCTACTCACGAGTGTTTAATTGAGGAGGAGTGAATCGGTGTAATCTAAACAGAACCAAATCATAGACAATTGTTTATATTATGGTAAATGTATCTACATGTCGTCGCCAGAGAGTTGAATAAGACAGTTAACTGAATAGCTAGGCAGCTAGTTTAACGACGGCATTCAATAGAAATGTCCAACATTTTGCTTGATCGAAGCTAGCCTGATTTAGATTCTTTATTTATCACTGTGATTTAAGGAATGATAAACGTTGCATTTAACAATCCAGTTAGACTTCTGTTAGCCATTCAGTTGAATGCCGGTGTTTGACTTACCGCCTAGACCTTCAGGGCGGCAACATACCTACTTACTTCGTTTAAGGCAAATCGTATTCACTCTGTATATTGTGTATCACATAAATATTTTAGTCAGTTCGCATTTGCTAGATTAATAATAGGGAAAACAATGCTCTCTGTAAAAACTTGCATCCGTAGCGTAGTTGTTGTTGTTGTTGTACATAATTATTATATTTTTAAATAAGTTCAAAGCATTCCTCAAAAAAATTATATTGTGTTTACTGAACTTAAATACAGTGTTGCTACCCAGCTATGTTCTCACGATAATATATGTTATATATGTTAAGATGGGTTTCTGAGTAACCAAATAACAAACATAAGTATAATTCCAGTTTTTACGTAAAATATAATACAGAGAAGGTGTGTCACGTTTCTAATTACTCTCATTTAAATATTTTGCAACTTCCGACACGTGTTTTCAATAATTCCCCTTCTTTTAAGGATCGATACTAACTGTCTTATATAATTTCAATTGTTTTATTGCTATTCAATATCTATCTTATTTCATTATTATTATTATTGCCAACCTGTGGTAGGTACTTATATTAGGTATGCATTCGGAAGAAAACACAAACTCATATTTTTATTTAGCTTTTTTAAAATGAAATTGTACAAGACATGTTGCCAGGTGCTCAGACTCAAGGTGTACAAAGAAAGTTATGTAGTAGCAACCAAGAACAAAAAGGAAAAATGTTGCAAGACCTCATGCTAGATGGTCGGATGATTTCAAGAAGAAGAGTTTTAGAACATAAGGAACTGAAAATCCAGCGGACCATGTGCTTGTAGTCGTCTTCTCCGTGCCAATAAAAATAAAAACATTGGGGATGGATGGCATACCTCATCGCTGAACTGGAAATGTTTAATTCTTAAAAGGTGGTGTTAATCGAATACCAGCCTTTTATAAGACACTCGAATATCTCTACCGGAAACTCTATGGGATATCAACGAACTTTTCAACTTCCGTTAATTTAGTCTATTTTTTTACTCCCGGAACCAATTATTTTATTTCCAGCTCATACTGAATAAAACTTTATATTTGCTTGTTTTTTACCTCTATATTATATGACTATTGTTTATGGAACATGCTCTTCGAGAAAATTAGAATTGCATTTCTATTCAAAAAACATAAAGGTCGATGGCCACTTCATTATTTTATTCATATTTTTTTCTACTAATATGTTAGTCTAATGAGTGATTATATATTTGAATGTATTATGTATGTACTACATAGTGTTCATTCCAGATGTCACGTATCACGGAAATCGTCTCGAATCTCTGTGATTGATTATGTTATGGGGTGTTCACATTTGGCGAATATCGCCAGGCGAATTTCAAAATATATCGCCAGGCGAAAAAACAAAATTCGCCGGACATCCATCGATCGTCACACCTGTTCATACAGTCCATCGATATAGAAACGATCTGTCAGATGCGCTTTGATTTTGACACTGTTTTCAAAATGGCGGGCGTCGAGATGGAGATCGCGAAGTGTTTATTTTTAGTCGAAAATGTTATAGTAGAGGTTATAAGGCGCCCTTTAATTAAGAAAACAAACGCCACAAACCAACAACAAAAATAACAGCTGTCACGAAGCGGGAAACATTATAAAATTTATAGGTTATAAAGTTTTTACCATAGATACGAACGCCGCGCACATCTGCGAATGCGCAAATCGTTCAGTCGACCGAAAAAGTTGGAACGTGGTCAACTTGAAACGATATCGTTTCTACTGGTTTTTATCGTTTCAGACTAGCTGTCATTTTGTTCACACGGTTCAAATGGCTTGCGATATTTTGGTGCCCTGGCGATATTCGCCAAAGTGAGAACACCACATAAGTGTAAATTGTTAATAAGGAAAATGTCTTTGAACTGTTTCACTTGACATGAACATAATTTCTGTCTAAGGCAGCGCAGTGATTCTCTCTTTCTCTATATAGCTACATATTCATAAAGGTGGAAAAAAGACATATCATTTGCTGCGCTATAATGTTTGAACCCTAAATTTTATGAATAATTATTTTAATCCATATTTATTTTCCCTATATGTATTTGCCTTCTCATCACAATACTTCCAGTACTGGAATCGCGTTAAACATATTAAATTAAATATTACCACTCAATTGTGATTTCTGTGCAGTAAATATTTAATGACTCTTTATTTTTTTTAATATTTTATAGAACATTTAAAAACTAGAGACTCAAAACAATAGGGTATTCGACAACTAGAAATGTACTTACCATACGACAATCGCAAACTTTCTTTTCGAAAACGAAAAATCATACTTTCAATATACTGTACTACTATCACAGCATATTGTGAGCGAGCGAGACTGTGTATAATGTAGGCATGTTGAGATGACCGGAATGTTAGGTACCTATCTTTTTAAAATTAATATTAGTGCATGGTATTGGATGATAGCTGATTAACCTTTTTTCTAACTTTATTTATGTAGTTATTGTCTGTTTTGTGCTTCTATATTTATAAAATAAAATAAATAAAAAATAAATATTTCCACAAGTGGGGTAGACAACCGACCAGCTGCATGTAATTAAGATACAAGCCGTCCTTTCCATGCCAACAAATAATAAAGATGTTCAGGATGGATGGCAAACCTCATTGCTGAATTTGAAATGTAAAATGTCTTCCTTTTTTCCAACACCTGCCTTTTATGGGACATCCGAAAAGTTACAAAAAAATGAATGATAAGAGACAATTCTTTGCCAGGTACCTACTACTCAGAACAACAAGATTTTAAATTATACCTACATAATATTTCTGGATGTTTTTACGTATCTGTTTTGCCGTATTTATTTCCTCTTTGTATTTATGTTACTTTAATATATTTACATGTAAAATTTAACGTTATAATAATATTATTGTTTTCCATTTCCCGTGTTCTGCGTATTCATTTGTCCACAAGAATCAGCTAATGAATGAATTAACAAACTTAATTTTTGTTCCACGTGATGTTTCTCTAGACTTGATGATGTATATTATTGTACGTAAATAAATAATACCTGATTATTTTATTCTTCAATTCATTAAATTATAATCTATAATTATTTTACTGCGTTTGTATGTTTGTGTGTATGTTATCCTATAGTCAAATGGACATCATTCAAGGAATCCCGCAACTTACACATTCTGTGCTCTTCGATATCTCTTCGAGTGATTTGTTCTCCTTTCTAACCATGGTCAATCGTTAAGTTCCCTTAATAATGGGCTATTAGAGTTCTCACCTCATGTTTCATCTTTTTCGTATTATTTCTGGGGATGCATTGTAGGATTGCGATATCGCATGATTGAAATATAATATTCATAGAGAGCATACATAGCATTTGTTTTATATTACAATATCATTATCGTTAATTTTCAATTGTTAGCCTTGAAGAGGTGTTTATACATGCACCGTTTGTGGTAAAAGCATATTAAGGAATCATAACTTTGCATAAATAATAGTATCTTTAGGTAACTAACTCTGTTAACAATTAATTATAATGTGTGTAGCCATGTTGATGATTCACTGAATTATTATTTTAATTCTAGAGATGTTTTTCTTTTCCGTCGTATATATTTCGATTTGTTTTTTTTGTACCACTAGTCTGTTTGTATAACAATACAGGTAATTTAATTTGACTAAGATTTCTGTTCCTGTTTATGTTAAAAAATAAAATATTACATTCTTGTTATTTTTCTTTTACACAACATCTTTGTTATTTCATCACGGCGATTCCCACAAGTGAGACAGCCAGCTTTGATGTTACAAATCACTCTAGGTTTTTTTTTTTCATATGACGCCCAAACATATTATGTATTTCCAAACATGTTACATTTCAAAATGTCATACTGTCCACATTTGATGAAAATTTTCAATAAACAAAAATGTGATATTTGAACTGTAATAAGGAATTTATTTTTAGTCTCCAAGGTGGCGTGTAACGAGATGAACACAAACCCTGTTTATTTCCACATAAAATATTTGTATATATTGACAGAGGCCTTTGAGAACTAGTCCATCGTCAGTGAGAGGCTCTTACAAGCTTTAAACTCAGATTGTAAGAGTCTGGCACCAACGATGGACTAGTTCCGAAAGACCTCAGCTTGCAAATTGAGTTATTTGTAAATTTGATAAATAACAATAAATAAATTTAAAAAAAACTGAAAATGCGCCCTTGCGGTGGTTTGTACCACAAAACGGCGCTCAATAATTTGTCCAGATTATTATTATTATTAATTTTTAAAATTTAACAGTGACTGAGTTTATGTTATTTTTATCCAGTTTTCAAAATGAACTTTCGTAGTGTCTCGACACCGATAAAATCTAATCTCTATGACATTTGAAACGTTGAGTGCAATAAAAGTCTTACCCGCAATCTCTTTAAGTTTTACATCTTCCATCTTTTAAATATTTCATACATCTATTTTATATTGCAACGAAAACGCAAAAAAACTTAGTAGTACACCAAAGTAATAAATAAAGTGTTACTTATATTTTTTTGCGTTGAAAATTGTTTTGTCAAATTCAGAGAAATTTATCGAGTAGCATGATTTCTTTAATAAGTTTCATGTTTATCTTTATTTTTTATCAAATTTCAAAATTTTCTACATTAAAATAGATGAAAAAATATGAAAATTGATGATTTTTACTGCTACTACTACACCATCGCGGCATATCCCATAAGTGGGGTTGCCAGCAGAACAGCTGCATGTAATGAACATGTAGGCCGTCTTCTCTGTGCCAATAAAAAAAGACATTCAAGATGGGTGGCAAAACTCATCACTGAATTTGAGATGTAAAATGTCTTTATTTTTTCGAACACCTCCCTTTTGCAGGATTCTCGAAAACTTACGGAAAAGAGTGGGAGACCAATTCTTTACCGGTTGCTCCACGGGACAATGTTTTTTTACCTTCATATATTATCTCAGAAAAAACCTTGAATGGTTTGCTCTAAATGGATGAGATGTCTGTAGGGTAATATTCTTAATATCTTCACTCACTAGGGTGTTAAAACTAAAAACACAGTAAAATGCAAAAACTACGTCTAACTGCTCGTTTCATATCTTAGTCAAACTCGTTTATTAACATATTTTCTTCTTTTTCTACTTCGAATCTGGGTTTGTAATTATACACTATTAACACCCTCACAGTAATATAATTGTGTCGTGAAGGTGGAGTAGATCGGTAGCATTTATTTATATCTTTTTGTTCATGTTTTATTTTTAAGAATGAGTAAATATACCTCATAATTCACTACAAGAAAACTGAATATACAAACGACTTGAAACATTATGACCTATTTTAATATGCAACCTACCCCAATTATCATTGTGAAAGTGATATGAAGATTTGCATATTTTTATGGTATATTATGACTATGTGATAATCAGGTGTCTGAATAATGAAGCATAAGAGCATATCCTCACATCACACATCCTGTGATAGGTATATCCAATGTCACTCCAAAGTGTGGGCGTTGTCAGGACTCTAGGACCATTTTCACGTTACGTTAAATGTACAACGCCAACTAATATTCTAGTAGTAGTCGATCAAAGTTATCACATTCACACTGAATGTTTAAGCTTTTAAATTAATAGTATTTTTAAAATGATAGCAAACTAGTAGAAAAGTATTTTTCCAAGCCAAGTGCCGTGCTCTCTAGAACATTTTTTTTAATAAAGCGATCTATCCATAGACTGAGTAATTTGCTATAAAATGCACTTAAAAAGTAAAAAATAATAATATAATTGCATAATACAATTGTTCCATCTTAAAATATTTTTTTAATATATTTTGTGGGAGTTCAGAGATAATAAGCGAATCATATTGAAAGGTCGTTCGACGAAATTAATTGCTGTTGCTGCATTAAGCAGCTCAAATGTTATGCAGATTTGGTTTTGTAGGTATTAAAAAACGAAGGTAATTTATATCCCAACGTTTCATCCACAACTGTGGCGGGCATCTTCAAGGATGAATATGAACGAGTTTTTTACATTTGCGATGACGGAATTATGTGATAACAATCGCAATAATATACTATTTTTAGAAGGTTATTTTCCTATTGTTATATTGTCAAATCGCAAAGATGTGATCAATTAATGTTGATTATTTTTTAGTATTATTTTTGATTGATTTTACCTTAGACTTTAATTTTGGAAGGTTCTTTGGTAGATGTCGCAATATAATTGTGCATTTCTCCTTTTTACGTTGAATTATTTATATTCTTTTGACTATATAATTAGTTAGGTAGGTACTTTTTTTGTGAAGTGAAGAATGAAACAATAAAAAACGTGTTTGTTAATTGTTTGCTTTTTGATGCAATCATTACTCTCTCGTAGGATCAGTACTATATCAAACACAAAACTATGTTAATATCCTTATGTTCGATTTTTAAAATTGTTTGGACTGTGTCTGCATTCCGCATCACACTAGTATGAAAAGGGCCTTAAAGATCATGTTGTTGTTATGTGTGTGGGTATCAATGTAACCGAGAAGTGGGTCATGGACCCCCGCTAGAGGGATGTTCGTCTCCCTTTCACCCCTACCCCTCCTTAGCACTAGATTCACTCACTGTTATCATACTAGGCCACGCTTAGCCAGTAGAAACCTACTTGTATACTAACCTATTACTAAAAAGTACCTACATATTCAGTATTTATGTAGCATACCATCACATCGCATCATATTATAGCATAGGGATGTAATATAATCCTAAAAACATCGTATAAAATCCAATCCGTGTGAAATACCAAATTAGGATAAGGACCTCGCGACCATAAGACACTAATATTTTATACTTCACCACAGCCATTATCAGTGTAGAGATGTAGATTGAATTATTTTTTTTATAACACCTAGTAAACATTCGGCGTCTTTCACGATTGATCCATCCATCAATGTAGGTATTCCTCAAGGATTCAGACTCTGACATTCTGTCTAGACAAACTTAACTCCAAGTACATTGTTGAATTTATAAAAAATCACGTTTATTGAGTTCTTTGTGAATGCTCTAATCATTTCACTGCGCCTTTTAATGATCCTCTCGGGAGTATGTGCCTAATGAGTCATCTCTTTTCACGACATTCTCAGCGCTCTGATGTCGTTTTCATAGAAAAAGAGGGGCGTCTTGGCTGTCGAAACCCTTGTGGATGAAAGAACAAGGCGCTTTTTGGCCAACTATCATTGGACCCTCCTTTCAGGAGACTTATCTCTATAAAGAGGATGTTTAGATTTAAGTTTTAGTAAATTAGTCTATGTATTGTGATATCTGTAAGTATTGTTTGTTGTGTTCAATAAAATTATCAATTATCATTCTCAAAACATTATCCAATTAGAACCTCTAAGTGCTCTTACCTATGTGTTTTATAAACCATTTAGGATATGATTTATTTCCACATAATCCAATGATTACACATTCGGCAAACACGACATACCTCGTTTCTGGACATCATTCTCTTTATAAAATATATATTTAGATGAAATAAATGAATGAAAAGAAATATATTCGCACTTTTCACATTTACATACCTAATACCTATGCAATTATCATTGGAGGGCCAGATTTGTAAATTAATTAATCTGATTAAAAATCAAGCATTTGGATGTTTTCATTTCTATGTAATGTAATTTTTTATCATTTTGAAAGGTAACAAAACCCAACTACCTATTTATTACAAGTGTATGTATGTATCTATTATGTCTCTGTACTGTGATACAAATAGTGCGCTGTAGACTTTAAACTTCTTTACTTACCTACTTAGGGCAATAGCTCAGCTGATCATATGTACCTACCTACTCTGGGTATAAATGCTAAGTCTTTATATGTGTTTATGACCTTTCGTCTGCTAAATGTTCCGTATTTTCCAGATTTCGCTTGCAGTCCATGTTATTTACAGCCTCGACTGTATACACAGTACTGTCTAGGTCACAGTGCAAGGCAAGAGCACTTCATAACATAATAATCTGTTACTTACCTGCTCGCTAACAACAGCTTAATACGAGTATTAACATCAGTCTTATATACAAGTTTCGTAGCTATTATTTTGAGAGACAATATCTTATCTGACCTTATGACCTGAAGTTATGAATATTGTTTCGTTACAATAGAAAATATTGTGGCGAAGATTGAAGTCAATATCAATGTTCGGTTTTCTTTGCCTATCCCACGAGTAAATAAGTTATGGGAAAGTATCGATTAAAGATAATAGATAGACTTTAATATATAAATCAAATAGCATAGATGGCCAAAAAGAGAACTGTTCTTTCGTTCACAAGCGTTCCGACGGCCCGGGCGTCTCTCTTTTAAAATACACCGTTTCTACAACGACATCGCAGTGCTGAGAATATCGTAAGAAGATGCGACTCAATTGGCGCAGAGACGCTCTGGATGGAGGGATTGCATCCCATGATTTCCGGACTATGCTCGCGAGAGAGGTGTTTAAGGGCAAGATAATGAATACTAATAATTTCTCTGATTTTGCAACTGACGTGAACGGCATTAAATCGAAAGACATCTCATCCCATTCATAAGATAAACATAAAGAACAATAGTGCTTACTACTTCATATGCCACAAGTGGGGTAGTTAGCAGAATATGGATTCGGTGCGATTATTATTATTATTTTGGACAATATTAAAGTGTCGTTTACGTGCCGAAGCACCTCAAGGACACTGTACAATTCATAAATTCTAGGACATTACATCCACGTCATATTATAAATATAGATAAATACCTACATAGATATGTAAATGAGAAATCTTGGATACATAAAGGTATCCACGTCAGATGTTCAATACTATGTACATTGAGTTACAAATATTTTAGATACAATATGAATCCACGTCAATTATGTAAAACAGAATATAATATTTAAAGTCAAGATTATTGACGAAAAGATTATTATGATTTATTATTGTCTTCTCTCGTTACGCAGCAGCAGTAGGTCATTATTAGTTTAAAAGTCAAAGTTGAGGATATAGAAAAGCCTGAGAAGTAGTTGATTACTATATCGTATAGTTCTGTATTGTGTATAGCAAACATTCTTCATTCTCATATAGCTATGTATTATATACCTCAGCCTCATTGTACACTTACTCAATTATAGGGATTAAACTGAACCAGAAAGGGTACTCAGTGTGGTACAGATATTTATATCCAAGAGAAAAACTCCTAAAGCAGTTTTATCATAAATCTTGAAAACATCAAGTTAAATACGTGATCTTTCGTGCTCTTCAAATTTTCGAAGTTTCAGAGTTAACACTATAGAATTTGAGTAGTATAATTTTGAGAATGCTAACGGGGCATTTCGTAGATATTAGATTAGGATATCAAAGTCCTAAATCACTCGCAAATGAGTGGATGCCCTCTTATATAATACAAATTTTAAAGTAAGACCGTTGGAGTAAATGTCCTACTTTAGCCAATAAATTCTATAAATATGTAGCTACTAAAAGCCAACTTCATTAGATTGATCTGATTTGGTTTGTAATAGTGATAGGTAAATTTCGGTTTGTCTGAACCGTTAAACGAATCAGGAATAGTGATAATTATTGACAATTATCATTGCTTATAATGTATTTGTCATGATATGTGTATGAAATTGAAGTGTTTGTGCAATTTGTGCACAGTTGTGTAGGAAGACGATTTCAAAAACGTAACACAATTTTACTCCTAAATGTATGCAAAATCTTTAGTATGTTCATGTGAATAATGCTCCTAAATTGATTCTTTATCGAATAAAATACAAGCATTATCGCTCTTTGTATTACATTCACTAAATCTCAGCTGAAAATAAAACTTCAATTTTTTTTTATCTCATAAACAGGAATTGAAATACCAAAATGTATCTGAACTAGTATGTATCATATCTTTGTTCAAACATAATATTTTATTGTGTGCGACCTAGATACTATTTATATGTGTTTATTTCCATTTATTTCTTGTATTTTTTCCTCATTTCTCTTCCCATTTCTATTTTTTTAATTATCTCCCATCTTCTCGCCTCTCCTCTTTCCAACCCACTCTATTTACTCCATTCATTTGATCGTCATGGTGCATATTTTAATAAAAAATCTACTATTAAGTATTATTATTATTCGCAATGACTATTATCCTGAGACTTGAGATTATTCTTTGAACAACTATAATAATTTATGCACAAGGCAAATTCAATTTATGGGAGAAATATTAATTTTATGAGATCGTTGAGAAGGATGTGTGGCAAGAGTCTGAGAGATCGTGTGCGTAACAGTGATATACGAAAGGAATGTGGAATAAAAGTTGGTGTAATAACAAAGATGAATGTAAATAAGTTAAGATGGTTTGGGCACGTGGAAAGAATGAATGAGGATAGAATGACTAAGAAGATATATTTGGCTGAGAGGAATGGTGCTTGGAGACGCGGACGTCCGAGGATTAAATGGCAAGACCATTTAAATCAAATCCTACAGGACGGTCACGTGTTGAGCACATTGAACAGGAGAGCATGCATGAGGAATTGTATGACAGTGACGGAAGCGAAAGATGTATGCAAGGATAGAAGGAAGTGGCGCTCGATCCTTTCTGCCTACCCCGCGAGGGAAGCGGCGTGATGGTATGTATGTATGTATGTAATATTAATTTTACTTCCTCATAAATGGTGCATTCAGATATTAATGAGATAGTGAGGGACAAGAATCACCATTGTAAATTGAATACCATTTGTCCAATACTTTTAAAACTGTTTATGAGTTTTGCTTTCATAACTTAATGGTCTTCTGAATAGCTATGGAAATAATTATAGACTTATTCTTTCGGCTTTCACTTAGTTTACATAATTAACAAAATATATAGAAATAAACTGAAGTGGCTTACCGTGCGTAGGCGAGATCTTCATATTTTGTCATTTGCCTATAATTGTTTATACATTAAAGTCTCCACCATATTATGGATTTGCAAGTTTCAAGACATATCAGTGACCAGCTCTGGGGGCATTTAGGTATTACTGTGGGGGTTTATAATCATATACTTATATCATACTTTTTACTTTAACACATGCAATATTAAAATTATTTAACCTCTTCATATAACAAGCCAATCATCTCGAGGGGAAATTATGTATTCAATCATTCTAATGAACTCTGTCTCGTACACTATAATATACTTGTACATACATTTTCATTACTGATGACATAATAATGTATGTCGTTTTTCTCTTTTTTCCAGGATGGTGATGTTATTGAATTATGCCAAGTTAGTGACATCAGGGCAGGAGGTGTACCGAAGGTAAGGAAATTGACGCATAATACACAGTTGGAGGATTATTGCAATGCTTTTTTTTCAAATTCACGAGATGTTAGTTGCAATGAATATTCAAGAATTCTCTCAGTTATTGTTAAACAATAATTTTAGATTATGCAATGATACATTTAATGATTTACATTGCCAATTATAGTATCCAATATCTGAATAATTTAACAGAACAATATTCATAAAATAATTAATTGAAAGTGGAAGGGAAGGAATATAATATACAATCAGGGACATTAATCTATTTGAATCGAATTTTCATATGAAACCTTCATATTCTATTGAGTTTTTCTTTATCTTGTAATTGTCATTACAGGACTCCAAGTTGAATTTCAACTTGAGTAAACATGGAGAGACCTTGGAAGAAAAATCCCTGACAATATGCAGCGGTACAGACTATATCAACATCAATATGCAGCATGTCGTCTGTCCAGATGCTGCAACGGCTAAGGTACACTAGATGATTTTTTTGCTTGAGATTTATCTTGATTCTGTAAATAATTTAATGTCGTCAAAACTACAATACTAACTAACCAAACCAAATACTAATAAATATATAATACCATACGTAAATTCTTGCTCTTGAAAATGAATAAATTCACAATTTCACTTCAAATCCTAAATATGTTTTAAAAATTGTGTTGTGAAAATCCATTTCCATTGTCCCTCTAAACGTTTCACATATATCTACAGAATGAAAATGATAAACCTTTTTGTTCCAACAAAGTGACTTCTTTTGAGAATCGCCTGTGAAATAATTTTAAAATAAAAAAATATAATTAATAATTACAATTTATTAATCACTCGTACATTATAATGTGCAGTTAGCCTACTGGCCACCCCACTGCCGAGATGGCATATATGTAAATAAATAGATTTATCACTTGTGATATTCACCACTGTTAACAACTTTACTTTACAATGATTCTCTTCTAATCTTTGCCCAACATAATAATTTAATAATTACCTCAGCTGCCATCAGACCAATCAGAAGTGAACACATCTCTGTAGATTTTTTTTACATGAATTAATGATTAATTTTAATAATTAAATTTAATTGCATTTATCCTGCAATTATTAGATATCTTCTCAGACTTTTATGATTTCCCGCATTATTGTTAGTGTTAGATGTTGGTACTTGTTTTAAATCTTAGTTAAAGTATTGTGCTAGAAATATCAATCTTAATAAGTAATTGTCTTTCCATATTGTCTCGGATGATAGCCTTGTACACAATCTAATATAATTATGTCTATTTTTATAATAATTATTACAATGAGCTATAGACAATTTATTAAGCGCCGTTTTGTGATACAAATCACCACTGCAAGGGTGCATTTAATTTTTTTTTCTTCCAGTTTTCTTCCATTACATTCACAGTTATCTTTGAGCAAATTTTTTATTTACCTTTTAACGTCAAGTTCTACAATAAGTAGGAAAAAATATATTGATGATCATAGTTGTATTTATCATCTTTCACTGTACATTGTTACTAGATATGAGGTGAAGGAGGAATGCAGATTATTTATTCCTCTACATAATTTGATTTCATGAGTCATTATTCTGCATCTGGGCAATCTGCAACCCCTGCTTTCACTTTGTCATTTGGTCTGCACTTCTATGATATCTTGTAAAGGTATACAGTGAAGGATAGTAATAATAAATAAATACAAATTTGATCATTAATGTAATTATATTGTCGTACTATATATTGCTGGATAACTTATTGCAGAAATTGACCCCTTTTGTTAATAGCTGTTTGTTTTCTTTGTTTCCACACTTAAAATTATTCTCTGGAACACAAGGAGAATTCAGATGTCTTGCATTCAGAGCGATGTTACTTTGCTATGAGTAAATACTCTGATTACATTGTCATTGTACATATATGTACCTTGAGACTGAATGAACAAAATTACACAGATTATATTTGAAAATATGAGTTATACACTAAAGTGTTTTTATTTTTTGTTCAGTGAATCATATAGCAATACTATTCATAGTTTAGTGAATCGTATAGCAATAAAAAATACATAAATGTATTCTATTATCTTATTCAATTGAACTATGTTTCTTATGCAAATCAACTGATATTGAGTTTACCTGCAAATGTTGTTTTTTATTTTTTTTCTTTCTGTCTGTTTTATACTCTCAGCTCTCATCTTATGTAATAGGAAGGTCAACAGCTACTATACTTTTGTTAGTGTTTTTTTTGTATTTGCATAAATTAAAATGTAGATACTTAAGATATTTCGAAAGATTTTAATAATCATATGTTAGATGTTTTAGATACTAGATCATTTATATTTGTAGAAAATTTTCTTTTTGATATGAAAATCATTTTTTAAAGATTTAAAGTAAGAAGTAGTCATTTGAGTAATATTTTGTTTTATGTAGGTACAAGATAACTTTTGGTGAAGTTACTCAGTTGCCACGAATTCATTCTGAGTTAAAGGAAGTTGTTTCTTCTCTATGTTACTAAGAACAACTCTAAATTGACAAATTAGAAGAACTAGTAACGTTTATTATATATCAGAAATGTAGAAGCAAATATAAATCGATCCTATAACATTGAAAATGAGAAAATAACACATTTCTATTTCTAGAGTGTTTTTGATTCTAATTTTTTTTTTCCATTAATTTACTACAAAATGAAAGCGGAATTCCATTGTTTCAATTAAATTTTATTGTAGCCAATGATAATACAAACATTTCTGCATTCATTGTTAAATATTTGTAAAAACATGTATTGATGTGACCTTGCTTCTACACCCCTCATATAAAAATTGTATTCAGGTTTTAAACTTTAATTAATAAACTGCTGTGTTGATTTAATCATCTTATTAAACTATATAATGATTGTGGTTTGTGATAACTTAGTTGAGGTATGATAATCACAATTCATTCTTCTTCTTCTTCCTGGCACTGTCCCAACTTATTGCCGCTGAAGGCTGTTGGGGTCGGCTCTTCTCGTTCTGAGGTTGTACACTATTCTGTTTGCTATATCCTCTTCATCCAGGCCATTTCTCCGCAGGATTCTATTGCATTGTGTCATCCAGGTACTCTTAGGTCTCCCTCTAGATGGATGTCAAGGGAGATTTATTGATGTGGCTTTGTTTACAGTGTGTTCCGGTGGTCTCCGTCTTATGTGCCCATACCATCTTAGTTGCCTCTCTTCTAGTTTGTTATTTATGTCAGTCACATCCATGCTACCACAAATGCGTGAACTTCTTATCTTATCTTTTAATGATAAGCCTGCTGACCACCTGAGCATTCGCATCTCTGCCGTCTCAAGTTGCCTGTTGAAAGTATTATAAAGAGTCCAGCATTCAGAGCCATTCATTATTTTTATTTTATTCACTTTACATGGCGACTACACTTTTTATACAAAAATCTTTGAGTTTAATATTATTTTATTGATTTTAGTCTTCCCATGTGGTAAGATTTTGTTTGGAGACTCTTTGCGTAATCTTCATAGACAACACATTTTTTTTTATAAATTATAATAATAATAAACTCTCTAGTGTTGTAATAAAACAAACTACAATAGGCGTGCTTATGTTTTGGAGGCATTTTCTTCCAGAAAACCTGTATATAAGTTTGACATTGTTTTATAAGAACAGAGAAATAAAAGTTAATTACAAAAATATATCTAATAAATTCTGTGTTAGTTGGAAGATATCGCAATCTAGCATAATCTGCTCTCTTTTTCATGAAAATTTGTAAAGATTGATGTTATAACCAATGTACAGTAAAGAATAAAGTAAATTAATTTATTTATATTATGGGATAAAATATTTGAATTGCATAAGTTTGCAAGTACCCATCCAATAAGTTAGCAATGATGTATGTATTAAAAAAAATTGCTTGCTTTAAACACCCAACTGGTTCCTTCAACTAAAGTTTTCTAAAGATCAGATTTTTTCAAAACTCAGTACATTATATACGAGTATCTAATCCTACCCTGATAAAATTGTTCTTATGATTGATAGAATGTCTAACAAATTGTCCCTCTGCTACTAGGCTTGGCTGGATGGCCTCAGGAAGATAACACACAATGGGAAGGCCAATAACTTTTGTCCCATGACCTGTCTCAAGAAGCAGTAAGTGGATCTCAAGAAACTACTGCATGTTATAATATGTATAACTCTCTGTGTGCTTATTCCATGACAATGCAAAACTGCATGTTATTCTTCTTACACTCATTATTCTAATTGTTATCTATCGTATTATATATATTTATTCTTTCTTGCAGCATTCTAATAATCAGTTACAGAAAATCCTTAACAAATTTTCCCAAAACTGTTTTACCTTGTGAAAAAAGAATTAGCATTTTTCAGAGAAATATCTGTAATTTACTTTCATATGGAGAAATTACGCTTGGATTTTAGTGTTGATTTTTTATTTGTACATATTTCTGCAGTGATTTCATTTTGTTTCATGTTCTATTGAACCAGTGACATCAATAAAAATCTCTTTGAAATTAACAACAACACTACATTTGCTAAAACAATAATTTCAAGATCAGTCTGGGTGTCTCTCCAAAAAATAATAGATGTTTATTTCAATATAAAATGGAAATTTAATCGCATTTAATATTTTGTTAATTATTGTAAAGCTATCAGCTCTTGAAGAGATTGGATCAATTTATCTACACATTGTATAACTTGTTAAAGATTTTCTGTACTTGCACAAATTTGTATTCTAACTTTTACTTACTATTCATTTTATTATTTTCTTTGTTTGCATGCCTCACACACTTGTGTAATCATATGTAATCAATATAATATGTCATGATTTTGTTATGTATGGTGCATCTGTCTTCTTCTTCATTCTTCTTCTTCATTCTTCTCTTCACTCTAATAAAACGAATGATGGGGTAATGTTATTATGGTAACTTCATCTAATGTGCAACAAGATCTGGCAAGAGGCGTTACGTCTTATTACTCATAACAACAAAATTAACAATGTCTGTCCGAGGACCAATCTTATGAAGCAGTGAGTATATAGAACATCGCACATAATTTTATATTGTGTTTCATGCTTTGTTTGGTTTTAATCTCAATTCAAGTTTTTTTATTTGTTTAAATCTGCCTAACAATCTATAGCCGGGGTTACTTATTTATTCTGCTCCAATTCCATATTGCCTTTACATATTATTATATTTTACTATATCGCACTCTCCTAAATTTGAATCAAATATGAATATCAACACAATCAATCATATTTAATGTCCGTCACTAACTAACTCATTGCATTATTCATGCTTGAATTGCTCTGTAATGTGATTATTTACCCAATAATCCATTTATGTATCCATATGTTTTCATTAACCATTTATTTATGTAATTATTATGTGAAGTGTGTATTAACAGTCAACCCTGAATTAATTTACCTACTTAATAAACATACCCATAAGTCCTGGATTGTAATAAAACTCACAGTTTCGAAATACATTTCTGAGTTTTTGAGTGTTCAATAGGTGTTTGTTATTGGTGAAAAAACTTAAGTTATGTGTATAACATTACGTAGAAAGAATGAATTGATAGAATAATGGCCCTTTTAGTTTTTATATTTAGCCAACTTACTTTATCCCTAGCCAAAATCATATTTTTTGATTTCTTAGATACATTAAATTACAGATATTATTTAGCTAGGTAGGTATATTAATCGGTTGATTCTCAATTCTCGATTTCCTTTTAGTAAAAGGAATTGTCAAAATTAAGTAAAGACTTGTGATGACTAACAAAGTATTTGAAGGGATTGTTTTTCTTGCCTATTCCGCAAGAGATATGGCATTGGAAAAATAGATAAACAGATTGAGTAAACTATAACATACTAGCACTTTCAACTATAGCATATACCAGCCATCGCAGATCCGTTGAAACTGTGGAAAAGCCTTGTAAAATGTGGCTGTCTAAAATCAAACTTCACAGTAATTTCAAATGGCACCACAGACATGATTAATACGACTCAATTTTATATAATATGCAGCCACAAGTTAAGGGCATTATTTATATACTAACTGTATGGAGTTTAAATGAATATTATTTCGTTATATCTATATAAATTTTGAATATAAAGTAAGCATATTGCAACTCATATAATATTAATAATTCATACATTCTCATGCTACTTGGTATGTTGAATATTACATATATTCTGATTGCTACAAGATTCTGCCAAGTATTTTAATTGGACGCTTATAACTTGCAAGTTAATAGAAAACATTATAATTCATAATATAAGTAGTTATTGTTTTACTATTTGCAAACAATACTCGTCCATGCAATATATACTACATAAATATCATTACATAGTGCATTACAGCAAATCATGCATGCTTTGCTTTTTATTGCTCTATCCAGCATTCTATTACTTTTGTTATTTCATGTATTATTAGATTTGTGTTGTAATTTATTGTTTTGGCATTATTCATATCCTGATGAAACTAAAATAGTTTTATTATAATTTAATCAAATTCAATTTTCATATAAAATTTGACTATTTTGTAGTTTTGTTTTTCATTCGTTGTGCTTTTGAGTGACTCAGTTCTGCAGACCAAGTGTTTCAGATTTTTATAAGTTTAAAAAAAAACAAAAATAATTATGTTCTTTATTAAAAGCACATAGGTATATGTACAAGCTTATGAAACTGAGCGATCCATATGACCGCTATTTGTCCCACCTATTTAATCATAATGTTACGATGATATAGACAGAAGTAAATCATTATTAATTATTCAATATATTGTTTTCATTGTCCCTTAAAGGGCAACACTCAACTCATTGATACATACAATATGATATGAGGGATGGCTTAAAAGTATTTAAAAAAATAAATATATACTTGGAAAAGTATATTATTTTTTTTTTTGCATGGCTTCGGCTTGCATTAATAATAGTTATTCCATATCAAATTCTTGGTTCTCGTTCAGAAAGCCACTGCACCGCCTCTGGGGTCGATTTATGGATGTCCATCCAGTCGCCCTCGTATCTTCTACCTGGACACTCCTCCACCAGATGCTGAATCGTTTGGAACTGAGCTCCACAGTCGCATTCCGGAGACTCCCTCCTACCCCATTTCCACATTTGGTAATTGCAGCAACCCTGACCTGTGCGAATTCTATTTTGTTGAACCCAGACTTTTCGGCAGAGGTTTTAGCTCGGGACCCTGATAGTAGGGTCTACGATGTTGTTTTTGTTTGTCAGCGAGGCTACATTGTTCCATTTCTCTCTCCATGCCCTGGTCATATTAAAATCTTCTAGTTTTTCTGTCCATACGGGTTTTCTGGACTTAAGTCGCTGTTTTGGAAGATGAAAGACGTCCCGAAAAAGCAGGGATCATGGGGTTCCTCTTGATCTTGTAGAGTTCTCTTGCGGTGGCCTGTTTTCTTCGCAGGTCAGGGGGACCAATGTTTGAAAGTACTGGGAGCCATGGAGAGGGGTAGGCTTAACACATCCGGTAATAGTCCTCATTGTTTTATTTTATGAAAAGTATATTATTTTAATCTGTATTTATATTTTATCGTCCTTCATTTATTTAATGTCAGTAGCATAACACTTTCTCTTGCCAAAAGAACTAACTTGCTGGTATAGAATTGTCCATTTCACTGTTCATTCTATAATTTGTTCTTCATTCAATGTAGGTACATATATGTGACTTTGATCTTGACTTAACACAAACATACTTTACGCAATAAGTTTTAGTCGCATTTATATTTTTTACTTTAAAAAGCAATAAGCAGAAAGAACTCACAATCAGTTATAAGGTCAAATAGAGTCAATGGAATTTAACAATGTCACCATTACTCTGAGATAAAAATATTTCCTACAACTCCTGAACATTTCCTGTCTGCAGTTTAGATTTCAAAAAAGCATAATACATTTTTGAGGCATCCCTCATTTTTTAATAGTCTAAGTGTTATGAGTACTTAAGTATATTCTCTGTGTCACAATACAGACCTTAGGTTTTATTATTATTTATATTATCTGTGTAGATTTGTATGTATTATGATTTGATTTGATATTCTTTGATTGAATGATTACTACTACCAGCACTGACCCAGATAAGGTGATAACATATGTAATGTATCATTACTATTAAACTCTCTAGATCACACTATCATGAACCTAGGACATTTTTTTCAGGTTGGCTGTATTAAATATTTTTCGCAGCATTAATACTTTTCGAATTCCAAAAAACACTGTTCAAATTTTTTATAGCTATGTTTTTATTATGTTTTTGTCCACACTAATGGACATTTTCAGGAGTACTGATTTGTCCACACTAATGGACATGTTCAAGATTACTGAGTACTTTTGTCCACATTAATCGACATGTTCAAGAGTACTGAATACTTTTGTCCACATTAATCGACATGTTCAAAAGTACTAAATACTTTTGTCCACATTAATGGACATGTTCAAAAGTACTAAATACTTTTGTCCACATTAATGGACATGTTCAAGAGTACGAAATACTTTTGTTATGTCATTTTAAACACGCACGAGGGAAAATTACGCTGTCCCATTAGAAAAATCTGTTCTGGGTCCTGCAGTGGTTAAGCAATTTAATAACACAAAAAAATAAGTATTGGTTTATGTATATTTGACCCGTGGAGCACCCGGTAAAGAATTGATCTCCCACTCTTCTGCGTAAGTTTTCGAGTGTCCTGTAAAAGGCAGGTGTTCGAAAAAATTAAGACATTTTACATCTTAAATTCAGCGATGAGGCTTGCCACCCATCCTGAATGTCTTGGTTTTATATTGGCACGAAGAGGACAGTTTGCATGTTCCTTACATGCAGCTGATCTGCTGGCTACCCCACTTGTGGGATGTGCCGTGATGGTATAGTAGTAGTAGTAGTAGATATTTATTCTTAATTAAATTACATCAGGCATAACTTTCGGTTAGTATTATATTGGAATGTATTTTTTAAAATTGATTAGTAACTCTCGTTTATATAAAAATAATGTATTTTTCAGTTGGATGAGGTTAGGATTCTTGACGGATCCTAAAGGGAAAGTGCCTGTTAAAGTGATTGCCAGAACTTTTGCTTCAGGAAAGACTGAGAAGTTGGTATACCAATGTCTGTCGGAGTTGGGACTGCCTTCAGGAAAGAATGATGCCGTAGAGAGAGATGCATTTACATTTGATAAGTTTTATGCTCTTTACCATAAGATCTGCCCCAGAAATGATATTGAAGAATTATTTAGATCTATGTGAGTATAACAGTTTAATTGCTCTCCATACTTTTCTGTTAGTTTTACAATATCCTGCAAAAGAAACATCAAGTATTAGACATTTAACATTCACCTTGAATGCCTTTTATTTTATGTATAGATAGGAGTATCTGTACTGATGCCATATGGTAGTATGGAGAGTGTCTATTTTTTTATTTACTTTGCACAATACAGAAGCTCAAAATAAAGTGTCTAGTTTATAAACATGGTATAGAGATGGGAGCATATTTTATTTTCTAAATCCTTTTGATGGGAACAGTAAAGACATTCCGTGTATTATATGCATGTAGCCAGTCCACTGACTTAACACACTATTGTGATGGTTTGAACTTCAATTTGAAATAACATTATATTTTGCAGTACACAAGGTAAGGCTGACACTATAAACCTGGACCAGTTTATTAACTTTCTGAATGAGAAACAAAGAGATCCTCGTCTCAATGAGATCCTCTACCCTCTGTATGATGAGAAGAGAGCTGCAGAAATCATCAGCACATATGAGCAGAATGATGAGGCTAGAGGCTCAAGTGAGTAAATAGTTTGTTCAATAAATATTCAAATTATAAATTTCTTGATATCTACATTAAAAATAACCCTCAAATCAAACCTCACGCCTATGTATGTATGACAGGACTCGACCATTCATATCTTGTACATATTTAAAAAAAGTATGTTAATTTATTGATAAATATATTGGATTTGAGTGTTGAATATTGAAAAATTTTGTTTGATAATAATTGTTTGTTTGCATGTAAATCTATCATTGTGAAACTGTTTAGTGCAGTGTTTCCCACCAGTCGCGAGTGAATATTGAGTGGGCCCTGAGCATTAAGTAGTTCCATGACTGGCTAGGTACTAGAGAATCTGAGCATTACCAATATTTATGACCTCTTTTCTCTAAGACAGCTAAAAGGTGGGTCCCAACCCAGTCAACTTTGGGAACCACTGGTTTAGTGTATTATGAACTTTGACACAAGGGTAAAACCGTCATGTCACTGGTTTAAAAAAATATACATATTTACTATAAGGGTTTTTGGGAGTAGGTATACTTAAAGTTGTCATACCTACTCTAGATTTGTCTCAATTTTTTTTGTTATTTTTCAGAATGTTTGACCAAAGACGGTTTGATCCGCTACCTAATGTCTGATGAGAATGCCCCCGTATTTTTGGATCGCCTGGATATCTACATGGACATGGACCAACCTCTCTCCCATTACTATATCAACTCTTCACACAACACATATCTGTCTGGGAGACAGTTTGGTGGCAAGAGTTCTGTTGAGATGTATAGACAAGTCCTCCTCGCTGGATGCAGGTTAGATAGTAAACTAAATGTAAAAATTAACTTATTTGTTATCACATAGTTGCATATTTGAAACAACTCATTTATATATAATGAGTTACAATGCATTGGATTGGTCTGCAACGAGTTAGGATTTTCTTCTCCATTCCTCCCTATTCCCAGCTAGTCTCTTCTATCACTGAGAGCCTTGCTTCCATACCAGTCTGTTAGTCCCAGAAGTTCTAAGTATATTTTTATTTCAGCATGACTTCTGATCATTCTATATAACTAAACAATTTTCTTTTACAGATGTGTGGAATTGGATTGTTGGGATGGTAAAGGTGAAGATGAAGAACCAATCATCACTCACGGCATGGCCATGTGTACCGACATCCTGTTCAAAGACGTCATCTATGCGCTTAGAGACACGGCCTTCGTCACATCTGAGTACCCCGTCATCTTATCCTTTGAAAACCATTGCTGCAAGGCTCAACAATATAAGTTAGCCAAGTACTGTGATGAGATCTTAGGAGACTTGTTACTCAAGGAGCAATTGCCTGATTATCTTGTAAGTTTTATACTTCATTTTATATTTTTCTCAAATATATAATTTTATCAATTAAGCATATGTAGATGAAAATAAAACAGTTTTGTTCGTAATACAATTATGAAGGTAAAACAAATGTCAACTTATACCTGGATACGAATGACATTTGAGTAGAAAGTATTGAATTTTACTCTCCTGTTTTTTTTTCATCACATTAGTAAAATTCCATTTCATTTGCTAAGGTTTCAAAGTTCCCATTTTCAGGTTAGGCACATGAAAGATTACAACAGAAATGAACCCTTATTTCAGATATTTGAAACCAAAATTAAAAAATTTCGAAATACCTACAAACGCTGTGTGTATCTAAGATATGAACAAGCGAAAATATGAAGCCTAATAATTTTGTTCCATATTCTCCTAGTTTTAGAAGTAGGAACCGGGTGGACCATAGATGAGTATTTAACAATCATTTTCAATTCCAGTTGGAGCCTGGTGTACCTCTACCTCCTCCCTCTGCCATGAAGAAGAAGATATTAATTAAGAACAAACGATTGAAATCAGAAGTAGAGAAACAAGAACTAGAGTTGTTCAAGCAGGGAGAGTTTGTTATAGAAGATGAAGTCAAAGAGGATGCATCTGCTGTAGTTCTGGATAAGAAGGTAGTTGCAGTAAATAGTCATTTTACTGGTTTTATGAATGTCTCAAAAGTTAATTTAGCGTGTCATTTGATCATACTTAAGAACTTTTCTAAATTGCTCAAGCACCACAAACCCATTGCTTTCCCATCATCTGGACAATATCTTCCACCCATCTTTCCACGCTTCTTTTGTCCTCCCACCAGTCGCGTGCCTGCCATACATGCAAAAAAGCACAGCATGACCAGAGAATCTATGAAGAAAATATTGAAATCATCAAAAACTAATTTGAATTTGCCGCGTAATATTTCGTCGGAAAGGAAACGATTCGTCCATGCACAGAAATATACGCACCAAATATACAATTTTTGTAAGTTTTTATCAAAAGCGCGTATTAAATGTATGAAAGTACGCATACAATTGATACGTCATTTTGACTTTTTTTAATAAAATCCAATAATTTACCGTAATAGCTAAATTAATGGAATAGTCTGTTAGTTTGCTTTATACGTTGCTTTTTTCTCACCGACCCAAACTTAAATTTTAGTGTGAATACGTACTATACAATGACGCGCCATACAAGTGTGTTATTGTGTATGTTGGTTGGATTTGTGCGATTTTAAAGGACAAAAAAAGCAAGCATCCAAGAAGAACGGTTGGATGCATACTGCAAAGTGTACCTACCTATTATGAGTACCTATGTTTTTATTTGTATTGTGTGATGATTGTGTGAGTCGTGTAGCAACGTACCTACTTCCTACTGGTATTAGGCAGTTAAAAATAATTTGAAGGTGTAACCGCTACGTGCAACCGCTGGTATAAGTAGTTTTTAGACTCGAAACGTTCTTCATAAAGGATTAATATTAATATTATGATTTATGATGGATGCGCGAGATAAAATAAATTGTGTAATAATTGCGACATTTAACTTCAAAGTTACATATTTTAAAATTGTATTTATTTGTATCAGAGACTTCTTGTATTTTATTTATTTAAGGACTAAGGACCTAAATAAGGACTCCTCCATTAAGTCTTAGGCAAACAATAGATCTCCCACTTAGGTTTTCAAAAGTTCTTTAAGAGTCATCGCATATACCTACACCATTGAATATATTAAATTCATCAAATGGGTATGTCAACCATTCTGAATATCTTATTACTGATTTGTTTAAAGTTTTATTACTGATTTGATTAATGTTTCATTCCTGATATGTTTATAGTTTTATCACTTTTATGATTAATGATTTGAGTAACGTTTTATTACTGAATTGTATTTGTTTGGAAATTTGTATCTTTGTTCATAATATTCTGAAAGTGTAAGGGCTTACGCCGTAAATGAAATAAATAAATAAATAAATATATTTCATTTATTTATTATAACGAATGCAAGACTAACATGAACAGCCTAGTCCCGTTTCCGATTTATACATTATAATATTCTCAAGGACATCCACTCGTTTGCGAGTGAAATAGTATATTTTATACAAAGCATGCCCGATGTGAAAAGCCTAGTCCCGCCACTGCCTCCCACACTCTTCATTGAAGAACTCTAGAAGTCTTGAATAAGAATGTCATCAAATTCCCAGACACTACAGATATAATTTTAGAATTTCACTTATTTTAGAGGCATTGACTATGTAACAATTACGAGACATTTTCAAACAAAATATTTAAAACTTGAATCACTATGTTTATTTGTTACATTAATTTAAATTACGCTATCGCGATTTCAGTGCACTTGCACCATTGACGAGCTTTTCAAGACTGACTTACAAAAATAGAACTATGATAGTAAAATAACAACAACAATAATAATAGACACTTATACACACATACAAAAGACAATGAATCATACAGCTGATGTTGGCGTATTACTGAATATAGATAATAATGGGGATTTATTAGGGGCTATTATTTATAAATCCCCATTATTATCTATATTCAGTAATACGCCAACATCAGCTGTATGATTCATTGTCTTTTGTATGTGTGTATAAGTGTCTATTATTATTGTTGTTGTTATTTTACTATCATAGTTCTATTTTTGTAAGTCAGTCTTGAAAAGCTCGTCAATGGTGCAAGTGCACTGAAATCGCGATAGCGTAATTTAAATTAATGTAACAAATAAACATAGTGATTCAAGTTTTAAATATAATTTTAGAAATCTAGCAATTTAATAAGATGTCTTATCTCTTGTTTGTTCGTTTGCAGCCTGAGGAGATAGTGGCTGCTGCTGCAGAAGCTGGTGATGATGCACCTCCTCCAGTGGCCTACACAGGATCCACTACCAATGTACATCCTTGGCTCTCATCTATGGTTAACTATGCACAGCCTATCAAGTTCCAAGGCTTCGATGTTGCCGAACGTAAGTAAATATTGTCTTCGGATATTTATTTGGTAGACTAAAATATGATTGAAAGAAAATTAAAAAATGAATTCATGTCCATTCTATTGATGGATTTAGAATTTTCAAGTATATATTTAAAATAATGGGAGCAAAGAGTTTGGACACCTAATTACATATTCACTTTACCTATACTATTAAATTTCTGTATTGAATTTCCAGAAAAGAACATTCACCACAATATGTCATCCTTCGCTGAGACGGCCGGTATGAACTATCTGAAGCAGCAAGCTATTGACTTTGTCAACTACAACAAAAGACAGATGTCTCGCATCTATCCCAAGGGTACCAGAGCTGATTCTTCTAATTACATGCCACAGGTAATAATGCGTATTTTTATAAGCAGGGCATCCACTGGTTACGAAAGTTAAACAAAATGACGTACCTACTAAATTAATGGAAGAATATCTACTGTAGGAAGTACTTGCTGTTACATAGGGTAACACCAACACACATGTGTCTATGGTATGAACAACTGTCATCACTTGTCTGGTCATGTCTGATATGTGTTACACATGAATAAACGTCGTCAACAAGAAAAAAAAAAAAAAAAAAACTATGTTATGGTGTTCAATGAATAATAAAAGACTTAAGATCTTGTTGACGACATTTATTCATGTGTAACACATATCAGACATGACCAGACAAGTGATGACAGTTGTTCATACCATAGACACATGTGTGTTGGTGTTACCCTATGTAAGACTTGCTTATTTATATCATCATATATTTTGTATTTACCAGCCTTTTACAAGATGTGCATAGTTGCCCCACTAGCTACCTATTTGAGGAAGGATTTGGTGGTATATGTAGATAAATAACCAGCTATGAATTATTTTGATTCGGTTTATATTAGACATTAATGTATTTTTCTGGCTTCTAGGTGTTCTGGAATGCAGGCTGTCAGATGGTGTCTCTAAACTTCCAAACATCAGATCTTCCCATGCAACTGAATCAGGGTAAATTTGAGTACAATGGTAACTGCGGTTATCTCCTTAAACCTGATTTCATGAGGAGAGCGGACAGGAATTTCGATCCTTTTGCTGATGCCCCTGTGGATGGTGTGATTGCTGCTCAATGTGCAGTGCAGGTAATTGATGATTGATGACATCTCAGGTTTGCCAAAAAGAATGTTGAAAAATTATTTATCGAAGTTTATGAAATTGTCTATCTATTTCCTGTTAACGATAGTATATAAAATGTTTCTGAATTTTCTTGATATCATTATTACTGTTTTTCATCTACAGGTTATTGCTGGTCAGTTTTTGTCAGATAAGAAAGTAGGAACGTATGTGGAAGTGGACATGTATGGCTTACCCACAGATACTATCAGAAAGGAATTCAGAACGAGAATGGTGCCAGCTAATGGATTGAATCCTGTTTATAATGAAGAACCATTCCTTTTCAGAAAGGTATGTTAATAATCGTTGAAAGAATACATTGCCAGAAATTGAATTTCAACGAATAATAAAACATTTTATTTCTTTTATCTTTTCAGGTTGTGCTACCTGATTTAGCCGTCTTGCGTTTTGGAGTATATGATGAGAATGGTAAGCTACTCGGGCAAAGAATTCTGCCCTTGGATGGTCTGCAGGCTGGATACAGACATATCTCACTAAGGACTGAAGCCAACTTCCCCATGTCATTGCCTATGTTGTTCTGTAATATTGAACTCAAGATTTACGTTCCTGATGGCTTTGAAGGTAAAATATTATATTGAGTATGTAAATTCTGCACAATCAGTTATGAGCTGTCAACTCTGTACTGTGGGCAATAAATTAACTATTAATTCTATACAGTGGATAATAATGTAGCCATTTATTCTACACAGTGGGTAATAAAGTAGCTGTTAACTCTGTACAGCAGGTAATTAGATAGCTATTTATTATGTTCAGTGGATAATAAAATAGCTGATCATTCAATAAGGTAGTTATTTTTCTATTCAGGTAGTAAATTTATTTTACGATTATTTTTTTCCAGATTTTATGGCCGCCTTGTCAGATCCCCGTGCTTTTATGGGGGCAGCTAAGGAAAGGTCTGACAATATGAAGTCTATGGGCATTGAGGAGGCTGGGCCTGGAGGACAGGGACAGGGGGACCAAAAGAAAGCAAAGACTGAAGAGAAGGTTGAAGGTAATTAATACTATACTATACCCTCACTCCATGTCCCAGGAGGGGTAGGCAGAGAGAACGGAACGCCATATAGATCTATCCTTACATACTTCTTTCGCTTCCTCTACATTCATCCAGTTTTCTCATACATGCACGCCGATTTCTCTTACTCAGCACGCGTCCGTCCTTAAGAATTTGGTCCACGTGATCAAGCCACGTGGTTCTTGGACGTCTGCGCTTCCTCACACCCCTTCTTTCAGATAAATACATCCTCTTCGTCATCCTTTCATCTTGCATTCGCTCAACATGTCCAAACCATCTCAACTTGTTTACACGCATTCTGTCCACAACACTCCTCTCACATCCGCTCATTCTCCTGATATCCCATTCTTCACTCTATCTCGCAACGTTTTACCAACCATTCTTCTCAGTGAACGCATCTCCACAGCATTTATTCCACTCTCATCAAATTAATCAAATTAAATAATATAATTTTTCACATCATAATAAAAATTTCAGATGAGTTTTTTCCTCAGTGTTTTAACCTAACATCGTGCATTTGTGAATTATTGTAGAACCACCTCTGGTATTTGAGCCTATCACAGTGGAGAGTCTCCGCTTGGAAAAGGGATTCCAGAAGACAGGCAGGAAACAACAGAAGGAACTGGACTTGATGAGGAAGAGACATGCTAAGGAGAAGATGGCCATACAGAAGGCACAGTGTGCAGCCATTGAAAAACTTATCAAGGGGAAGAAGTGAGAAATATTTTAGATTGAATCTATCTATAAACCATCCGTGTTTTATGAATATTTAACCTCGTCAGACCTGAATTAATTGTGCGAGTCGAAAATTTTTTTATGTTTTAAAATCTTGTTATTTGGCTTCTAAATAACAAGTTTCAGATAATTTGAAATTTTTTGATTTCTAGATTTGCGAAAATAAATATGTTTATTGGAATGGAAATTAAGTAAAAATGAGGTTTCTGAAATGTTAATTTAAATTTATTTGATATAAGTAAATTAATTGATTAACATAAAATAAAGAATATATTTACCTTTGCAAAAAAATTCCACTAAAATTAAACACAAACTATGTAAATATATCTTTAATTTTCTCAACCTAAAACCTGGCAGTGACATTTTGCGTAGACTTGTTGACAAATAATTAAGTAAAAAATATAGTTAACTTTGACAAATATTAGAAAAAAGCAATAGACGGGAGCGTAAAAAATATTACTAAAATCTATGTCCATTGGAATGGACACCAGGTCTGAAGAGGTTAAATAATTGTAAATATATTGGGTTATCTACTGTAGAATAATCTTATTCATTATCATGCATTTTTTCACCACTGGAGCATGGGACAAAAAAAATCTCTTCTATTCAGAGAGATTCTGTGTTTCAAATCACGATTTAATTTCTTTTTGGACAACTATTATAATATGGACATTCACAAAACATAATCTAACCTAAACTGTGTCTCAAATGTATTACAGACACCACAGAACTTTGTTGAGTACATTGTCACACAGCATCATCCATTCCTTCTTAATATGAACCCAGTTTATTTATTTTTTGTATTTTAGGGAGACAATCACAAAAAAAATGCTATTTATTTTGATTTTACAGTAAAGCTGAGTTGACATCTGATCCAGCAGTGAGGAAGTTGGTGCAAGAACAAACAGCACAGTGGAGCGAGCTAGCAGAGAGACAGCGTCGGGAACACTGGGCAGGTGCCAGACAGAGGCTGCAAGAACAAAGGGAATTACTAGCCAGGCTCATGGAGCAAGCTCAGCAATCTCAGATCAAACAAATGGAAGCTAAACATGAAAGGTATATAATATATCATGTTTGATTGTTGGTTTGGCATTAATGTGCTAATTTTTTTAAATGTAGTGGATGTTTAGAGCCAAAAAGTCTATGCATAATAAAAACACTATAAATTTATGCTACACAAAACCCAGTTTCAACAAAGATTCTGTCATTCTTAGATATTATTATATGACTTTTTTTTTTTTTTTTTTTTTTTTTTTTTTTTTTTTTTTTTTAAAAAAGATATATCTGGGTTTGTTATAAACCCAAATACAACCTTATACACCTTTCACACTAAGCTAAAAGCTTGTGCCGTGAAAGGGGAGTTTGCCGGCACCTGGGATCGAACCACGGACCCCATGTTCTGAATTATTCTTGTTGATGTTCTGAATGAATGTTCTCTTATATTAATATTTAACTCAAATATTGCAGTTGAAAAGAAATGTTAAAAAGTTTTATGGAAAACCACTGCAAGAGCCCTCTAGATAGATGGCTTAAACTATTTTTTTTATTTGCAATGCTTTAATGATATGTTTTTAATTTGCAGAGAGATTAAAGAGATGAACGCCCGGCAGGCCAAGATCTCTGTGGAGACAAGCAAGGAAGTAGCCAACGACAAGACTCTTAAGACCAAGCAGGAGAAGGATAGGAGGCTAAGAGAGAAGAAACAAAACAACACTAAGAAGTTCATGGAAGAGAGAAAGGTAATTTTTATCTGTCTTCTGTAAAAAACTTTCGATTCTTTTATTCTTTTTTAATATTTATGATGAAATATTTTTTTTATTTAGACGGCCACCATCAAGCAAGGGCGAGAGAAAGAGAAACTGAAGGTGACCCATGATAAACAACTGGAGGAGCTATCTAAAGAAGTAGATAATGTAAGTTATACAAAATAGTTTACAATTCATATTTTAATTAATCTAGATTTTAAATAAACCCAATGACATTCCAAATACTGTGACAACAAGCAATACGCATGTGTCATGAAAGTGGAGTAGATCAGGAGTAGAACTCAGGATATTTCGATTGAAAGTCCGATTGCCTTATATTGGTATTTTGTAGCACCAGACCGATTGTACCAAATTATTCAGTATTTTTTAAACAATAATGTAAAACTAAGTCATTACTATTTATGCAAATGAAATCTCAAAATGATATTTTTTTGTTCCAGCTTATTGAAATGTACAAAATCGAGGAAGCAGACTACGACATGAGCTCCAAAACTGAATTCTATGCCTAAGAAGTTTTCAATCTTTGCTACAAAAATATACCATCATTTGATGTTAATATCAACAATTCCTGTCCGTTAATTTTATTTTATACAACTCAAATACGATTTTATTCATAAAAAATGTTTTACCTTAGACAAAATAAGAACAAAAAATTACTGGATAATACAAGAATGTTAAAAAAATCTAACAGTTTACTTTTTAAAGTGAAATACGTACATTCTATTAAGAGTTGGCAAGGAAATAAGATAAATCTACCCACTTTTAAGACCTCTGGAATTATATCTATTTAGTTTTATTAACAACGAGTCAAAAATATAGTTTTACCATTTTCAATACGTCTTGAATCCAAATATTGTAAATTTCTTTTGTACAATTTATATAAATATTAATTGTTTTTAGAAACAAAAAACCTCAGAGTGCTAAAAATTATTATAGCTGATGTTATATTTTGCCAAAACCTACAACATGTTCAAAAAATTCAAATTGAAGTGTTATTTATAATATTATTGTGGTCATGTAATGTTTTATGTGATTTTGTCCTCTAGTGTGTTTTATTAACGTTACCACATTTTTAAAATTTACAAAATGTTACCTATTATATTCATGCCGATTTATTCTACAAAATAATATTATATTTATCATTGGAATAGAAAAAAAAGAAAGATTAATACAAAAATCAATGTTTTTAAACTCGAGTATATTTGGGGTCGATCTTTCCTTCAGTTAATGTTCGTCCGAGTTAATTTAAGTATAGGATAAATACGTGTGTTTTTACCACCCAAGTATACTCAGGCATACCCCATAAGTGGTAAATAATATTGTCAGTTTTGAGATATTTGTTAAAAGACAAAAGAAGTAATGCAATTCTTTATTCAAATTAATTTTCCACTGCCCTCATTTGTTGAATTTCTTTTAAATGAACAGATTTGTTCTACGTTTTACATCCCAATTTTGTTATTAATTACAAACATTATTTGCTACAATCTATTTGGATTATAAGTGGCATCTCAAAATTTATTGAAAAGCTCTGAATCTTCAGTAAAGTATTTTAACTAAACTTTGAGGTAATCTGATGATATTATTAAAACTAATAAACCAGATATTGGTATTTTACTTTTTCTTCTATTCCAATCAGTATTAAAAATATGTCATCATTTATTACGACATCGGGAACATTGTATTTATCCAAAAAATAAAATATATTTGTTCTGCAAAGCCTTGAAACATTTTGAATTGAATGAACAGTGAGATAGTTAAGGTAGATTATACATATAACTTATAAATTATTATTATATAAATGTTAAGGCGCTGAACATTACTGACGGAAACACATCGGAAATCCTTTCAATCTACACTTTCATTCAATTTCAGTTCACATTCCATTTTATATTTAATTGAGTTAATATTCAAACATGTGTGTTTACTTATTGAGATATAGTAGATACTACATTTGCGACTCATAAACAATTACATACACACATAAAGTTTAATTGGATGCATCTAAGTTATGAAATTTTTTCACAAGAATTAGGTTTTGTCTGTTAAAATGAATAACTTATTTTATCTAATGGAATTATTTTTGTTATAAAAATAAGTTAACCTCTTTTACCAACATCTTTGTACAGTGGAAGTGTGCAGTAAACAACAAAACTTATATTTATTAAACTTATTGATCTATGCAAGATCTTTGTTCAGTGAAATGAACGATAGTGGAAGTTTCAGTCCAGATAAAAAACTTTTGCTTGTTAAGGGATCAAATTTCCTGTCGTGTTTCTGTTAGATTTGTCTTGTCCCTGAATATTATATACAGAATAAATATTAAATAAATCATTTTAAATGATTATACTGAGTATAAGTTTGGTATAAATTACTATAATTGTCTGTATTTATTATTATTATTTTTAATTTAATTAATTAGTAATTAATTGATATACATTTATTATTATAATAATAATTATAAAGAATAATTCTTCAAACAGTGAGATTAAGCATTATATATTAGAAGTGTTACATTATATAAGATAATTATTGTATAAGTCAAATAATTATACCTACATAATTATGGATAATATATGATTATTATAATTTCATTTATCAATTAATATCTGTCAACCCAATTTGTAAAATATTGAATATTGACACTAAAGTTTTGTGGAAAATAATCAATAACTAAAGTTTATAAAGCTTAATTTATCAACCGACGGTTCTTAGTGGAAGTTCATCTTTATAATTTTTAAAATGAAACACAATATATAGTTATTGCACTATTGACTTTGTTGATTTTTGGGAGCCGGCTTAAAGTCAATAGTGCAATAACGCAATAACTATATATTGTGTTTCATTTTAAAAATTACTTAAGTTTATTTACTTTCACAACATAAGCATTTATTTATTTCAATTTTACAGGATACATACAGTTGATACAAAAAATACAATGGTCTATAACATATTTAGCAATAAGCGAACCAGTGAAGATCCCTATATTACCCTTATGTGCTCCACAAAACATACATAACTAAACACAACAGATAAAATCAACAAACAACAATTACAATAAAGTTTTCCATGAAACTTTATTAGTGTCAATATCTTTTATATAGATATTATTATAAAGTTTTGTAAATTTATTTCTGTACTACTGATTTTATGTGTTAATTAAATGCCGAAAGTGTGTTATTTGAAAGAATCTTAGAAATCGGTAACAAAATTGTTGTCAACTTAATTCTATTGCGTAGTTGAGTTTGATATGCCTGAAGATGTATTTCTCAGCAAATGCAAATCCACCAACAATTTTTCAGACATTCTATGTTAGTAATATATTACCACAGTATTTTTATGTCAGAAAAAGTAGTAGATATATGAAAATGTATATCATCTCAACAGCACTTCTGAATGACAAATGTTGTTCCAAACATTTGCTAGTATTCTGATCTTGATGCAGATTTCAAGGGCTGATGATAGAAGAATTCGAATCACTGTTGTGTAGCCCAGTCCACAGCAAAGCTATAAATTAACACATGTTTTTTTTCTTTTCCTCCAAATGTAGAAGAAAGCTACAGAGATTGAATAAATTTTTTTCTCTCATTTTTTCTATATTGATAGATAAAGAGAAGAAAAAGGCAAACACATTTGTTTGTAGTTCCAATGTGAATGCACCTTTTACAAGTGGACAGTTACCAGAAAGCTGCAGTCTAGTTAGAACCAGAATGCCACGGTCTTTCGGCATTTCGTTTCCTTAGTACATTTGTACAAGGAATGAATATGTTGATATAGAAAGATTTGTAATTTATTGTTTAAACTTATTACATAATATTGTTGCACGCAGTGCTGACCAAATGTTTTATTCTAGTCTCATGTTAATATTTATTGTTTTGTTTAATGCAATTGTATTTTAATTGTTGTTGTCCAGAAATATTGCCTGAAATGAGCACACTTATTGCATGCATTACTGAAAAAAAAAAACTAAAAAGTCTTGTCACCACTCATTGGGTTTATTTTGTGTACTATGCATTGCCTTAAATGTTCATAGATTGCATTGCCCGTAGTATCTATGTTTTGCTAACCCTGTGTTGGCTAAACTATTAACTGTATTGTGTTTACAGTAACATACAGCAAATGCGCAGCATGTTCCTGAAACTAAAGATCAAATCCATGTAATATTGTATTTGCTAAACTTGGGTGATATTTCTTGTTTTACTTTACTGTACCTACTTAGTAAGTAACAAATTATATTATTTTAAATTAATTAATTTTATAGTTTAAATATTACTATTATTATTATTGGTTACTCCCATCGCATATATTTATATATTTTAGTCTAATTTGACAGTTGAACTGTCAGACTTGTCCAAGCTTTGTTGTTATTTACATTGTGCTTTTGTCAAAAATTTGCCAGATTTACTTGAACGATTATATTAAAGAAAGTGATAATGATGGAATGTACAACATTAACTATATATTTTCCTTCTTAAATATGATAAAGTATATTGAAATAAATATATATTTGTGACTTAATATTGTTTTCTGATTTGAGAAAGATTTATGTAGGCATGTGATATGTTTTGTTAAAATTGATTTGTGAAATTTATCTTTGATGTGAAAACATAATTCCTCTTCAATTTGGTTGGTGATTATTTTTCTTTCTCATCAATGGATGGGTAATTTGAAAAATTTAAAATTACAATCTACTTGTTTATGAGTGCGATTGATTTTGGCATACCTATGCCACTGACGGGCAAAGAAACACTAATTTTATATTATTTGTTTATGAATCTTAAATATTATATAATTTCTCTGTATAATTGTCTGTCTCATGTTATGTTTTCCTAATCTGATTTCTATTTTCCTGTATAATTAATGAGATTAATAACTGACAATATAACAAACTATACTAATCTGATAGTAATATTTAAAGCTAAGAAATACTATATCAATTTTCTTGTAATTTACCATACACACACACTAACAATAATAATTATTTCATGAAATCCAATCTCATAAAAATATATGATGTAATATTTAGAAATGTTTTCATATCATTCTCTTCTGAATGTTTTTTTAGATGCACTATAGGTATAATAAATAACTGTACAAATTACTAGGATGTGTGACTACCAGAACTAGGCACCATTAATCTATCATATACCTAACTTCCTTTATGACTATAATGTTAAGGAAAAAAATCACTTCATTAAAAATATAACAATCGTTACAGTTAATTCGTGAGAACCACGGAACAAGAATAAAATATTAACCAATGCTTTTTTTAAAATATCGTTGGTGATATACCAGCTCATTGAAAATTCTGAGATCTAAAAGATTTTTGAGATCAACGTAGTTAAAAAACGTGACCTATGTAGTTCAATAAATAACGATTAACAGATTAATGAGTGCCCAGTTCTGTTAACAACTATTAACGTTATTAAATCTTCTATCTACAATCCACTGTCTCCCAAACAATAGTAACGTAATTATTCCAAGAAAGAAATATTATACGTAAATCTTAATAGTAAGAATGTTCAATAGTTTGTTAAGTATCATTATTTTTAACAATTTTATTATATTTTAGTATTTTAGCATCTGATTATAAGTATCACAGTCTTAATTGTGATGTAAAATGAAATTCAACAAATATTATTGACTGTGCTCTTAGTAATGTCCAATCACCAAAATAATTGGCTCACACTTTTCTGGTCAAGAATGGATTAGAGGAACTAACCCACAGAAAATTATGAAATTCTTTCAGGTTTTAGGTCTGTGAAACGACATTTAAGGACTAAATCCCACAATGATGGACTACACTTAGAAGTGGACGTGGGCAAGGTCTTTGGATGGAGGAATAACTAAAATTTTCAAATCATTTTCACAAAATCGTTCAATTTTCATTATAAATTATTTTGTATGAAAAATAATCAATCTAGTTTTTATGTATTATATATCGCTTTAAACATTTTGGTCTCATAAAAAATAATGATAATTTAAAATCTAACAAATTCAACTTCTGGAATCTGAAACTGGATTTGGTGGAATGGTGAACGTTACCACAAGAAAAAACATTAAAACAAGCCAAAAGCCGATTCGTAAGTGTCGGGACACCTATCCAGCTATATCATACATTTTTTAATTTTAATGACAAACATTGTATTTTTTTAGTATACCTATGCCATAATGTTTTATTATCTTGAAAGTTTTCACTTGGTCACAATTAAGATTTTGATATGTTTCATTAGAAAAACTAATCACCAAATGGCTCTAATTTTATATCAAATACTAACTGTAAAAATAAAAACATTCTTATAAACACATTCACTTTAAAATAAATTATCATGTTTTCAAAAATCTCATTAATATTCAATTAACCATCATGAATTGAATTTCACTGTCATTCTTTGCATTGGCATTCTTTTCATTATATAGGTACATACTACTAGCATACTACTTCTAACAACAAACAAAAACAAACAAATACATCCATTTCAACATGTCATCCTTTTTGAGAACTTTTATTTTTTAAAGTTTGTACTTGTGCCAAAAACTTTTTAATAAGTTCTCTTTTTAAAATCCTTTGTGAAATTTCTATTTTACTTGACTTTGTGAAATTTCTATTTTACTTGACTTCGAACAACATTCACATGAGATTGTGGAAGATCAATTCAACATTCATAAAAAATCAGTCAAATTAAAGCAGAGATGTTAATACTTGAAATATTAATTATTTTATCAATTAGATGTCTTTACACAATGACCATTTAGCAAATTACTCCACTGTTCATATGGAAACACCGAAAATTCCACATTATATTTCATTGACTCGAAATTTTTGTAATTGTGTTTTATGTCAGTTTTTAAAATCAACAATATTCAAATAAATAACTGATATGCATGTTATATGATCTTCCTATTCTCTTAAGTAATGCTGTTTGACATATTTTAATATTTTTAGATTGAATAAATTAATAAATTGTTATAACCATTTACATTAATTTTATAAGAGTATTTGCACCATATTGGTTTTATGTTGTTGTTAATTCAATATTCCTATTGTATTGTTCACATAAATAAAAGATGATATATAAATAAACATATATTTATTTCACATCTACTACAACCTTAATCCTTATTTATAAAATCTATTAATAAACAATGACTGTTCAAATTTCATAAGATGATGTTGAAGAATATTACTCAGTTGTGACTGGGCACCAGTGATATTACTTAATCAAACAGATATTATAAGTCTGGAGAAGTTAAAAGTTAATTAAAACCATTAATATACTAATAATGTAGCCCGATAGCTTACCTTGAGCGAGATATTTATACTCGTTGATGTTCAAATTTAAAAATTACTTGAAGAATTTATCTTCACAGAAACAACTAAAAGCATGTTTGACTTTCTGGCTGATATATCAAAATTCATCTATTGACTAATGTCACAACACAAACATATTACTTAAATGGAAATTGTAAAAAAACTACAAACCTGAAGATATTCTTGAATCATTAAATCCACACAGTAAATAAACTCCATATATTCGTAATGTTTAATAAAAGACAAAATCTATCCATTGAATAGCTAGCTTTGAATATTTAAAATACACACATCATTTCATCCTTTATTTGCCAAGAGACAACAAATATATTTGTGGTACAATAATTATTTAATACTTTTGATTTTCTTCAATTCCTTGTACACTGAGCTCTGTCGAACTGAAAATATTTTTTTATTTATTAGAAATATGTTCAGGGGCCGTAGACAAACCGCACTTTGCGATTGACTACTGGCAAACTTACGGCAATCTACCTACATTTACCGTGTAATTATGCATTATTGTTGCGGTTATTATTGAAAATTTGTTTGTAGTCAATCGTCAAGTACGGTTTGTCTAGGGGGTCTGGTACTTTAAACACAAATATTTGTTGTACAATCGGATATAAATACTTGAGTCTTATAAATACAAACTACACCATCTCCAAATTGATCAATTTTGATATAGTTATTGTAAATAATGGAGGACAATGCAAGTATTGTGGGTTGCGTGCTGTTCAAGCTGCCACCACGCAAATCAAACCGCTCATTTAAATAATTCGATTTTACGAAAGATATCGGTCCCATAGTGCTGAACTTTCTTGTGCACGCTAACATTACAAAACCGCGTAGTTATTGCATATTATCATCTCTTAAACTTCATCAAAACTCGTAATAAATTAATATTCATTATTGTTGATTGTCTCTTCAAAACTCTAACAAGTCATCATTTTGTGTTACATTCCCGCTTCTATTGCCAAAACATGTGTTAAAAAAATCGACCCCTTCCGGGAATCACTCTATACAAGTGCCAGCGTGTAGTGATCAGTGTATGTCCAGTAGTGTAACAGAGAAGGATAACAACACCGACTACTCGCAACAACACAGCGGGTGAAAGAGACAAAAATACTGTTTTGTCTACCACGATGCCAATCTCAGATCTCCGTAAGAAGAAGCTTCTCTATGTGTCCAACGTTTTCTTTGATGTCAACCAAAGTGGAACGCTCGAAAAGAAGGACTTTGAGTCGGCTATTGAGAAAATCTGCACTCTTCGTGGATATCCCCAGAGTCATCTCAAAAACGTAGAGACGTACGACACCATGACCAAGATATGGGATGGCCTGAGGCAGAGAACTGATGCCAATAAAGATGGAGAGTCCTTTGCAGTGGAAGCACCGTTACATGAACTTCATGTTTGACCTAGAAGATGCTTCCAACTTAACTAAAAAGTCACGGCGCTCTTGAGATGGTCAGGGACCATTAAACAGCGCCAAATACAAATCATCTTTTTATTATTATTATTATTGATATTAATTATCTGACATTGTTCAATCTTATTGAAATATGTATGTATGAATTTATTGAAATCATAAAAAACAATACCCATGTACAATTTATTACCCAGTCCGAAATCATCAGTATCTACCTGTCTTGATCAACAAAGACTTTTGTGGGTTCTATAGCCTTTTGTTTTTTATTCAATCCTCGAGGGATCCGTTTTTTTAGCTGGTTGGAACAGAGTGCCAGACCTAGGGGAATATCACAGTCGTCATCCGCCCTTCGTCTGGTCATTATAATAGTTTGTTCAAAAGTGTCTGTTAATTAAAGATCAACTTAATCTACCGCGAGTCACCAGTACCTAGTCTGTCTTTGGGATTTACAAAGTGTATAGTCAATGACGAGACCTTACAACGTTTGAAAAAACGTTCATTTTGTATCTTCCTTCATTTTTCATTAGCATAAATTTCAGAAGTATGTTTTGTGTCTTAGCAATTTTTATTATATCTTCAAAGGAGATAAATGTACTTTGTATTTATAACACTAATTCATTAACAAAGTTATAAAATATAATACTTACTCCATGGATCAAATAAAACTCTCTCTAGTTTATCTCCCAGTCTTGGTCTTACAGCATTGTATTTATGGCCAGTTGCAAGGCTTTCCAAGAGCACCATTATAAGCCTAGAATAATACACCACTACAGCTCAAGCAATATAAAAATGCATATGATAATAATAACCAAAACAGTGAGAAATTATGGAATTATTCATAAAAGCTTCTAAAAATTACTGAAAAAGTACAAAATATTGTTTTTTATTAACGCAGAAAGTAAAAAAGGTTATGTTTTATTTACACTTACTTGCTTTTTGATTTCTTAAATAAAACATTAGTTAAGAACATTGTGCTACACTAGAAAGCAAATTATATATAATTCTTCCAAAAATCTAGCTGATTTTTATTTCACTCTTTTTGATATTACTATTCTCATTTCCTAGGCCAACAAAAAAGTCACAGACAATTATGTCATTTCTGATTTGACCATAGACTTTTATTTCGTATGGAATTCTATGGATTTGACAGTGGAATCGATATTATGGACAGCATTAATATTATAATGATCCGACTTATTTTTCCAAGCGAGCTTGAGAACTGATGATCCGAACAAATATTTTAATTTAGATTTCGCTTTGCGTGGGAGCCTTTCCCCATTCCTCCCCATCGATAATTTAGATTTGATGACTCATTTTTAGTCCAAAACTTCTCCCGATCTTTTAAATAGAGAGGATACAGACTAGAGAGGAAATTTCCGAGACTTGTGAACTACAAATTGGGAATACCGGTCGAGAACATTAATATTATGCGTGAGCTCGATCTCCCCAGTTTGGTGAGTCGAAGTATTATGTTTCAATCTTTCTTTTCTACACAAACGTGAAATTGATTCCCCAGAACTGATTGAGTCAAATTAAATGTTCCAGCCAGAAACACCAGACAATTTATTTTATTCCATGAATCTACCATAAGGTATAATTACACATTCCACTCATCTGCGAATAGACTTCACATACTTATTAATTATTTGAATGTATTATTACTTGGCATTCGGCAGATAAGGTTTGTTACCTAATTATGAACCTTGCGAATTTTTCACCTTTGTTAATTGTCACTATATTGCCTTATTATATTACGTAGGTACCTTACAGCCTTACACATCTTTACTTATTGATCACGTCATTATTTTTTTATTTCAACATTTTTTTAATCCTCAGTATCCATTTGACACAATGTTATTAATTTTAACATCCATTTTAAAAGACTATGTACTACTTGACACCCCATTTATTTTAGATTGAAATACTTATTTAAATATAGCTCTTTGTTTATTTAAAATTTGACCTAAAATTGAATTGACATTCTATTATATTTTTAAAGGTCATCCACTCATTTACGAGTGCTCAGAAATTGACATGTGATCCGTTGATTTTTTCATTACTATAATGTGCTAATTATATAGACCATTAAAGGTCACGTGGTCTTGTCTATGGATTTGCTTTTGCTTGGAGGGCAAACCGTCAGATTGCGCAAATCATTCTTGTAGGATGTTATGCCATAAGAGAAAAAAAAGAAAGTCAGACGACAAAATAATAACAAAAACGACACTGACAGTTTTTTTTATTATTAGGTATTCTTTAGGCGTTCCACCTAATATTACACCGTAATCATCTGTTGTGTTGGGATGCCTGATGCCCCTCAATGATTTTTCTGTGACGTCATCCTTTAATGGTCTATTGTTCTTTTCTATTGTTTTGTTGACTTGGAATTAAATTTGTTGTGTCTTAATACATTATACTTATGTACTTGTATAATTATAATATTTTAATCTTCTACATGTTAAGGCTGGCGCCGTGAATTGTTAATAGGTACCTATATAAATAAAATTGATTTTTTATTTTTATCTTACAATAAATTTTTCCAGTAGTTATTTAGCTTTAACCATTTACAATATTATTTTCGCTTAGATCGTAGATTTTTATTTATAATAGGTACATTTTGGTTTCGTATGGAATTCTGTGGCTCAGATTGCTAATTGGCTATGGTCTCACCACATGTTTCTCAAGTTCAAAGCTGTCATTGAACAAAGGAAAAGGGGAAAAGGAGCAAAGCAGAGCCATTGCCTTACCATCGTACCGTGTGTTGAACTGTTGAGGTATTAACGAATGAAGGGTTCCGCTTTCGTCGTAGGAGTGAGTGAATCGAGTGTACTATTGGTGTCTCTGTCTTTCATACGCCAACAGTACCCAAGTTTAGCGTAGTGAATAGTGAAGTGCGCGTAGTTGTGTTGGCAACAGTGTGAAAACAATTCGCCAGCCGGCGTCAGCGTGGTTTGTGTGCTGCGTGATTTGTATATTTAGTTTGTTCCGCATTAATATTTAAACACACAACATTTCTAATGATAAACTTAATATTTTATAGTGATTATTGGTCTTTAGTGAGGTAGCTCGCGTTGCAGTGAGAACGAGAAGTCCCTGTCCTGTAGCGGGTAGTGAGATCCCTCGTGCGCCAGACGCTCGACACAATGGAGAACAACGGAGTAGACGCGAATGTGTCATCCACCAAACTCATGGTAAATTATATTCCTGAGGTGATGAATAGGGACATGATGTACTCACTGTTCTCGGTATTTGGCAAAATAGACAGTTGTAAATTAATTGCGAATAGAGGGTACGGCTTTGTGGAGTACGCTAACCCCGCGGACGCCGAGAAGGCGCGAGCCTCTTTCAATGGCATGATGATGCAGGGGAAGATGCTCAAAGTGTCCTTCGCGCTGCTCAATCCGGAGGCCAAGACGGCAGTAAAGACAGACGCCGAGTCTAACCTTTATATCAGCAACCTACCTCCAGACATGACTGTGGAGAGTCTCAACACCCTATTTCTTCCCTTCGGCCGCATCACCAATAGCCGCGTGTCTCAGGGCATTGGCTTTGTGTGCTTTGAGACTCGTGCACAAGCGGAGGAAGCTATCAGAAGGCTAAACGGCTGCAGTCCTGTTCCTGGAGCGGGGCCCATGAGTGTCAAATTTGCCAACAAATCGAGTAGCGCCACACCTCGGCCTCCCGCACCTCCAGCGACGGCACCTCCGCGGGGCGCTGGTCTTCTGCCTGCGGTGCCCCTCCCAGCACAGCCTCTCCATGCCTACAATGGTTTGGCCCTGGCACCTGCCCCACTGCCCCTGCCCCGACCGCTCGGTTATGGTCCTGCATATTCCCCACCACTGTTGAGCACCCCTGGTGGCAAGGCACTACCTCTCTTGAATAAAGGCCAACAACGCTACAATCCCTTAGCACAAGCTCCGCTGGCTCCCCATCAGCCTCTAGCTACCACTACAGTGTATGTTTACAACATTGGTGAGGACACAGATGAGTTGGCCCTCTGGCAATTGTTTGGCCCCTACGGTGCTATTGATTCCATTAAGGTGATCAAGGATCAGGAGACCAAGAAAAACAAGGGATTTGCGTTTGTGAATATGAGAGAGTACGAGGAGGCGTCCACAGCCATCCAGGCTCTCAATGGTTACACTCTCAATGGACAGGTGTTATCAGTTAGCTTTAAGACGCAGAAGAGAAAGTAGTAGAGAGTGGTGTACAATATAGTACAGTACAGTACAATACAGTGATGTGTAGTGCAGTGGTGTGCGCTCTCAACTCTGTGCTCTGGTGTAATGTATTGATAACATAGAGATATAACTGTAGAAGTTAGGATTATAAGTTAGGACCAGCTAGTGATGTATCTCTCTCTTTCTCCATCCCCATTCCTCTCTCTTCTGTCGTCTTCTGTATGTCCTCTATATCCTCCGTATCCTTGTCTCATGTTGTATAGCACTACTGTGAGTGTAGCCCCCCCCCTCCCCCTCTCTGTATACGCACTCATCATTATGACTTTTCCATTCTCTGTATTCCGTGTTCCATTCCAAATCCTTTTGATATAATTTTATATGAATGAGAAGATAATAACGATATATAAAATGGCAGATCTATATAAAAGGAAAGTTTATATATTGATTACTATTACTATATATTATATATTATAAAAGAAATATAAAATTGTAATATTTTTGTAAGAGTATTTGAGAATAGGAATGCTACTTGGATACTATTTTATTCTATACTTATTATAATAATTATACATCTATTATATAATTGGAATGAAAGCTTTTTGGGTTAGAACTACTTTTTATTATGAGTCATCATCATCATATTGATACACCACTGTCTCCATACGCAACCATTGGGAGGCCATGCAATGATCACCAACCAACCTTACATTCCTGTGGATGAATGTGTACGCAGAGGGATGTATGTACTGAGTGCATGATATACACAAATATAAATGAAAGTGAGAATTATATGGATAAAATATGCGCGTACTATTCTATCCAGAACATATTTATTTTTTTATAAAAAGAAACTATTTTTATTCAGGTGCCTTTGTGAAAATCCTACGGAAGAGGATGCCTGAGAAAGTGTAATATATAAATATATTATATATTTTCTAGATATATTTCCAAATGTTGGAAACATCCTTGTGGTCACCTAATGCATGTGGAGACAGTATCATATTGCATATTTATTCATATTATATAATTCAATATTTACTGTACGTATTTATGCTTTGATTTGTCTGTTGTTTTTGTTATATTATAATTTGGTAAACTCATTTAATCCTTTATAGATGGAAATGTACTATAAATAATTAATATTTCTTATTCCTAATAATGCTATGTTGACACTATAATATCATATACATTATTATAATATTCTACTCTATATGTATCACAGTAATAATTTTTTTATTCATTATGTATTTCTTATAAGGTACACGTTAGCTTGAACTCATACCAACCATACACATATAAAATTGTCTTATCAAAGTCTGACTATGAAGGGGGAATTTCACTCCTTTAGATATCATTCAATTTATTTATCCATGTATATTATATTCTAATCACCCCAAAACTTTTAAACTATTCCTTATTTAATTCCACAAAATGGTTCCTATAACTTTGTATTGTACTTAATTGTCACAAAAACTCAATTGTGTCACAAAATAATTGTATTATTAATGTAGGTATTTTCTGTCATACGAGTATGAAAGTCTGTTGTTTATTTGAAATATTTTCGGGACATTGAGGCATAATCATTGTGTTGTGTGTCGCTCTTGTTGATATTGTTGTGTTCACTAGTTCATTCCAATGCAAAGAATCTTGTCTTTTTAATTGTTTTGAATGAAAATTATGCCTTCTACTTTGAATGTAGGTGTTTGTTATTTATTTTAAATAGTATTTTATCGTCACTATTGGCAGAATCTGAAGTTTATTAGTTGTGTTGCGTGAGGTATTGTGGTGGTGTGGTGAAGTTCCATAGCAGAGCAGGGTGGGGTTAACGTGTACCATGTCATTTGATAATCAGATCTGTTCCTTTACATTCATATCATTATAATATTATTACATTGCTGCATTACTGCATTTACATGATCTATATAATTACTTATGAAATAATCTTAATTATGATTCATTATTTTATTATTATTATTATTATAAATATTATTGTCACCCATATTATACAATATTTGCAAATACTTTGTAATCACAACATCGCTCACATCAAACATAACATATTATAAACAATTCATATTATTCTAGTATTTTTTTACTGTTTCATTTCATGTATGTACTCATTATTAATTCAAAAAAATTAGAGCGCTTTTGCAGCGCCCCATTGTCTTGTATGGGTGGGTGTGTGTGTGTATTTGTGCGGTATGTTTGGGGTTTGTGTTGTGCTTACAAAGTGTTTTTATATTATGTACATTTAATAATATTACCTATTTTATAATTACATATTATTCATTCATTTTATTTCTGTGTAAACACTTAATGTATTATTTCTATTCTAAATAAACGGTTGACATTTTGCTTTTTAATTATTATATGTAGTTGTTATTTTTTGGTTAATCTCATTAATAATAATATTATATATATATATATATATACTCATATAATACACCCACAGTGGGATTTGTGTAGAACCAACAACAGAATGCAGATTTGTATAGTAACTTAATAAAAAAAAACATGATTTACGTTATGCCACAAGTATTTGGCACATGTGTGTGAACATAAATAAATAAAACAACATTTTGAGGTGGATGTCCACATGCTGTAAATCTTATTGTGAATGTCATTCAACAGTCAACATGCGTACTTATGCATAGGAATGCACTTCATTTACATGGATACAACAACTCGACTCATTTTGATCCAATTCCATTATTCTAAATTTAAAATATTTATATACTTACAATCTCGTATCCAAGTTTTTTGTCTGGAAAATGCTTTATTGAAAGAGTGGAGAACAAAATGGTGCATTCACCTCAATTCAATTGATGTAAAAATGAATTTATAATGCTAAAATACTTGAAACTTGTATATAATCATCTTAAGTATGCATATTTATGTTTTTTGCCACATAATTTTACAAATCTGTATTTTCACTGTGATGTCTTCTACACAATGATGTGTATATAGAATAGTATATAAGTATTGTACTTGTATATATATTTATATACTGTTTGTATATATAATAATAGCATTGCAGATAATGCCTCTACTCAGTACATATATATCTGACAGCTCCTCCCTCTACTATATATATAATATAGTCCTCACTTCTGAATTCTGTGCGATGCATACAACACAATCAAATACTTATCCACATAATATGTAAAGTTGAAGCAAGGATTATCAAATCATATTCGACAGGCTAAGGATAAATGATCAAAAGTTCCATAATAATTGCGGCAGACAAAATGACAAGTTTTTTGTTTGTATAGTGTATCGTTATCAGTATTCCCCCTATTTTATTTTACATGTACCGCATATTCCTGACAAACCTACAGTAGATACCTACATTCAGGAATGTAATCACCACACAAATATTTTAGTACGTTCCTATATATGCCATCAGGAAATAACCAGACAGAGAAAATAATACACCCCATACGAGGTCTCATTCACTAAACAGGTTTTAGGCTAAAAACATTATAAATACTTCATATTGCAGTGTATATGACATATTACAGTTCAAGAAAAATATATTGGATTACTATGGGAATTGAATATATCAGTGGAATGGAAGTTGGTGTAATTACAAGGATGAATGTGAATAAGTTAAGATGGTTTGGGCACGTGGAAAGAATGAATGAGGATAGAATGACTAAGAAGATATATTTGGCTGAGAGGAATGGTGTTCGGAGACGTGGACGTCCGAGGATCAAATGGCAAGATCATTTCAATCAAATCCTACAGGACGGTCACGTGTTGAGCACATTGAACAGGAGAGCATGCATGAGGAATTGTATGACAGTGACGGAAGCGAAAGATGTATGCAAGGATAGAAGGAAGTGGCGCTCGATCCTTTCTGTCTACTCCGCGAGGGAAGCGGCGTGATGGTATGTATGTAAGAATATATCATTCTGCATGCATTCTCAAAACACAACACTCTCATTTCATTGTGTTGAATGTATTTCAAGATGGAATCTAAAAAATACAGAAATAAATTCTATGTTCTGTACTGTTCAAAAATTGTATTTGAATAAAAACATTGCAACTGCCAATAATAAAAACTAGATAACCATGTATTAGTAGATCAAAAAAATCACGTGATATATTGTTAATGCAATTGTATCATGGCTTTGCCAGTTTTTAAAATATTTCCCCATTTTTTTTAAATAATTTCTACAAATGTTGAGTGTTAATTTGTCAATTTGATAATTATTTCCCGAACAAAGTAGGGTAAAACTGCACTGGTTACGAATAGTTTGAAGCATGGTTTAGATCAGTGATCTCCAACCCATCCGCTGAAGGAATGTGATGGTCAGTTATTTTAATTGTTGTGTAATTTGTGAAATATTCCTAAACAAAACCTTGGAGAATGTTAAACATTTCAAATGTTGAGTGCAAAAGGAAACTGAGACCTTAAAAAGGTTTTCAAATGTCTCCCCCTCAGTGGGCCACGGTAAAATGATCAAATATTGACTGATCCACGGAAATAATTATGTTGGAGACCACTGGGTTAGATTACACATTACATACATGGTATATTGATAAAAATACTGTTAGTAGACCACTTAGGTGTGTGATTATACATCTGGCGACTGGTCTTATCTACGTATTGTATATAAACCATCCATTAATAGTTATAGAGATACCATCTATCAGTTATTGTTAGTTCAGCACTTGGAATTCTATGGAGATTGAGTCAGTCTGTTTTAATAGCACATACAAAATTCTGGTTAAGTTTTGTCAAAATGTGTTTCATTATCTTTATAGAGATATCTATCTGTAATGTCACTGTTGTATCTTAAAAACAGTAGCCCTTGGATATCTAGTGTCTAGAACCATTATTCATGTTTTAAAATCTAAATATAATTGTATATTAAATGTTCACAAAGGAGTATTTAAATTTGTATTGTGAACATTAAATGCTATTTGAATATTTTTAGTAAAATTAATAAGTCCTGTCATCGTGGAAAGTTCCGAGTGAACATTGCTACAACTTAACAGATTAAGAAATGTGACGCTTGTGTCTTGCTATAGACCATTAAAGGATGACGTCACAGAAAAATCATTGAGGGGCATCAGGCATCCCAACACAACAGACGATTACGGTGTAATATTAGGTGGAACGCCTAAAGAATACCTAATAATGAAAAAAAACTATCAGTGTCGATTTTGTTATTATTTTGTCGTCCGACTTTCTTTTTTTTCTCTTATGGCATAACATCCTACAAGGATGATTTGCGCAATCTGACTGTTTGCCCCCCAAGCAAAAGCAAATCCATAGACAAGACCACGTGACCTTTAATGGTCTATTGTGGAAACATACGTAATATATCATCTTGACTCTAGTACAGGACGACACAGAGAATCACTCTGCTTATTACGTCTTTTCGTGCTTTCTCCTTGTTTGAAGAAATCTTCTAGGACTTGAGGATCAATCTTTGTGCATGTAGTGTTTAATCGTACTGCATATTTAAATTGATAACAACTCCCAGTTGATAACTGGTCATTTTTATAAAAAAGTGTATTGCTTTTATAACTACTCTACCTTCTTTTTTACAACCTTTTTATAAAAATAATCAGTTACCAATTTCAAGTTGTTATCAACTGGGATACGCAATATGACTATTGCGGGGCTATTTTGTATATCCTCAACAGTCGTAGCTACATTTTAATGAGGGTCATTTTTATAAGAAAGTGTAGCACTATCATATTGATTAGCAGTATATTATGTATCAATAAAAATAAGTTTTTCATTACAAATGAGATCCTTATTGACATGTATCTATGACTATGAAAAAATACAGAATAGACCTTCTGGTTGTGTTCTTTATTTTTTTATTTTTTTTATTTTATTTTATGTAGCTATACAGAGGCAGAGGGGTATCTTTTCACTGTCAATGTACATATAATATCATGCCTTATAATATCTACCTATATAATATTATTTAATATGCTTTCTGTGCTGTTCAAATAATATCTGAGATTTGTTACCACATCCTGGCATAAAGTAACATAATATAGCGTACATCACTAAGATAGAACAGATGATTTGTAACTAAATAGCTAATTATATGTACGTATCCATGAGAAATATTTCCAAAATTCTTGTTCAGTTATAAAGTATACCAATCAGGTAAACTTTAGGTAAAAATATAAAAAAAAACATATCTTATTTGTATATAGAATATTAATGTCCAAACCAGTTTTATACTGATCAACTAAGATTTTATGAATGTATGTATATAGTGTTTTATTTATTTATATAGCTAGCTGTTAAGTTTAGCATTTTTTTTCGTTGGAATATTGAATATTGATACGTGTCATTAGATATTGAAACTAAAATAATTATTTTAATGATGTTGCAAAACCTTGATCTTGGAGATTTTAATGTGCAGTCGTTTTAATTTCAAGACACTACAATAATTTAAGACTATAGCATATATTTATTCACATTGAACTTAATTAAAATTAAGAAGAGCGATGTGATCATCTGGAAATAATATTGTCTTATTAATATGCGGACTTTGTTAAATAAAATTCTGTGACCTTTGTCACATACGCTTTTCCTGTTTTCGCTTCTCAAATCTTCAGATAGAACACGTTACGGATAGTAACACTTAATAGTGTTATAAAATGTTGAGATTTAAATTTTAATTAGAGAGCTTGGAAACAGCTTCAAAATATATAAAATCTGATGGGTCTTCAACTTGTTTATTAAAAAAATCAGTCGATAATATTTAAAGTTATAGTCAGGTTATTGAACTTTCCCAATCATTGGAGTATGTAAATATATCTATACATATGGGATATTTCAAGTTTGTTTTACATTCGTTGCTACAAGCCATTTAGGTATTTCATATTTTGCTAGTTGCATTTGATAGTAAAGTTTGCCAGTGACTACATTATTCTTAACATTATTATTATACCTACCTATCGTGTATTTCTTATTTTCTATCTTTGGTTTTCCTTCAAACAATAGCACTTGACTACATTAAACATATGTATATATATTTTTTTTAATGAATTAATTAGTTCAAGGTTCTGCTAGTTCTGTACATTGGTATGTCTGCATAAAACAAGTTTTATTTTGTACACCTGCAGTGAATATTAAAACAATTTTTGTGTTCTCACAGTAGAAGACTAGTTATTTGACACTGAATCACCAAACATTTAAATCATGGCTATTATTATATTTCAGCACTTTTTTACAGAAATAACTAGACACTGGTGAATATTGCCACAAAACTAATAGACAAAATACCAACTCTGATAGATTTTGTGAACAGAAATCCACTCTTGAATAAAGCGTAATTTTGTTTTGCAATCAAAATGTTTCAAGCAACTTGAATTAATCAAAAGTACATTGACGAAATAATTTTACTCATGTATAGGATTCATCAATAATTTATAATAGGCCATCTTTGCCAGTGAGATAGCTAAACAAATTAAACACTACATGTTTTGTTTTATGTACTTACATATTCTTTATGTACACTCAACTCTTCATGCATGCTCTCTTGTTAGATGTGTCCAAATCTTAGGATTTCATCTACATGTTGTAAGGATCTGGTCCTCGTTTAGTTGTCAAATATAGCCGCAGAGTTTGAATAACTGCTAGTACAAATACTCAATTAGTTTAGAATGGGGAACATGCATGTGTGAGGAATATGAATAAATGTTATCAATTCATATTAATAAATATACGCTGATCACGAATATCCTAATAAGAAACGATAAAATAAAATTTTTCATTTTAAAAATCCATATTTTCTGTTATTGAATTAGTCCGGTGTGACGTCGCTAGGCGCTATTTTGTATTGCCACACATTTCACTCTTAGTACTGTTTGTAGCTCCTGATATTGTCCTTTTTGCGGCGAAGTGCTTTGTTAAATGGTGATAAAAACCTTAAAAATGCACATTTAAAAATATAAAAAGCACCATAATTTTTCTAATTTTCTGTACTATTTTTTGGGTTCGAATTTTTTTTGTGCAAGTTCCCCATTATACTATACTGGTTTTTATTAGATTGCAATAATTGTTTGTGTACTGTAATTTGGATTTGTGTGTGAATGAAGAGTTTAATTTTGATCTTAATAGTATGAATGTAATTTTTGTGATACTATTTTTAATGTATCACAAAAAAAGTGTTAGAAAGCAAGAAATGGAATTATGAGTGTGCTGATGTGAAGGTGAGATGTATTTATAGATTACCTTGATTGTTAGGCAAGCTTTTTTTATATATTAAATATAGGAAAAGTGAATAAAATGAATTTCAATGATATTTATGATTAATATTTAATTCTTGTAATATACTTAGACTGAGTTTTTTTTTAGAATAGGAACCTTTTTTGTTGCCTATTTAGAGTTACTAATGACTACAAATTAATAAATGTGTGAAATACACTCTTTTCAAAGGTTATTATAAATCACATATAGGTAAGAATTTTTAAGGCAAGAAATAATTATATTATTATCTTATTAAAATAAGCCTTATTTATTTATACATCATTCAGAAAGGTTGTTAACTACTGAATTGCAAATATCAAATCATGCATATGTGACATTTTACAGAAAGAAATAAATTTCTTTGTGTGTAAATAACAGTAGCAGTTTATATCATTTTGTATTAAAATTTGCAATCTACATATTTACAATATTAGTATTGGGCTATATTATGTCTTGTTCTTTCTATATAAAAAGGTTAATTAGTATTCAGTAAGTTATATTATTTGTTTTAAAGTATCTGAAATGCTAATCAACAGAACTCTACACTATGTATGTATGTATGTATGTGTGTCTGTGTCTGCTGCTTAGTTATCCTATTGTCTGCATCACTACACATTGTATCATTGTTGCATATTCAAAAAGAGACATGTGTGCACATTTTAATTTGGGCATACTCTTTTAAAACTATTCATTAAGGTATTAAAATTGTAGTTTGGACTTTTTATTGACATGTGATTTTATTCTTTAAGTATTGAATTTTAACATTTGATACTGAGAATTACTTTATAAAATGGTTATGATGTCATTGTAAGCAGTTTATTCTATATAATGAGTTACAATCCATTGGATTGGTCTGCAACGAGTTTTGACTTTCTTCTCCATTCCTCCCTATTCTCAGCCAGTCTCTTCAGCTCTACGTATGAGCCACAATTCATGTCCCTCTTCAGTTGGTCCATATACGCAACTCTTGGTCGGCCTCTGCCATTTGTCCCCTCGGTCTTACCCTCCACAATGGCGATGAGTAGTCCTGGGTGCCTGATGTTGTGGCCAATCCAGTTAGCTCGTTGTTGGCTGATTCTCTTAAGAAGTTGCCTTTTTTCGCCTACCCTGGTTAATACTTCTTCGTTTTCGATGTGTTCCGACCAATGGATCTTCAGCATGCGTCTGTAGCACCACATTTCAAAGGCCGCCAACCGTCCGCTTTCCCTCTTGCTGATGGTCCACGTCTCGCAACCATAAAGCAGAATGCTCCATACAAAGGCTTTAGTAAGGTTCTTCCTTACGCTTAAATCAATGTTTGGGGATTCCAATATCTTAGATTTTTTGTTAAAAGCAATCCTTGCCTGGTTTATTCTGCTCACAATTTCCGATTTGGAGCGTCCATCTTGGTTTATTCTGCTGCCCAAGTACACGAATTCTCTTACTTGTTTGATGCTCACTCCATTTATGGCAATGTTCGCAGTCGCTTCCTCTTTTCCAACGACCATACATTTTGTTTTGTCTTTATTTATTTTCATGTTGTACTTTGACAACAGTATAGTTTCCATTTTTCCTAAGGCTTCGTTCAGCTCCATCTCGGAGTCTGCGAGCAGTGCTATGTCGTCAGTGCTATTTATTTTGAATATGCAAAGACGGTATATTGTAGATATTATATAACTAGTTTCATTATCACATGTAGAGACGTAACATTTCATAAGTTTAATGTCTTATAATGGACATTACTTGTGAAATGAAAGTCGACTTAGTCTGGATCTATGCAAATAAACTTAAAGGTTTGGCCATGTTGAAAGAATGAATGATAAAATTGTATTAACAATTTTAAACACGTGTAAATTGAATGAAAACTTTGCGGGATAGAGTGAAGAATGAGGATATCAGGAGAATGAGCGGATGCGAGAAGAGTGTTGTGGATAGAATCCGTGTAAATAAGTTACGATGGTTTGGACATGTGGAGCAAATGCAAGATGAAAGAATGACGAAAAGGATGTATTTATCTGAAAGAGGGGGTGTGAGGAAGCACGGACGGCCAAGAACCACGTGGATCAAATTCTCAAGATCGGTCGCGTGTTGAGTAAAAGAAATCGGTGTGCATGTATGAGAAACTGGATGAATGTGGACAAAGCGAAAGAAGTTTGTAAGGATAGATCTATATGGCATTCCATTCTCTCTGCCTACTCCTCCTGGGACATGGCGTGAGGGTATAGATAGATAGATTGAATGAATAACGATAATAGTGAATGTGTCTGAAAGCAAGGTTCAACTGAATTTTAGATATTTGAGAATTATTTGGACAAAATTTTTGTGATGAAGGCATATTGAGTGTGTAATAGAGGTGTTATATGAATGAGAGTGAAGTAAACAAAAATATTCGTACATAAATGGATTGTCTGGCACTTATTGTCTCTACCTACCCAATAAGCAACAATCAACAAATTGTTTTATTATTAATAATCACAGTGTTTCTGTCTTATTTCTCTTCTGATCATATAGGCACTGGGTAAATAATAAAGCATTATTAAAAAAAATCACAAGTATCCTATTCTACAATACTTCGATGACTGTACAGCTTTTCTAGTGTTTTAGTCCCCAAACAATAGATCTCTGTGCCTCTGTATCTTGAGGAATAGATTGACAGTCGTCTCTGACATTTATCTCTTTCAGATCCATTATAATTTTTATTCAATAATACAATCATATTTTTTTTGAAGCCTGATTAGCTTTACTTATGTAACCAATTGTTTTGGTTTTATACTTGCGGCACATTTTGGATCATTTAAAAATGTTTTAAATATTCAAAGGTCTTTCCTACAGTCCTACTTTTATTACTATTCATATCAGTTATTATTTATTAACTGTGCATTGATTGCTAAGGATATTAGTATTTTATTACAAGACAGTTAACTCAATGGGAAATTAAAGGACTGGATTGCAACATGTTGGAGGGTGAGTGCATGTGTGCCTTTGGTATGAATTGTATATTAAATTCGAAAGGGGGACATACACATATTTTTTAACTATGAATATTCATTCTGTAACTTTTTAATAATATTCAGGTACTTTTTCTATAATGAAGACAATCAATCCTATATATCTATACCAGGGATGTTGCGAATATTCGCATCCGCAAGTGCGGAGCTTCCGCATGTATTTGGACATCCGCATACGCAATAATCGATGCGAATGTTCATGCGGATACGGATGTAAGACAATTTGCGACAAGAAAGAAATGGGGCGGGGCCGGCAAATGGAGCGTGCCGTTTGCACTTGACATTAACCAATGGGAACGAAAATAATGGTGATAAGATCATTTTTATTTTTGCCGGTTTTATTTTATTTTTGCAAATAACAAAGAAGAAAAAAATATTTCGGCAAAAAATCCATAATATTATTGTAACAAAAATTTCAAAAGTTGTTAATTATTTGTCTCTGTTCCATGGGGCACCTGGCAAAGAATTGGTCTCCCACTATTTTCTCTAAGATTTCGAATGTCCTGTAAAAGGCAGGTGTTCATGAAAATAAAGATGTACATCTTAAATTCAGCGATTTGGTATGCCACCCATCTTGGATGTTTTCATTTTTTGTTGGCAAAGAGACGACAGTTTTTATGTTTATTACATGCAGGTGGTTCGCTGGCTTCCCCACTTGTGGGATATGCTGCGATGGTATGGTAGTAATAATCTTTAAAATGAAACACGATATAGAGTTATTCCACTATTGACTTTATTTATTTTTGCGAGCCGACTTTCAAGAGCTTCCGCTCTCATCGTCAGGCAAAAGTAGTTCATTTATAATTCGAAAACAAAAATTTGTTCCAGATCAGGTTTTGCATCTTGACTACTCATATTGTGAGTTATATTTACTATAAAATCACTATCGGTTTGTTAGAATATATTAATAAAGATACATATATATTGTATATCACAGATATTGTGACAATGTTTATTTGCTTATTATTATTCTCCTCATTATAATAATAACAATACAAACTCACTCACCATATAGTCATAGTATGTTCCTAATCTTATCAATAGGAACACCATTACAAGTTATACTGTATATTAGTCATACTAATTAAATAAAATAACCACTACCAATCATACCACAATGCTGCGGTTATTTGATTTAACAAAAATTAACTGAAAAAAAATGTTTATATACTAGTAATATAATTTATCCGAAGCGTCCTTTGAATGGAACAGATCATTTTCTATGAGAAAGCAGGTATTTGAACATTTTCAGTCAAGCGGTGAGGTATATGATAACTCCTGTTTGTGCTTTATTTTTTATGGCACAGTGAGGATAATCTGTATATTCATTACATTCAGTGAGTCTACTGGCTACTCCACTTGTGATGGATAAATGTAAAAATGGCTTTTTTCAATAAATTGAACTTCAAAGTGTTGCGGATTAAAGAAGTAAATATCTTTTGCATGACTCAATAAATTCAAAATTTTTGGTTGGTAACTTTTTTATATTTTATTTTGTACATGTTGCAGATATTACATTCTTGTAAATGATTTCGATATTATCAGTTGTTATATATATTTATATAATTTTAGTATACGTACATATAACATGTAATTTTTCTATATTTGATGTTTTGTTAACTCTATTTTCTTTCAATATTTTCATATTCCACTATAACCATTCTATCAGGCAGTGATACATTCGTGTAGAATTAGTTAAGGTTTATAATAGCTTGTAATACACTATCAGTAACGTGGTAAAACATTACATCAAAGTTTTTCTGAAAACTTTATCTAATACCGTTAGAGACATATTATAGTTTTCATTCTACTATCGTGGCTTTAATACTGTGATTTGATCTGTGATATTTGTCTATTAGACATTGTGAATAGTCGAAAGATTCTCTATAATTATTAAAAACATTTTAGCAAATTAAATAATATTCTAAATGAGATTAAAATTTATGGAATTATTGAAGAACATGTCAAACATATCATGCGGATGGAGAAGAAGGGTGAGTAGAAAAGATATTCTGGGTGGTATAAATTTAATTTGGTAAGTATTACAATTTTTCTAAAATTTCAGTTCAAATATCTACTTCAATTGAATGTTCATACTAGCATTCAATGTCTTGAAAAAGAAAAAGTTTGTTTCATAACAATTTAATGTGTGATTGACTGTCTATAAAGTTAAATGTAATTTTTATATAATACATCTTATTTTATAATATTGATTATTACTCAAGCGCTTTCGTCAAGTTAACTTGACATTTTCAAGAGAACTAATTACAAGAAAAATTTTTCTTAAAGTCACATGCAACAACAATATTTTTTATATGTAGGTACCTAAAAACAGAAAAGAAGGGGTAAGGAAGTAGGAGTAGTTAAGACAATGGTGGATGAACAATTGGTTTCAACAATGGTGATGAATGGGGTATTTGAATATTTACTATATTTTTAATATTTCTATGTATTTCCAATGTTTCCAAAGCAATTAATTTTCTATACCGGTTTTCTGAATGTAGGATATTACACTATTCACATCAAAATTGTGATTATGACTAATGCAATGATCCGCCATCTCCGAACAATTAGATAAACCCTTAAGTGCTCTGGAATGTTCTTTGATACGAGTGTCTATCGATCGACTGGTCTGTCCGACATATTTGGCATCACAATCATTGCAATCAATACAATAGACACCGCTGCTATTAATTATATTGTTACGGTCCTTATTATTAAAAAGAAGTTTGCTTAAATTGTTGTTGGTATAAAATGCTGGATTAAAATATGGTTTTGTAATATTATTTACTTTTTCAGTCAAACTATTGACGTACAAAAATCTTTCTCCAATTCTTATCACTATCTTTTACAATGGGTGCATATAAATATCTATGAATCATTATTTTATTCTGTTTCTTTAATAACATCGTCCACTAACAATTCTTCAATAACATCTTTAATAACAAATTTTCTTGTAATTAGTTCTCTTGAAAATGTCAAGCTAACTTGACGAAAGCGCTTGAGTAATAATAAATTAATAGTGAAAAGTAAAACAGTGTTTTATTGATAACAAATATGTTTAAAATGTCTTTTCACAATGTGAACACACAAACTCTAGATCATTTATAATATTGATGTGATCAGTGGAGTGGAGGTCCATAGTGATGGTATACATTAGTAACCAGCTGCAGGTTACATATAATTATTATTATTCTATAAAATAAAAATGACATTCAAAACCAGTTTAATATTTCTTCTTAATAAACTTTTATTATTTCAACAAAATACTGTTGTTTTTCTTCTCTCCCATATATATGCAGAGTATTATTATTAATAAAACCTGTCTGCATTCTCAATGTCAAAATGTAAGAGTGCAATACTGTTTATTATTAAAGATGGGAAGTTGATACTTTTCCAAAACCAATGCAGTTTGCATTTAATGGACCTGATACGATACTTGAGGAAGAAAAGGGATATTGTCATAGAAGATATCTTTAGACGGTGCAATTTATTCAAATGCTTCGGGCTCATTCACGTTGACAGAACTCTATGGAAAGAATGCAGTTTGCATGCAAAGTAGCAATTTAGGTAAATAATTTCTACTTTACGGACTGAATTTCCATATATTTTGTATCAAGAATCTTTGTTGAATCTTAATTTTTTGCTCTTGCTTTATGTATATTTCTGAAAAATTGTAGTTTGCTCAATGGTTCTTACAGATTAAATCTGTCTATTGTACTTTCTGTAAGTATACTCTATACTATATTTAAAGTTTCATAAAATTATTTTCTCTGACACAATAAGTGAAAATAAAATTTATGTCTTAACGAAGCATCCCCAGCAGGTGCCAGCAAATCAATGCGTGTTTAGACATTTATTTTAGAATATTATGACTTAATTGAATCATTTAGAGTCTGGAGTTAGCCTCATCACAGCTTTAATTTGTATTTTACTCAAAAGCTCATCTTGTAGTTTTATTGGATAGAGCAGGCCAGTAGAAATGGAAAAACTTGAAAAAAAAAACAGTTGTGCAAATATATAAAATAAAATGTATTTCATTAGAAATCATAGACATAATAGACCTGCAATTCAGTACATTATTGCGGAATATTCGTGTTCCAACTTAACACATTAATAATAATATTATGCTGTCTCACTCTATATCATTAAGATGATAATGATTATGCGCTGTCTAACAAACCGTCTCAACAGACGCTGGTTTAAAACTGGCTGTAAAATTTGATCGGCTGTAGGACCAATTTTTTTCTTTGAATTACCTATCTAGTATATCTTTGTTAGAAATCATAAAAGTAAATTGATATAAACATTTGATTCATCCTTCTGAAGAAAATATTTCTTGTGGCATATAGGTATTATTTGTTTCTGAAATTACTTGGAAATTTATGAGGTTAGAAGGGTGTGTTCCTGGTAATGTAAGGGATGTCTGGATTTGTAAATGATTCACCCTCCTAATTCCCTGGGGTAGGGCACGCTATAATATATATATTAGGGTAGGGTGAAATGTAATGATGAAATATGGATGGAACCTGTTGTATGAAATAATAATATATATATGTTCTGTTACTCACCATAATGTTACTGAGAAATATGATGTACCCACAATACCCACATATCTAATATTTTATACTTTGGTAAAGGATACATTATGTGATTATGTGAATCCAAATTATGAGGTTTCTGATTGGTATTATTTCATAGTATCTATTCCCATGTTATTTAGTTTTCTAATGCTTTTTTGATGTTTATGTTATAGAAGTTGGTAGACGCAAAAATGAACATTTGCTTATATGTGCTAGTTCAAATTCCAATATTTTTAAGGTAAAGCACCCAGCAAGTGAATTATAAAGCTCGTTTAAATTATACATCTCAATTTTTTTTTTAAGTAAATAAGGGATCTCTTTGAGAGAAAGAAGCAGAAGATACTAAGTTTTGGAAATAAGTATCTTAGAAGGATTTTGGAGATATGGTGTTAGATAATAGCTGGTATGAGGATGTCACAAATTATACTATGCCCCAGCGTGTTTAGTAAAGATCTTGTAATACAGGACAGATGATGGTTCTGGTTGGGCCATCTTTTGAGAATGTCCCACAGACCATCACAATATTTGCCCAAAAAGAGGACTATTATTTTGTTTACGAGGGTTCCGACGGCACGGACATCCCTCTTTCATAATACATCATTCATATAACAACGACATCAGAGTGCTAGGAATGTCGTGGGAAGAGGTGACTTAATTGATGGAGACATGTTCTGAATGACTGGTTTCTGCCCTGTGCTCCCGAGAGATGATCATACATATAATAACGCACTACCGGTTTCACAGATTCCAAGTTTGTATTGTCAGGTGCAGAGGCCTGAGTCAATAACACACTTTCACGTCACGTTAACGTTCGAGTATAGACGAAGTTGCAAGCAAGTGTCAATTTCGTTGCTAAGATACACAATAGTTACGAAAATTAACACTTTGGCGCAACATCGTCTGCACCCGAACGCTAACGGAGCGGGAACGTGACGCGAAAGTGTGTTATTGACTCAGGCCCCTGATCTAAATGGTTGTATACTGTTATATGTATAGGTACTTATAAGTAACACAATACATTTAAATATTACCCATTTTATCAAATAACAAATATCGAATTGAATTGAATGATCCAGGTTCTTGATTTACGATTGGGTCTTTGGAATATAATAAATGAAATAAAAGATGTTTACAAAGCTTACACTAGTTTATTAATATTGTTTTTAATAGAGTGTTCTTTATCTCGTTTGTTTTCACAATTCAATATAATTCTATTAATATATGTATATATCAAGTTGGCACTCGCTATGTTACATACTCATATACGATACAGCGTGCTGCAATGCACAACAAACATCTCACAAAATTACCAATGAAATGGAGAAACAATAATAATATAGTCATCGCCGCACGCAAGATATGGATCATGTGACATTGGCAAGATTTTGACATGTATGCTTGAAATCAACTGCTTATTGTGACATCAAAACTTTGTTTAATTTTTTTTTATCAAATGTTAAAATGTAACGAAAAAAATAATATTTAAATATCAATAAATAGTTTAAACCATGTTTGTATTGTCATAATTAACATTTATTTTCATCCTGTCAAAATTTTGATGATGTCACATGACTGTATTGAACATGAGACGATGACAATTATCTAAAATGATTGCGCAAAATATACAAAATAATCTACACATAAATACAATACAATAATAATTATACAAAACTAAAGGAAACAATAAAAGAATTATACAATAATTATACATATAAGTATAACGTAAGTACACAACCTATGGATAATATCTTGGAAAGCTTTGAATATTATTATTATATTCTTCAAGTTAACAATATTAATATTCAGTTTATAAAATGGAATGTCAACATTTATCACCACTATACCTAGTAACAAATTATAGTAATCATATTATTTATTATTATTTACAACGTAATGTAATGTAATATTCGTAACCAAACGTGGATCTAAACGAGTGCCCCATACAAATATAATAATAAGATATATCATTTGCACTTTTGCCATGGTGATGTCGTAATATATCACACACGAAAAATATTTTGAATACGTTGAATGCTAAATACAAAAAAAAATTGCTGTAATAAAAAATTAAGAATAATTATTGATTAAAAAGATATCACATACCTAATAATATAATTTGTGCAAAAGTATTCTAAGAATCACCATGATCATTTAAAATCAAATTGAGATTTTGCACAGTAGGATATTTTTGATACATCAACTAGGTCAGTATTGTAAAGACAAATAAATTAATAAAATGTGTTTACAGTAAGTAACATTCAAAGTATTCCTCTACAGTTTCGTGTTAACAAAACATAATAATAATACTGTTTGCTATAGTCTATATAATGGTCTCATTACATTTCTAGTGTGATTGATTGAAAGGACAGAATAAAGTATAGTGACGTGAACACAATGCAACAGAAAGATTTATATAATTATCCTTCCTTTTATACATATATTAATAATTAATTAATACAACAACACGATACACAAATATAAATAATAATTTTACAATAAATACTATAGGCACTTTCATTATACTGGGCTAATCATAATAACAATAAGAAAAACATTTCATTATAATAAGATGCAGTTACTCAATTATTTTGCCATTATTATAATGCATATATGTTTGACCTTTTATGTGCATTTGTCAAATTTTACAAGACACTACAAACCGTGTTGAAAATAATCAAAGCTTTATTTTCTCACCTTAATGTTTTATCTAAAAAGCTTAACGGAACGTAGCATTTGAAAATAATATTTTTGATATATGTTTGGACTCACAGACTCCAAGATTTGATTTGAACGTAGTCATTCATAATATTTTGTGAATCAATTTCACTGCAATACAAATTGAGTAATTTCATTCATTGTAATCAAAAATGGTTAATTAATTAATAAAGTTTTGTAACGAAATATTGCATATTATAGAGAGTCATTAACCCAATGCACTTGAACCAAAATGTATTTGTTTACTATCTCATTCTGTCCAGCTTGGATAAGGAGTTGTTGTTGTCATTATAAATAATATTCTATAGTCAGTAGTAATTACATTATATATCTAGTTTAATACAAAACAACCCGATTAATACAAAAGAATGTTACATACACAATTTAATATTATGATAGATTAAAGCCAAGCGCACACTTATAACTAAAATAAAGAGTCAATTTTTTAAGTTTTTATCAAAAGTGTGTGGTATATGTATGAGGATGCTAACACTATCGAATTATTTATCGATACTTTTGATACAGTTGACTAAATATCAAGTCGAAAGTGTGCACTCGGGTTCTTAATAATTTACAATAAAATATCTTACAAATGCCTAGCATTATGAAAAAAATAATATATTTTGATAATAAAAAGTCAATTTCTTAAAGGACTAGAAAAAATATTGAATATTTTCAATTTATCCATTGCGCGCAACCTATTCATGACAAGCTTAAAGCTAAGAACCAAATCATTTGGTAGACGGAAAATGATAAGTACACAAAAATATCAATAATTATTGGAACATGTGACATAAAAAAAATATTGATATATCTATTTAAAAATTAAGTATGAAAAATTACAATTATATTTATCAAGAAAATGATTAAATGCAGTTTCAATTTCAAAATCAAACAAAAATAGAATATTATTCAAATATTATTGTTTATTAAAAAAAAATAACATATATGTGGATTTAGATATGATGGCTAAAATAAATTAAAAGTTGACCAGTAGAAATAACAACATAGATTAGGTACATATTATATAGATTTATAAAAAAATGCAATAAAATATTTTTATAATAATTATAAGGAAAGGCAATTATTTTCGAAAAAGTATTGATTTATGTCAAAAATATGAATGACCATGGATACTTTGAGCTATTGAAAAAATATTAGTGTGTTATATCAGTGTGTTAGTGTGAGTAAAATATATATTGCTTATTTGTGATCTCATAAGTACTAAAGAATATCTTTAACAGTTCTGGTAATAAATAAAATACATGGTGAATATAGATGAGAGGCAACATAAAGAAGGTCGGTTTAACTATTACTTACTGATAAGTGTGTTTATAGCGGATCAATATACATGTGAATGCACCAAAATGCTTACGCAGGCGTTTCTGTACATTGTTGATTAGTATTGCAAACAGGCGCTGTATAATAATATTGTGAACTTGCACTGTGTGAAGGCTGTCTCAATGTTTATGTGCTTACTGAAGGAATTCATTATCAATATTATTTAGTAGGTGCAGCAGTAAAACATTCCATCAGTGTCAAACCAAATAGGTTACCAATACTGAAACCAAGTTTTAACTTTTTTTTATGAATTGTAACTTAATTCACTTCATCTTGTTCAAGGTCTGTCCCTCAATTTAAAATATTGTATGCAATACGTGACTTATACTATCTGCATTTGTTGTGATTATCTGCTAAGTGCATAAATATGTATTTTGGAAGAACTAATTAGTTTACTGGAGAAAGACGAATGTTAGGGGTGAGTCTGAGAGATAAAATTAGAACAAAGACATCACGGACCTAACAAAAGTTACAGATATTATGGATCGTGTTGCAAAGCTTAAGTGGCAATGGGCGGGTCATGTTGCGAGACGAAACAACGGTAGATGGACTTCTAAAATCTAACTTAAATTTTTGTTAGTATGTTAATTAGTGGTACACAATATTATACTTAAATATTATTATAACATTGCTGTTGATATGCTTATTAAAATAGGTGTGTGTGTGTGTGTAGTTACAGCGTGTCACGTTTATATAAGTTTATTCAACTACCAGTTGTGGATGTGAAGTGAATATTATATTAACGATGACTGAGTGTGTATGTAATGTCTGAGATGAATACTTTACTGCAGGGATGCACAAACTTATAGGGAACAGGGGCCACTCGGGAAGATTATGAGCCAACAACGGGCTGCTAACACTAAAAGTTTTAATTTTTTAATTTGTACAAATGACAAATGCTCAAACATTCTAATTATTACAATGTAATATTCCATGTTTTATTATTTTGATGCATGACATTTTATTGACCCAACAATTTTTTTTACATTTGGCTTCACATTACATGTCGCCACACGTAAATTGCTTCCAAATTATCATTTGCAAGACGGTTTTGTTTTCAGTCTTTGATTGCTTCCAAATTTTCATTTTTTGTTTTGTTAAGTTTCATAACTGAAAATGTTTGTTCACAAATATACAATCAAATCTGACATACCGACAGCGGGCCGCATGCAGGCCGCGATTTGCAATATGTTCAACACTGCTTTTACTGTATTATGTGTCTTTTGGTTGTTTACATACAGTAATATATTACATTACAGGCGTTAACAATAAATGTATGCAGAATATATTCATTTTTGTGGGAAACTTTGGTGTGTTTACATTCCGAGAAATTGGAAATAAGAAACTGTGCGAAAAATGAAGCAATTCCTAAAAAGAGATAAAAAAAATTAACCTGAGATTGTTATAACGAGAGCTGTTATCTATTTGTGTTGATATTGAATCAAATACTTGTACAATATTGAACAATAGTAGCACTAAGTGTTGAATAGAATAGGCTATTTATATAATTAGTTGATTGTGGTACACATTGAAATAATATATTCCTTTGTATCTATTCTAAATATGATTGGCAAATAAAGTAATATAATCTGTTCTTATATTCGTATGTGTGCTGTACGTTTATTGAAATCATGTCTCTTTGCAGTGAATCTAAGATAATTTTAAATTAATCATTTTTCTCATAAAATTGCCTTAAATAGGTAAATATGTAAAGATGTTTAAGAATCACATGGATCCTCAAGACATATTAATTTGTGTTATTACAAAAGAAAACAACATAAGGTTGGGCTGATCTGTCTTCAGTGCGAGGGTTTGTGACAGTTTGTGGAGTTCCAGAATAGAACAAGGTTCAACAAACTTTTATATATTACAAAATGAAAAAGTGCCCAATATTATCTGTAATCCCAAAATTGATAAACTGTTACACATCACAAAATATATTTTTGAGCACTGCATAAAATTCAGGTCGGTCAAAGCATTATATAACGTTTGTAAAAATTCAGCTCATTGCATAAAGACATTATTTTAATTACATAAAATATGCATATTTAATGTATGTATGGCAATATAATTTACATTGAATACATTGTATTAGATTTCATTTTTCTTTTGTTCTCAACAAAATACAACTGAGTGTAGTTATGCGGAAAGTAGCTTGTTTATAAATAATATTTATTTGTAACTATATTCTTATACTCAGTGTATTAAAAGCAAAACTTTAAAATATCTCTCGTGGACTGGTTGGTATCTGCATTATTTAACACAAATTCTTGTTAATTGTTATGTAATATGAGTAAATCATCATGCGGCTGTGATTTTTATTGGTTTATTAATTTCATTTGTCAATAATTTGTTACAATATATAACAAATTGATGTAATTGCATGTTTTTAGCAAGTTAAACATTTAGAAAATGTCAAATAAACTAATACCAGATTTGTAAATGATTGTGTTAAATTTTATGATGTGTGAAATTGACGTAAATCACATCTAAATAAATACAAAGAATTTGCGGGTAATTGTCTCATTGTTGTTGAATGTGCTATTTATGTATTATTTTTCACTTGAGTGCTTTGTAATAAAAATACAGTAAAATGTAGGTTTGTGTCTATAAATTTGCTAGATGAATAAAAACATGTACACATAATAAAGTCACAGGTGTGTGGTTTAAATCCTACCACCGACGTATGAAACTGCTATGATACGGACTCAATTTATTTATTTAAGTCTTTACTCCACATTTGAATGTATGTGGGTTTATTTGGAATCATCAAAAATCCAGATTCATCTAGAAAATTGTTCATGACTTGCTTTTATACAATTTATTTATTTAAGTCTTTACTCCACATTTGAATGTATGTGGGTTTATTTGGAATCATCAAAAATCCAGATTCATCTCGAAATTTGTTCATGAATTGCTTTTATACAATTTATTTATTTAAGTCTTTACTCCACATCTGAATGTATGTGGGTGTATTTGGAATCATCAAAAATCCAGATTCATCTAGAAAATTGTTCATGAATTGCTTTTATACAATTTTTCAGGAGGACTAAATGATTTTATATTTTTCTAGACAAATTTTTATAATTGTAAATATTTTATTTTATTATTTAACTAGGCATGATTGATTCAATCAATATTAATTTTTATTTGTTTATCATTAGTGAATGCCAAACATATATAAATATTTAATTATGAAATGACGGTAAAGTGTATTTTGTATGAGCATTTTCATAGGTGAGTACCTGCCTATCCGCTGTATATATATCAAATAGATATAACCTCTACAATTTCTGATAAAAAACAGGTTTTTAACGTTAAAACAGTAATTTAAAAACCAAAACTTTGCACCTGTGTTGGAAATAACATTTAAATTATACGATAATGTGACGTAGGTAACCCAATAACGTCACTTTATATTAAAAGAGTTTTGTAATGAAAGATGAAAAACAATATTTATAAAAAATATCTCTGTCAGTATTGACAAAAAAAAACAATAATTAGTACTTTTAGTGTGTTTTCAGCATACAATATATTCTTTATCAAGTTTTGAGGTGGTCGATGGCCTCATAGTACAGTCTCAAACTTTCAATTGAAAAATCCTGGATTCAATTCCACCTGCTGCCAACCCACTACACCTTCAAGACACAAGCGTATCGCTTACTGTGAGGGTGTCTGGGGTGTATTTGGGTTAATTTAATTCTAGTTTTTTTTTTTAAATATTATCAGACATCTCAATAGGAGAACCATGTTTACATAATGTAACATTGCGCAAAATCGAATCGTAAGAAGTGAGAAAGGCATCCCATTGCTTACGAATTGGCTTTAGATTGGCTTAAGTGATCTTTTCGTATAAAAAAACTCCTTAAAAATTTTGATAGTGATAAATACGCAGTTATTTTTTCATTATGTACCTAACAAATTTGTTAAAAAACTGTAGGTATTTGAATTTTCTACCAGTCAAACAGCATTACTGTTATAAGGATTAAGCAGATGAATGTAAAAATTACAATAAAAATAAGTTTTTTACATATAAACAATATACATAAACAAAAAAAGTTACATATCGATACCTTAATTCGCAGATTGGGTAACTCCAAAATAGCTACTTTACAGGGCGGACAAAAAACTAAATATTTTTGTTATGCATATTATTATTATTATTTTCCTTATTCTAAAATATCTACATGATGTAGATACATGTTCGTAACACAATAACCTTGACATAATTATGTTTATAATGGTTTTGTAGCCTTTTTTTGGAGTTACCTAATTTTCTGTGATAGATTTTGTAAAATAAATGCTATAATTGATGGAGTTACCCAATTTGCCTATAAGTATTGCATACTGTTTGGTCTCATAATAATGTTATTTTTAAAGTGTTTTATATGAAAATCAAATTAAATTGAAGTAATATATATAGGATAAATACTTCAACATCATCATCATCATCATCAACGCTCCTCTCGGGAGGACAGAGCAGAAACCAGCCTCCTCCATTCAGAGTGACTCTGTGCCAATTGCGTCACCTCTTTCTACGATATTTCCTGCGCTCTGCTGTTGTCGTTATAAGAACGGTGTATTGTGAAAGAGGGAAATCACGGGCTGACGAACCCTTGCGGACGGAAGACCGGTGCTCTTTTTGGCCAATTAGCCTTTTCAGGATATTACCCAGCCTGGAACATCGTCTATCCTGTATCACGGAGTTGAACATAGTTGAACAAAAAAGTTGCACCTTTAGCGATATACTCGTTGATAGCTAGACAAAAATAATGAAGAGTGACAAAATGTGAAAATAATAATTCGTGTGGAGCATTATTTTAGATATCGTGGTAGTCCTGAGTCCATTTTCGTGAAGATATTTTCAGTCTCGTTTAGATTATTTAAGCAGACAATATTTTTTGGGCTTCAAAGGCTTTTCTTCCTTTGAGGCAATTTATTTTATTTATTCATTCATTCTTTACTATACATTGATCACAATATATACAATTTTATAAAAAAAATGCATTCAAATTAGGTGTGATCAATATACAGAGGTCGGTTGCCCAATAAGAGACTCTTACGACTTGTATTATGAGATAGCTGAAGTCCAGTATCCGATCAAAGTGTCTTGCCTCTTGCACACTGATGCCCTCTCTGTATATCTCAAGATTTTAAAATCCGCCAAAAGAAATTTTATTATTTTATAAGTAAATGCCTTAATATTACGTGTTATATTCTAAAAATATTGTACTTGGCACAAATCGTCCCACAAGGGACGGGTTGCCGTAATCTTATAAATAATAATAATAATATACAGAGGGCGAGTTTATCACACCTCTTTTTGATTTTTTAAATTTGAATTTTAAATTTTTATTAGGTACTCCATTTTTCATCCTTTTTCCAAGAGAAGTCTCAGAGTTTTCGTCAGAATCTGAATGTTCTGAATATGGGACTAACGAGATGTTGACTCTTATGCTGCCCTTCTCTGTTGCAATATTATGATCAATAGCATTAGCCTGTGCATCTAACAATATCCCTTGTGTCGCATTATTATCTAAATTATTATCATCAGTAGGTATTTATATTTTGGATTTCTGCAAGATTACCACTATCAAGTAATATGATGGGCCAATTCCATTATAAAAATTCGAATTGTCTTTGATAAATTTGTAGAAAATCATGATTTCTGGGATTTGTTTCACTCATACGATTTTCTTCACTTCTTCAATTTTCAGTTACTAATTTAACCATAGTCTTTAGTCTGCTATTCATCTATAAAATGATGAGTAAACATTTCACTTTTGCCTGACGATGAGAGCGGAAGCTCTTGAAAGCCGGCTCGCAAAATAAATAATGTCAATAGTGGAATAACTATATATCGTGTTTCATTTTAAAAATTATTAATATGAACTTCCACCAAGAACCGTCGGTCGAGAAATTAAACTTATGATAAGTAGTTAATGTATGTAGATACACGTTCAGTTCTTCGGATTTTGAGCTTATTTAAAAATAATCATGATTCAACAAATCCTAATATATCAAAAAATAAAGTCGTTTATTTAAGTATTAAAACCTAGATTTTTTATTTGACTAAAAAATAATAACATAATATGTGTTAAAAAACAATACAATATTAGTAAATCAGCTTCAAAACTTGTGCGCAAACATATCCAGTAATAATTAAATTCCACGTAGTAACTCCTGCAAAAGTTGCATTATTTAAAATGTGAGTACCTTACATATTAACTACATCACATAAGGAGCAAATGATAAAAAAAAACTTTAAAAAATTTAAGAAAATAAAGCTGATACTTATGGTTACAGTTATCTAACATTTTTTTACAGGATAAGATATCCAAAACCACTTTTTTGTAAAATATTCCTAATACACAACCTATCTCTCGCAAGTCTCCATACAGAATGGTGGAGTTACCCAATTTGCAGCGTTGTAAATACTAACATTGGAGTTACCCAATTTTCTTGAGGTGTTTTTTAGGGCATTTGTAATAAAGTTGGATTCTTCAAATTTACCTAGCATGTGTGTTGGAATACAGTCAACATTATGGCATCATTAAGTCATTTTGTCAAAAAATGGAGTTACCCAATCTGCGAATTAAGGTATCGATATAAAAAATTGGTAAATTGAATTATGTGCACCAGAAACTATCAATATAAGTCAAGGTTACAAAGAGACTATCAACTTTTATGACAATCACAAATTATCAAATGCATAAATTAAATAATCATAGGTTATTGCATTCACATAGTAATGTATCAGTTATGTAATAATAATGTTAATATGGACAACGTATAACAGAAGTAGGTATTCATCAATAATTTAATGTATGAAAATATTGTGTATTGCAAATATGATATTTTTTTATTCCACATTGAATTAATGTACCTGTTTTATTAATAAACATGCATTAAACTGTATATGTAATAAACCAACAATCAAATAAAAAACAAACTAATATATTTCAATCGGTGACATCTTTCACCATTCAAAAAGCTATTTTAAAAAACACTTATTTTTGAAGAATGAACTATGTAACAGTTGCGAGACATTTTTATAATATAAAGTAACTATGTATTATCTGTAATTTGATTTTTTAAAAATGCCTATTGATTTCGGCAAATCTTTGCCTTCTACGGGCAAAGCAGTACCTAGTTAGAATCAAAGAGATTTTTTTTGCACAGCATTTGATAATTTGTTGAATGCTTATAGATTGGACAACTTGATATTAGGTGAAAACTGAGTTGATAGACTAAAAATTAATAAATTTTAAGTAAAAATACAAAGATAAATAGTACTTAGCAAATAATTAGTAAAGCATACACAGCATTCAATTTCGTTTCGTAAACACAAATGTCAATTGAAAAGGAATGGTCGGTTTGTAGGAATTATATTAGGATTTTAAGCAATATAGCATTTTATTAATTTAAGATAAGAGTTTCAACCACAAAACTCTGTAGAGATGTAATGGAGAAATATTAGTTGAGTGTAAAAAGTGATCCGAGACTGTGCTTGTTTACATTACATAAGTCAGTGCTACAGGTTTCATGAGTTTTACTTTTAAATGATATAATTATACAGTATTATATCAGTCTACTAATATATATTTATATTTGTGATAAATTTGTGTAATTCCTTTGCAAAGTAGTCACTGATAAGTAGTAACAATGTTTTTTTATTAAACAAAAGCTAGGTATTTTACAAAACATAGAAACAGAAAATAAAACAATTATTGCCTAGGTTATCTTTACACCAAAAGAAGTAACTGTTATTCTGGATTTCGTAATATATTTTTTTGTCTTTTTTACAATTTTGTGTTTGTAAGATTTTTATTATTCGAGAGCTCTCGCTCCCACCTATAGGATAAAGCCAGACCCGGTTCAAAAAAAAAGGAAATTGATACCATAAAAAGACAAGTCGATAATATTGATTCAAAGATATTTTCTGTCAAATCATTATAGCTACTACCTAGGCAAAGAAATAGTTGTGTCGCTATATATACATAAATAATAAACAATGATTAATAATATTTAAAAAAGTAGTGATTGCTTTAGGATCGAGATTCTTACACGATAAAAAATAAATAACTTGGGATTATTAATCAATTAAGTGATACTTATTATAAAAGTAGAATAAATAAAATAAAGTAATGAATATAATACACAAAGGGAGGGGCAACACAAACATTTGAGTAGAGTAAAATGAATCATACATAATATACATGTAGAGTTTTCATAATAATACTATTTTCAGATTTACACACTACAGAACATATTATTAATATACAATGTACAATATAATATTAATAATACAAAATCAGCCATCTTCACAAACAAGGAATAACTCCTGTTCTTATTGTTAGACATGCCTAAGTGACACATTATTTCTCAAAAAAACAGAGATAAGTACTATTTCCACTTCTTTATGCCTGATTAAAATTATTCCTCACAAATGTCAAATTATATTCCTTTTAATTAATGTTAGAATTTCAATTTTCATTATAATATCGCAATTCAGTATTTTTTCTTTATTTATACTTTTATTAAACAAGGCGTTTTGGTACAAATTAGATCAACTGTAGGGTGGTTCCCAAAGAGGACAGTTTCACCTCCCAGTGGGCACTGGAACCTTCCAATGGGGCGACCTGGTTGAAAACACTGAGAGGAAATTGGGAAGTGCTGAAAAAGCTGCTGCCTCCTTAGAAGAAATGGCCTGGGGGAGGCACTAGAATTTGCTTATCCCACAAAGTGGTCAGTGGTCGAAAAAAAATTAGGAAGTTAAAGGGAGCCGTCCTGTACAAACATCTCATAAAGTTTAGGATTTTGAAGTGATTTAGAGGGAGAAATGACCACACTTTTACCTAGCATTTGAATGACATTGAGTATATTTCTCGATACGGGTGCAAATCCAGTGAGGTAATGTTGAGTTCATAAATGTGAATTTAAATAGTGAAAAATTGTTATACTCTGTTCTGTAAATATTTTTTTGGTTAATAAATTATTATATATTATTATACACGAAAGAAAAAACATGTTAGTTAGGTGTTGGTTTAAGCAGGGATAATAAAAGATTACTCATTTAATCAGGGCTTAATTTTAGGCATGTCTAGTTATCATATTCTTTTTGAGTATGGCTGAATATGTAATTAGATAATAGTAATAAATAATATTAATTTCAGGCACTAAGGAATGTTACATTAGTAAGTACAATGTCATCATCATCACCAGTGGTGTATCCAAAATTGATTTATATAATAATCCTTACAGTAAAATGGACACAGTAGTATATTGTTATATAATCAGACCTGAGATTAATCACTAACTAACCAAGTTAAAAATGTAGCTAACTTTTGAAAGTGAAATTTAAAATTTTCAATAAATTTTTTAACATGTTTCGAGGAGTCCCGGGGAAACAAATATTGTTTCCATTTTTTTCTATAAGTTTTCGAGTATCTTGTAAAAGACAGGTATTTGTAAAAAAACATCACATAAAAAATATTCTGCATCTACAATTCATCAATAAGGTATACCACCCATCCCACTTGTCATATTTTTTAAGATGAAGATGTTTGTTATATCCAGTTAGTCTCCTGGTTACCCCACTTGTGGGAAAAACTATGATAGTATACTAGTACTAGGTAGCAGTATATATTTTTTCTGGGGGTTAATCCTCTAGATATTTTGAAATGAGAAAGTTCTATTTTCAGTTAAGGTTATTTGAAAAAACACCAAGCGGCCTTTTTTCGTCTTCTGACTAATTCACATTAGATCCGCTTGTTTTTAAAAGTTTCAACTCTCTAAAATCAGCATTTTAAAAAAAAAAAATAATGACTTAAAAAAAGGTTTTTTTCATTAACTGATATTATCAGTTAATGATTATTAAATTAAAGATAGCTTGTATGTTTACTACATGTGGCTAGATGGTAAAATAGTATTCATAATTAACAGAATTAAATGTTTAATCAACTGTGTCCAATTCCAGTTGTAATTAATATTATATTTCTTAAAACACAACAACGTGGTGATGCATTTATTATGTAATATGATAATAATGTCTAATACAATATGGTTCCTACAAACAGGATTGTCTATTTTGGTAATGCATATTGGAAGTATCATTCACGTGGGGAATTTTTAATAAGGTAAAATACTCTACAGCTGTACACTGCATGAGGCTCTGCACATGGCGAATGAGGCATGATGATTACAATCCTCAGAATGGAGGGACTGACCGAGATGAGATTAAAATACTCGGTGTCATTTTGTCATAATTATTATTCAAACATCCATCACAAATAAAAGAAATATAATTAAGAGCAATATAAAATGCTGGATTTTGCATCCTTCACACGTTATGAGGAGTAAAACTGCGGCTATATTAAAATTCTAACCTTTTTTGTGAAAAATTATGGATACATTTATTCTTTTTATGGGTTTTGATATCTTTTATGATTTTACCTTATGAAAAATTGCACCAATAAAATAAAATATAATTAATTCTAAGTAGATAGTATCAAGTGGTTTTACATGATTAGGTATTAAATTTGATTATGACAAAATTTCCTTTAATTAATTACCGAGAGAAAATAAAGATTTCATACAAATATCCACAAATCAATTAAATAAAAAGTGAATAAAATATTGTTTTCCAAAAAGAAATTGTGAATAAATACATAAAAATAATAATGAAATATTGCCTAATAAATGTTATACAAGAATATAATAATAAACATGATAATATATTTTATAATAATGTATCATTATTTTGAATACATAAATAGTGAATACTCAGACAGATATACTGGATATTTTACAAAATGCATTACCATTTCAATATTACTGTAATATCACGGTGCATTGAAAAAATCTATCTATCTATCTATACTACACTGCATATAGTATTTTCCACAAGTGGAGCAGACAGTGCGGACTAACTGTCTAACTTCATTGTATTCAATATACAGATCTACCTTTTCGTGTCATGAAAAATAAAATATTCAGGATGGGTACTACACATTGGTATTACTGAATTTAAGATTAGTTGGAAGAGATTGCACCTTTGAAATAAACTCGCCTTCTGTATATTGACTGTATTTTATTTTAATGAATTCTCTATAAAATTGAATGTATTGTAATCAATGTATGTCAAAAATGAATAAATAAATAAGAATTGAAACTTTTTTTATTCAATAATAGATCAAGCTAACTCTCTCTCTCTACACCATAACAGTATCTTATCTATGGGTTAGTTGGAATATATAATTTATTTGTATCACATTGTTATATAACTTGGTATTGTATGTACTATGCTTCTTATTGTGCAATAAAGTTTATTATTATCTTCCATAGTGGTGTTGCCAGTGGTCTTATTGCATGTAGGTACATAAATTAAACTGTTAATTTATAAAAAAGTGAAACTCATTTTTATTTGAATAACATTTGTCATTTTGTAAAATATCCAAAATATTATGACTCAAAACATCCTGGCTTGCAATATCTTAATCAAAACATTCTTGGTGTCTCAGTTTCAGTGCATTATATAAAAATATTATTAATTTTTAGTAAGGACTTTGAAATACAATTTATTTCATAAAGGCATCTCCCACAAGCAAAATATACAGTGATCCAACATATGCAGGACAATAATTATTGAATTTATTTTCATTTGCTTTTATAACAGTTATAATGGGTCTGTAATTTAATTGAAAAAGAAATTATATATTTTGTTTTATAGTCAGTTCAGGTAAAGTACAAAAGTTAATGTACTTAGGTTAGTTGGAATAAATTGCGCCTCCGTAACAAATTCACCCACTGTATATTGACTGTTTATATTATATTGTTTTCTAAGTAAAATTGCTTGTAATCAATGTACAGTAGGAATAAATAAGTGAAAATAATGACATTTTGATTAAAATATTGCACCATAAATATCAATTTTATGTAATTTATCCTAAACATTGAAATATAAAGGCGACTGCATTCATATTTTGTGACCACATCTCTCTGCGATATACTTTCAAGATACTTCATAAGTACTCATTTAGGATGAAATGCTCTTAAAATAAATAAATAACTAAAATAATAATCTCAATCTCAAGTACATACAACTAACAATACAGAATTATATCTTAATTTTGCTTATATCATTTAAGTTGTATATTGACCTTACTAAAGCCTTTGTATGGAGCATTCTGCTTCATGGTTGTGAGACATGGACCATCAGCAAGAGTGAAAGCGGACGGTTGGCGGCCTTTGAAATATGGTGCTACAGACGCATGCTTAAGATCCATTGGTCGGAGCACGTCGAAAACGAAGAAGTATTAACCAGGGTAGGCGAAAAAAGGCAACTCCTTAAGAGAATCAGCCAACAACGAGCTAACTGGATTGGCCACAACATCAGGCACCCAGGACTACTCATAGCCATCGCGGAGGGTAAGACCGAGGGGACAAATGGCAGAGGCCGACCAAGAGACGCATATATGGACCAACTGAAGAGTGATATGAACTGTGGCTCATACGTAGAGCTGAAAAGACTGGCTGAGAATAGAGACGAATGGAGAAGAAAAACCAAACTTGTTGCAGACCAATCCAATGAATTGTAACTCATTATATATATTGACCAAATACATATGTTTTAATAAAAAATATAAGACTTACTAGAAAAATTAAATCAAACTTTTGATTTGAGAATGGACAAACAAAAAGCAATATTTTGAAAATGTAAAAATAAAAAAATTGTAACAAAATATTTTTAGATTGCCAATTAGAATATTGATAATAAATAAAATCATATTTTTTAATCTAATAAAATTGCATATAAATTGTTTATGGGTTACCTAAAAGACAGTTTACACCGCGAAATGGTCTAATATTGTTTGGTCATAAAAATTTCATAAAAGATTGTAATAAAATTGGTGATAGAAAATTGAAAATACTCGCATAGAGATGATTTCACAATCAAACATGATCATACGACAACACTCACAAACGTCAAGCATGGAAGCGAAACATTTTACAACAACGATAACACATGGATCAGTAGTTTGGCAAAACATACAAGACAGCCCTCGCGTACACGATTCCTCATACAAGCTTCGTAATATACAACATTTACACACTCAGTTTTGTATCAGTTACCCTTTCTGTAGATTATATCATCAGTGTTCTGTAAGAAGATAAATAAACTTTTTTCAGTAAATCTTTTAACTAATAAGAGAACATAGACATCTTCAAGAGTATTATAGACAAAGGGGAAGTACCTACACATATATCACAACTGGAAATGAAGAAACATTTATTCATCTTATTTTCGCAACATTCTTGTACAAATCTACTGTTGAAATAAAATCTTCAGTCAACTCAACTTAATTGTTATTCAACGTACCTCCCTGGAGCGCAGGGCGAAATCCAACCTCCTCCATTTAGTACTCCCTTGCAGCATTTGAGCCACCTCTTCCAACAATATTCCAAAGACTCTGATGTTGTTGTCATTGGTGCAACAACTAAAGATCTTTATTTATTAACAAATCGATATAGCAAAAATGCCGACGATTTACAAAATGCAGACAATATGGAGATTGCACACTTTGTGTAAAGAACAAAATGTTCTATTTTTGCTGTAATAATGCAGTCTGAGGTTAGAACAAACTGATGCATAGAACTGAGGGTGTAAATGCTACCGTACACACTAAACACATCATATCATATATAATACATATTAGATACAGAATAATATAAATACATTGCTAAATAATATAATATATATTGTGTTTGTTTATTATCTTCATTGAAATAGTCTTGAAAATGTATATGTAACAAATGCAACGTCCCAGCTACATACATAATTCTATCAGAAATAATATGTGACATATGCAGTACCATAAAAAATAAGCAATGCCTAGAATGACAAATATCTACTCTTCATAATGAACTGACAAGTCAAAATATGTCTGTTTTTATTAATCCAATTGTTGATTTCTGGGATTCTCCAATTTACATTGTACAAAATGGTATAAAAAGAATGGTTTACTTTAGAATATAAATACTTTTACCTTGGTATAAAGTTGGGAGGTTGCATTTGTTGTACAATATCACACCAGGTAATATTGGTAGAGGCCACGACATCGCTACGTATGTCTGGACGGCCTTCTCTCCTGATGTGCCGGGTTCCCAGCTTCCACTAACGTTTCCGGACTAAACCTAACTCGAGAGCCCGAACCACTCGAGTCTTTAGCCGACACGTATGAACTGTCCTCACTGGTTAAACTATCTGGAGGTGTTGGGTTGGTGGGAGTACCACCCCCTGAACCATTACCACTTTTCTTTTGATTATGTTTCTTAAGACTAGATCTTAATTTAGTCGGAGCCAGTTCCAAACCTAAGGTGCCTGGTCTCTCCTGATTGGTGTTTTCTTGTGAGTTCTGTCTCGGGTAATATTCCCTGGAATGTGAGTATTCTCCACTCTTCCAACCGTGATCTGCAGAGGCTTGTTTATTCTGCACAAAGTCATACTCCCTCTTCTCAGATATTACTTTCTGCGAGGCAGGCGTATACTTGTCACTGCTCTGACTGCGTCTATAGTACTGCGGAGGGTACACCGTAGTCTCCTCTTCTAACCTAAAGCCCTGGTTGATATTAGAACTGGATGTATTTGTACTAGACGCATTGCTTGTGTTAGAATTACTTCTTCTGTGAGTATTATAAGGTAATCTAATTGGAGTTCTATTATTGTGCGATACTCCTGGACTATCATAGGGTTGTTGCACCGGTGGTTGATATTCGGGACCGTATTCATGATGATAAGTATCATAACTAGTTTTATCATAATTGTGCTGTAAGTTTTGACCAAATTCGTTGTAAACAATATAAGGATATGTATCTAAGTTTCTATGTTTAGTTACGTATTCATTATTCCTATCATACCCATACGCTGGGTGGTGAGGAGGATGAACCTGTTCATTGCGATACATCTCCCCTCGTGATGTGAAGTGGCCCGCGTACTGTTGAGACCCATTAGAGTCAGGATAGTCTTGTGGTTGAGTATGATATTCGGCTAAATACATTCCAGGTACCCTTTCAGTTGTGTTAAAGTTTTCCCTATAATTAACATAAAGATCTACTTCGTTTGACGTACTGCTAGATTTTCTCCTAGGACTAGGTGTGGGTGCTTGTGTTGAACTAAGGTTTGTCCCGAGGCCGCTGGCTGTGCTGAGATTTGAACTAAGCCCACTGGTGTTTGTGGTGAAGTTGGATCCCAACTCACTAGTGGTAGATAAAGTCTGTCCCACAAAGCCGCTAGATGTGGAAGCCATGTTGGCAGGGATGGTGGAGAGTGTGGAGTAGTGCTGGGGGGAGTCTGTGAACCTCAGAGGCTTTTGATCTATTGCTTGTAAATTTGTTGTCAACTGGAATCAAATGCCCAAAAATTAATTAACTAAGGCAAATTGATTATGCAAAGTTCAATAAAATGGATCATTATGTGATTGAAGATTCATTTTGAATTTACTTCACTTAAATAATTTTTCCAAAACAAAATTTAAGTTTATGATAATAAAATATGAGGCCATTTGGTTCAAAAATATTATTAACAAATCTCCAAATAAAGAACCAAAAAATTATCTGCCCTGAATGCATTTATTTCTTACCTGATTTCCAGCTATGGCATTGAGTGGAGGTCTGTAATGTTTAGCGGGCCCATGGTAGGTATTGTGAGCATATCCACTACTCGTATGGAACTCATAGTCGAGACCAAAGTGTGGACTTCCTTCAGATCCTGTATGATACTGGTCATTCTGTGAATCAGTGCTGGAAAGAAAACAAGTAATATATACATTGAATGAGACCCATCGTCCATCCGGATACCACCTTATCCAAAATTCTATACAATGTTGTTCACACCAGAGGTGTGTTTTTTTTTTCAAATTTGTCAAATATTTCACTGTACATAATTAACTCACATTTCACAGATTACAGTGTTTTTAGTAAGCAAAAAATAAAACCTGTATTTTTTATACATAAGGGTGTATGTATTTTTTTTTTAATATATGATGTAAGAGGTTAGTTGGAAGATATTGCGCTTCAGCAATAAACTCGCCCATTGCACAAAATTATTAATTCTATTGTTGTGATATCATGTTTTTTGTTCATCTTTACATATTGATTTTGTGCAATAAAGTTTATTATTATTATTATTAAGAGTAAGAGCATAATTCACTTTGGAGTTAGTATGATATTTGATACCTGTATGGCTGTAATCTAGGATGCACTGGACTGACGTTAGACATCCTCAGATCATACCCTGCAGCTACACCTCCAAGGAGAGAGGCTATGTTGTACAGCATCACCTCTATACAGCTCAGCTTCTTTCTTCGGACGCCTACAATCATACAAAAGAAATATTAATAACACAAGCATGATTATTTGCTATTATAAAATACCTATACCCCTTTTTTATGTTATGAATTTTTTGACACAATTGGATGTCGGGAACTGGATTTTTTACTTACTAGAAGTGTAGATGTCAAACATATTTTGAACTACTCCAGCCTAAGTCGATTCATAAGCGTCGAAACTCTGTGTTGTGCACTCCTTAAGGAAGTTCACATATGTATGTGTATCATATACAACATACCTAACTAGTTAATACCTATTCAAATAGGTTGACTATGGATGAGTGTGATCAATTGGAATGATTAATCTGGAGTAGTTCAAAATATGTTTGACCTATATCCCTGTTTATACCATGGTGAAATTTTACGTAAGTGGAGTAGTCAGCAGAATAAAAATACTAATTGTTCTATGCGTACCATAAAATTTAAACATTCAAAATCAATGGCATACCTCATCACCCTTCAATAGAAAAAATTAAATCAGAAAATCGTACACATGATGTTTTACAAATATTTACCAGACACTCAAGAACTTACAGAAAATCATGCCAGATATTTTTTTAATTCTGTGTACTCTACACACTAACCTCATTTGTTTGCTGTTAAAAAATATTGTAACAAAGTTATGTTTATCAATGTAGACTATTGAAATAAAAAAAAAATCATGTCTGCCTACCTTCCGTATTGTACAAAGTTGGCATTGGTACAGATTGCATAGCAAGACCTCCTAAAGGATATTCTGGACCCCACTCATCGGAGTTGTAATCTGGAATGAACAATACACACATGTCATCTTAAGGGCTAGTTAGTATCTTAGAATTAGTAAATAATTGATATTACATTTAAGCGATGAACCAGAAAACTATTTTATAAAATGAACTCTACACATACAGTAAAGAATAAAAGAAATTAATACATGTTCAAAGTAAGATAAGTTTATTATCTCATTTCATTTGAAGTGATGACAACTGCATGATCTTTTCACAAACAACACTCTGTGAAATTGCACTTTTGCAATAAATTTACTGTATGTAAATTGATTATGTTTATGTATTGTAAAGTTGTAAATAACAATAAAGAGAATATATAATAAAAAAATAGTAACAGGAACATGTATGTTATTTATATTTATTAAGAGTGTTATTAATATGATTTTTAGTTAATGCCTGTATTTAAATTATTGCAAGATTAAACAAACATTGATTGACTTTAAAATATAAGTTGGTATTTGAACAGAAGGTAGTTTCTTTAAATTTAATATTATTAAATGTTAACGAAAAATTGACTACTTATTGTTCTTGGATTGTACAAAAATCAATCCATACATCATAGAACATCCTGGAGATGGAGTAGCCACTAAACTTACTGCATGCAATAAATCACACAATATCATCAAATAAAGTCCACCAAGAGGGAATAGATTTTTTTACGATATCTAAGAAACAGCACAAAAAAAAACAACAGAAATGACAATGTGTATTGTGGGACAGGGTCATATTTAATCATGAAAGGGACTTGCAAGAGTATGACAGACATTCCAAGAAACAAATAAATTAAAGAATATACTTACACATCCAGCATATACTAGCAAAGTTCTACAGTGCAAAGGTCCAATACAAACGGAGTATAATTCAAAGCACCATTACCACCAAGCACAAAGCACTATTAATATTATAATATTCTTAACAATTTTTTATTTATATCTATCAATATGTCGATTTAATAGAGATTCTTGTTCATGAAAGTTAACTATTTAAATGGAAATTAACCTATAAAAAATTTGGTAAATATTCCTATTTAAAAATTCAATCAATAGAAATAATGACGACAAGGAATTCTTATTTCACAATTGATTGTATTCTGATCTCAAACAAAGAATTCTTCTTACAAATTGAACTTAGTATTCAGGAGCTCGTGAAGGATTTGTGAATCCTGACATCATAGAATAGAATATTTATGAATCTTAACATCATAGAATAGGAATTTCCACATTTAGAATATTTTTTTTCTGTAGAACTCCTTTTCAGGATACAGTAAAAGAGAATATAATTCTATTTTTAAATTTTCAATACATAAAATACAGCTATTCTAAGTTCAAAATATGTTGTATAAACATAGAATCCTGTATCTTCAAGTATTATTTAATTTTAGAAATCTGATATTCCTAAATCAAATATTATCCAATGGAATGCGTCTTTCATATTTGTCCTTTTTGTTATGTGAACGTAATTTAAATCTGACCAATGAACATCAGCGAAGAAGATTTTTGAATTTTGTTCATTTCTTCTATTCCCCATCTCTTTCTTCATGTTGGACCTTTCTTTGTGCTTTTTAGGATAGCAGAGTATCAATCAGGCACCACCACCAAATAACAGAAAATATAAAAAGGAGACATATTAACAGACACTATAAAACATATTTTAAATAAGACAAAGATTTTCAATAAATACATAATAGAAAGGCTAGTAAATAAATTAATTCTTTGATTAAAGTTACAGATTTATTTTTACTATATTTATTAAAATAAACAATTTTTTTATTTTGTTGAATATGTGTCCTTTTAACTATGATCTGTAAAATTATCTAAGCAGGATCGTCATACTTTGTGTTTGATTTTAAATATTTTTTCTATAATATTTCTCTCACCAACTTGTTATAAAATAAATAGAAAAAATAAATAAATATTGACATGCTATAAAAAATAATAAAAACATTGTGTTGGTAGCTTAAGTAAGTTTATTTGTATATAATAATTATATGTATGTATATTCCTTTAAAAAAAAGCAGTATGTAAAAATATTTATAAACTACAGGAAAATTATACAGAATACAGATAATATACACTACTAATCTATAATAAAAACTAATTGAAAAAAATAAAACATTCTGGATTGGGTTCGGGAAGGAAGGAGGAGGAAGGTTACAAACTTGATTGAAAATAAATTAATAAAAAATATTTATTTAATCGATTTAAAAAAATCTTGTAAATTAATAACAAAAACTCTACTAAAAGGTGTGAAATTAGAACACAAGAAAGTAAATAATAAAAAACAATTTTCATCAAGCTAATTAATTAATATAAAATGGAAATTTCAAATCACATTGTGCGTTTAATTTTAAAAAATACAACATGAAATCAATCATTTCACACATTAGTCCCCTTTTCAAAAAAAAAATTGCACAATAAATATACATTCATTCAAAACAAAAATAAATAAATTACCTTTACTTTGAAAACAAAATAATAAATAAAAATAAGAAAAAACTCAAAATATTCAGTACGCAGGCATATTAATTTTTTTTATTTCATTCAGTGCGTATTTGATTGGAATTTAAGAATAATCTGATAAACAATTAACCTTTTATTCCAGTAAAAAAGGGCACATTAACATTTTGCAAACACTTGACATTTTCCACAAATACAGTAACTAGCGTAATCTTTAGTTATGCGAAACATTTATATATAGAATACCCTATAGTGTCGTCAAAAAAAAAAAAATCCGTCGTCACCAAAGTTTTATCCAAGAAATAAAATTCATACATATTTATATTTTTACATTTATGTTATTTTCTTAACCCGCAATATATTGGTTTACAAACATAAGTTTTAGCTGGTAAAAATATTTAATATTTTATATTGATTTTTCAATGCAATCACTATCGTCAAGGCTAGTCAATATTTACACTCTACGCAACATCTTTATTATTGAAATCATGAAAGATGTCCAAGAAATAAAACCTTGTGGGTGAAATTTTACACGTAACTGCTTACTATAGGATGTTTATGAAAAGAAAGGGGTATTTATTCTACTCTGGGATTTTATAACAGTTATTTGTTTGGAGTTTTGTACAGCAAGTCTACGAGATTACATAAGCATTCATTAAATTTGATACACACCACCACCAAAGGTTACATGTTCATTGTTAACAGCAGAATATAAAAATATCTGAGTTCATATTCAAATTTATGTTACTTATCTCTCTTCTTCAATTTGTAAATACAGAAAAAGAAAAATCATCCGGACTTTTCTATTCTCTATATTTACAAAGCGAGAGAATGAGACAACAAACATTAGTTTGTTCATAAATTGAAATTTGGATAAAGCTAAAACCATGTCTTTGGATTTAGAGTGAAACACAATTTTGTCAATATTCTAAAATGTAAGAACATTATTCACTAACATATTGAAAAAAGTATAAGAAATAACAATGATAAAAAATATGTATGTACTTATTACAAAAAGATCCAAAACATTACAACAGATGTACTATATTGTGCAAGCAGCTAAATTATACATTTCTACACTTTGCTCTACATTTCAAAAATAATAAAAAAAGTGCAAAATATAAGATATACTAATAATTATTACACATAGAAAATACAAATAATAATAATACATATTGACAAAGGGACAGTGAAGCCAAGCAAATAATGAAATAAATCTTAAAATGACACAGTACAGTACTAAAACATTGAGGCATAAACAAAACATAATATGGAAATGATTTGAATAATAATAAACAAAATGTTTCACATGTAGGATATGTCCCGATACTCTCAAGAGAATCTAATAAAGAGAAATAGATTAGTGCTAGTCAAAAAAAAAATGTATTTCTAACAGAATCGGTTTTACTTTTGTAATTTATGCAAAACAAATAAAGCTCTTTATATTTCAAATTGGAGAAAATATTCTAATTGGATAAATCTCTGATCATATACAACATACGCAAAAGTCTCACAATAAGTAATATGCTTGTATAATGAAGATGAAACATCAATTTTTTCAAAGTTTTTATAAAACAAAATTATCGAAAAAATTGCATTGAATTAAAATAAATAAATATTCACACTGAAATAATCTTACAAGTTAAAACATTTAAGTTTTCAAAATGTATGTTATTATTATTTTAGATAATTTTAACACATTATAAGATTGGAATTAAGATTTATTGATTAAGTCCTTCACCATTGTTGATTAATATAAAAAGTTTTGTTAGACTCTGATAGGTTAGAGAATAATGTAAAAAAATAAATTAATACATCAATTTTGGAATACTGTTTTATATATAATTTACATTTTTTAATTCATTAATGTCAGACACAATTAAGAAATAAATAAATTTGTATAAGAGCAGAGAAAATCTAAAATTAAAATTAAATGTATTTTACAGCTCGGTAATAAGAAAAAGATTAATTAAATAAAAACATAGGGGGAGAGGGCTGGAATGTACTAAAATCTTAACGAAATATGAACAAATGGCAGGGGAGGAGACAGAAATGAATGGCAATGTAAGAAAACAAGGGCGCAAAGGGGAGGGGTGTGCAAATAAAAACAAACAATTCGATATCTTCTTAAGTACATAAGTTGTGCATTCCTAAGACACGAGACAAAATAAAATATTTTAATATAAAAAAAAATCATTTATCATTACAATTGTAATTATATGATATATTATTAAAGTTTAAATAAAATATGCAATCATGAAAATGAATTAATTAAAACAAAAAAAATAACTAAACAATATATTTACAGTGTATACAAAAGTATGTATGCTAAAAATAAGTGATAGATGGGTGGATGGGGGGGGGGGGTAAATAATTGAGCAATTGAAAATAAAATGATTAAGGTAAATGCAATTGCTTCCTCAGTGGATGATAGAATAAATGATCCTTCTTTTGAATAGAGAAGGCACGTTTCCACTCAGAAATGTTGAAGGGTGAATAAAAGAAAAGAACAAACTACAGTAGACAGTTATGGAATTCACCATTTTTTACCATTAAAATTCCTATAAAGTGGCTCGTGGAGTCCCCGGTAAAGAAAGGGTCAAACACTCTTTTCTGCAAATTTTACGAGTGTCCTGTAAAAGGCAGGAGTGTGAAAAATTTCACAAATAAGATATTAAACATCTTAAATTCAGCAATGAGATATGTCACCCACCATGGAGAGGATGCTTTTATTATTAGTAATTCATCCACTAATTATTTTCATACTGAAAATTGATAAAAAAATTTGTCTAAGCTAGACCGTAATATCTTCATTTACAAAGCTCCTTTTCAAAATGTGGGTAAAAGCAAAGAATATAAAATGGAATTCAAAAGAAAACAAATATTGCGCGAGAAAAAACTTGGAGAAAAAAGAAATAATAAAAAGATCTAAAAAAACAAAATACATAAAACTACTTTATAGAAAACGTTTTCGTACTGATATTCTATAAATAAAACAACTGAGACACACATACATACATACACACACAATCAAACATTACATTCTAAAGAAACTACGATTCACATATAAATTTACATAATAAAAACTAAAGACTTCTAAACATCTACTTAATGTATTCTTATTGAAACGTAAGAAAATTACTAAGAATAATGATAATAATTGTAAAATATAGTAATCTTAGGATCTACATAATTAAGTCTTTTATAGGAGAAACACGTACGTACGCATAGTTTATCATGTAAATGGAATATGTAGTAGGTATATAATAATTAATAATGGAATTGCTATGGTGGACCTTAGAGAGAAATAGAAGGGGAATGTGAAATAACCACCGTAATATATAATTTGTGCAAACCAAGGATAACAATGTACATAAAAAGAGGAAATGCAATAAAAATTAACACAAGATAGACTTACTCATATACTGAAGGTTCTCCTCGGAAACTCCTGATACAATTGAAAGCGTAAAGATAAGAAAATGGAATTGTTATAGAAAATGCAAAATGTAATGATAATTAATAACGGTACGCTCGATATTAATGGTCATAATCGCATATAAAATGTTTCTGTTAAATAGTATATGAACACTATAAATACACATTATCCTCTAGGAATAATATAATCAACATGAATTTTATTCACCAATCTTAATTTGTAAACAAATTCTCACTATTTAATAAACATACATTTTTTTTATTTATCAAATTGATAAGAATTTAAAATGCGATGATAAGTCAGGCAAACTCATCATTTTATTTAATTTTTTTAAGTAAAACACTAATTGTATAAATACACAAACTGGACACAAACAATGGTAATCTAGACCAAATACGACTGTTAGCCATGAAGTCTAACAGTGCTTTAGTCACGTAACAGTCCAGTCTTTTCAGGACTCAGCGCAACACTCTTCACAATGGACGTTGCATTGTCAATAAGCCCTGCTATACTAGACGATCTGATAGTTTTAAAAATACTCTGTTTCTTTTGTTCTTTTGGCGATTTTTTCTTAGACTTTTTCAAATCATTATTGGAATATATAGTTTCTTGGGAACCAGTCTGCTTAGCAATAACAAAACTGTTTGTAGAAAAGACAGTATCGTAATGATTTTCAGTTAAGTTTGAAACACTTCTACTTTGGTGAAAATTTTGTGACGAGTTTTTCGTTAAATCAATAAAATTAGTACCAAAGGTGGGAAGAATTGGTTCGGGACTAATATCTAGCAAGGTGTCTATTTGGCAAGGTACTTGCAGGGCAAAATCTCTTAGGTTACCTACGGGTAGCATATTCTCATCCGTTTTACTCGTAGTGAGGGATATTTCATCCAAAGAGGATGACATTAAAGACATGGTGCTATTGTAATCTGATGTGGTGGGAGATGGGGTGATTTTCTCTGTGATTTGTAGGAAGTTATCTTTGTGATTGTTGTTCTGGAAAGTTAAGTTGCTTGGTCTAGGCGGGAGTTCAGGTAGGAGAGAATCCTCCTCGTCCAAGTAGGGTATAGTGGGCAGGTGCTGTGTAGAGGTGGCCAGAGGTGAGGGATTGTAGGAGTTAGGGTTACCTATGGCAGGCATGTATGGATGCAGCTGTGTCGGCGGGAGGTTGGGCGCACTCTTGCTGAACTGCGTAGGGTGATGATAGACAGGACGCAGATCTGACAGATGCCCTCGCTCTCGCTGGTGAAGTGTGGATGGTCCCCATGTCTTGCCTTTCACACCATCAGCAGGAACTGTAATTGGCACAAAATATACATACATAAATATTACAATACATTAATTCAAAGCTTAGCCTATCAATATTACCAAACTAATATTAAAAATTCAAAGCAACATTCAATTTATTTCAACTACACTACCATAGTCTAGCACTAAAATGGCAGAGTATATTATTCAATACTTCCTAAACTTTAAGATCAAATATTTAAGTAAATAAAGTTGAATTGGTTTGCTACTTGTCAAGTATGAGCCGCATTGATCATAAAATTAACTAGAATTAATATAATGTATTCTGTGACTAACGTGCAATAGCCCTGAGGATGCCAGGGGAGCCAGGAGGTGTGTTGGCCGCTCCCTTAACCATGGCTCCCTTCACGGTGATGTTATGACGGAAGTCTATAGGGGATGAGATAGCTGAGCCAGGCTCCTTCTTCAGCAGCTTCAACCGCCCCTTGCTGAATTTACCTGAAAAATAACAGAACATTAACAATTCATATTTATTTATATGGGAAATTTCAAAGCGAAATAATGTTGAACATAAATATGAAGCACAGAATCTGTTGGAATAAAGGTTGACTTTTGACCAAATTGGTATCCAAATGTAGCATTGCAGTTCTTGTTATGCCACATCTGATAAGACATTTTAGTTGAAAACAAATTTTATTTTACTATGAGTAATCTTCCCGCAACTAACAAACATTCAAATATAGATGTATTATATTACGTTACCATTTCTTTTATTAGGTTGTGGAGTGCTCTGTAACAGCATGACTTGCAGTTCTCTCTTGACCAATTCCACCTCCCTCGCCTTAAGGTTCTTCTCTCGTAACTCCAGACTCTTCTCCTGTTGTCTCTGTTTGTGCTGAGCCTTTATTAGTTCCTCTTCTCTACACCTTAGCTCCTGTACACAACAAAATCACACAAAAAATATTAATAATAGAATTAAAAGCACAAAATTTTTCACACAAATCAATCACATCACAAACAAGAATAATCGGATTAGAAATCAAAATGTGAAAACATCATGTGTAGTAATTTCACTTGACCATATTTTTATATTTGCATGGAAGCTTTCAAAAGTTTGCAATTCATGCTTCGACAAACAATGAAAGGCAGAACGAAATAAATAAAACGCTTGTTTTATTTATTTCGATATGGAATTCTACTACCTAAACACCGACACAGTGAATAAAATGAAAGGCAGCTTGTAAATATTGTACAATCAAGTAAATACTGACCAATTGAAGAAATGTAAAAATCCTAAGGAGTTTGGAAAGAGGATTCAAGAGTTAGTAATGACTTCTCAATGTTTGTAATAGTGTTTTGTGTTTTTTGTTTTCAATAGTGTTGCTGTTCTGTGATTTTTTGCTCTGGTGTCTTATATTTTACTATAATATCAAATAATTTAAATTTATGAATTGTTTTACCAGATTTGTAATACTGCACGCCTCTGACACCAGCAACCTTAGTTGCTGTTTTGAGGTATTGTTTATAATTGAATAAATTGAATATTTGAATAATTCCACCATTATGTGTTTTCATTTTAATTTAATAACATAATGAACCAAGTAGGTACTATATTTACAAGCTGCCTTTCATTGTTTGTGTGGGATAAACAGAACAGTATATAATACTAGAAATTTTGCTCATAAAATGAAATTTTCTCTGGTTTAAGACCAAGATCTTCAAATCAACATATATTTATAGAAAAGTGCATAGGCAGATATACAAAAGAATTTGGAGTATTTGACACAAGTTTTACTGTGTGAAAATGGCTTGGTGTTCATCAGAAAATACAATGATTTAAAAATATTAAAAAATAAAATAATACGAAATACTGAAAAAAAAAATACATTCTCATCACAAAACTACTTGTGATATGTAAACAATTAAATTACATAATTTTACATTTACAGACTTAAAAAAATATACACCTTAGTGTAAAAAATGTTTGTTTCTTACCTAAAATAAGTACTTAAAACAGCTATCACTACACAATGGAAAATTGCTGGGAGGATTTGTAAAATAATATAAAAAGGAATGGAGTAGATAGATATCTCAAGTGTGCGTAAGCATTCTTACTTAATTACTTTTTGTATATTTTCATAAATAACCACAGCAAATCCACCATTAAATAACAGCAATTGTTCTATTTTCCAGATGAAAAACAAACATTCCAAAATTAGTAAGTGCGAAATAGGAATTTCAGTAATTATAAGTAAAAAGTTCCATTGAATTTAATGTTTCAGTGTTGACATTATGAAACAAAATTAGAAATAATTTTAAAACATGAAATAGCACTGTTTTTGTACCACAAGTACACATAACGCATTCAACAACAAATTGGCATCATCAGGGCTCAGTATAAAATATATATATATAATGGATTGGTCTGCAACGAGTTTGGATTTTCTTCACCATTCCTCCCTATTTCTCAGTCAATCTCTTCAGCTCTATGTGGATGTTCCGATGCGGATGCGGATGTTCAAGATGTTATAGAAAAAAAGTAGGAACTATCTTAGTTGGTTGGCCCCACTGTCAAATATGTGACGAAATTGTTGCTACAATAAGTATTATGATTTTTATGGATGAAATATTTTTTTCTTTTTTATTATTTGCAAAAATAAAATAAAACCGGCAAAAATAAAAACGCATCGGATCTTGTCTCCAATTTTTTCGTTCCCATTGGTTAATGTCAAGTGCGAACGGCACGCGCCATTCGCAAATGTCGCAAATTGTCTTACATCCGCATCCGCAAGAACATCCGCATCGATTATTGCGGAAGCGGATGTCCAAATACATGCGGAAGCTCCGCATATGCGGATGCGGATGCGAATATTCGCAACATCCCTGGTATGAACCACAGTTCAAGTATAAAATACAACCCACAAATAAGCGTGTTGGTAGTATAAACCTACACTTTGTGAATCAAAAAACAGTGTTATTTCATATTTTAAATTATTTAAAATATTCTATATTGATAAGTGTAATACTATTTCATGGAATGTATTGAGGTGCATTAAGGAATCGTGCTTGATCCATGCTGGGACAATATACACAAAATATTTATACTCAACATAATGTACACTATACAACAACCAACTCTACCAACCTCTTCAAAGGACTTAAATGCCTGGGAGCGTGAAACGTTCAAACAAATATACATTAAAAACAACTTGACATCACTCAAAATAAATATCAACAACAAATACATATAATATAGTTCAATTCTTTTCCTCTAAAAAATATGTAGTATCTTATAAAATATTCCCATCGGTTATCGATGAACATTTTTTTTTAATTCGAAAATTAAGAATTCAAAATAAAACAATAACGCCTTTTGTATCAAAAGAAGGTGAAAAACTTGATTCAACTAGGACATTAATTTTTTCCAAATAATTGATACAACCCACAAACGAGAAAAAAATATGGGAGTTCATAATATCTCCAGATAGTGAGTGAAAAACCAAATGCAAGAATTTAAAAAAAACAATAAGGAATTAGCTGACATTTACGTTTTAGTACTTTCTTGTTAAAATGCTTGTTATTTATTTTTAAATTGAATACCTAACTAAGCTGTAAATAGTGAGCATGTGGATGATTTTTAAGATATAGTCGTATATTTGAGCCAACCTTCTCTTTCTGTCTTAGATCCCTGAGCACCTCCTCTATCTCCACTCTCCAGTCATCCTGCATGGTGTGGAAGGATTCGTGTGGACCCATTGTGAACTCAGAGTTCTTGATGCACTCTAAGTCATCCAAAATCTGGCCAAAGTCGGGACGGTCGTGTGGGTTAAACTGCCAGCAGGCTGAAAAAGTTTATTGTGCGCATAAATAAGTAAAAATTACAAGTTATTATTTTTTTCAAAAATTTGAAAATTAAATCACCTAATGGCTGGATTTTAATGCCATTAGGGGTCATTTAGCTTGAAATAAATAATGACTAAGTTTTGTCGAAGGGGCCATTCAGGCAATCTTTGAGGCTTCTCTTTGATGACATAAAAAATTGCTAAGATACCATTGGAGTTACCATTCCGGTAACATCCACGGGTAAAGTAATGTATGTACCCAATAGGCACTAACATAAATATTGGAGAATATGTAAAAATACAGAGCACCAGCTTAAAAAAGAAAATAAAGAGTTAAATAGAAACTTTAAAATGTGGTTATTTCTCTTTGTGTTTATCCGTAAATTAACATAGAAAATGTAAGTTACACAATGTAGTTATTCTCATACCTTCCATTAAATCCCGCCACGCCTTGGGACAAGTTCTGGGTATAGGCAGGGTGAGCTTGTTGATAGCAACTCCATATGCCACAGCAAGATGGTCTATCCCTCTGTACGGGATCTCTCCAGTGAGCAGCTCCCAGAGAAGGACCCCGTAAGACCAGATATCACTCGATTTGCTGAACGTTGAATTTTTAATCACCTGCAATACACACAACCATTAAACATCATCACCTCAAAACATATTCTCTGAGTCAGTAGCCTCATGCTAGGATCTCGTCGGTAGCCTGGAGGTAGAGTCTCGGCCTCGTGAACAAGGGGTCCGTGGTTCGAGACCAGGTGCCGGCAGACTCCCCTTTCACGACACAAGCTTTTAGTAGCTTACTGTAAAAGGTGTATGAGGTTGTATTTGGGTTTATAACAAAACCCAGATATATCTTTATTCAAAAAAAAATCTCAAATACTCATTCAAGAGATACCGAGTTCAAATCCTCCTACTGTCGACCTTAACATCTATATCGAGTGAAATTATAAACTTTATTATATTTAATATCCTTATTAAATACAGGTAACAAAAATTGGCATCTAATGGGTAATTAATAAATTTTAATTAAATTATTTAAAAACATTTTTTTACTTCAGTCAAGCTATAACCAAGTCCCTCTAAGCTTTCAGTGCCCAAGATGGTGTTTTGTTAAGTTAATGCTATTTAAATTCAATAACCAATATACAACTTGCCCATAAATATTATTGGTTTATTCTTGGTTTGAAAGAAGGTTAAGAACAAAACAGAATTATTTTATCTATGTTTTATAGTTCCCGGTCCCTTTGGAATGTTAGGTGTGTGGATTGTAGATTTTTTTCTCATTTTGATTCATGTAGAGATTTTTCTTATTGTTTGTGTTTTTATTATTATTATTTTTATTTGTGTTTATTGTTAATGTGACGTGATTAGATGGAAGAAATCACTATATAGTGATAATCTCGCCACTGCATATCATCACATTTTTTTCTTATGTAAACTGATATGTTGATTTTGTTATGTGAATGATGATGTGCAAGAAGAATAAAATAAATAAACATTCATACATGGTGTGAGCCTTTTATATGTTAAGTATATAATTAAAAAACAAATCGATAAAAAAAAAAAATTATAAATTAACAGCTGCAAGTACAAACCCATAAAAAAAATTATCTGTAGTTATAAAAACAATAATAAATAAAATATTTAAATAATTATGTAGACTTACTTCAGGAGCCATCCATGCATAGGTACCAGCTGCGGACATCCTTGTTGTCTTGTAGACCTCTCGCGCCAGGCCAAAGTCTGTGATCTTCAAGATTTTGTTTTCCATATCATCATTCTCTATGGCTTCACTAAGCAACACTGAAACAAGCAAGAAAATAAATCATTAGTAGATAGTAAATTACCTATAATATGTACTCTAAAATAGCATGTTTACGATATCGTGTATGACAGGCTAGTATTACAGATATAATTTCTTCGATTAATTGAAAAGTCTGCAATTTATTGGTTTTTCCGATAGTGACATAAAAAATTTCGCGATCGACGTTGTGACAAAGTTATGATAGGTATCTTAAAACAAAAAAAGTATGATAACTACGGATTATTAGGATTGTGTAATGACATATGATTAAATGTTATTAAAATAATAAACGTTGGGAAAAGCCGACCATTAAAAAACTTCGATAATCATACAATCGAGTATAGGCGAACTAAGGAATGCCGAACGTGTATGGAAACCACGACAGGTCAAAGACAAAAATTTGCGCAAACGAGTGCAATGCAATTCTATTTCGTAAATTCGCGGTGTTGATTTAAAAATATCATTATGAATATCAATATTGGAATGATCACAGCCTGAAGACCTTACGTCAATATCCATAATTTGTCTTCAAAATCCGGTAGAAGCTGAATAATATAATATTTGAAAAATATTGGTCACATTGAGTTCTGCAAAGAGGTCTACAAGCATCCGTCCAAAATGCCATATTTTGTGGCTAAAAGAAAATTAAATTCAGTGAGTCCCTGGCTATCATATTATTTCATAGAAGATTCGGTAATGGTATAACTCAGCTATAAACAGACACGACTGAAGTTGCAACAAACAAATGAAATATAGAAAATTTAATATAAAATGGTATAAGGTATTATAAACTTGTATATTTATGACAGACGTAATAGCGGCTGCCTGCAATGCGATGATCGATTCCACATCGGAGTAAAATACAATAATATAGGTACCTACCTACCTAGAGTAGGTAAGTAATAGTTTGTATTACACGCTGACAAGTCTATATTTGGAGAGTGAGGTATATTGTATTGCTATGTGTATAAACTATAAAGGTTACTATTTATAGGAAAGCGGCGTCAATACAAACGGAAGGTTGATAAGAATAGACAGCCAAGGTCGGGTCTCGGATTCTACCATCATCGACATCAGGCTATACAATGTATTGTGTACTGTGCAATACCGGTCCATAATAGCCCATAATAAATTAATTGAAGGAAAAATAAATAAATATACAAACTGGTTAAACAATAAATAATAGTAATAATAAAATAATGCATTGTGTACCTACAAATATCTATTTCTTATACAAGTATATGCACCTTCTCTGGTGCATATACTTGTATAAGCAGTTTAACAATATGAATAAAAACTTTCAGGGTGAGGTATGGTAAGAATGTTGAAAATTGTATATAAAAATACTTGACACAATATGAACGACCGAGGAAAGTAATAAATCATTAGAATCACAATAAACTTAATGTAAAAAAATGCCGCAATCACTATATACACATGCGAACTTAAAAACAAGAAATGAATCTTAAAAATAAAATGAACCTAAATTGCATTGAGCGAATTTCCAAATGCATATAATCAACTTTTTTTATAACCATATAATTTAATTAATAGAGATCAATGAAATACATAGATACTATTTCATTCTCATATTTTAAGGTTGAAAGACTGAAGTCGGGAGTAGTGGGCGTTGCAGGTATAAAAGCTATTAACATTTAAATTCAGTCAGACGAAATGTATATATTTTCACATACGAATGTAAAATACAAAACATCATTATACAAGTTTCATCTGATTATTCTAAATTTCAAGACAAATAATAATTACAGTATTTTGTCAAATTTTTATAGTCAAAAAGAGCTTGTTTGACACTTAAAAACCTTTCGAAAATATTAAAAAATAAATTGTTTTTTTTTAATTTCATAAACAGAAGAAATTTCATAAGTTCAAAGATCATATATGTGAAAGACATGAATTCGATAATAATTATGCTGCGTCCTATAGCCTGTAGGGCGTAGGACAGTTCTACAATCTATTAATAGAGCTATGTTTTGATTTGTACAAAAATATTTGGGTAAAAAGAAAAAAAGAACAAGGCAGTACAAATAGGATAGCAACAATAACATTAATAATAATAATTGCACACAATAAACAAACGGGACGAATGTGCCCATTGAAATGGAACTGACAGATAATTACAAGGGATTGATACGAGGTTTTATGTACATTAATAATAATAATAGTAAATAATATCATTTATTAGGGTCATGTCAGAAACATGTCGGATCCAATGTTCCCTAATCGTGTAACAGCGGCCTCTGTAGTCTTTAGTAGGGGTAATATCACCGTTCTAAAGGGATAAGGAGTTGATAAATTATTGAAAAAGTCTGTTAAGGATATTGAAAAATGTGAAATTCAGATTCTATATAAATAATGTAACTCAATATCTTCATTATACTAGCGTGGAAAAAAAATTGCAAAAGAATCACCACGTGTTGACGTTTGACATCGTGTATAAATGTACCTACATCTTCGATTATGTTTTTTAAACTTTTCTTTATAAACTACCGATCTTACATTAACCCAATTTCTCCTCATCCACATGACACAGTTCGTTTAACGATAAAAATGCGTCGGTATCAAATCGAAATTAATAAAGAGTCGGACATAGCTGTTATTATGAAACAATCACGTTCCTGGCTGGCTATAGAATAGACAATACAGGTACCTATAATAGAAGAATGCATTGAGCGCGTGCCAAATCAAAGACCACCCAATATGGATAATGTCATTGTGGATCGAATGATATGCACATGGACATGGTAATTGAAGTACATACTAAGGAAATATAATATCAGCGAAACTACGAGGGTGGGGTGAAAAGTTCTCGGCCTGACAATGAAAGACTGCGGTTTTCAGATTTTTTTTATTTTTATTTTACTACATAATCTCTCTTGACTTCAAAACACTTGATCCAGCGTTTCTCCAACATCAGTACTCCTTCCAGGAAGTGAAAGTCTGGAAGGTTGCGAAAATATTTATCTACAGCCCTTTCAACTTCTTCATTGGATACGAAGAGCTTCCCAGAAACAAATTTCTTGAAGTTTGGGAACCAAGAAGTCTGAGGGTTCCAAATCAGGAGAATAGGGGGGATGGACGAGCAAGTCATACCCCAAATCTTGCAGTTTTCCCATCGCCAACACACTCTTGTGTACGGGTGCGTTGTCTTGGTGAGAGATGATTTTTGTTTCTTCATACCAGGCCTCTTTTCGCGAATTTCGCCATCCAGATTGGTTAAAAAGTTTGGAGTAATATTTGTTTGTGATTGTTCTACCTTTTGCAAGGTTATCAATTACCAGGATACCTTTTCCATCCCTAAACACGCTAGCCATGACCTTTCCAACAGATGAAATCGACTTCGCTTTCTTTGGAGCTGAACCAGCTTCCACCCATTGCTTGGACTGCTGTTTTGTTTCTGAAGTGTAGTGGTGGACCCATGTCTTATCCATGGTGACAAATCACCGCACAAAATTGGTCGGATCCCTATTCTATCGGTCCAAAAATTTCTGCGAAAATCATTTGCGAATTTGTTTTTGATCGGCATTCAACAAATGCGGCACCCTTTTTGCGCGGAGCTTTTTCATCCCTTATTCTTTGGGCAAAATGTTTCCGACCCTTTTTTTCGATATCCCTACAGCTTCAGCTATCTCATGCACCTCAGTTGCCTGTTGGCCAACACGGAATCATGTACTTTTTCGATGGTTTCCGATATGGCTGTGGTTTTTGGCCATCCTTCACATGGGTCATCTTCGAGGGGTGTGCGACCACCTTTAAATTCAGCTGCCAATTTTTTAACGGTTGACATTTAAGGAGCAGAGTCCTCGTAAACTTTTGTCAACTTTGGATGAATTTCCGTAGGAGTTAATCCATCTAAAACGAAGAACTTTATGACCGCACAATACTCAAATTTATTCATTTTCATGAAAAACAAGCAAGACGTCGACTGCAAAAATTCGTGTGAAGAAACTACTTAAGAGAACAAGTTGAAATTTGTCATATGAACTAATGACACATGCACCCAGGTAAGGAATACCTACAATTTTTTTCTGATTGGAGTAACATCTCTGTGTCAGGCCGAGAACTTTTCACCCCACCCTCGTATATTAATAAGAATCGACTATCTTTGTTATGCCATGATAAAAATCTAAATGATAAAACTACTTTTCTTTTCAGATCCACTCTGCGTTTATTGAATCACATCTTTCCACGACATTCCTAATGCTTTGGTGTAGCAGCCATAGAATAGGCATATTGTGTAATTTAACATGCTCAATTTAGTGATAATGTGACATGCCAATCATCCTAAATGTCTGAATGATTTTTATCATTGGTATGGAGAGGACATTTTGCATGTTTATTACATACAGTTAGTTTAATTTGCGGAATATGCCGTGATAATGTAAATAAATAGATACCTTAAATGCTACAAAATATGACAACTACGTACGTACAATATAAGCATTAATCAGAAACAAAGAAAACAAGAGTAACACAAAAAATGAAACAAAATGTATTGTAATTTTTTTACACCTTTCACAGTAAGCTCAAAGCTTGTGTCGTGAAAGGGGAGTTTGTCGGCACCTGGGATCGAACCACGAACCTCATGTCCATAAGGCCGAGACTCTACCTCCTTAATTTCTTATTATAATGAATTTCCACGAAGATCCGTCGGTCGATAAATTAAACTGTACGATTAACATATTATGTACTTTCTAAAAATATTGTTACGTGATGCGTAAATATGGGTAACCAGAATAGTACTAGTAAATCCGAATGGTTTCCTGGTTTGAAAAACAGAAATGAAGTGCATACAAACATACACTGGCGCCAACAAACTAAAAACAAAACGAATAATAAAGACTCAAGTAATAATATTATGGTGGTAAGTTATCAAAGTAAGAAACAATAATACAACCAGTTAATTAATTAATTATAATACATACGCGATAATTAATTACTCAATGAATCTTATCAAATAATAATTATAATACAAACACACTGTGTTAATTATTATTATTGTTTCGATGTTATCAGCTCTGAGTGTATGTCAGGCCAGCAGCAATGTGATATGAAATAACAGGAACAGGTTGTCACTCATCACAGACGATGATAGATATGTACATGAAGCGATCTTCAATCAGTGATCTTGGTGATTCTAGATTTTCGATCTGCTAATTCCAGTCATTTTTATATAATTTGTGTAGCGTACGACGAAAAGACTGACGCAGGGCATCAACTTGAAAGACACAATGAAAATGAATAAATTCGAAATAAAACAAAGACTGCAAAAAAATGAAGATTGACTTTTTTATGCACAACTGATCTTGTGCAAAACGGTCATCCAAAGATATTGAAATACACAAAATTTCACGACATGATCCTATATTTCGCTGTTCTTTTTCACACATTACACATTTCCGTAATTTTTATAATCATGCATTCGACATATCTACTAAAATAATAATAAATGAACTTTGTACTTCAGTCTACCTATGTACCTATATCCTTTCACCATTATATGATTTTATACATACATATGTATTATTGATAGAGTGGCATTACTGACGCCTGATGAGGTACGTTCTTAGAAATATATATCCATTTTGTGTCTATATTTTTTATCGATAGGTATCTTCGTCGTTCTATACCGAATATAAAAACGAATATACAAAAGATAGTCCAACGTTTAATAACAAACCAACCCACAATCCTTAAACGATAAACCTCCTATGTCTATGAATTGGCTTTCCAAGTTTCATTTTCAGTTGATATATTTCTTTCAGTAAGACGTTTAATGTACAGGCACAAGATAACATGATTAAATGGAAGACGTTACTCTAAACACAAAAAGACGGCAAGTTGTATTATTAGTTAATTTGTACAAAACAAAACTACCACATACATAACTACCACATAATAAGGTGTGAGTGCGGAGGTATTCGAGACTAGTGATGTAACGAATATTCGTATTCGCATTCGCATTCGCGAAAATTCGCAGATTTCAAAGTATTCGCATTCGTATTCGCAAAAAATATGCAAATGTTTTGCGAATATTATTTTGGTAATAAAGTATCGGATATTCGGTAAAAGTACCGGATACTTACCAAGTACATTGTAGAAAAAGGTACTGCAAGAAAATATTCTGTAAGAAAATCGAGGAGTTTTGAAATATTTTAAATTCCTATACCATTTTGAAAACTCGGCGACCGGAGTAGAAATTTTAATGTTTGAGCAATATTGTAGAAATTAAAGCAAGTCAATATTCGCTATTCGCATTCGCGAATGTCGGCAATAAATATTCGCATTCGCAAATATCCAAAATCACATTCGTTACATCACTATTCGAGACAAGTTTAAAGATTCTATTATTCACGATATACCTATTATGATTCTTAAATGAGCACTTGCAGTGGTTTTCCACAAAACGTTGCATTTCAAAATAAATTCTCTGTGTTGATATTGGTATATAAATAAAGTACAGAAGAAGATCAATAAATAATTTAGATATTAGCAAAGAGTTGATAGCCTTGTAAGTAAATTTATGTATGTATAAAAGTAAACGTACAATAATTATTAAGACGACTATTAATAAATACCTATTATATGATATTTACTTTTTACAATCACTTCTTATTACATTATCTACTTAAATTATTATTAGCATCAAGAAGTTTATATTTTATAAATAAAATTAAACATAAAAAGCAATATGAATGAGTAAGTAGAATTGACTGCAAAAAAATGTGTATGTGTACTCATTTTTTGGCACATCGCTTCCTGTTTTCATGGCATATTTGTCATCACTTAGAATATACACACATGTATTGTTACATAACACACATACATCTTACTACAACAATAATTTACAATAGTTTTGCGTCAGTAGCTATTGGTCATTACCACTATCACAGCTTATATAGCACACAATCGTATCGGTGACCCGTAATTAAATTAAACCATTCTTATCACTCATAAAATAAATAATATATTATTATAACTAGTCTTATACGTCGATCTCTGGGTTATCATTCCAATTTAAATAAAAATGATTATTGCACACTTTTACTCTAAGCAATATTCTTACGCAGGAAGAATAAAACTTTGTTAAATATGTTAAAGTATATTGATCTTCGAATCCATAGTCAAAGTATCGGATATTCGGTAAAAGCACCAGATATCGACATAAACAATAGTCGGTACAAATACCCGGTACATTGTAGAAAAAGGTACTTGCTGAAAATATTCTTTAAGAAAACCGAGGAGTTTTGGAAATATTTCAAATTCCTATACCATCTTGAAAATTCGGCAACGGGGGGGGGGGGTGTAGAAGTTTAAACAGTTGACATAAACAATAGTCGGTACAAATACCCGTTACATTGTAGAAAAAGGTACTGAGATAAAAAATTCTGTAAGAAAACCGAGGAGTTTTTGAAATATTTCAAATTCCTATACCATTTCAAAAATTTAGCGACGTGGGGTAGAAATGCAGGGGGTCCACCGGAACTAGCAAATTTTAGAAAGTGGTCCATGAGAAAAAAAAGTTTGGGAACCTCTGGTCTTGTAGATATTTTATTTACATACTAAGAAATTACAATTTAACAAAATAATATACAGTAGGTATTACTGTATTTACATACGCCCAAAACGTTCAGAGCACGGAATCTATTTCCAAATTAGACAAGGAAAGTTTTTGAGAAAAACACGCTCATTGAATAATAAGGGTAGGTAGGTACAACAACAACAAAAACCAAATAATATGTAACTAAGAAAATAGCCACAACCACAACAACAAACAAAAAACCAAGTTAATACGTTTATTACGGAACAAGTTTAATTATAAAGTTCAGTCTCAAGAAAGGGCAAAAATGTAGGTAAGTTTATAATACAGAGACTCGGAATACTGAAAGAAGCAAGGAGAAATAGAACTGTTGAATAATATCTATTTTTTGAGTCGATAAGACGTTTAGTTGCGAAACTTTGATAGGATAACAGAAAAATAATTAGGTACGACATTATTTCAAGTTAAATTCTTAACATTGTTTCTTCTTGATTTTTGTAAATAAAATTTAATGCGGCCTTCACAATTGTAAAAAAGTTTGCCACAGACACAATAATCTAGAATTTAATAGTTCTCAGGGAATAGAAACGGATCACCTGAAAATTGTAAAAAGTTTCTTATTATATCTAATAAACAGATTATGACTGCTTTCTAATAATTTTTCTTATATTTTATATTAGCAGGGAGAATACGTTTTTTAGCATTAGTGATTCTTCTATTTTCTGTTATAATGCATTTTGTCAAAGATTTTCAATATGTTTATTGTTTACTGTCAAACCTATATAGAGCAGACAAATATAAAATGCCTCCTATATTGTATTGAGATGACATGTGGTGGAGAAGCGTTAAAAATAGGGTTAGATAATGGTGGCAATATCTGACAGTGCGTCTTGTGCGTGCCTTTTGAGGAAGTTTACATAATATCATTTAACAGAACGTGCTTGGGAACATCTGGCGGGGAAAGTTTTTTCAGTAGCGAGAGTAATAAATACGATATCCGAGCAGAAACAAGTGCGCCTTATGTATCGGATAGACTTACTACGTCGCACAGGGACTACTTAACTAATATTATATTTATACAGTATCCAGTATAGAACTGCTACAGGATAGGAGGCATTAGAAGCAGTAAACAATGGGCGGGTGGAGAATAATACTTACTGCCGAACAAGGTTTATTTTAAGATAAATAATTGATTGTTACTTATGTAGCTTTGTGACAGACATTCGTTTATACCTACTACCCAAAACATTACGTAAAAAATAACAAAAACAACAAAGAAAATTCCCGAATTTCCCGAAATTTTCATTTAGAAAATCGTGATTATGGATTACTTTATTTTGGCGCCGTTGAATAGTTTCTAGGATGTAGGTGAATTATTTGCGTACCTATTACACAAATGCTACTTGTGGGAGATGCCATGATGGTAGAATCTTCCGTTCAGAAATATGATTGTATAGTTCAGTTGCTAGATACGTAACTAAGAAAGAGGTTACGTATCTAGCAACTGAATAATTTATGAATTATAATTATATGGAATAAAAATTAGTGATATATTGGAAATGTCCCTAAAACCTCTCTAGACTACAAAAATAAGGAGTCGCTATGTTATCCAGACTTTTTGTTTACATGCTTCCGAACTAAATGAATCTCTGTACTATGAGTATGTAGATATGATGGCACGAATATAGTTGAAGATATCAGAAGATATAAGTTACAGTTGCATGGCTGTGACGATATATTATTGTAAATATTATCACTACTACAATATTATGACGTAGTAGGGATTTATGTTACGGCAAGGTCGAAATAATGCAATACACGTAGTAATCATACATAACATAATATATAGTACACTATATTACCTACACACACCTCATTATCTATCAGGTTATCACAGTGTATTGTAGTATTTGTATGTCTATCTGCATTTATGGACTGCATTCTGTGTTTGGTTTTTACATATTATATTATATGCATGCCATCATTGGTCTCACATATTATGTATGTACATAGGTCCGTTATGTTAAATAAATAATATGAGGGTTATCTGGAGTTCAACGCTCAGGAGAATCTAATTATTGCCATCTGACAATATAATTTTTAATTTATGATTAAGCTCATATTTTATTTCAATAAAATATCTATGTTCCTGCCAGCTTGACTGTTTATGCATTGCCTCAAAAAAAAAAGTTTTACAAGAAAACATAAATTGGGAGAAAATGATCCTCAGAAGGTCTGTGTAACTGGTTGGTTGTTAGAAATTGCCTGCAGTCAATAAACCCGCCATTTGTACCATATGAAAAATGTACAATAAAGATTATTTTATTTAAGGTCATTCCATTGAAAAAAATGGTTGCTGTTTACACATTTTTTCTCAGGTTCATTCGATGTTTTCGTCATCAACTTACAAATTCCGGTGATAATTAATTCAACTTAAAAAATATACTGATAGAATCATATAAAATATTTGTATAAATACCCAATTAAATAATTAAAAATATCTTCTAAGTTTAGTATAGAAAAGAAATATACACCCAGATCTGAAAAATATGCAAATAGGTACTAGATGACAATATGCAAATGCAATGCATCAAACAAGGTTTTTAAAATAATTGTACATTTATTTATTGTTTTAGCTTCCCTATTTGTTGGAAAAGTCGTCACGGAATCGAGAGAATCTAGAATACATAAAAATATGTAATTAACTAAGGTCGAGATCACATCGGATGTCAGCATAAATTCCAAACAATAAAACACGCAACCAGAGCTCAATCACCCATCAACAAATTAGTTACAAAAGTCACATCAATTACAAATTAATAACAAATGTCGAGAAAAATTATGTAGGTGGAAAATTACATTTAGTTTTATTGGATGAGTCTAAATGGTGATAAGAGTGCAGCCTAATGCCTAATATTGGCGGTGTGGACCAAAGCATTCTACATTATATTATAATGTAGGTAGATACATACATAGTAAGCGTTGGACATTTGAGGTGAACGTCACCCTATACTATACCAATAATCGTAATAGTCGAGTGAGGTCTGAAACTTAAAGACAATCTCAATGGTAATAGTAATAATGGTATTAGAGTTTAATAATGTCATGGAAACTTCCAGACGATAGAACCACGTGAAGGTAGACGCTTCCAGACACCAAACAATTGTGAGCAGAATTATAGGTACATTACATTTTTCCGCACATTTTTCGTATAATATCATTGTATGTTATACTTCAATTTTAATCAAATTCTCGCATTTAATATTCTGTGTTACGCATCATAATAATCTTTCATAATAAGTGCATCAATAGTTCTAAATAACATCAAAGTTTCATAACATGTGTCCAGTTCCGATCTCTTTCTGAGAACTTTGTATCGGTCCGAACGCTAGCGACCAGCAGTGATAACACGTGTCGTCCTTAGTGTGTAACAAAGACGGCAACACAACACCACCCACCTGCAGACACAGTGGAGAAAGGAACAACAACATCACTTCGTTCCTCTGGTCGTATACTGCTATGATATTGCATGATAATACTATACTAATACCTATTACAACATTTACTTACAAACAATAACACATTTAGTCTTTAGTTGCCTATATTGGTCGACTTTTTACTACTTAGTTTTGTATGTGTATGAGTATTCATATAACACATTGATTTTTACACTTCCGTCTCGACTCTTATGGATCTAATTTTATCACCTATCATTCAATTCGTCATTAGCATAATACGATTACTTTTATGTCACATCTCGCGCTACCATGACCTTGCGTTACACCAGAGATGAGCTCCTTTCACTCAGTGTCTTTGACAAGTCTTCTTGCGACATACATCTCTCACTACCTGTCCATCTGTTAAGATCTCATCGTCCTTCAACTTATGTTAAACGCCACCGCGGCTGCAGGGCCGGCTCACATGTGAAACGAAACAAAACTACCAGTAGACATACAGCTTCATCAGTCACTTTCAGAATTGGCCATTGGAATGCCAGGTCCATCACAAATAAGGTCGAGAGCATTCATCATCTGTTCACTGGACATGACTTGCACTTCCTAACACTAAACGAAACATGGCACGACAGTTCGGAGTCGATTGCAATCAAAACTCTCCGCAATCATGGATACACAGTATTGGACAAGGCCAGACCCCGCAACCCAGAATCTGATCGCTCACTGAAAACCAACCATGGCGGAGTTGCCATCGTCTGTAAACCAGAATTACGCATATCCAATATAGCCTCCTTCGGAACATTCAGTACTTTTGAGTATGTTGGCTGCAAGCTAACTCTCGACGGTACATCATTCATAATTCTCACCATATACAGACCCGGTACTTGCTCACCCACGTCTGACTTTTTTACCGAGGTCACTACCATCCTGAACCTCACATCTCGTTTTGCAATACCAGTCATACTGACGGGAGATTTTAACATCCACGTAGAAAAACAGAACGACGTCCACGCAAAGAAATTTGTTAAATTACTGGAGGATCACGGCCTCACACAGAATATTACATCTTCTACCCACGATGCCGGAGGAATCCTCGACTTACTGATCACACGCACGGACTTTGTTCCGTCATCAACCGCAGTCCTTGATGTGGGACTCTCGGACCATCGACTTCTTGTCTCAGGGTTTCATGTCACTATTCCACCGCCTCTCTATACAACTATCACCTCAAGACAATGGCAAGATCTTTGTCCTGATGCATTCCGAACTCGCTTGCAGAGCTCGGTATTATGTTCTGATGTCATTCATGCCAACGACGACATAGATAACCTTGTAGAACAGTATAACTCTACGCTTCATGACATCTTGAATGAACTTGCACCATTTACATCAAAAACTGTCAGAGTTCATAACCCTCGACAGCTGTGGTTCAACTCTGAGTGTAGAGCTGAAAAGGCCAAAGTCCGCAAGCTTGAAAGAGTCTATAGGCGTCAAAGAACACCTGAGTCTAGGAGCACCTGGACCTCCGCCCAAAGGACATACCGAAAACTCATCGAGGAAGTGAAGTCTAGGTTCTGGAGAGAGCGAATAAACATCAACAAAGATAATCCAAGGAAGCTTTGGCAAGACCTACAAGGAATCATGGAGACGGAAAAATCTACGACGCCTACAAACTTGAGAGCTGATCAGTTTAAGACTGCATTCCAGACGAAGCTCGACGAGATTTCTGCATCCCTTCCAAAGCACAACACCGTGGTCACACTTCCAACAACGTGCTCCAATAATCTAAGTACTTTCACACCTGCATCTGAAACAGAGCTCAGAAAAGCCATAGGAAATTCTCCCAACAAGCAATGTCAGCTTGATCCTGTACCCACACAATTGTTAAAGGAAAATCTTGACCTCCTCTTGCCACTAATTTTACGTATATTCAATCTTTCTTTGACGCGCGGAACTGTGCCGTCACTTTGGAAAGTGTCGCATGTCATTCCTTTACTCAAAAAAAGAACACTTGATGCCGACGACGCAACCAACTACCGACCAATCTCTAATCTTCCATTTCTATCCAAGGTGCTTGAGCGAGTCATAGCGTCCCAGCTTACAGCCTACCTTGAGAGTAACGATTTGTATCAAAAGCACCAATTCGCATACAGAAAACACCACTCCACCGAATCCGCCCTCACAAGACTGACATCTGACTTGATTGCGGGCGTTGCATCAGGAAACATCGGTCTGGTAACGGTCCTTGACATGAGCGCCGCCTTCGACACCGTAGAACATGAAATGCTCCTTCAATGTCTGGAGATCGAATACAATCTTAACGGCACCGTCTTAGAATGGCTACGCTCCTACCTGACCAATAGAAGGTGGTCTGTAAGAGTCGAATCTGGCTCAACTGATGAAGATATCGTAACTCAAGGAGTTCCACAAGGATCGGTTCTGGGTCCAGTACTTTTCATATTATACATAGGATGCATTGATCGCCTGCTGGAAGAGTGTGGCCTGCGAAACTATGCATACGCTGACGATCGTGTCCTCGTAGGCTTCTGTAGCCCGGATCAAAGAGACAACTTGGTAGCTACCACTGTCCAGTGTGTGGCAAAACTCTCGAACTTAATGGCCCAGAGACGTCTTAAATTGAATCCAACTAAGACGGAATTTATGTGGGTCGCCTCTCCTGGACGGCAACATCTCTTAGACACCAAACCGATCTCTGTCTCCGGCACTGATATAACACCATCGCGCACCATATCTGTTCTCGGCGTCCTACTGGATGGAGCACTCTCTATGGAGGCTCAAGTGTCAAAGACAGTGAGCACAGCTTTCTTTCATATTCGCCAACTGTACCTAGTATCAAGACACTTATCTGTAGACGCGGTTAAGAGTCTAGTCGCCGCCTTCGTCGTCTCCCGTCTAGACTATTGTAACATCATATGTACAGGACTGCCCCAGATCCTTCTGAATCGTCTCCAAATGGCCTTTAATGCTGCTGCCAGGACCATCTATAGAGAGAACAAGCGCTGCCACATCACACCACTGCTTAAGGAGCTACACTGGCTTAGAGTCCCAGAGAGAGTAGAGTTCAAGCTGTGCCTCACGGTCCACAAAGCCTTGAACGGCACAGCACCTCTATGCCTCGCTGAGCTATGTCCCCTCGACGAAACTCTGAGGCGACCACTGCGATCAGCTTCCACCGCTGTAAACAAACTTGTGGAGCCCAACAGGGCAAACACTTCCAAATTCGCAGAGAGGAGCTTTAGCGTTGCGGGGCCAACTGCCTGGAACCGATTACCAGCGGATTTAAGAAAGAACCAGCCCACTGCAACGTTCAGGAGTAAGCTGAAAACACTGCTTTTCAAGAAAAGTCATGGCGCCCTTGAGATGGTCACGGATCATTAAACGGCGCCAAATATAAATTGTCTTTATTATTATTACGAAAGTGTCATTACCGAACAAAGAAATGTTTCAAATAGATGTAGACGGAAAATTTTTCGGTAAATATATTTTCGATTGCCTACACTCAAAGCACATAAAAGTTCGATAACTTGATGAAGATATATAAAATAATATTGCTAACTACTTTAAGAAAGCGAAGTGTGAAAAAAACGCGTAAATGGCTAAATAAGTTAAATTCAAATAAGTTGGAAACATTTTTTTCTTAACGCTTAGTGTACCTTTTTTCATTTTTTTATAGGTGAAAACGATCCGAAACTCGATATCCATTGATGCTAATGACATTTATACTTAAAACACTAGTGCGTAATGCTAATGAAGAACTAACTGTGCGTGTAAAGTTCGTATAAAGAAATAACTCGTGGAATATACAAAAAAACAGAATAATATTGTAGCGGAGCTACATTTCTATGGTCCCGGGTGTGCATCGACCTTAAGATAATGATAAGCGAAATCCGCGAGTCGCTATTCGTTGATTAGATAATTGTTACATTATCAGATAGGGCTCGTGGGTTGGAGGTCGGTGAACACCCGAGCCTCGACACTCTTTCGCCTGCTACTGGACGATCAACATCACGCCAACCTCGCGCTTCTTGCTTGCATATTCAACCCACACGTGAGTGAAAATCACATAATTAGTGTAAAATCAAATACATCTAACTAACCCGTAGGGATTTAATAATTGTCGTAGTCAAAGTAAATTTAATAAATCTATTTTACACTTCTAACTAGAAGATAACATCTTTCATTTAATTAATTTTCTTATTCACTTTACAAATTTGAACATAGCAAATATTACTTATTAAATGTAAGTAATTAATTTATATCGCCAGGTGAGATGTTTATTCATATTCCTTCATAGGAGTCGGATACGTCTTAAAATAAATAATACATTTTAATATTTCATACACCTTATTAACCTGCGATAATGGTGACCCAGCGTAAGTTTGTAAAGTAGAATCATTTGTTCTAATTTTTGTATTAAATAGAGAATTTCAATCATTTTTATATTGTTAAAATACAACACGTAAAATCTTTTTAAATTGGTGTGTGAAAATTAGTATTGTTCCGATGGGTTGGTAGGCAAGCAAGCAACGCCGCGAATTCGTAGTATCTTGAAATAATAGTAAATCGTAATAGAGTCAATATACATAATCATAAGTAAAATAGTACATACATAATATTATAAGCATAATAATTTCTTTCTACAGCGGTGAGTTTCAAAATTCGGTAACACCAACTTAGAAGTATTTAACAGTGGTACGCGAAGTCGACCTAAGGTGGCGTGACGTTCGCCAGTGGTAGGCGAGACAGTCAAGGCCTCTGGCAACACTCGTATTAGCTGTTTTGGTATTTATCTCTGGTGGTTTGACAATTCATTTTGACATTTCTCTTTGTTTACAATAACCGTGACTTGTCTCTCAATTATTTAAGTGGTCTCTCAATTATTGTATTGTAGATATAGTTTATACTTTGTAAATTACTATAACAATGAAGACCAGCAATGAGTTCTGTGAGGAGAGCGGACCGAGTCCTATCAACGAATCAACAACCAAGCAAAGAGATGACTCGCAGATTTCGTATGTCAGAGTGAAAGTGCCACCTTTCTGGAAAGACAGGTGCGCATTATGGTTGACGCATCTGGAGGCTCAGTTTGCGTTAGCCAACATCACAACTGATTCCACACAATATTATACCGTTGTTAGCCATTTGGATTGTGAGACCCTGGACGCAGTAAGTGATGTTGTGACTAACCCACCTACAACATATAAATATCTCACTTTAAAAAACGCATTATTAAAGAGGTTTACGTTATCAGATCACACGCGTATTACTAAGTTATTACAGGAAGTGCATTTGGGGGACAGACCACCTAGTCTTTTGCTGCGGCAGATGAAAGAGCTGGCAGGTCAAAAGTTGGGCAGCTCGGACATAGTGAAGACATTGTGGATGCAGCGACTGCCGAGCAGTGTGCAGGCAGTGTTGTCGGCCTGTGCAGGACAGACCCTAGAGCAGTTAGCCGAGACGGCTGACCGAGTAATGGAAGTTTACACCCCGCAATCAGTGATGGCAGTGGACAATCGGCAAGCAGTGTCAAACGTGAGTGACCCTGGACAGACGGCACTTATGGAGAAGTTGATAGATAAGATCAACCTCCTGGAAAAAGAGGTACGTACATTGAGATTTAGATCTAGGTCAAGGTCCAGAGGAAGAGGAGATAGTAGTCGATCCGCCGAGAGGAGTAATCCGGATATCTGCTGGTATCATCATACGTTTGGCAGTAGATCAACCAAGTGTAGAGAGCCTTGCAAGTACACACCGGAAAACTAGAGACGCTCCGTCTTGAAGCAGCGGAGATAGAGCGTCACACTGGCAAAAGGCTGCACATATTCGACAGGTATAATCGGCTTAATTTTCTCATCGATTCAGGTGCTGAAGTATCAGTACTTCCTGTGCTTGAGAATAAAGTGAAATGTCAGAACTTTATCAATACTACTTCTATATTTGCCGCAAATGGTAGTGTAATTCAAACTTATGGTACAACTACAATAGAAGTTAATTTAGGTTTAAGAAGAAACTTTACATGGACTTTTATTATTGCCCAAGTAGATAAGCCTATAATAGGCGCAGATTTTCTTATAAATTATAATTTGATTGTGGATTTAAAAAATCAACAATTGATTGATTCAGTTACAGGATTGACATCCAAAGGCCACATTTATTATAATCCCGCCGTATGTATTTCCACGATAATTCAAGAAAATGAATACACTAAATGTCTTGAACGTTACAGGGAAATTACAATGCCAATATCCAGTGGAGAACCAGTCAAACATAGTGTGACCCACCACATACAGACTCGAGGTCCACCTATTAAGTGTAAGGCGAGACGACTCCACCCTGAACAATACGAGGCAGCCAAGAAGGAATTCAAAATCATGACAGAACAAGGTATATGTCGTCCATCGAAAGGTAGTTGGGCCAGTCCTTTACACATGGTGCGCAAACCTGATGGAGGCTGGAGAGCCTGTGGAGATTATAGGAGATTAAACGCCATGACTAAGGTAGATTGTTATCCTATAAACCAATTAATAGATTATAGCCATAAACTCGCTGAGTCTCATATATTCTCTACTATAGATTTGGTGCGAGCATATAACCAAATTCCAATAGAGGAAATAGACATCGAGAAAACTGCCATTATCACCCCGATGGGTTTGTTTGAGTTTCCGAAGATGAATTTTGGTTTGGCGTCGGCAGCCCAGACGTTCCAGAGATTCATGAATGAGGTATTACAAGATCTGCCTTTCACTTTTTCATACATTGATGACATTTTAGTAGCATCGAAAGATCAAAAAGAACATATAGAACACTTGAATTTATTATTCGCTAAACTGAAAGAGTATGGTTTGAAAATAAATGTCAAGAAGTGTGTTTTTGGTAAAGAGGAGGTCAAATTTCTTGGACATATCGTCAGCCACGATGGAATAAAACCTCTTCCAGAGAAGGTTCAAGCCATTACTGACTACCCGTTACCCGACACAGTAAAAAAACTACGTAGATTCTTAGGGATGGTAAATTATTACCGTCGTTTTATTCCCAATGCTGCGGGGATACAGCAGCCATTATATTTAATTACTTCATGTTCTAAGAAAGATGATAATAAAATGATCCAATGGAGTGAGGAAGCTACTAGAGCTTTTGAAGAAATCAAAGAAAAATTAGTTCAGGTAACATTACTGACACATCATCGTAGTGATGGTTTGTTATCACTAAGAGTAGATGCAAGTGATACAGCATTAGGAGGAGTATTACAACAAAAGGTTGAGTCAATATCTGAGGATGAACGACCCCTTGCATTCTTTTCTAGAAAACTCTCGAAAGCACAGAGAAATTACTCTACATATGACAAAGAGTTGACAGCAATCTACGAAGGAGTGAAACATTTCAGAGAGCATATAGAAGGTAGACCTCTTATTATTTATACAGATCATAAACCTTTAATCTTTGCTTTCAGTAAGAAAACGGATACAGCTTCTACGAGGCAGAGGAGACAACTGGATTATATAGGACAATACACAACAGATATCAGACATACAAAAGGCGAGTTGAATGTTGTAGCCGATGCATTATCTCGTGTGGATATGATTTATACCACACCTGAGATTGATTACAACCAAGTAGCGAAGTCACAGCAACAAGATTCTGAGTTAAGTATATTGAAAGATAAATCTTCTTTGAAATTAATGTTAGTACCTTACGGAGATAACAAGAACATGGTGATGTGTGATTTGTCCACAGGCAAGTGGAGACCATACATGCCAAGAGAGTGGCGTAGAAAAGCCATAGAGTCGGTACATAACATCAGTCATCCTGGACGTAAAAGCACATATAAAATGGTTAAACAAAGATTTGTATGGCCAGGTATGGAAAGGGACGTAGTCAACTTCGTAAAAGAATGTCTTAATTGTCAGAAAACAAAGATTAACAAACATACACACAGCGCCATACAGACAATACCTATTCCTTCAGAGCGTTTTTCACACATTCACAGCGACATTTGTGGACCATTTCCGGAGAGTCAAGGGTACAAGTATATTTTAACTTTAATCGACCGATATACAAGATGGACTGAATATGTTAAGTTGAGAGACATCACGACGGAATCAGTCGTACGAGCAATAATGTCAAATTGGATATCGCGTTTTGGTTGTCCTAAAACCATCACAACAGACAGAGGAAGACAATATACCTCTCATACTTTCGAAAAGTTCGTTAAGAATATGGGCATTAAGCATATAAAGACCACTAGTTATCACCCACAGGGAAACGGCATGATGGAGAGACATCACAGGATCCTTAAAGCAGCCATTAAGGCTGTTGATGGGATAAATTGGGCCGATGCCTTGTCGTATGTCAGTCTTGGATTAAGAGCCAGTGTGCGCGAAGAGTTGAAAGCCTCGCCAGCAGAACTAGTATATGGAACCACCCTACGATTACCTCAAGATTTCTTCCAGGACTCGAAGAAGACCGATACAGAAGGACTACTTGGACAACTACACACGGCATTTAAAAACATAAAGCCTGTTCCAGTAAAGGTAAAAAGAAAAGAAAGCGTTTTTGTACAAAAACAGTTGGAAGAATGTGACTATGTGTTCTTGCGAGTAGATGGATACAAGACCCCATTCCAATGTCCATATGAAGGTCCTTTCAAAGTAGTAAAACGAAATAATCAGTGTTATAAGATCCAGATTAATGGCAGGACAGAGTCTGTTCATATAGACCGTCTGAAGCCTGCATTCTTAAGTGTTACAGATACTATCGACCCTCAGGAGAACATGAGCTCAACACAAGATAGTGCAGAAGAATCAACCAGCAATAGAGACATCAACCATCAACCAATCCAGAGTCCTCAGGCAACAAACCAACAAACTTCGACATCCTCGAGTGGTACAGGAGTGACTACCAGGAGTGGCCGAAGAGTTCAATTTGTGAAGAAATTTCAAGCTGGATAATACTTAAGATACGTAATTCTATAATTTTTAACGTAGAAATTGTCATAATTCAATATAAAGAATTTTATACATTTTAATGTAAAAAAAAAAAATTTAAATTTCAATATAAATAACTTTATACATTGTGTGTATAAATATAATTTTGACATTGCAAATGAATGTCTATAAATGTAAATCATGATGGATAGTATGATTGATTAGAAAATTTTTGCAAAACAAAATCCATTAGATTTAATATTTTAACAACATTGTGACATTTTCCTGATCGACGAGTGATGACGTCCAAGGAAATTGTACATTAACATATTTCAATATTTATTTATTGCTTTGATGGCTTAATTTGCCTCTTTTAGAGAGAAATACAACAACACTGTAACATTTTCCTGATCGACGAGTGATGACGTCCAAGGAAATTGTACATTAACATATTTCAATATTTATTTAGTACTTTGATGGCTTAATTTGCCTCTATTAGAGATAAATACATAAATAAAATCTTATCATAATAATATTAAGTTGTTCAAATAATAACCTGATAATTATAGCTTGTAAGATGCATGATAATTTCATATGTTTTATATATTAAAGTGTATACATACACAGCGATTGTACATTTTCCTATAGACAAGTGATGATGTCATAGGAAAATGCAATCAAATATTTGCTTACATGTTTTAAAAGAAAATTGCAATCTCTAGTCATTATGCTCTATACAATTTAAGTTTTAAAAAAAAAAAAAAAAAATATTTCATAGTCTGATAAGACATTTTTTTTTTAAAAAAAGGAAATTCATATTCATATAAAGCATTATAAATTCATCCATCGAGCCATAGCATCATTTAGTTAGGTAGAGCTGAATAATAACAGCACACTAATTTGATCTTGGTTTTCAGGTTACACGGAGCCCTTAAGTGATGAGAGATGAGTCGCGGGGTTGTGTCAACTAGGGATGAGAGCTTCAAGAAAATTTTTTTCAAATATATAATAGAACTAACAACATAGAATATAGAGTTTATTGTAAAGGTGGATATGCAAGCAATACGCGAGAAATGACAATATCTTGGGAATGAGGCTGAACCTTCATTCTTAACAGAAGGAGGGAAGGTATGTAGCGGAGCTACATTTCTATGGTCCCGGGTGTGCATCGACCTTAAGATAATGATAAGCGAAATCCGCGAGTCGCTATTCGTTGATTAGATAATTGTTACATTATCAGATAGGGCTCGTGGGTTGGAGGTCGGTGAACACCCGAGCCTCGACACTCTTTCGCCTGCTACTGGACGATCAACATCACGCCAACCTCGCGCTTCTTGCTTGCATATTCAACCCACACGTGAGTGAAAATCACATAATTAGTGTAAAATCAAATACATCTAACTAACCCGTAGGGATTTAATAATTGTCGTAGTCAAAGTAAATTTAATAAATCTATTTTACACTTCTAACTAGAAGATAACATCTTTCATTTAATTAATTTTCTTATTCACTTTACAAATTTGAACATAGCAAATATTACTTCTATATTTGTTTATTAAATGTAAGTAATTAATTTATATCGCCAGGTGAGATGTTTATTCATATTCCTTCATAGGAGTCGGATACGTCTTAAAATAAATAATACATTTTAATATTTCATACACCTTATTAACCTGCGATAATATTAAATGAGAAGGTGAAGTATAATGAAAGTAAGATAAAGGCACCTTCTCGTATTTATATTTATGTAGCGGAAAATACATTTCAGGATTTGAATATTTCGCACATAATTTATTTATTTATTTTTATTTATTTATCAATCAGAGACACAAACAGAAAGTTGACAAAATACACACAAAAAAATAAAAACAACATACATTGATTCGGCCAGGCCAACCCCCCAATTAAGTGTGTCTACAGCATACACATATTAATGTTAACAAAAGAATGATAGAAAAATATTATACCTATATGTAATAAGTTTTATTTTCTCTTAACTATACGACGGTGGAAAAACGTAAAAGTAAATGAGGCATTCCAGAATCCAGGTTACATACGGGACAAGCGAATTTTTTTCAGAATATAAATAAAAATAAAATAAATTATCTTTATTGTACAATTTAACATGGTACAAATGGCGGGTTTATTGCCTTCAGGCCAGAACCAGAAAATATTGTGCATTAAAATGTTATTTTAAATAAACTCTATTTGTAACCATATTTGTAGTACCTACCAATGGACATTATTATGTTATGTAAAAATTTAGAAATCCTAAATTCCATACTTACAACAAAGATTCAAGCTTAAAATAAATAGTTACAAATAATAAACTATTGGGGAATATTAATTATGGTATATGGAAAATTATGAAGGCTTCAGATTTTTAGATTTGTTGATAACCTAACTTATCATTTTTTGTTCCTCATAAGACATCTAGAGGGCCCTTTTTTCAATGAGTATGTTCAATGGTAAATATAGCAAAACTAATATTTGATAATGTTAGAGAAAGGGCTATTTTACAAACTTATAGAGACAGGGCGAAAATTGGAGAAAAAAAATTAAGAAGGAATCGACAGTTAAAATTTACTGTGAAATTACTAACTGCCGATGTTGACTACTCACACGTTTAAAAAAACACATGTTGCTAAAAAATAAAATCTGTATAATGATGAAAATATACATTGTTGACTACCATTAAATGAAAAATATCATTCATTTTTCCAAAAAAATACCTGCAGCCCTAGTCAAAACACATTTTAGCGTCACTTGTCGTTCGACTACAAACGTAATTACGACTATAATTGCAACAATAACGCATAATTATATGGTACATGTAGGTAGATTGTCGTAAATTCGTTTGTAGTCGAACGACTTCATAACGCTAAAATGTGTTTTGACTAGGGGGCCTGGAGGTTCATTTTTCCTGGATTGCCTCAAATACTTTGACGAACTAGAATCATGATATGATCCAGTGTTGAGATATTAGCATAGCGTACATTATAATATATATTGTAACAATATCGTACGGCTGTAGTAGTGAGACAAAGGAAGTAAAATATCATACTAATAATAGTAATAATACCTACAATATAATATCCTAAGTCAGTAGCGACATTCCCGGAAATAACAGAATTGTCTTCAAATGTCAATTTGTCGCCTTGTGGTGGTGGTGCCTGGTGTCTGAATGTCGTTACGTTATCATTCTCCCAGCTTAAAGAAATACAAAATATTATCGCATTTTTATGCTATCGTTGTTTTCAGCTAGCTGGAGATAAAGAACGCAACAATCATCACATCAACACTGGATTTAATTTCATTATTTGTATTATTGATTCTTATTATATTTTTTAAACCATCCCAGTCATTTACTAGTGATTAAAACTGTTTTCTTGTAAGACTATTGAAAAAAAAATAGAAAGGCCTTGAAAAAGTCGAACAAGTAACGGGAACCATTAAATATAATATCATGAAAGAAAGTGCTGAAGACAGAAGGAGCTACGCGGATATCAATGGATATTAAAATTAGCTATTTACTTTATACGTATTAGGAATAAACAATAAAGAATCAAGAAATACTATTTTTGACGCAATGACGTTACTTATAAGTGAGACGTATGTAACAAAATGTTACATACGAAATATTATATTTGTTACCAAAGCAGCGTGGACGAGTCTATCGCAGTACAATAATTTCTCCTCAATCATCGTTCACTGTATCAATAGAAAATTCACCACACATTAAAAAAGAAATACTGGCTAACTGAAGAATTTATTTGTAATAAGTTTAATAAATTATACTTAAGTACATTATTTTATAAAAATACGTCAAAATCAATAGTTTCCGATAGAGCAAGCAATTATTGTGTATACTGTAGGAAGGTACATACTAGAGGCAGGTATTAGTGTATGGTGTATGCATGCAGGAATGACAGAAACTATTTATTAGAAATTACACACGGTATTGATTCTGGGGTGACTTTCATGCTACGATGAACTAAGAAACATGACCGCACTTAGCGCAACGGAAGCACTGATATTGTTTGACTTGTTTAGTTGACAAGGTTTGATGCAGGAAGCAAGTAAAATATATATTATACAGAAATACCTACATTTATTTATTTTTATTTTTATTTTATTTGAATAAAATATACCACTGCCAGCTTGACAGTTGTGAAACCTAATTGCTGGACAGTGGACAACATACATATAACAATCATACAGCATTATATTAACAATAATTAAAAGGGTGCACATTTATTAAAATAAAACACAGTATTTCCAGTGACTATTAATCGCGAGCCGACTTTCAAGAGCTTCCGCTCTCATCATCGGGCTAATGTATTAAATTAATATTAAATATAGGGTGGGCATTATTTCTCATCAATTATATAACGTACAAAGAAGAGTATCAATGTGTGAATAAAATTACGGGTATTCTAATTTAGACCGTGGTAAACAACTATGCGCACAAAATCATCTCGAAATGGGCGAAAATTAAACCAATTAATAAACTTCCGAAGACAGATCGTTTTATAGACTTCATGAAGCCCTAATACTGTCCTCAAATGAAAACACTTTCAAAACTGTACGAAAAGTTATAAAAAATCGAATGCAGAAAATATACATATTTCGTTTTCAAAAATAATATAGAAAGAATAAACAGAAGAGCTATAAAAACGAAGTATATATTATGTTAAAACTTCCAATGAATTCAATAAAGGGCAGCACACAATGGAGATATCTTGTTTATACAAAGAAGTATGTATGTAGCAATAATTTCGATAAATGGACTGCGAATTGCCTCGTATCCTATACCCCATAGACGGAATTTCAATTCGGCTTCCATTCAAAATAACATTTGCAATCATTATCATCTTTATACTAGTGCGGGTGCACTACGTGAAAACGTCTACCATATAATTTTATTGCCAAAATTTCGGCAACAAATTTTCGTATTGAGAGGAGGGTTAGCCGAATGAAATAAGAATTTGGGGAGGGAGAGAAAAAACGATTCGAAAAAGAACACAAAGGAGAATTATCAATAATTGATTTTAGTTATTTAGGTATATAAAAAAAGAAGTTGTCAGCAAGAGAGGTGATTGTACTGGGGTAAAGTTCTGCGAACCAAGGTCTTCTTTGTGTACTGCGTTTGAAAAAGAGTAAATAAATTGAATTAATCGCATGCAACAACGGTAATTATTATTGGAGGTAGGTAGTTGGGTTCATTATTATCTCCGTCCCTTGCACGCATCGGTGATTTTGTCATAAAAATGTGCCATCATAATAATTAAATGTTAACAATTGCAATAAAAAACCCCATTTATAAAATTCTATCGAAGATTATAACGACGAAGGGATAATAAATAACCAAGATAAAGTTTGTTTCTGTCGATATATTAAATCTTGTTTAATGACCGATGTCAGTAATTTATCTATCCATTATAATCAGTTAAAATCTGTCGTGAAAAATATATTATCTATTTATACTTATACCATCACGGCATATCCCACTCGCAGGATAGCCAGCAGACCAGCTGCATGCAATAAACGTGCAAGCTATATTCTCCGCGCCAACAAAAAATCTGAGACATTCAGAGTGGATGCAAACCCCATCACCGAATTTAAAATGTAAAATATCTTTATTTTTTCGAGCAACATGCCTTTAAAAGGATACTCATAAACATAATGAAGAGTGGGAGACCAATTCTTTGCCAGGTGCTCCACGGCAAATATATATTATACAATAGATTTTAACTGATGGACAGACAAGATTATTGGAATCGGCCATAAGACACCGTCATTACAACTACCAGCGGTAAGCTAATTAAGCTCTGTAAATATCGATTTTGAATAAATAACAAAGATTGTCATGTCTACAGATCAAAAATACATTATTTTATTTCAAAAACAATGCGTGACTTAGGTATTTGGGAATCCTTGGAAAAATAATGCTGCTTTTGGTAGGTATGCGTAAAATATTTTTCACATTGATACGAGTAAAAACAATTTTATCGTCGCCTGAAACAAAACTACATACGAGTAGTTGTATGGAAATAATAAGGAGCGGTAATGCAGGTCTTTACTGATTTCTATCGATAAGTTACATTAAGAACCCAGATACATATTATTATGGATTATTATATTATAGAGGAATCTCGAGGTAATTAGTCGAAAAGAAAATATACATATACGGCCAAAATAGCATTTGTAGTACAGTAACAGTTATATTATAAGAAAATAAAATGTACGGGAATTTATTTTATGAATGTCGCTAATGACAAAATGCAATTAGAGTAAACTACCGCCAACTACATTAAATTACTACAAATATATCTGCTGATGACGATAAAAATCCAATAAATACTTATGAGATAAAGAAAATAATATATTATGCAGTTAGGATAATTACATATCACAGTAAATATTTTTTCACCTACATCTACCACAAGCGGAGAAGCCAACTGACTAAATACCTACATCTAAAGAACATGCAGGTCGTCATATACATGTCAATAAATACATTCTGGAAGGGTGGCATAGGCAACACATTGCTGAAATGAATATGTTCACACTAGAGATGTTTTATGAACACCTGTTTTTTACAGGGCACACGAAAATTAACAGAAAAGAATGGGAAACCTATTTGTGAATGGGAACTCCATGGTTTATTGATCGCATCGGAAGTTCAGTGGTAAAATGGTTCCTAAAAATTGTTATAATATCTAAACAATGTCAGGTTTGGTAGATACTATCCAGATACTATCCAGGTATAGGTTTATACAACACTTGCTTACTAGGCATGCATCATATTATCTGTAGGTATACATTTTTCTAGAATATTCCAAGTTCAAATGTCAAGTATGCTCAAACACATAAATAATAATGTATAATGATATAATGAAAACAAAATTGTTTTTGGTTTTACTACGATTTATTTGTTAAATAAGTTACCAGGTTTCGACCTATGAGGTCATTGTCAAACTCTTTTTGTCAAACATTGTCAAAACTGTCAAGGAGTTTGACAATGACCTCATAGGTCGAAACCTGGTAACTTATTTAACAAATAAATCGTAGTAAAACCAAAAACAATTTTGTTTTCATTATATCAATATAATGGAGTTTTACAAAATCAACGTCGACTCAATCAATAAAATAATGTATAGGATAATGCCTACATGACCCAGCATATCCTATTTTTGGCTGAGCAAACATTTAAACAATAAACCCTAAATCTATTTAGCAGACAAATCACAAAAACATAATATGTGTATTTGTACCCAGGACGGCGGGAATTATGTAGTTAGTGCAATAAATAAACTATTCATGTAAGCTTAAAAGCTTTTGGATAGTCTTCTAAAGAAATTACCAAGACCCGACGTATGGGTTAAACTTATGTGCCTGCATATGCAGACAATCATAATACATACATACATATTATATGGAATGAGTGTTTGTAATTGCGATAAAAATCTAGTCACAATTATACGACACGTAAACTCTTTTTCGAGAAATGACAGAAACCATTCCATTAATGCATGATCTTACGCGTAAATTTAGTGTTTGTTTAAAAATGCCGACAAAAGAATTTGCGTTTAAATAAACACATTTATTACATGATGCTCAATCTCGTTGATAATAATCTACGGCAAATAATTTAAATGGTTAATTTAATAACGGTTATCTAAGCATCAATAATACGTTACGAATAAAAATAATCTAAAAACTCAAGTAGAGTCAATTCTTAGGCGTCGGTATTAGTTCCCACTTTTTTCTGAAGCTATTTGAATAATCATTTTTGTTGTGTAGATTCATAGCCATAGCGTACATAAATTTTTATAAATATAAAAGAATGAAAGACCATACTATTTTATTTCATAATAATACAAATATCTTTGGAAACAGAAATCTAAGACAACCTTTGCAACCTACAGAGTGGATGTAAATTTTGGATAAAACTTTCAGCCTATTACCACTAAGACACAACATAGAAATAAGAACTTGTCTCTATTTTCTCACAGAACGAAGTTCTTTTACCTAGTGAGAAAATATTATAATGATAGGTTTATGTTTAAATTTTGATTTATAATAATACATTTTGACTACAGTCCTTTATTTCATTCATCATTTATAAAGAACACAATGAGAAAATGATGTTAATACATAATAGGCGTCAAATCACAAATTAATGTCAGATATTAGTGCAGCGATCAACACTTAAATGATTAAATTACCACGGGGACCAAACAAACAATGAACATACCTACCTACATGCATAAATTATTAATGTTTGGGACAAAGCAGAACATTTACGATATTATGTGTGTGTGTGTGTGGTCCTGGCTGAGCCCTGTATGTTAGGTACAACAGCTATTAGGAGGTTTACGTTTGATTATGCCCTCGTGATGATAACATAAACAAAATATTATAAAGCGGTCAGTGACCAGACCAGTGACACAAATCATTACTATAATATATTAGACCACAATATGACAATATTACAAAGGTATCGTTTAGTGCCGTGTCAACTTGTACACCTTAAAGCGTCACACAATTACATTAACGATGTCAACAAAACATTGTATTGTTTATTACACGTTTCGCACATGTCTTCAGTAATCACATTTCAAAACAAATACTATAAATTGTAATCAAATCAATACCTTGTGTATCACATATTATACACCATGGTATTTCATCTACAATTTTTACAGCTTTTTTTATTCATTGGTGAGATATGGTCCTATAGAAGAATCCTGTGAATATACTAGATCTAGATGAACCACATCTCAAACGAACATCTCAAATGACGAATAACAGATTCGAAGGAGGAAATCACCTACTTAATACCATCTCAGAAAGACACGCCACATGAATTGGACAAATGCGTCACATAAATCTTCTACGATAAAATATAAAAGCACATTGTCAATCTCTTGATTGACAATTCCCTTGCAAGTCGAAATAAGACTCTCTCAATAAAAAATAATATATTAGAACAAAATTCGTTATAATATATCAACATAATATCACAATGTCGCAAAGAAATACAATCTAAATCCTAAAATACCTAAATATTTAAATTGTGTTAATATGACACCGCAATCTCACTGACAGCTCTGTAGCATTCTGTGAAAAAGAAACGATATTTCTAGATAGTATATGTTTTGAAAATAACTAACGGAGAAAAATTAAGTTAACACAAAAAACACTGTTATTTAGAATCGTGGCATAAAGTTATACCATGGTTTATACCACGGAATAGGGAAAATCTTATTTAGAAACGTGGTATAACCGTTATCAGCTGTGGTATAAACCATGGAATAACGTTATACCACACTCGGGGGTAGTTTAACTATAGCGCAGTTTGACATTTGTAATTTTTGCATTGTGAGTGTGGAGCTGAACGTTGTTATATGTGTAGAGATGGAGATTTGGATTAAATTTATGTAAATATATTGGTATATACATTGATAAGTATGCTTGCTTGTTATTTTTTTTTTTGGTCTTTGTTAGTTCATTGTTGTTAAGCTTTGTTTATTTATTGTGTTTGATTCGTTTATGATTGCATTTTATCCTCCTAAGAGTGGCATCGAAGACGTAAATGTAGCATGAAAGATTCCCACGGCGCGATATTGGCCGGCCAGCCCTTCAGGCCAATAGGGCCCGCCCGTGAGGACAAAAGATTTGCTTAGAAGAGCGGATAAATAGAAGTCCCCCGACTTCTGAGATATCCGGGTAAGGGAGGGAGTCTTCAATATGTACTTATATATAAATTTTATCACCGATCTTATCAATACAAACAAATCCAACTACGAAACTAACGCGCCAAAACGTCATCTAAACGTCACATGTCCATAGAAAACACGGCGTTGTACCAACATATCGCCGCTAAAAATAGTGTTACCATATGAAAACCGTGGTACAACCATGGTATAATAAAACTGCAGTAAATTTTTTTTCCAAATAACAATATGTTATACCAGGCATAACAAATTATACCTGGCATAACTATACCATAATTTTATACCTAGAATAGCGTGTTTTTCTAAATAACAGTGAAATAGTATTTATTTATTCTTTCACTTGTACAACAGTATTAAAAATATAAGTCATAAAAACCTACCTAACTGGGCATGAGCCCGTACCAAGGTAGACTTATATACATATATGCCCTAGCACTTTCTGTGTTAGGGCATCTAGAGAAGACAGTTAAATTGATTAACATTATGAAAATTTCATTATTAAAATGAACTTCGTTCACTTCCTTTAAACCAATTCATTTCTTTTATCACAAACCACTGTAAAGAAATGATCATACTAGGTATGCATAATACAGTAATATGTGAACTGAAATGATTTACACACAACAGTGCGTTAATATTACACTACACATTGTGTTGAACGGACAAGACAACTGACAAGCACATGTAGGTACCTAATACTTAGTTTAGTAGTTACACACTTCGCAACACTTTTCTAATATATACAACGGAATAAAATGTATTATAATTTATAGTAACCAGATGTTACTGTTTAACCTACCTACTACCAGACACACTTCTAATCTAATACAGATACAGTAATATAATTCTCTTCATATTCACATACATTTACAAATACTACAATTTGGGGAGCGGTCAACAATGACCAAAAATTGTTTATTTTGGTTTCTACTATAGCAATATATCAAAGTTCAAAGTAATTTTCCCACACAATTTTCACTACAAAAACAATATAGTGATTTTTTTTTATTAAAACATTTATTTCGAAATATCTACTCATTTGCTGCAATGCGATTGGTGGACGCAAAGGAGGAAAAGCTTTCGAAATGAAATTCTATTTTCTCACTTTTCAGTTACAATTTATTAATTCTTTACTGTAGATTGATTACAGTAAATTTAAACATAAATACATAAAATATCAAATAAAGCAATATACAGAAGGCGTGATTTTTTACAAACTTATGGATTTTATCAATTTCAAAAAAATTACAACTGCTGCATTCCGATCACGTTGCCAACAGTTGTAGATATTAAGAGTGTAAAGATATAAGTTTTAATTGTTTTTTTAATTATTTAAATACATATATAAATATATATTGATAATTGGAATAGCATTAGATATATCCCGTGGAGCACCCGGTAAAGAATTGGTCTCCCACTCTTCTGCGTAAGTTTTCGAGTGTCCTGTAAAAGGCAGGTGTTCGAAAAAATGAAGACATTTGACATCTTAAATTCAGCGATGAGGCTTGCCACCCATCCTGAATGTCTTGATTTTATATTGGCACGAAGAGGACAGTTTGCATGTTTCTTACATGCAGCTGATCTGCTGGCTACCCCACTTGTGGGATATGCCGTGATGGTATAGTAGTATAGTAGTAGTAGTAGATAGGTATAATTAAATACAAATTGTCTAATAAAATGTACACAATAATTCGAACATTTATTTTTACCAAGCACACAAATATAATGTTTAATCAATCATTGAGCAGATATGTTAGTAATATACAAGTACCTACCTACATTATGTTGATATATTTTTGCAACAAAGTAACTCGATACTGTAAGTACAGTATTATGAATTCAGCTCAGTCGTTAGTTTGCCATTATTGCTAATAGATGCTGGTTGTCCGTTGCTAGCACTGAGGTGTCGGGGTGGTCCCATTAATAAAACCTAACATCGATCAAGCAACAACATTCAGTAATAATCAACGCAATCAACACATGGTATTTAAGTATAAATATGTACATAAATTATCTCCATATTAAGGCTTCTTGTACAAACAACGTGAGACTATACATTGTACATTGGTCATAATATAAACAATTTTATAGAAAAAATTACAATACACAAAGGCGCGATCTTTTCCAACACTTCAAATTTTTAACAATCCGCATCTTCCTTTGATTCGGTCTCATTTCATAACACAAATAGACTTGACTTGTGTCAAACTCTACGTGAACATTTAACAACATCAATCCAGCGACGACGTATGCTACCCATCCTGAATGTATATACTTTTATTGGCATAGAGTTGACGACTTACACTTGTGAGAGATGTCATGATGACACGAATGTATAAAATAAACCTTCTGATTGTCTTACGGAACCCGCGTCCAGTTTCGACGGGTGCAACGATAGTCAATAATGAACTTCACATGATTCGCACGATCGCGCTATGCACATCACATGTCCTCTTAATGATTAGATTAGGTATGGTTAAGGTAACCACTTGGGTAGAGCACGTATCAGGTACGCATAAATTAACACAGGTATGATAAAAGTAATATTCTTGTACATATTGTAACGTTAGGTATGTATCTCTGCGATGTGCGAGCTACACCCTAGAGACAGGTTGTCTATCGCGACACAACAGACAACACTGTCCACCTCTGTTGATTGCTGGCAGCCTGATAGCAGTTCTGTTGACTGACAGCCTGTCTCAGCATGTTTACTACTGACTGATATGAAATCGATACCGTGTATGTACTAAGTATAAATATATATCATGCTCTCGGCTTGTCGATGATCATCTTACATAAACATCGAGTAAATTATTACAGAAAAGTACAGGTTTGATAGAGTGAGTACAACTTCATATAACCTATTATTATCATTATCAAGATATACGTGTTGTAACTTGTAAGTCCTACTGAGAACTTTGCACGCATACATTCAATTAAAAATGTAAACGACATTTATCTGCACACTTTTTGTTGATAGAGCAGTACAGAGTGTATTAAATATTAAATTTACTGTTCAAATCTTAACGAATCTATCTGTGTATCCATCCTATTATAATAGCATTGCTTTTCTGACTAGCGGGAAAGCAATAAAAGAATTTGAAATCTGAAAGCACACAAAACGTATAAACTGCTCTTATAAAATTAAATTTAAAATACCTACCTATACGTATTTTAATTATAATACGAAAATATCTACAAATAAGAGAGAGAAAAATAATTTTAAATGTACATACTCGTATGTATGAAAGATAATGAAAACTATTATCTATGTAACAATACAACTGAATCATAGTGAATTAATTACTCAATACTAGAAAAGTTGTGATAGGTGTAGGTAATTGAACTCATAACAGATGCTGGGCAGCGGGTGCCAAATAATAATAATAATAATACGGTATATTCTAACAGGAAGTGGAGTCAATTAAGTGATAGGAAAGGTTACAAGTGCCAAGTGGAGTTAGTGCTACGTGGTGTTCACACGAAACGACATAAAGGCCGGACGATTTCACTTGCACAAAAAAAAACCATCAAAAGTCTATAAACATGAAACGTATTCAGGGAGTTCAACGATATACATTCAGTCTGTCATGTGGGGTTTGATTTTGACGTGGATTTAAAATGGTGGACCTCGAGATAGACATCCTCGTAGTGTCGTTGGCTGAAAATGTTCTAGTAGAGGATAGCACCTTTTTATTTAAGAAAAAGCAACGATTTTGTCAAAGCGAGACGAAAAACAACACAAACCAACGGCATAGTTTAGACCATAGATATGACTGCAGCCCATATCTACGGATGTGCGTATAGAGAAACCAACATTGTTGAGCAAACAAAAAGTTGAAAAGTGTTGAACTTGTTCAAATTGATTAAAAATTTGTTTACACGGTTCAAACGGCTGACGATATTTTGGATTACTGGCGATATTCGCACCGTGTGAACAAACTATTAGCAACGATATGATAGTAATAAATTGTAAGAGTGCGTAACACATTTTTAATGGTGAAGATGATGCACGACGCTAAGTAGGTACACATTACAAGCAATCAAGCCAAGTGAATCACGAAGTCGGAATATATCGGATGGATCTTGATCCTATTAGTTATTAAATAGGATACTGGAGTTGTAAATATGAGTCTGACAATAAAACACCAAGCTCATTGAATGACATAATTTGTGTAATGAATAAGTCAAAGAAGAGAGTTCATAGTAAGTACTTGTTTGTTTCTTTGTAACTAATCGTTTGTGTAACTAATCGTTACGATGATAAGATGCATGCATGCAATAAACATTTACATAATTATGCAAAGATCTGTTTCAATGAAAAAAGTAAAAAAAAACAATGTTTTAATTAAGGATATTAAACCTATAAAAATACTGTGTTAAGATGTAATTCAACTGTTACAAAATCGGCGAATAGATTCTGCGGTCTCAAAAGAAATTTAAAAAGATTAAAGAATGTTATAATAAAAAATGGCGATAGGTAGCAGAAAATAGTTCTCTATCACTATAAACTGCACACCTTTTGTGGGTAAGCAATATAAAAGATAAGTTGTCTGAATATGACAGTAATAGTACACACCTAAGCACAAAACAAAATAGAGTATGGCTTAAATAAGAACTTTTCTCCATAACACATCACACTACCTTTTGTGCAGGACAGGACTGTAATCCTGTTATGTTTAGGATTTTTGCTAAATTTATAGAGACAGTCATCCATTAGATGGCGTGACCCTCCTTAAGCAAAGACCTTACGACCGACAATATCCACATATACACATTTCCACACGACCCTTCCATAAAGTCTACTTAAAAAACAATTTCAGCGTTAAATAACAATCCCCGTCGCAGAGTATGATAATAGTACACATTTCCTTAGAGAGCACACACTATAGATCTATACACTACATTCATACAAACACATTTTTTTTTTTTTTTTTTCACGCGGCGGCAGAATTGCCATCCACACTTCTCAGCATTATACAACCAGATAAGTCTCCATATGATCAGTCATGATCACACAAAAACTTAACAGTCTAATGCCGGGAAAAATTCACCTATCCAGATATACAGGATATCAAAGGATTAGGCTCAAAACGCGGGATCAAAATACCAGCATTGTGCCTGAAATATCTGTGTTCAGAAACCTTTTTACAATATTACAAGTGTTTATTATAATAGATTTTTGAATTTTAATGTACAAATTAACCGGTAAATCTAATTTTTGTAAATTATTTATTAAAGATTTCGGAGTTACCCCTGTAGCTGACATGACTAAAGGTATTATATAAACGGACCTAGAATGCCAAATATTTTTTATTTCTCCTGCTAGTTCTGTATATTTACGTATTTTTTCTGCGACGGTTGTTTGTATATTATGTGTATTTGGGACAGCGATGTCGATTAGGTACGTTATTTTATTACGTTTATCATGTAATACTAAATCGAGTCTATTATGATGTATTTGTCTATCTGTTATTATGGTTTTATCATAATAGTTTTTGTATTCCACGTGAATAAAGAATTATGTAGGCATATAGTGTCGGCCAATTATAATAAACATGTTGAGGTTTACGGACTTATTGTATTCCTACGTATGTGTATATGTTTCATTGAGAACACCTATATACACGTGTTTTGTGCGTTTTAAGGAAAATTTATGCCTCAGGAAAATAATCTCTGAATTTCATTTACCTGGTGACTTTCAATGTACCTACCTAATTATTTATTATACGGAAAAGGCAGAGTACTTTTGTACTAAAACGATATTATGTACACCATCACACATTGTTTTGTGGAAATAAACTGAATGAATCAGATTCATATTTGAAATAATAACAAGTAAAAAGTTCTTACACAAGAGCACGACAATGTAAAAAAAAAATGAGCACATCATATTTATCTGTGGGTGCCGTAAAAATATCTATAAAACAACGATAGATAAAACAAATGTGATGTATTCAATGTTGAGACGCGTCTCGTGAGATATTCTGAAGCTAGTTTAATTCGATGCAAATATAATACAATAGACACGCCAATTTGCTACTAAAGATTAAAAACACTGTAAAGAACTAACATTAAAAAGCAAACGTATACAAATTTAATACAATAGATTCAAAATCATTTCCCTATTTAGCTATCTTTGGATACATTACTGATACTTCAAAAAGGAACAACGTATAGAGAAACTTATACCAGTAAAAAAATACTACACACGTCTAGATTAGAACATACTTCACAATATGGGTTTTGGATATATGTACCTACATGTACATAGTATAGCTATTCCAAAACGTGCAATATCTAGTGTACATCAGCTCCACAACCATATAAATGCAATATACATACAACCTCTTTTACAGTCACGTTCTGACTACAGTACTAGGTACACACATAAAACTAGGTTCACTCCATTCTCCTTCTCAGTTCCAAGTAAAAGCCTAATAATTTTGCATTAGCATCTCTTCGCCGGAAAAATTGGTCGTTCGCAATTTCTTTTCGATTTTATAACCCACAGTTCCGTAAAGAAATGTGTTTACATTCGATCCACGATAAAAGACAATAAATTATTATAACTATTGCCAACTAAAAAACTTGCAAAAAACAAGCCGTTTAGGAAAACAAAATAAAGGAATCATACTGCAAATAACAATTATTATTGAATATTCACTGAGTCGGTGTTTAGGTAGTAGAACTCGTATGAAATTAAAATACAAATATTTTTATTACTATATTATTTTTTATTGGGAAAGACGTCTTTCGCCTAACAAGGACATTGTCAATCTGATACTGTACTAAAGCGAATGAGGACACTATGTACCAAAAGTATGCCGTCTTTGAGCCAAACAAAGAAGGTACATATATAATGAAAGTGTCTCATTTCTGACTATACGTAAAACATTTCTATTTTTAATTTTAGAAATATTCATGACAATAAACTTGTTTACATACATTTGAAAAAAAATAGTAATAACAATGACATAACAATGGGTGAAATAATTCATAGCGTCGACAGATTCAACAGCAAAAAGGTAATCTATATTTAATAAAAAAAAAAAAAAAAAAACAATACTAAATGAATAGTAACAAGCAATACCAATATACAATTAATAACATTATAAATACGATTAAAATATTCTCTTGAAAATGTCTAACTGACTTGACGAAAGCGCCCGAGTAATAAAATCAACGGAGAAAAGTAAAGTGTTTTGTATTAAACATAATAAAAAAAAAATTAATTGATATTGCGAGTCTACAAGTATGAAGTATATACGTTAGATGTATAACAAAAATTTTAAATTACTCAGGACAGTGAAAATTGAAATATATACATAAAAATCAACGCTCTTTAGAAACATTGAACAGTATCAATTACCAACTACATAAATTGTAAGAATCGAAGATTTAATTTCGCGTGGATGGTGTTAATAAAACGAAGATTATAAAATATGTACATATTTTATTGTGGGTAAAAAAAAAAACAATACAAAACTGTAGTAACATACTGAATCGGAGTGTGTACTTTCATAGATCAGCATTGCGTGGTATGCAACTATTATATTATTTTCTACGATATAAAAAGAAAGGTAAACTTATACATCACCGACTAGCTTCTACTAGCGATTGAAAAGATTTATAACAGTAAGATTTCGATAAGCATGTAATACCGAAAATTATTACCGTTTTGCTTCTCTTAGCGTTTTTTCTGTTTCAGCGACATTTAGCGACACCGATAGTCGTGACAATTTTCCAGCCTTCGTTCTTAGATACGTGTTATTTATCGCGTTACTCGTATTGTGTTCTCCGCTTTTTATGGATCCGACGTTTTCAACAGAACCACAATCAACGGCGCAGATATATTATCTAAAAGAAAGAGAAACGAGATTTGAAAAACGATGCAAAGAGTTTCCTTTGTAAAGAAAAGAAAACAAATAAATATTTTAAATTAAATGATCAAAAATAAGTGGATGTTTCAGTATATACCAATAAATAACACAACGCATCAAAAGTTTTTTTTTTTTAAAAGATACATCTGGGTTTTGTTATATACCCAAATACAACCTTATACACCTTTCACAGTAAGCAACTAAAAGCTTGTGTTTGCCGGCACCTGGTATCGAACCACGGACCCCTTGTTCATGAGGCTGAGACTCTACCTCCAGGCTACCGACGAACTGTGAAGCAAAGAGTGATAGTTTAAGCCTTTGTGAGTATTACTGCATACATGATTATTATATGCAGTTGGTCCATTGACTGCCCCGCTTCTAGAATATGCCGTGATGGTATAGATACACAGATATTTTACTATTAGAAACACAACGTTTCAAATTCGACTCAAGTTTGAGATATCAAATTTTCTTCTCAGATTTGACAAACTATCTCAGCAGAGGACTAAAGGCTTGTTCGATCACGAGAAAATCCCGATAACATTGAAAATCAGTATACAGTCTTACAAATTGACGTGATATGCATTGCTGAATAGAGCAAGTCGGTAGTGTATAGGTACGTTTACCTCAGTACGAGGGCTGCTGAGGACTGCATTACACATTACATATTATTATAGCATACCTAATATTACGTGATACATAACATGAAGGTAAGTACATAATACATATATGTACACCTACATAGTAAGTGAAAAGGGCACTTTTACTGATTGGACGTTGGATGCGGTTGTCTGCAGTTACCTCTTTCGATATTAATAACAATACATATACGAAACGAGTTGCACAATAGTAATAATAACTCGTGCGATTTTCCTCATTTTACGATGCAGTGGAGGGTAATTACGGCAGAAGCTATCATTACAATATGTATTATATATAATAACTAATAATAATGAAGTATGTAGAATCATACTATATAAATATATCTATACCTATCTATCTAGATTATAACAAGAAAACAGCCGAGTTTAATTAATTCATCCATCAACGTAATATACAAATAGCTTACAGTGATATGTTACAACTAGATTCGCAATGTCATACAAATATTCTCTAAAAATGTGTACCCACCCGTCGAGGTACAATACCTGAGTAATATATATTCATCTCTTTTCTTACGTATATATTCATCTCTATCTACCGGCCATTGTCTTCTGTAATAATCCCCATGCTCATATTGTCTATCTCTTGTTATCTACAAACAATTTATATGTGTGTCGCTTTTTTTCAAACTGACAATGGGTATTGTCGAACTTTAGCAAATACTGCAAGTAGCATTGTTTAAAAAGGTGTATTACTTTTGTACCCACTATCGACATATTCCATATCAATAACATCATTCTTTTTACAAATTACATGTTCCCTAGATTTGTTGGCAAATTTCAAACTTGATGAAGTGCTCGCTATCTCAAAACGTTCATCAAAAAGTCAAACCATTTCTATGTTATCATTTAAGCACAATGCGACATTTTTACTTGATGACATTTAATCCAACGACACTGAGACGACAAGCTGCCACAGAAGTTCTAAACAAACTAAATAAAAATTGCGGCACCAAGGACCGCAACGAGATTTTATTGATGGTACAAGTACATGTTTGAGATTCATATTGCAAATCTAGGTATAACATATCACTGATAGCTTATAATATACAATGGTGTTATCATTGTTATGCAATAAAAGTGTTTGAAATCATTACTTACTTTACTATACTTTTAACTATTACGATTGCAGTATTTATCTATATATTGCCGAGTTCGATAAAAGACAAACGCACAAAGGACAGTGTGCTGGTGATGACTAACCAAACCGTGCGTCAGTGCACAAACAACATGTGAATAAAAAAAAATGAGATTTTGTAGTATCACGAATCAATTGGACTTTGGCAGTGGATGATAGAGTGCGGATCGTCTCACAAAATGTATGTGTATCAAAAATAATAGGCACATTATGAGCGATTTGTCAAATATGTAACAATCTATACACTATCTATACCCTTACGCGTGTTCTGTATATGTGGTTGACAGCAGATTAGCTAATATCCTAATATCCCCTTCAAGTAACTAGCGATACTGCATAGAGAAGAAGGCATATTCCCATTTCTTCCCTTCCCTTTTTGCACCAATTTTTTTGGTGTGTGGCTGCTAAATCTAGAGTGCTCCCTTGGGGCAGCATTTCTCGCTTTAATGCGACATTAAATCCTGTTTGTGCATGTGTGTGTCGTTATGGAGATACATATCTCCAGGTACGGCATGAGGTATGTGGCTGGCGCTGCCCTTTTTAAAAAAGATTAGCTGCATGTAATAAACATACGGGTTGTTTACTCTTGACATACAAGATTTCAGAGTGGACGGCATAAAAATGCGAATAAAAGTTTAACAAATATTGAGTACATAGAATCTCAAGCTAATCTGCAGCAGCCATTTAAAAAAAATGTATTAAGTGAATTTGAGTGAAAATCGAGATAGAATCATATAGAACTACCAGCTGACCCTTTGCCATATACATTATTATTATTATTATTATTTGGATGATTTGTAAAGCGCCGTTTTGTGAAAAAAATCCACCTCAAGGGCGCACATTGTTTCTATATTACAAATATCGCTATTAAAAAATAGGAATTGATGGTAGAAGGGTGAAAATTTAGGGCTGTATGTATTTTTTAATGCCTCACCATAAAAAATTAAATAAAAAAAATTTACCAAAAAATAAAAAATAAATCGGGATGGACCACCCTCAACTTTTAAGGGTATGAAAATGAATTATAAAAGATTATCATAAAATTAAGAATTAAACAGCGTTCTTAATTTTATAATAATCAGTAATATAGGTACTTCGTTCTCCACAGTATATTGATCACAATAATACAATATTATAGAAAAATTCATTCAAATTTGATATAAGCAATATACAGAGGGCAAGTTTATCGCAACGGTGTGATCTCTTCCAACTAACACAAAGATTCCAGGAATAATTTCGTCAGACATGAAGTTGGAAAAGCGGTTATTCCTTATTTGTGAGAACGGGTGCAAGTCATTATGCTTTCAGGATAAAACAGTAAATAAGTTGATAGTATTTATTATTTACTGTAATACAGTTGTAATGATAAATTAACATTAATCACATTAAGTGCAATACACTCGATAATGAAATATAATCTATTGTGCGGTGTTAGAGAAAATGAGAGAAACTGGATATATTTGTAATAATAATACATAACAGAAAAGCAGCAGAAAATCTTGTAAGGAGTTAATTACGTATTGAGTAAGGGTCAATGCGAGTAAATTTATCGCTTCTCTTTCTCTAATAGAAGTTAAGATAAAGAGACAAGCTCGGATTGCTTGCACAATCCATCTTGTTTCGTGTTGCTATTGTGAAAAAGACCCGTAGAACGGGAGATAAACAATCATTCCCGTACATAATAAATACATAATATTATACTGTATGTATAGAGAGAGTGTGGACACTGGACAGTTAGTGTCAGCTGTGGAAACTACTACCAAGTATTTATTACTATTACTATGTAGGTACTCTATATCAAGAGATTTGGACCGGTTTGCTGATGTAGAGATACAACATTATAATAGTGTAATATTTATTAGTATTGCGTGCTCTCTTATTAGATACATATGTATGTATAGCATATAAGGGAGTGTGTGCTGTTTAGTGTTGTCGATACATACAACATACATCACAATGATACTGAAATAGGAATGAATGTATCGCCTTATTCTACAATCGTAGGTAATTGCCGCAATCACTGTACAGTACACGTACATAACTACATACACAGGTACCTAACATTACAATGTAAGATAGGTAGGTATATAATATTATTATGTTAACGTGTACAGCACATTAGAAAATTTTATATTTCTCCTTATTCATCCTTTTATTTTAGATTATGTCTGTTTCAACGGAAGCTGTTCTTTCTTTTGACACTGAGGACCAGCTATCATTCGACCTTTTTAGTAATTTTCTCGTGAAAGCGTACCAGATAGTGCTCCCTTTGCAACGATATAAGCGATTCTGTTGTCAGCCATCCGATCTGCATGACCTTTCTAAAATCTTCCCCTACTCTATGTCTCAATATCCTCCGTATAGCATATTCCTATAATTTCAGTATTTCTTATCCTCGACCTGAGAGTTTTGGCCGAGATAGTAGATAAGCTATTTACTTTATAATATGTTCGGAGTATGTTCATGGTTCGTACTATGTCAGCCCTTAGTTCTATGCCATAAGACATTTTATAACTTATAAAATATTTGGTGATACATAAACACTGTGAAACTCCGTTTTATTATAATAATTTTAACAAAATAATGATATGTAACACTGTGTTTTATCATAATTAATAGATGTTATTTATTTATTCTTTACAAGGACTCCCCACAGATAGGAGACATAATACTACATAGATTTCGAATTTATAAAAACTAACGAAGTTTGCAATATCCGAGTATAAAGATATATTGTGTACATATTATTATAATAAAAGGTATAGAATTCTAACATCGTAAAATCGAATGGCCGATTAACGGTTGTTAACATATAAAACAATTAACAAAAGAAAAAATGTTAATTAGAAAATTTTATGACTTTAAATATTCAAACACATACTTAATATGACTTAGTAGAATGAAGAATAATTTCTTGAATAACGGTATGGTTGCCATTACCAAAAAGCTATAAAATAACATAAAAATTACGCGATATTATCTAAACATAAAATAAAACGTGTTTTACATTGTATTACGTTTATATAATGTAAGTATTTTGCACTTAAAACTACTGGTATCAATTGTTTAGAGTGAAAGAGCATCCGACATCAGATGCAGTATGAAAAATGCATCTGAGATTAATGAAATCCAACATACCTACATACCTACATACCTACATAGCTCGCACAGAGTAATCATTAATTCAGTTTATTAGAAGTCCGCCCATATGTATGTACGGTGATAATAATAATAAACATTGAGCAGACTGAAAAAGAAACAATACACTTGTGTATAATAATGGCTATTTGAAACGAAACAGTAAAAAATGTAATATTCGGAGTGCATTCGTATGAACATTTCCCACGCCAAATTACATCCACGTTGCAATACAGTACTAAAACAAAAAGATAATAATATGTAAATAATATATGCGGCTAATATACATGTATGCAGTTCATAATACTACCTACCTATGTAAGTATCAATAACACACAACCCATGTACACTTTTAAAATTACAACAATTTATGTTTCTGTTCAAACAACTCAATCAATTCCTATGTTCAATCAAATGAATTTATAAAGCAAAAGTCAAAGAGAGGAATAGGTATAATTCGTGGAAATTCAGATAAAATAAATGTTTCTTATAGGTACGCATTGCACAGAATCATGTTAAATTTATAATTAATCGGTAATACAAAGACGAGTTCTTTGTCAAAAAATGACCTTCCAATTTTTTTTTGTACAGAAAACGATGATTCATCTCATACTAAATACTTAGCACATCTTTAAAAAAGTGAAATATAATAAGTATATTATTTGAGAGTATTTTCAATAATTATTATGTATGTTAAGCATCTCTAGCATTTGAAATATTTTAATAAAATGCTAATTTATACCTGTCACGTAAATTAACATTTTCTCGTTCCGATTCCACATTCCGGAATATTATAATATATAAAAGAGTAAGAAGATGAGCACACCGAGATAATAGGGCATCGTGGTCAGATGGAATCTTCCTCTCTGTATAATTATAAAGGTATTCCTACAACAATGCAGGAAAATTCACACAAATATGAACAATACATATAGTATACAAAATATGTTAATCTCTCATTTTACATACATATAATAATCAATATGTTATATCTTTAATCTCCCATAAGCAGTTTGTAGCTGACCAAAATTGACAACGATCAATTATTATTTACTAAAGTATATGGATGAGTACATTTTACCGACGAAACTAAACTTTTGTTTCCATCTATTTATTTTACAGCTACCAGAAGTGGGAAAGCTGATAAATTATCTCTATGTGAAAAGACATTGAAGTAACCTATTTTTCTCTCTAATTAATGATCAAGCTTCGATTAAGTAATTAGTATTGGTTTTGTGTGATTAATGTTTCTGATAGAATTTGGAATGGATTATGGCTTTATTCATATAAACGATTCGATATGAAGACTATGATACGATACTTCAACTCAAATTGCCAGACTAGAAAAAAATATTTATATAAAAGAGCATTTTTGAGGACAATTTTTGAACGTATAAAATGTGAAATAAAATTAAAATCCGAATCTGTTCCCAAACAATAAATAATTCCGTAAAATATTATAATTATAATACAGTATCGTATTTCTAGTGGAGGTGATCAAAATTTTATTACACTAAAGATTAAAGATTAGGTTCTCGCAACGATGATAATAATAATACTGGTATTAAAACTACTTAGACAAGAGCTTAATTAAAATATAATATTAACATACTACTTTAATATTGCATTATCTAAGAAACACGGACCGAATATCAAATTACGTCAGAAGAAAATCATTAGGACTAAAACAAAAATACTGAACAGGTGAACATCCGACTCTTAATTGATTTTTTAATAAACCCACCTCACTCTGTTTTGTTTTCATCCTTTTATCAACAAATCACACTAGTATTGCTTCGCCCGTAGATGGCAAAAGTTTGCCGAAATCGATAGCGATTTAAAAAAAAATCAAGTAACAAATAATAATAATAAAATTAACTAGACATTTTTTTTAAATACACCGTTTTGTGGAAAAACCACCGCAAGGGGCCATTCAAGAATCATAACATCTCCTGAACAATAAGGTCTTCAGCCCTGCATAGTACCTATAATTAATAATAATAATCTTTATTGCACAAAATTAGTACACAAAGAAGAAAAAACATGGTATCATAACAATAGAATACATAATTTTGTGCAATGGGCGAGTTTATCACTGAAGCGCAATATCTTCCAACTAACCCATAATTGTTTATCGATGTATTTTTACAATAGAACAATTGTATGAGGTCATATATGTAAATTTAACACATGAAACTACCATATAAGGCTTAGAAAAGACAACGTCACCTTATTCGGTAGTGCCCCGGACGGGACTTGAACTCGCATCCCTTAACCTTGTCGCGAGGAGTGCTTTGTCCAATTAGGCTACCGGACGACTACCAAATAAGGTGACGTTATCTTTTCTGAGCCTTATATGGTAGTTTCATGTGTTAAAAATAACCCATAATTACTTAATATTATAAATTTGCCTATAAAAAATACCTAATCAATTAATACTAAGTACCTACTTTCGTCAACGTCATCAGAGAATGCACACAAACGCATTGATTAAAATTGACCATCACAACGCAACATTTCAATATGAATGTAAAAAGTTTACAGGTATTTCATTTGGCTGAACTTCATATAGGTAAGAATCCACAATACTGACAATACCAATGTTGATGTTGGTGAATGTTTTTCTTTTATAATACAAAGATTTTTTAAAGGTTACAAAGGTAAAATATTAAGTTCTAGTGGGATATGCCGTGATGGTATAAAAAGAGATAGAAAATCAAGTTTTAAAGCACGTGTAATATTTGTGGTCATAAAGGGAATCATAAATTCAGGATCTCCTCAAATAAATCACAACTAAGACAAGGTCAACTCCCTTATAATTAACGAGACAGAAACGAAACAATGGAGTGCAGGTCGGTAGGCACTAACGTAGAATTAATTTTATAATTAGAATTTAGGCTAGGACCATTACAATTCAAATTGTTTAACAACATTATGAGATACAAGTAACTATAATAATTGCTATTAAAAATAGCCAAGCTGTACCGAATAACAATGTAGTAAATATCGTAAAATTCTACGAATCGCAATAACCATAACGCCGTACACAAACATAACATTATATATGTACTATATATAACATTGTACATATAATATTACATATGTATATTATGCTGTGCTATTACAACATACACAAGTTATACATATTATTATTAATGTTATGTGAAGAGATAACGCGTGGGAATAAAACAAAACTAATACAATATGTTTTTAAAAATTGAACACATTGTAACGTAGGTATTACACATATGTAGTGTACAAAAGCAAAGGTCCGAAACAACAAGTTACAGTCAATAACAAAAGAGAAATCAATTTAGAGTGTTTAACGTTTTATCATTTAGACAATAGTATGTAATGTATTTACGTGAAAATGGGAGCGATGGTGTGATTATACATGAGCGCGTTCAGAATCAGAACTTTTTTTATTGCAACTTTTATTTAATATTCCATTTGAAATAAGATGGGGATTATCATACATAGATAACATAATTGAAATTGATAGCTGTATGTACTAAACGTGCACAATGTTGCACATATTTTATGCAACCACAATTTTTTATCATTTAAACGGAAGTAGAGACGCATTCCTACGACAAAAAAAAAAGCATTCGACTTTTTCATTTGACACTATTCAAACTTATATTAAGGGCAGATTTCCTAGATACGCTTTTACAGAAATGTTCACATTGAAATCCTAATAACAAATATTTAACTATTACAGATGAACAATCTTAATATTTTAAAGAATAAATTCAATAGGTAGTTTGTTCACGAGAGATGGGAAGTGTGAAAGCGATATTGAAAAGAGAAAAGTTGCAGGCAATAAGGTAAATGATGCAATCCGACCAATAATTGTAAATAGAAACATATCTACCACAGCTAAAAGGTTGGTGCACTCTGCTATCTTAGTGCCAACACTTATGTATGCAAGTGAGACGTGAACATGGTTAAAGAAGGATGAATGTGGCATAAATGCAGTTGAAATGAGATCGTTGAGAAGGATGTGTGGTAAAAGTCTGAGAGATCGTGTGCGTAACAGTAATATACGAAAGGAATGTGGAATGAAAGTTGGTGTAATAACAAGAATATAAATAAGTTTGGTTGATGGTTTGGGCACGTGGAAAGAATGAATGAGGACAGAATGACTAAGAAGATATATTTGGCTGAGAGGAAGGGTGCTTGGAGACGTGGACGTCCGAGGATTAAATGGCAAGATCATTTAAATCAAACCCTACAGGATGGTCACGTGTTGAGCACATTGAACAGGAGAGCATGCATGAAGAATTGTATGACAGTGACGGAAGCGAAAGATGTATGCAAGGATAGAAGGAAGTGGCGCTCGATCTTTTCTGCCTACCCCGCGAGGGAAGCGGCGTGATGGCATGTATGTATGTATAAATTCAATCTGTAATAACACAATTAGCTAAATTTTAAAAACCAAATATATTTGTATGTAATACATATGGAAAAAAAAACAACAGCAAGAAATCACAGGGGATAATATTATCATTTAAACAAGAGAGACCATTAAAATATTCTGGTGATGTTATTACATATGTCTCATTGGTGTGCACAAACAAAGATTTCACCTAACAGTTGATTATTTCAGTGTTAACGATAGTAACACGCCCGCTACAAGACGGAGAGATGATCGTAAAATTATCGCCGAGACGCTAAAAGGGATAAGTTAGCGCCCAATTAAATTTTATCGATAAACTTAACTCGGTAATAAAAGATATAAGTTACAGACGATTTCGGGAAATTATTATTAGTCTTATTTTAAATACGTAATAACAAATCGCTTTATAGAACCTTAGAAGTTCACAAAAAAGAACAGCGATTTGTAATCCTCTCATTCAGTCATTCATCGCATTACTAGTGGGGAAGCCAGCGGACCAACTGCACGCAACAAACATGCAAGTAGTTCGATAGAAGTTAAGACATTTAGGATGAGTTGAGCTGAAGACATTGTTCAGTTATGAGGTTCTGATTAAAAGTGAAAAAAACTTCACTGACATCCAGTGCGAAATTTCAGAGATACATGAAATAACACCTTGCTTTAGTTGGTCTTGTGAATCTGGGGAGCAAGATTTGAAGAAAAGTCGATCATCAGCATAAGAATATGTTTGGAAACCAAGTTGTTGGATTAGAAACTCAAGCTAATTAGTATATAGATTGAAGAGTAGTGGACCAAGTACCGAACCCTGGGGAACACCATATATGCATGAACTTTTTTCAGGCGGCGTGTTATTGAACTTGAGTTCACATTCACGTTCTGCTAGGTAAGATGCAATCCACCCCAGGACATCATCTCTGAAGCCGAATTCTCTCTCCAGTTTTAAATATTCATAATTATTATTTTCTTAATTTCTAACACAATATTGCATGGATCAACACTTCAAAACTATATACCTACTCATCCCGACAAAAAACGGTACAAATTTAAGATTTAAAAAATGGAACTTCGCTTTATAATTTTATTTTAAATTACGCAATAGAGACAGTTGATTATCTTTTGAATATAATATATCGATATATCACTGTTCCACTCTAAGCGCAACCAACCTTAAAAAAATCCATACCGATTAATTTTCTCATTGGGCAATACGCACAAAGACATAATAACAACATTGAACGAGAAATTAAAACGGCTCAATAACTAAACATTAACAAGATATTGAGAAATTATGAGACGAGTAAATGTATACCAATAAAATATATGAAAAACGTGTAATAATAACAACAAAACATATGCAAATGTATACCTGAATAATTAAAAAATATATTTATATACTTATCTATAAAATAAACTCGCAAGTGCGTTAAGTGAATTATAATACCTGGCATTGCATATAAATTGTGTTATTATTTAATAAAAAAAAAACTCAAACGCAGACATGCCATACGAATTACGAGGCGATACATTACAAGATAAGGAAGATAATAAAAATTAAGCTATTTGACATTCCCGATCTTCTCATTTAAATAATATCTTTGACAATATCTCGCATTAATTATCAGACGATAATAAACAATTAAAATTAGTCGCAATGACAACTTAATTAAACATTGAAATTTAAACGATTTGATAAAGTAAACTCATTAATGGTTTTAAAAATAATACAGTGTCCCGGGATCAACGTTTTCACTAATTATCAGTTATCTAATTAGCTAATTGATCAATATATCTTTCACATTTACAGAAGTGAACATACATCGAAAATACGTTTTTTTTTAATTTATTTATTTTCCAAAAATATTACATACAAAAATAACATAAAAACAACATTATGGAATATATTGCCCCACTAGACCATAATCTATACTGGGGCAATACTAAGAAAATAACTAAGAAAAATAAGACAATTTAATAACTAAGAAAAATAACACAATTAAAAATATAACCACACTCTCCGATGAAATACCCGAATAAGTGCCCCTGCTACTCGCCCATGAGACGCAACGTAGGCACTCAGCCGAACATCTCCACCGAGAATAATATTGTGTCATAAGAATCTATAATCAGTTTAATATCTGGTGATTAACAAAATTAATAAGAAACTTCTATGTAGACATAAAATCTGAAGCTTAAAAATACAATACACATAGTAGGAACATACCGAGAATTTTGTTAAAAGCTTTTTCGCAGAGATCAACCTTGACTATGATACATCACAACGTGAACTTTATATTTCAATAATAACACAAACCAGGATGACCTGCCACGCACAAGTTACTTAATCATAATAAATGGTTAGAGGGTTTAAAACAATACAACAATGCACTCATAATTCAAAATACGTATAATTTCCACCTGGGTGAACATTATAATAAGTGTACCATTAATACGATTTCGCTGAAATATACATTATGACGGAGAATAGATCGTAAACTCTACGCAAGGGTTTGATCATATAATATAGATTCAGAAATAATTCATTAAGGCAGAAATGACTAAGCGAGATCTCAATAAATTTTGGCACATGCTTCCGATGAAAAGTCTCATACCGGGGAGTGTGCCGGGGGTCTGTTAATAGAATCAAATACATAATAGAGTAAATAGCATGATGCATAATGGTTTTTCTTCAACTACACAATGTGTACTTGATATCTTGATTGATATTAATAATAAGATGTTCTGCTGTACAACACTGATAGTTGTCCGTGACATCATCTACCAATTCAGTAGAGTGGTGATAGCACTGGTTATACCTAAGAAATAACTGGAATTATTGTTTGTCAGTATTACATAGAGTTATATCAGCAATAGTAATTTTCAGTCCGGTGAAAATCTGCTAGTAAGCACATTAATATGATTGGTTTATTACCAGTGTCCTGATGATATTTTATGATAAGAGTATTTACATATTACAGTACAATATACACTTCTGAAACACCGAATAATACTTCACGTATTTTGCAGAATATATGAAGAAATAGCTACTTGAAATAAATAATGGAACAAAGTAACGAACAAAGGACAGAAGGCAATTCCTCTAATAGACGTGTAAACAAAACTACTCCGTTGCTGTGGAACAAAATTCTCTATGATTTGCGAACTCTGTAGAGTGTGGAGATGTTCAGGGCAAAGTTAAAGACCCTAGTATTCAGTAGGTGTTATGATTCCTGAATGGGCTGTTGCAGTGGTTTTTCTACGAAACGGCGCATCTTAAAAAAAAAAGTTGTCCAGTTGTTGTTATAATTATTATTCTTTACTACTTAAACGCTAAGTAGGTATTTGGAATTTAATAAAGAATAATAATTGATGAAATGAAATATACCTGCGTTTGTACCATATGACTATATATAACTACTTACTTACAATTCGGGTCCGGACTTCAGACCTTGCCACTCCAGTATGCAGCGACGTATATCGCCTTGTCATTCGCCATCATCAGGTCACTCACATACTCACATTATATGCATTCCGCATCAGCTACTAATAAGTTATAGCTACTGAAAAATTACTATTTAACAAATATTATGAAATAAACTCATAGAGATATTTCCGTGATTTAAATGAACTTTACAGAGACATAAACTCTCCTATTGATTTTAGCTATAAAATATTTATATGAATAACAAATAACAATACAAGATTGTTGAATGAGAACAAAACAGATAATGTTATATACAGCTGAAAAGCGATAAGTTCAAGTAAATATAACGTCTAATTGATAATAGTAACAAGACGCGATTCTACTTCCAATAAACCGTTGTTCCCATAGAGAGAGAGAGAAACGCGCAATATTGGAATAATAAGTACCTACCTACAGTGACAAAAATATAACAACAATTTCATAAAACAATCCAATTCAAATGGAATACAGAGTAAGTGTTACACAGTTATTGTATTGTACTAAATAAATAACATGTGTCACATAATATATAATATTATTTGTACAATGTAAACCAGCTTATGTGGTGTATTGTATACAAAATTACAGATACAGTAGTTATATTGCACTGCAATGGATGTAGGAACGAAACTAATGGACGGGAGTCAGAGAGTCATTAAAATTCTGTGAAAATTTTGATCTCACTGGAATATTTCGCGTTTCGCCCACTGATTCCAGACTTTTCCAGATACACATGATGATGCCGACCGGTAATCATTCGGCGGATTTGCAGAATTCGTGTACAGTCAGAATCAAAATTGAGTTGATTATTATTTAATTGCTCAATATATTTCTCACAGTAATAAACTAGGATTTAGTTAAATGTTGTAAATGTAATTTAATTTATATCTATTAGGGTAATTTTAATTGTCACACTGCTATTTACACTTATATAAATAAGTAAAAGTAGATAAATATTCACCACATTTACAAATATTTGCTGCCCAACACAAAAGACGAATGTATTGCGAGAATATTTTTTATAAAATTTATTAAAAAAAATACTACTACTACTATTACTACTATACCATCACGGCATATCCCACAAGTGGGGTAGCCAGCAGATCAGCTGCATGTAAGAAACATGCAAACTGTCCTCTTCGTGCCAATATAAAATCAAGACATTCAGGATGGGTGGCAAACCTCATCGCTGAATTTAAGATGTAAAATGTCTTAATTTTTTCGAACACCTGCCTTTTACAGGACACTCGAAAACTTACGCAGAAGAGTGGGAGACCAATTCTTTACCGGGTGCTCCACGGGATCGAGCAAAAAAAAATACTTAGGTACCAAATAAGCGAAGATAAAAATTACAATAGTTCAGTAGTAACACAGACGAGCGAAATAAATAACATAACGTACTTAATACTTTATGAAAAATATATATGTATATACAAAGAATATAATTTTTACAGTGATAATAAGCGCAAAAACTAGCTACATGCTGCTAATATTATAACGGGGAATACCAGGAAGATAACTTTTGATAAGCAAATACATAATACTGTATAGGTAAGTAGGAATATACGAACGTAATTAAACATTATATCGCCACATTTAAGAGGATTTTATCGTCGTGATTATTAATTCAATATATGTACTACGTTATCTTTAAAAATATGTATAGAAATTAACATAATATTATAATATTTTCTCATTTATTTTTAATATGAAATAACCACCGTGTTACGAACGTACAGGTAAACAGATAAACAACATCGCGAAATATCTTTGTGAAAATGCTAATAAGTATTATGCTACTTTATCTAATAGGTAATACGTTATGTTATAATAATGAATGTCTTTATTTTCTAATACAAAAGCTTAGTGTTGTGACAGAACAAAATATACCGGAGATATATAATCTTCTATACAATAGCTGTATATGTTTACACAATTTATTTGCCAGAGGTCAATACCAGATTAGTAGCGATCTCTGAACCTAATCATTTACGGAATTAAGCGTGTATGTATTAATAAGTAATTATTACTATAAACTTTATTCGCAGAAGGAAAAATTAAATTGGTCAAATAACAAAAAAGATATAGTTCAAAAAAGAAATTAAATATTCTTGAAATACGTATTGAAATTGTAAAAAAATTAGTACAAAATCTTGCAAGATGTAATCATAAAATATAGAAATTAACATTATTTTTACCGTATATTTGAGAGATGCGAGAGTATTTAATACAGTTGCAGTAGGTAAAAAAAAGATAAAAAGGTACATCTTGAATGCGCAGCACAAATACATCCGCAGAGGTATCTTCAGTTCACAGTTCCACCTCGATGTAAACACCACCCTCGGGCCGCCCCTTGACAGGAGTGATATGCCCTTCTCCACTGCAGATAACGGGCATGTTCTGTATTCTGATGATTGCCTTTGTATTCATGAGATAAATGTAGGTACCAACGTACTATTTTCCAGACAACTGGTAGGAGGAAACGAGCAGTATTTTTATTATTGTACACGTAAAGGAAATACAGGGATATAAAATAAAATTATTCAAGTCACTCGATAACGGGTGGATAGCCGAAAAATAAAAATAAAATATTAATAATAAATCGACACAGAACATTTTTATTTATTTTATTAACTACGCTATTCAACGGGTCTTTTAAAAATACAATGAAAACAAAAAAAAATGAACTCATGAGTACTTCTTCTCTTCGTGTCTTCTTCTTCTTTTCGTGTCGGTCAGCAAATGATAAAATAACAAAAACATAAAAATCCATACCTATATTCCCATTCCCTCCCAGAAAGTCACGACCTCTCTTGCAGCTCCCCCCAGGTGAGTTCGCTCCACGAATTTTTATGTGATTCATTTGCTAGATTAAAGATCATAGTTTGTGTCAATAAACTTTTTTTTAAGAATTTATAGGAAGAAATGTGTTTTTTTGACATTTTAGCTTAAAGGCCCCATCTTGCCCAACCCTCCCCTAGATAGATAGATAGTAGATACCAGAAATAGAGAGAAAGGTAATTAAAATGGCAATCCGATTAAAAAATGTCCATATCACATTATTAATTAAATGCTAATCGTAACAATGCATCACACCACAGACTATAATGATAATAACAGGTACATGATTACGCAAGTAAATAAATTATATTATTAGTAGATAATTGAAGTCAAGTTGCATTGGTAGATACAGTGTCTATTTAATAATAATATGTTACAATCCTACGCGAAATAATGTAGGTGCGAGTTATTAATTGATAACATAATGAAGATCAATCAATCAGAACTGTGCAACATTGTGTTACTGAGTGGGGAGAAATGACGAAATGTTGTCTGCTGCACTGTTAAATGTATTGCATTATAGTTCGGCATTATCTTGATATTAAATAGGTACACTTGTTTAATACCTCTAAAAGAAATTTAATTGGTTACATTTTATTGAATTAATTTTTGAATTTCATTCCCATAAAGCCAATTTACCTTTCCTCCTAAGATCAACAAATTATTGTTTTTATAATCATTGATTGTATCGGCATGCGAAACACTTCAAATGAATAATATTCTCGATTCTTTTTATTACACATTTTTATCTTGAAAATGCACCAATCACTTTTGTAAACATAATTATATTCAACAATTAAACACAAAATACTCACTAAAATAGGTACATTAGTGTTATTCATATTCGCGTGAAGCTCAAGAAACATGCTACATAAAGTTAATTTTGAATTACAAAATTTAGATAAAAAAAACCTATTTAGATATTATTAGGTACCTATGTCAGTAATATTTCATTATTAAACAGTGAAACAAGTTTAATTTGTTTTACCATATTCCGACATTGGTATTGTAGAGAAAATAATTAAGTACATTTTTTTACGTAAGATCACAATTATTCAGGTCGCATCCGGATTAAAATCCGTAGCAGGTATTTTCCTCAGGTGATAGTTATAGACCTAAGTCAATTAATTATGTATTAATCGCCGATTAAAATGGGTTTTACCAGAAATAAAAAAAACTCGGTATAATATTGGTTAATATCGTTATGCAACAGTCGCACATTGCATTGCGCAAAACATCAAGTGTGGAATCTGATGTTTGAAGAAACTTACCGTGATGTGTGTATGTAGTACACACGAATAATGATCCGGGTTCATAACCAGCGTTAAATAATAACAACATATACCGACAGTCGCTACACGTGCTGGCAATATAATACATATTTTGTTTGTGGTCGACGCTAATTTGTTTACTATTATATACTACGGTTGTTTTTTTCTAATGCACAACCTGCTGATAATATGTTCGTATCATTTTAAAAATAGATTTGAATGTACATAGTGGATTATCAAACATGCTCGTATATCTTCTTTTTACGTTTTTTATCATGCACACGTTAACAAATTGGGCAGCATTCGGAAAATTATACAGCGTAGATATGGTATAAAAACTAATATTAAATTAATAAAAATAAAACGGTAAAAATAAAAATTGAGTTCGTCGGTAGCCTGGAGGTAGAGTCTCGGCCTCGTGTCAAAGGGGTCCGTGGTTCGATACCAGGTGCCGGCAAACTTCACGACACGAGCTTTTAGTAGCTTACTGTGAAAGGTGTAGGTATAAGGTTTATAACAAAACCCAGATATTTGTTTTATAAAAAAAAACACATATTTAGTACTTCCAATTTGACTTTATTAATCGCGAGTCAGCTTTCAAGAGCTTCCGCTCTCATCATCAGGCTAAAGTAAAGGGCATCATCACGTAGACTGACGATGAGATCGAAAGCTTTTGAAAGCAGGGTCGCGATTAATAAAGCCAATGTTTAAGTACTAAATTTAAGTGTTTTATTTTTATTAATTTTGAACTTCCACAAATATTTAAACATGAACTTCCACCAAGCACCTCCGGTCGACAATATTAATAACAGGAACTAATATTACTGAAATATGCATGATAAATGGAGGGTGCAACTACTCATGGCATGTATGCACTCACGAGCAGAGCTAAAATTGGATATCTTTTGTCTAGCTTCAGACTTGGAATGATGGTCAAATTCACTTGTTTAATTAAATATGAAATCCGTTTGCTCTCGAAATATAAATATAAATTTGAAAGTAACTACAAAAAAAGCTGGTGTGTTGGTACCCTACGTCTACCCGTGACGGCGTAGAAGTAGTACAATACATAAAAAGAAAAATGTTGCGCAAATATAATGCAAAAAATACTTGTTGCCAATAAAAAATGTAATAATAACTTCAAAGTGCTACAGACTTCGAGTTCCAGTCAGACATAATACGACCTTCCAAATGTCAATCTAATACAGCATTTCCGATCCAGTTAGCCGTTAAAAGTCGCCATTTTGCGACAATTAAAATATGAATGCATTCGCTATAAATTATTATTATCTACTTACGTTGCACTGGATGACATTTAAAAAAAATGACAACGCGTTTATAGTGCATACAGGTAGACGAAATAATAAAAATAATATACCAAAGGCGATTGTTATAATTAATAAATCTTACACAATATAAATCACAATTAGCCCGAATCTATGTATATATAAAAAAATATTTTACAAAAAAGACTATAAATAAGAACGAACGAACGATGTGAAATATCAAATCAATATTAATAATATTATGAAGACGTAGATTTACAGCTTATAGAAGAATGTGTAGATGATTTTAGTTGAGGTCCAAAGGATCCGTTTTAGGTCATGGAGATCGTGATGGATACAGACATGAAAAAACTCTGATGCTCCTCACGAAAACATACACATCTACTAATAGTAAATCTCGCAGGTATATAAAATACCTAACTAGATAACCGGACATAATATAATATTATATATTATACACAAGGTAGGTAGAGTGTTCGCACTTTTAATTATCACGTTTACCTGGTGTAAGATGTAAACAGACAAAATAATAACTAGTACGGCAAATATTATATTTTTTAAATACAAATCGTGTAGTGGAATTTAACAGGCACATCAAAACACACCACGTGACGATGCGAGAATAGAGTACCTACCTACATAAAATAGTAGACGTAATAATTGAATAAGTAGAAATGAAACACACGTTTAATTCTTATAGTAAATATTTACTCATGCACTTGTTTTAGGCTATCTAAGGCAATATTGAACCAATATATTTTTTATCGATATTATTTTTATAATGACCCTTATATAAGATTATATATGTAAATTTAATGTATGAAATTACCATATAAGGCTTAGAAAAAACAACCTCGTCTAACCTGGTTGGGCCCGGATGGGATCCGAACCCGCAGCACACTTTTCGACGGCAAAATAAGATTATGTTGCCTTTTCTAAGCCTTATATGGTAGTTTCATGTGTTAAAGTCACAAGTTTAAACTGTTGTCACCTTTTAATTTTTGTTATATATTTAAACCATGAATTACCTACATTAATCCCTGTAAATTTTTTAAATGAGCCGATTTTTTTTAAAAGCAAGCAAAATATCCAAAAAATATCCAAACGACAAAAGCGAAGCGAGTTGGCTGACTACATTTTATAGATCGCAAACTAAATAAACTAATACTTAAATATAACTGAAACAGAATCAAAATGCAAACACAAAATAGCGGTCAATGAACACAAAATAATTCATCTTACACTTATCTACAAGTTGATTAAATAGAAACGGATATGACGAAAATGCGTCTTATTTATAAGTTTAAACGTTGTTTAGTCACATTACCTTAATGAAAGTCGTTTATTCAGAGTTGAGAGTATATCTTATCATCTTACAGAGAATTTATATAAAACGGAAACAACAATCTCCTTATCATCGGTTAATACAGAATTATCTGAAAGATAATAATGTCAACCTTCATAACTTTATGAACGAACCATATAAATGTTAAAACAAACACGATGCAGACAGTTTTCACGAACGCAAAATTCTTAAAACACCTTACAAAATAAGATAAGAAACAATTATAAAATCGTCTTAAGAATGTATGAAACAAAATCACGAGTAGGTACCTACTGTCGGTTTATACACCAAGGTTCATTATGAAAGCATTTGATTAACCTCAATACTAAATGAACTTATTCACAATAAACCCCTTTCTTATTTAGATATCAAATGAAACGTTAAATGATAATAAATAAAAAAAAAAACAATTTATACAGGATATTATATTTCTTTTTAATAAATTACGAAGAATGTACTTGTTAAGTACAAGATATCTCCAACTAAACCATTCCCGATAATCTATTAATAGCCACATATAAATTAATAGTATTCGATTAATAAAAGGAATCTATAAAATATTTATCTATTATTTACAACCTCGTTTAAACAATACAACATTCGCGTGAGAAATAGATTCATCAGAAGACAGCGAGGTGCTAGTAATAATATTAATATTTATTATTGCTATTGCAGTGACCACCACACCAGGTACAGTAGTATTGAATGTGATTTATTGCGATATAAGTAGAGTAGATTACGTTCAGGTTACACATGTAAGCCAAAACCCCGCACTGGGTATGTGAGCGTGTATGTTTGACCGGCAGTTTGCGAGAGAAATTATCACCTAAGGACCAATAACACTTAATTCCGAAAAATTCACAATAACACTTAATTCCGAAAAATTCACAATGAGTTATAAATATTGCAGGGACAAGAATAAAAATGAATAACTAGACAAAATTGGACATCTAGTTGTGGGACTATTTTCCAGACTGGCAAAAGCGCCATTTTTATTAAAATAACAATAAATAATTATTCATCCTAAATGAAAATACGAATAAATTAGTTCTTGTATTCCTTCAACTATGTATATCATACATACACGAGTGAACAAGAATACGGATGTCGAGGAGCTGTTAATATCATCGTACCCACATCAAATTACAACCATTCATACATCCATAAAAATACATCTTATCAAAGAGTAATAGGAAACAATATTATATTTCGACAAGTAAACAAACAAAACAATAAAGTGTTTTTAAATGATTATAATAGTTCACTCCATAACATTCCATGCGCCTTTAAACGATCTCATAAAGCATAGCAGGTGAGAGTAAAGGGCGTGAGAAAAACGTGAGGTAGGACTGACCTTTACCTAAATCAATAGCGGTCTTACATAAATCCAATGTAATAAATCACATTATGTGAGCAACTTGATATACTACATGCAATAACACCAATCGAGGTATGTATTACACTATGTTTTATGTAGGTACCCACTTACCTATATGGAAGAAGATACTGATACGGTCTATACATACTGTATTACCTTATTATAGTAAACTAACAATACGATCAGATTGTTTGTAACGTAACTGTTTTATGATCGTGCAAAGCGAGTGATCTGCAGTGAGATCGAATGAAAAATGTACAGAGTTTAAAAGTCGATTTACAGGTATATAAGTAAGTAATTTTTTCAAGTATTAAAAAACAAAGGTTAATATTTATCGCCGCATGCACAATTCAAATGAATAAGAGATTAAAAAGTATAAGTTGTTACTATAAATTGAAGAAAAACTAAATTTTCTTCATACATCTAGTTATCAGTGGAATAATTTAGTCTCACGATTCAAAGCGGAAGGTCCAAGGCTATTTTAAAAATTTTGATCATAAATTATAAATGTAAGAATGTACCTATTTACAATTACATCCAACAAAATTATGAAACAACATAATTAATTAAACAGGATCTTCAGAAAACATATGTACATATAACAGAAGAAAATAGCACGTTGTGTTACGTAGATAAGTAGCTAAATATTATGAAAACGACATACAAACAAGTGACATTGTTTTATGTGCAATTTCACAGTGACAAGAACATAATTAACATAAAAATAATGATAAAAAATAGTGGAGGGGTTTTAACGAAACAAATCCGATTACTTTTTTGTCCCCAGGTAGTAGTTATAAATAGATAATACTCTAAAAGCTAGGACTGATCAAGGATTAAACAAATTTTATTAGATTTCAACTACACATACAGTGATCATATTCTTAAAGAGATGCCAAAAGTTGGAATATTCGTAGAAACCTCGTTGTAGACACACTAATAATTCAAATTTTAATTTTGATGACAAATATTAATCACAATGTTCAAAATCTGCTACAAATTTACCATCAAATGGATAAATTGGTATATATATAAAAATTAATTTATACATTTACATGTAGTACAAGAACGGTAGACCAAGAAGATTACGAAACAACTAAAATAAAAATAAGTCAACTCCCACGCTACGTACATAACGTATCATGTAGGTGAATGACAATACATTTAATAATAATAAAATAATATTTTTGATAGCAATGCAATCGTCACTTAGTAAATTTAATGTGCTCACTATGTAGGTAATATAAGATTTATTAGGTATATAATTATTATTGTTGGCGGAGACACGATAAAACAAAATTGTCTCTGGATCATTAGATTTTATGATTAACAATAAAAATACACGACACAATATTGTGTAGTAGGTAGCTGTAACACTACACTTATAATATAAGTCGACATATTATGTTGATTGATAATTTACGCATTTCGTAATAATTATAATAATTAAGATGGTATTCTATTAAGTTTATTCTAAATTTCATAAATATATATATAAATATAAACAGAACTCTTAGAATATAATACAGTCTGTCCCGAATGTTAAGAACGGTGTCAAAAAACTAACGACATATTAGAAACTTATTTAGAATGTTAGTAACTACCCATAACACAAGATTTATATATCTTAATTTGGGACTAGCACAATTTATGTGAATTGTCCATAGGTATGTTATTATGTTATTCTTAATAATCAGTAAATATTGTAAAATAATAATAAGTAATTCCATGACATATCCAAACAATATTCGATACTTATTTCTAGAATTATATTTCTATTTACCGATAACACAGCGCCTCCCACAATATGGGGTAGTCAGCCACTCAGCCAGCTCTGATTTGTATTTAAATCTATTGAAATAATTCTACGTGTATCACAATAAATAGTATTGTATTGTTTTGTATCGGACAAAAGAAAAATACACAATAACCAGTGTATAAAATGATAATAAATCATAATTAAAGGACTAATTACTATAAGGTATTTGAATATTTTCCAAGACTATCACAAAGTTCCTATCGTGTGTGTGTAGGTATTGTTTAAAAGGTTTAACCCAATAAGATAGAAGGACAATCCATAAATAGATATCGAATGCACATTGTGTGTTTATATGAAATATGTAATGTGATAATAGCGGAGTCAGTAACAACAGTCACGGGATTGATACGAGAAATCGCTGCAACATTATCACATAATAATTATAATGCATTGCACATGCAAAACAAACATGTGATTAAATAACATTGTTCTTCTACGTTCACGTAAGCATTCCCGTTTAAATAATGGTCGAATATTCGTAATTTGATACTTATTAAATTATTTTGTACTCTCCTAGACAAAAATAATATAAAAGAGTTAAGAGTACGTCAGCATACTAGTGATGTAACGAATATTCGTATTCGCAAAAAAATATGCGAATGTTTTGCGAATATTATTTCGGTAATAAAGTATCGGATATTAGGTTAAAGTACCGGATACTTACCCGGTACACTATAGAAAAAGGAACTGCAAGAAAATATTATTTAAGAAAACCGAGGAGTTTTGAAGTATTTTAAATTCCTATACCATTTTGAAAATTCGGCGACGGGGGGGGGGGTAGAAATTTTAATGATTGAGCAATATTGTAGAAATCTAAGCAAGTCAATATTCGCTATTCGCATTCGCGAATGTCGGCAAAAAATATTCGCATTCGCGAATATCCGAAATCACACATTCGTTACATCACTACATCATACACACGAGTTTAAAATATGTACTTTTGTGCATATTTCGTTACTTATTTATTGGAAACATCATCATCATCGCCCTCAACGATCCTCTTGGGACTACAGGGCAGAAACCAACCTCCTCCTCCTCCATTCAGAGCAATTCTGCGCCAATTGTGTCACCTCTTCCCACGTCACCCCTTTTTATATGATTGGAAACACAGTAATAAAAAACAACATTTGCAAAACTAAAAAGGTTATCATTTCACAAAATGAAAAAGACAATGAATGAAAAGAATGAATACAAATTAGGAAAATAAAGTACAACGGGAAGAAAATTTTTCTGGAGATACGAACTACGGTATTACACTTGAATTCGGATTTTGAAAATGCATTTGGCATTCTGGCGCTATAGATTCAACGGTTGCGGGTTGCATTGGTGGTCACTTTTATTCTGATTATTGGTGAATCACCTTTTTTTTGTAAATTCAATATGTTTAATATAAATACCTAGGTAATTGCACACTCTTTATACCTAATCAAAATTCAAAGACAGTAAAGTTGTACTCTCCGTCCGCAAAATTATCAAAGAATAACAAAAGACATTTTATAAAGAACCGGAAACCAAATCAATAACGGTAACGTAAAATAAGAGTATAAATCCTACCCCAGGCTGAAGAGTGGCGCTTGTAAGTCAGAATATAATAGAAAAGAATGGGAGGGCAACTGGGAATTTATTCTTTGTGCACTATTGGTCCAATACGACCGGAAGAAAGTACCTGCCTTTATACAACTAAAATATCCAGTTTCATCTCCATATGGAATACAGTACAACGTAGCAAGAATACACTTACAAGGAATTGAATAAATTCAGTACATACACAAGCCAATGTATCGTAAATATCATGTATTAAACAAGATCTAAGGCTTTAAGTAAATTTCCGTGACCCAAGTATGTTCAAGAAATATCGAATAACAATTTGCGCTTATCCCACAGATATATACCTACTTCAAACTATTAGAAGCATTGTTTGGGGGATTCAACTTTCTGAATTTAAATCTACAATACAACAAAAGTGGAAACAAACTTTGTTTATCATTTTCTATATTTCCAATATATTTAACAGCAATTTCAATGTTTGACAGGTAATTTAAAAAACAGAAGATAAACTCTTCCAAATTTAATATCTCTAAGAAAATCGATTTACTTAGTCATTTGTTATTAATATATTTGAGCTACTACCGAAATCTCGACATGATAAATAAACACGGTGTCATAAGTATTTTTTTACGATATGTTCAATATTCTACGAATGTCTTTGAATATGGAAGAAGACTTTAGGATTCTTGGACATTTTGGCAAATATCTCTAGACGAATCAGACGTGCTGTCACAAAGGAAACGAGTACCTAATAGACAGCCGGAATATTTGCGTTTACGGTTAATGGACATTGATATGATATACAATTATGAATTGGCAGCATACTAAGTTGGTAACCCATTCCATAGATAAGAGTACACAGATACAAAGTAACGTATAATCATATTATATACACAATGTTTAAAGGAACCACATGCTATAAAAAGTATTTTATATTAAAATTAAAAACGCTTGAGTACTTTCATTAACAAGGAATGAGTAGAGTAGGAAAAAGGACACTGAAAACTATTAATTATATTTGCGGTGATTTCGAATCTGTTTTTTTATGTTTACTCCACTTAGACTCATTTAATAATGCACTCGTACTGTGTGATAGTATACACACCAAAGATCAACTAAGTATTACTTACTCTATGATACACACAGATAATCTAACAACTGCATTATTCCAGAGAATTGAAATCTATATTCCGACAACATATTGAACACGTAGACTAGAACCGAGCATTGTTGAATTAATCTTAAACGCTTTACAAATAACTGGCATGCTATAGATAAGATAATAATCCATATAATATATTAACAATGATATTGAAACTCTTATCAGTTGTACTTTAATATTAAGTCCGGATATTAAAGTATTGTTAATATTACAGAGTGACAATAATATTTAGAAATGCATAATGTAGCTAAGGCAAATAATGCAGAATAATACTGATAGCGAAATAAAATATATCGTTATCACAAAAACTCATCGTTTAAATTATAATATCTATGAGTTATACAATAAATATGTGTTCTTTCTTCTTTTTACGGTATCCTCTCGGTTGCAAGAGGTAGTAACAAGTTTCCTCAGCTTGGATTAATCTTATGCCATTCGAGTTATCTTTTCTCTCTACATTCGTATCACTCCGATATCGTTGTCATAGGAGCGGTGTATTGTGATACCTTTATTGGATATATTATCGAATTAGAAACTAAAAAAAAATGTTCGCGCGTTCTTTGTATAGAATGGATCCACTGGCTACCTAAAAACATAGAATTGTTCACATATTTTGTTTGCAAGGCAACATTATGCGTATCCACCGCGTAACTGCTGAAACTTTATTTCAGAGACGTGGGTTTTATTTCACATAAATCACAAAATGCGACGCGGCTCAGCATTAGGGAGGTAAAGTGACGTCGTTGTGAATAGTATATAACATAATACATAAGCAGGACGACCAACAATGACGCCTACTAGATAACTGACGGGGGAAATTAATGTTCAATCGTGACCGCAATTGGAAAAAATACCGAAATTATACACTCCTATGACTTACACAATCACAAAAAACAAAGATGAGAAAATGTTGAAATTAAAAGGACATTAAAGACATAGGGACATCGTCAGGTGAAACATGTATTTGGTGGAATAAACCTAGTCTTTGTTGGATCACGTTGTCCAAAAATCTCAACTCTATATAAGTAAAAGTAATTCAATATATTTACCTGCCTATGTACGTAAAATCATTTCTCCATTAAGGTAGTGAGAATAAAATTCAAATGCATGAGAGTTTTCAAATACTTCAGTTCGTTACATCAAGTCCTTCACGAATTAATTAGAAAGGAAAACATAAAGAGAAAATCTATCATATTCGAATGCTTTTCATTCATTCCATTGCAAAGAGCTCTATCTGAACAAAGTAACAACCACTCTGGATTAATTAGCTAGCACTAAGTACTGAAAATGAAACGAGAACGTATCCAAGAGATACACACACACACTTATAAAACCATCTACTATTGATAATGTAATGTCTCCATAATAAACTCTTAACATCCCGGAGAGGGATGAAAGCCGTTAACCTACTTCACGGTTCATCCCATCTTATTGAGTATACCTATATACGTAGGTAGCTACTTCACCAAAAGTACATATTATTATTGGTGTACGATACCCCGAGAGATTCTTGTTTCTACTACTTTACAATCTACATAATATGGTCTCAGTGTTTTAATGATCCTTCACATCCTTCCACCCGACATAATGTCCCCTAGTATCTACGTGTACTTATTCAACAAGATAGGAGGATCATTGTACTTACAGTTCTACTATACAACCACCTATAGACAGATCTACACAATATGTCTACGTTTTGAATAAAAAATTGTGAAATCATCCGGGGTGCACAACATAAAAAGTAATTGAATTTTACCTTTATTCTTAGTCCCCGTATACCCATTTCATTTGATACTTTTTGGTTGATAATATGCTTAAATTAAATTAATGACGTACATTTAACTAACGCCCTTTCCATTATTAGAATATAAATAAAACCTATCATCGATAAATTAAAAATATATTTCAATCCTTTTGTATCTCTATAATATCAACAAAAATAATTTCAACTTTTATTTATTTATTACATAGAGACACACAAAGTAATGAAAAATAAAAAGAGAGAATAATGTTGATCTGATCAGGCCAACGTATAAACCACATATACAAAATGGGAACAATTGGAGATGAGGAAACAGCGCTCGACCAATGCAAGTACAGTTTAAACCAGGCGTCGGCAACCTATGGCACGCGTGCCAGGCTTGGCACGCGATGGGGTTCTGAATGGCACTCTACAAAGTAATCAGGGACAAGGTTCGCATTAAAAAAAAAAATTATGTTAGAATTTTGTTATTTTTTTAATAAATATGTTTAAAAGATAAATTTGATATAAAATTCTTCTCCTCTAGAACCCCATTATATAATTTAGAATTAAGGCGGCACCCTGAATCATATTGGTAGAGTGGCTTGGCACACCACAGCTAAAAGGTTGCCGATCCCTGGTTTAAACGGACTCACAGTAAACATTTTTGAATTTACTATGCTATTTTTTTATATTGGGCTTAATTTTGAATTTTGGAAATTAAATTTATTGATTTAATTTAATGTAGATCCTTAATGTGGAGTTACTTCCTTAAATTAAAAAATTTGATATAATTTTAATTTAAAAAATCCTTATTTATTTATTTATTATTCATTAAACTTTATACAGCTTTTACATACATAAGAATACATCACAACAAATAAAAATATACTTTGTTTCGACATTTGCATTATCAACCATACTCCATAATTAATACACTAATATTTATATTGTTGTGTGTAGGTTAGTATATTATGTCAACTGTACTTAGATTAACAACACCTCAGAAAAAAAGACGTAATTATTTTTCTGCGACGGATATAGACGGATTGAGATATTATTTCCCAGTTTTCAATATACATTTTATATTTTATCATCTCCACCGCAACCTTACCTTGGCAAGATAAGATATCACCTAATTAGGATATATCTATAACTAACACGTAACATGTGCGGTGTATCACATTTTTATATAATATAAAAGTATAATACTTACTTACACTACTACACACATAATAGTAGATACATCATTATATTGTCGTGTAAATTATGCACTCTTAAATTTGTACCATATACATTCTTATCTAATCATAATATACAACGGTGATGCGAAAATACTCTACACAAGTTATAACGAGCTGTGTAGTGTTTTTAAATAGTTTTCAAGTTTTTATTTATATATATATTTATTATTATAATTATAGACAATAGGAGAATTCTTACTTGGATTATTACAGCTGAAGACCAATGCGATCCGAGAAGATAACATCAAACGACGAATTCAACTAGACATCCAGGAAACAAAATAACAATCTTTTCTCAACTTCTTTAATAAATTCGGCACGTATATATTATATTTCTACGATGGTTTTCGGTAGGTGAAAAACCAATTATTATTGAAGGACCCACCGACCACCCGGATAGTCAAGAAGTCTAGGGACTTCTATTTAGCCGAACAACATTTATCTGAATAACATGTTGTGCCAATCATTAACATTTTATTTTGTTAGTATGTAGTATAAATATAAAATAAACAAATAAAGCTTAAAGATCGATGCCTTATGAATGTGTTATCACTGGTCATTTAACATATTTATGCGAAACCTTTTTTTCATTCTATATATTATTAATTTAGTTTGAAATTAAATGCACTTTAGAAAAACATTTACATTCAACAGCTTTCATGAATCGAGCATTCATATATACCATATAACGAACAATAGGTAGACGTCAAAAACAGCGTCATAAAATAAGATAGGAATAATAAAACAAAGATGGTTTCTCTTATTTGTGTTCTCTAAGAAGAATTCAGTACTAGCATTCTTCAGCAGCAGTACAAGCAATACAGGCATAGCACAATATGCACCAACGATGCGAATAGCATGTTGTGGAATCGCGGTGACATAGAAGCATTGTTCAAAACGAAACGACGACATTTCAATGTACCTACTATGTCCTAGAACTATATACATACATACTAAACACAATAACAGAAACATGGCAACCTATATGTAGTACCCACCTACTTATAGTATAGCGGTAGTACCTACATAGCAGCCTAACAGACAACAGCAACCTACCTAAAACAAAACATATTGTGTACCTACGTGTGGGAAAACACATAATATCACATGCACAAAGGCTACATCAATATACATAGGTAACTGACGAATATATTACTATTATTATTGTTGTGACATTACAATCGAGTACGATTTTGTGATGTGCTAATTAAAAATTTAATGGCATACTAACTTAACGTACATATTATAAAAATGAGTGATACTATTGAACATGTTAATTATGTACCGGGTTAGTTCATACAGACAAAATGCACATCCATTTATTAATTGAACATGTATAATTTCACATATTAATGAAATATTTTGTTTTTCCACTATTCTCTGTAAGTAGTTGAGTGTTATGTTCAAAATAGGTACCTATCTGTATCCTAGATGTCTATTTTCTCTATGGTTTGGAGAGATAGTGAGATCTTATAATATCCAGTGCAGTTTTGGAATAAATGCAGCAAATGAATTCAACCCTAAAAGAAAATATTCATAATGCGATCATCGGGGCGATACCCAACTACTTAACTAGGACTTTCAAGTGATGATTTAAGTTTACAATACAATTTAAACCGCCTTCAAGATATATTCAGATGAATCAGTCGTATTACGCACCTCCTCAAGTGTGACATAGAAATTTTGGTTCGTTACTTGAACTATTTGGTAGTAGTTGCTAAAAAGTATCATCCACATACATAATAAATACTTCCTGGTCTATTACTATTCCGTGATAGTAAAACTCAATATAATATGTACGCAAAAGCACGCTCTCTACAAAACCAATGTACATACTTGTAAGTTTTTCTCAGTTATCTCTTATCTTAGACATCGTGCGTGGAATACTACCAACATACAAGCAAGTAAGTAAATAACAAAATAATATAACCTACTCTAGACGTAATATTCACGACTAGTTTTGTATCCAGTACAGTCCAGGAAACAAACATCAAATAGACAAATAAAAACACTTTAGATAATAAGTATTATACTTTTTTGAGAACTAGCAATCAGCTAAAATTATTTACAAAATGGCAATATTCTGATGCAAATATTTTATCATTATCTCGCGATTCGATAAAAAATATATTTTCTTTATTTATTTTAAAACATATGCATAGTTCTCGTCATTAACTGACAATATTTTTACGCAAGTCTTAGTTTGGAAAAACATTCAGAAAACAATGTACCTAAGTTTTATCCATGTTTTGAAAATGATTTATTATAACAGTATTTTGGAAAAGATTGATAAAAGTATGAGACTATGTATACGAACAAATTATATTTCCTTTCCCTTGTCTAATTAAGGTGTTCATGATGGAGATTTAAACATAAATACACTTTCATGAACGGACTAAAATATTTACATGGGAATACAAATGTACGGTAGTATGATGATCCACACGAAGAACTCTGTATATTTTACCTCGTACGGACCGGGAACGAAACGATCTTGAATGGGTGCGTGTAACCAAGTGTATTTACCACACCCGCACCCACTCCACCCTATCCTCGGGGGTAGAATATTTCAACTTACACAACTCGCACGAAAGAAGTATATTAACTTTGATTACTTTTCGCTTAATAACTTCTCACATATGAAGTACATACTTCGTATAATAATAATAACCCCGCTGTTACAGACATAACAGAAATCCCTTTATAGCGATTATTTTGGGAACAAATAAATTATCTGTCTACAGACGGTTGTTACCTAGTTAGTAAGAACGTCTCTGATTTTCAAATCAGATCATTTTACGGATAATAATACATCGTTCAACTTTTCCCTTTTAAACCTCGGTTTAGAGACAGCTATAAAAAAATTGAAATTCAGTCAAAAATGCAATAATGTGTTGGGTAGTTTTCACAATTGTAATTTTCGGCAAACGTACTGAATGTGTTTTTTCTACGCTTTAACTTTTGTGTAAATATTTAATTAGGCATATATATAAAATTATATTTCAATTCAACAAGTATCAAACGCTACGTTCTACTGAATGTTTCGTATTTTTGTCATTCGTTATAAAAGAATTTGAATAAAAATATTAATTTGTATGAAATACGTGGGAAAAGGCAGACATGGGACGGTTCGTGGGTCGCGTTATGTACGTGTTTTGCATACCGACATATCCTTAAACAGTTAAGTTAGTTAGTTCGTTAGTGAATAATGAAGGCGAACGGTGACCGATTGACAATGAAACGAAACCACGCATTAGCTAAGCTAGTACTGCACAGCGAGTGTATAATATTATGTACAAAAAGAGTGTTCGTATTGCAAGGAGACAATGTCTTGTGTGTGTAGGGGATCGGTTGTGCGTTGCACAACGCAGCCTTTAATGTCAGCAGGTTACACAATTTATTCATATTAATACATACGACATGTACTGATCAACTATATTTAAATCTTCTACGACAACACATAACTTGCTGAATAGTTTGATACAAAATTTCCATACGCATTTTAATCTAACGAATATGAAACAGATATAATGACATTGTCGGAAAATAAAGATACACAATAATTGTGATGACATTCTACAGATGTAGATGGCTGACTAGAAGAAATTGTTTTATAGGTTAATTAATTATTAGTTTATTAACAAATCGCCAGTTATACTAACTCAGTAACCTTACTTTATATGAATATGTTTATACCGTTTGATATATTCTTCTCATATGGGCGATAATTGTATTGTTTAGGTTTAAAATGAGTTGATATAAATGTGTAGGTATGTAGGTACATATAGAATTGTAACTAAGTAAAGCAAATGTGAAATGTATATTTTTTACTTTATATTTTTATATTTTATGTATATTTCGTTTTCATAATTTGTAACATTTGGTAAATAAATAAATGATATGTTGGGTGGAAACAAACGATATGCTTTTTTATGCATCATGTGTAAAAAAAATTATAAAGTAACAGGCAATAAAAACGAAAATACTGCATACAGTATCACCAGTCTGGGTCATGTTATACAACTTTTTTTTTCTTCATACATAGACAATTCACAGTATTCACACAGATCGCGCTAGTCCCAAATTAAGATGAATCTTGTATTATGGGTACTAACGCGACGATACACACATATACAATGCACTGCACACATATACATGTAACACCCAGACCCAGGACAATTTGAAAAAGGTCATTCTTCACTTTGCCCCGGCCGGGAATCGAACCCGGGACCTCGTGACTCAAAGGCAAGAGCATTACCTCCGCGCCACGCCGGCCGACTTCAGTCGGCACCTGATGAAAAATTGCGACCTAAATAAAACCAACAAGATTTCACAAAGTTCAGTGATATTAAGGGATTGCGTCAAGAAATTAATGTTTTTGCGAGAAATGCGAAGAAACAAGAAATCAGCCGGAAAGGAAAATCGCTCCAACGGCATACCTTAGGACATATTTCTTCACATCTCGTAGTAAGTAAGTGGGTACATAATATTATGTAGATTTACGTATGTAGGTACATAGTACACAATATTAAAATGCCGCACTAAAAGTCGAATTCTGTATTTGGTGAAACAAGTTGAATGGAATACCAACAATGTACCTACGTCCTACATATCTACCGCTACAGTTAGTTCTACCACTTGCCCGTTGAATATAAATAAGATCGAATTCTATTCAGTCATTCAACAGTGGCCACAACCCGAAAAAGAACCTCCGTTTACGTGCACCAATAAAAATATATAGAGAAAAAAATGTTTATTAACGCAGTTACTCTACTGGCTACCCCACTTGTAGGAGATGTCGTGATGTTACAGGAAGATAGAATAAAATATGGACTACCGTTATACTACATTATACGAACGAAATATTCGCTAACGATCAACTTTGGATTTGATTATGATTTTTGTAATTTAGGGCATTGTGATATCTAACTGATACAAGTCGAAAGAGAAACACGAACATATGCTTCTGTTTCATATTCAAGAAAAACAACATATATTATTATAAGGTATTTGGTGTTCCATAGTTGTTAACGATGTGTTGTTATTTTATTTATTTTTATTTTATTAAATATACGCAAATGCCTTTTACAAAAAAAAAATAATGTTACAAAATAAAATAAAAATTTACATAAATATTAAATATAAATCATTTCACCTAATGTTCTTTTCGAATATGAGGTCATATTAGGTTGTTGTAACATACGTTTCAATTACTCTTTTGGTGTTCCATGACGTCCTAAGCAGAGAATAGATTTCTCACTCTTTTTTGTAAGTTTTCGAGTGTCCTGTAAAAGACAGGCATTCGTAAAACATCTAAACGTATGAGATAAATACCATCCTCAACTCGGCGATGAGGTATGTCATCCATCTTGAATATCATATTTTTATGGCACAGAGACGACAACCTGTATATTATCACATGCAGTTAGTTCGCTGGCAACCCCACTTGGGGGAGGCACCATGTGATGGTGTGGTAGTAGTAATACTAGCATATGGCTTATCATAAATCCAAAATTATTATCTGAGCAAATTTTCAGCCATGAGTCGAATCTTCGAGTCTTGACAATTTAAACACGGCTATAGTTCGTTTCAGAGGATTGATCCTAATGTAGAGCTACTGTACAACAATGCCACACAGTCTGACATAAAGCAGCCACACGGACAAATTCAATATAATAGTAATATTAACGTAATAGCAATAAGGGGCATTATGATGTATTGCCACTTTCACTGTATCGCCTATTCAGTAAAGTACTGTGCATGGCAACACTCAATTACATTTCAAATATATCTACATAGATATTAGTTTGCACTATGTATTATTAATAAAGATAATGTTTTCAATATGAAACATATTAACATCATTGCGAAACTAGTGAATACATATTTCAATCAAATTTTTCACCCTTGTGGGTTCAGACACACATCGTCAAAATAAAGTATCTATAACATCGCGTTATCTACCACAAGTGTAAATCCGCTTAGTTATCGATTAAGATGGACTTACACGATATTTTTTTTATAATTTAGCTCCACATGCTACAGGGGTAGTCAGAAGACTAATTGCATGTCAATAACATACAGATAATTTTAGATGGGTATTATGCATAATTGCTGGCTACATACATTATTAGGTACACAAATAAATTCTGCACATTAAAATTAATATGAGCGAGAACTTTCTGATTAATCTATTTTCAAGCAAATCATAGTTTCCATCCTTTAAGGTTTTTTGTGAAAGTTTCATGAAATTTCGTTAGCTGGAACAAGTCGCGACTCTGCTATAAACTCGCCCTCTGTATATTGATTGTATTTGATTTAAACGTATTTTTGTGTAAATTTGCTTGTAATTACTAAAGCTACAGTAAAGAATAAATAAAGTTAAACTGAATAATATTAGCGGAGTTGGGAAGGGTATTCGACTGGCAATTGACACAAATTTCAAGATGTGAAAGTAACCTTACTTAAATATATATCTATCACCTAAGGATACTTATATATTCGACAAAATATATTTATGTAAAAAATTATCGTAAGACAAAAGTAAGTAATGGCCTTGTCTATTCTTTGTACATAAAATGATGATTATATTATTATTATATATTATACACGGGAAAGGCGTAAAAGCAAAAAAAATATATAGATATATGAATATTTCCCAACCATTCGATGGTAAATACATACCTATAAGGCGTATCACTAACTTATTTACCATCTTATGTACAATACATATTCCTGGAAACAAATATAAACGAAAGTACGAAAAAAGTCACTGCTATCTTGTGTTAAAATTAGTACACTTGATAATACATGATATAAAAAAATCACACTTGTGGTGGTGGGAGTACATTAGAATATGGTAAAGACGAACTGGGTTGTCAGTGTAATTTATACTTCCACCGAGGGTGAGTCTAAAACCCTACCATCAGACTAATGACCACTTTTCTTCTGAGTCACAATCTACCGGATTGAACTGTAATAAAACTGATTATTCTTTTCTACTCTTTCTTGTCCTATGTTGAAATATCTTTATTTCTCGGATATTTCTTGTCCTATGTCATTACTTTAAAAAAACGAATCTGGATATGTAATTAATCCAAAAGCACTCCAGCAGTAAGCAATATACTTATTTGTAAAGTAGGCCGGCAACGGAAAGAATCGAAAACGGGGTTGAAAATTCGAGACTGTCCCATTAGGGTTCTAGCCACTTGTATCCAAGATACTACTTGAATTATTTTTATTATATTCGATATTACACAGCAAACAATATAACCGGCGTTTGAGCTGTATTCTGTGGCTAGGAACAACAAGGCCGTACATATAACATGTAACGTTTCGCTGACAAATAAATAATTCATCTCACCACTACAACGAATATAACCTACTCACTGTAAATAGGTATACTCGTATGCTCCACTAGTGGCTATAAATCAACAAGCGAAACAGAAATACTAAGGAATGAAATAATGGCCAATGTTTCCAGAGAATAAAGTAAGGCACGTCATAATTAGTGTTGTGGAATTCTCAAGAAATAATTTTTGGAGAAATTTACCGAGAAATTTCTCGGTAAATTTCTCAAAGTAGAGAATTTTCCGAGAATTTTTTTTTTATTTTTTATTTAACAGTATAATTATAATATATAGGTACTTTATTCAATTAATCAATAACAATGTACAAATGTTGAGACAATTTATCACCAATTAATTATGGTAACAAAAAATGTTAGGTAACTTCATAGAAAAAAGTGCTAAAAACTGATGTAAAATCTTGATGTTTGACACCCCACATGCCCATATTTAAGTTTAAAAAAATTGCAGATACGTACATACATGGAAAAAAGTGTTAAAAACCTCTGATTTGGGCCTTACTCAGCCCCAGAAATTTTGTATCAATCAGGTTGGCTGCGAAAAGTACTGCGCGAAAGGTCATAATACCACTAAGAAAAATTATGGAGAGAAATTTCTCTTCCATCAGAGGAGAAATTCTCGGAGAAATTTCTCGTTCTCGAGAAATTTCTCTGGAGAATTTTCTCTTCTCACATCACTAGTCATAATATTATATGGATGGTTGGAAAAATATTACGAAAAAAGTAATCGATACCTACTAAGTACTACGTAGGACACATCTACTAATAATATATTTATATTTAAGAGGAAGGGCATAACAACATACATTCCTTCACAATTTCCTTCAAGACTTATTTAACATACGAAGAAAATGATAATTATGTTTATTAGATTTTTAACTCAAGTCGGAATTCGATTCTCAAATAGGAAGGTGTAATTTTCACTAATAAAATTGAATCGCAATTTTTGTACAGACAATATACATTATGGGAATGGTTGACAGAATAGTACAGCATATACAGTAGGTAAATGTCATTAAACTAATCTTGTATATTTTGCAAGTATTTTGACAATTTTAGTCTACATTTGTGAAAACGTAATAAATACCTACGCTCAAACATCTTCGCAGTAAGAGATATAATATTTTGATGTCATAACGGAGCCGGTAAGTCTAATTTCTACAAGGGGGCTTTTGTGTTGATCACTTAGAATCACCTACCAATGCCACTGAGAGACAATCAATCTATCATAAGTTTCAGGAGCAAATTAAAAACTGTTTACCAATGCCCTTCAGACATTGGTAAACAGTTTTTAATTTTTTAATATTTCATTACATAATAAAATGAATAAAATAATTTACATAAGAAAAAAAAATGTGATTATATCCTGTTTAATTACTCTTTGGATTATGTGTAATGGTGAGATTTTTTACTATATTAGTTATTTCTTCCAACAAACTACGTTAAACGGCACCAAAGAAAAGCATAATCATAAAATATAGTTTAAAAAAGTGTCATTTTATTTATTCCGTAGAGTCCCCGATAAAAAAACACTTTTTTTGTATTAGATTTCGAGTGCCCTGTAAGAGGCAAGTATTCATAAAACATAGCATGTAAGTCATTATTTAACATCTTCAGTTCAGCGACGGATAGGGTAACCCATTCGGAATGTCTTATCTTCTAATGGCACAGAGAAGATAACTTGTACATTGTTACGAACAGTTGGTCCGCTGGCTACCCCACAAGTGGGAAATGCTATGATGGTATGAATGAATGAATTATTTATTCCATTTAGCCTACAGCTGGCTATCCTATAAATAAGTGGAGCCGTGATGGTGTACATTTATAAATTCAGACGTTTCTAGAACATTATGCACTAGACACACCAACATAATAATTATGATGAGTTTGAAAGTTATTAAAAATTGCGAGTGAGATTATAAAACTATGCCTCAAGTAAAGTAACCCAGTAACTTCAGGAAGATACTGGATTACTTAGAAGGCAGAAGGTACAAATCGGTAAAAGATGGTGTCAGGTGGCAATTAAAACTTACAGTCACTGGCGTACTCTTCAAAGATACACAAAATCTACAAAAATTTATATGAGGCGTGCACACGCAAAGGCTCATAGTAATTTAATGTGTTTGTCAACAAGGGATAAAGCGACATCTATAGTTGTTCAAAACAAACATTCTCCACAGTGCTAATATTAAATTGGCATATATTATATATATAATCAGGCATATTGGATGAGTGATAGCAAAAAACCTAAAATCCATTTTTTTTTTATTGAAATGAGATGAAATATAAATAAATTCAAATGCAAATATTTACTAAAAGAATAAAAAGTAAATATCTTGTTTTTAAGATAATAAATACAAATCATGCATCAAATATGTAAATATGATCAACATAATATCTTTATGTTTAATTCCAAATGAATTATAAATCACTTTTGTTTCAAGTATTTTAAGAATCAAAATTCATATAAATTTATATGAGGTCCTCACACATCTCAATACTAATATTTATTTATTTTAGTTTTCACTGTACATACATTGGTTACAATATTTCAAATAAATACAAAGCATCATAAAAACATTAGTTATACAATCCAATGTACAGAGGGCGAGTTAATCGTTAGACTGTGATGTTTTCCAACTAACATGGAATAAAGCTATGCATTGAGATTTGATTTTCAATCGAGAGATCCCAGGTTCGAATCTTTCAGCTATCAACATACTCTATCTTTAAAACACAAGCATATAGGTATTCAGGGATGTATTTAAGTTTACTTCAAATCCAATAAACCTATTTTTTTTATTTCCAAATACTCTCTCTCTCCCTGGGCAATTATTAATCCCACATGATGGTGGGGTCTGCCATTTTTGTCTTTCGCCGCCACTCGGCTCTATTCTGTGCGTCCTCCGTTTTTTATTTCCAAATACAATTCCTTCAAAACATTGCACATAAATGGCAGATATTTTTGACTTTCCAATTAACCTGTCCGTGAGTGAATAAGGAAAAAATAAAAGTGTATGGCAGAGTGAGTTAATTCAACTTTGACTTTTGGAATATTTTTTTTTTGCATATTATAGAGAATGATTTCTAGAATAAATGTTTATAAGGAACCAACTCTCAAAAATTAATAATAACGGAGTTATATAATAAAAACAATTTTGATACGCCATGTCTGCTCCGGTATTGTCAACCATTGGTTCAACATAGTAATATTTATTATTATTTAAAATATATATTTTTATTTGTTTTTAAGATAATTATTTTTTCTTATACCCTTATAGGGTAGACAAGGGATAAGTATATACTTACTTTAGCCTTCTTTCGATCACTTCCGAGTACATGCCTCCATAATAAAATTCTTTATTTCATTAGTTTATATTTCAATGAAGTTAGAATTTTTTAGCCTGGTAAAAGAGTGAGTTTACACAGAGCGGGATTTTAACCCGGGGCATTGGATTGCGAGTCGGGAACCTCAACTCTTCAGCCAGTGATAAATCTAATAATATATCAACTTATGGCTTTTTAATATCTTATAAAGGAATTTCAATATACCTACCATAAATAAAAATCTAAAAATAAAAAATAAAAAAGATGAGGTTTGCCACCCATTCTGAGTGTCTTGATTGTATATTGGCACGGAGAGAACAGCTTTCATGTTTATTATATGCAGCTGGTCTGCTGGTTACCCCACTTATGGGATATGCCATGATGGTATAATAGTATAGAATAAATAAAAACCCAATTTTTATTGTACAATTTATTAAAAATGAATCACTATAAAAAAAAAAACAATCAAATTAATAATTATACTTTGTATGGTACTCCTCAAAACACGGATAAATGCAAAGGCCTACTCCACAATCAGCACACATAAATTTTGTGTCCTGCCTTTTGGCAGGACGATTTTGTGTATGTTTACAGACGTGGCATTGCCTTCTTGTCCTAGACTTTGCCGTGTCTGTTTGTGAAACAGGCCTTGGGAAATGTCGAGCGGTGAGCCTTGTGGGGTTATCTATAGAACGTCTTCCTCCCGTGCCACCTCTTTCGATGTGGTGCCTCTCTACTAATTGCCTTATCAAATTCTCTTTGAATTCGCTGAACGACAGCTGTTTTTTCGTCTTATTCTTGTGCAAAAAAAATGCATTGACGCTTGCTACGTCTAATATTCTAAAAAAAATTTTTTTATACCACTTGAAGGATTTGCGAGTGGTTTCACTGAATCCTAATATTCGGTCCACTTTATCAACGGCACCCATATTTGTAGAATAATCTATGACGGCGGCGGGTTTGATCTTATTTTCGCCCGTTTTATAGTCAATCTTGTCTGTTAGTGTCATTTTGTTTTCGTTTATGTTCGTCAGCATGTGAATGTCTCGTTTGTCTTGCCATTTTATTGCCAGCAGACCATCACAATGGAAGTGTTTTGTATCACCTTTTTTTAATTTAGAAAACTTAGGCATACCCTTTCGGTTCGCTCTGACCGTGCCGCAGGCATTCGTTTTGTTTTCAAATAATCTATCAAACAATGCTGGGGATGAATACCAATTATCAACATACAGTTTATGGCCCTTGCCCAAGTAGTCTGCCAGCATTGTTTGTACAACCGACCCGGATATACCTAGCGTCTCGTCCATTGTAATGTCTGTGTCGGACCCTGTATAAACAATAAGATCTAAAACGTAACCCGTCGCCACATCACAAAGTACAAATAATTTTATGCCAAAACGGTGCCGTTTAGACGGAATGTAAATTTTGAATGATAACCGACCCTTCCACAATAACAAGCTTTCATCAATGCATAATTTTTCGTAAGGATAAAACGATGTTTTTGAAATATGCTTGAAAATATCTAAAATGCTTCTAATTTTATAGAGTCTGTCGTTCGTTTGCGTTCTATTATCTGAGAAATGAAGACACCTCAAAAGAAGAAAAAATCTGTCTTGCGAAAAGAGAACACGGAAGAAAGGCGTTTCTATAATTGGATTTGTGCTCCAATATTTTTTCAACGAGTTTTTTCCCACAAGTCCCATCAATAGGAGTGTAGAAATAAATAAATATATTTCGCCAATGCTAGTAGGAGTCCATTTTTTTAATTTTGAATATGTTGATAAGTTAGCAGACAAAACCGAGGCGTAGTCATTGGTCTCTCTAACAATAATATCCACTATGTCGTCGTTTATAAAACATGTAAAAAAATCAATCTCAGTCGAATTTTCATCGATCGCCAATGATGGTGAGATTCCGCTATTGCTTTCGTCGAAAGGATGGTTGATTGGAACATATTCTGAATCACTCCAATTTCTCATCCCTACTCGAGGTCTTTTCGATGTGGATGGTTCAGTCGGACTGCTTTCATCTTCTTCTTCTTCATCTGATGAGTTTTCATCCGAAGAGGACTGTGCCTGGAACACTGGTAGGTCTTCCACATCATCTAGAACGTCTTCTTCTTCGCTATCGTTTAGATACGCAGTGAGTTCTTCTTCAGTGAAAAAACGGGCCATCGTTACAATTGCAGTAACAACACGAAAAGCAAAATAAAGTATCCAAAACAAATAAACACTTTTGAATAAATTGTCCACTAAAAATACACAAATTTGTCCCTTATAACTATCAACTCTAAACTAAAACGCACTAAAAACGTATGTAGGTACTAAAAACTAACTAAATTTGTCTTTTACTATGATAAACTACACTTATATTTACTTTTACTAATAGCTATGAATTATACACTAAAAAGGATAAAAATATAAAACTATGCACTAAAATTGTCTTTGATATAATATATGTATGTCGAATTGTCCATAAAATTGTTCGCCCACACTAAATAACTTTTTTTTATTTAGATAAACACTTGGATTGGATTGGATGAGAAACAAACTGAAAAAAAAAAACAAATAAATAAATTAGAATGCTATACTTCAAAAAATAAGTCAATACTAAAAAGTGTAGAAGTGGAATATAATAATTGTAGTATTACGTACCAGATAATAATATATTTTGAATATATCGCCTTATCAACATCGAAAAAGTCCAGAAGTAACACAGAAGGTAACAAAAGCTTCACAAAACACTCCACAAAATAATAACACCCGTAGCGCTCGAATACACCCAGCGAAATGGTTTGCAACCGCGTATGACTGTTATGTATTTCTAGCGGCGGTCACGTGACATTTTAAATAGGTGATATATAAGGTCTAAACACGCCTATTTTTGATTTTTTTCCTTGTGATTGGTTAAGTATATCCGACAGATTGGACCAATGAAGAAATTGACGAATTTGGCGGGAATAGCAACATATTACTAGATCAAACGCACCGGTGCGTTGGTACTCTAGTTCTCATATTTTTTCTTGCACGCACCGGTGCGTTGGTACTCCTTTACAGGTTAAGTGATGAGGTAGGATGTACCCATCCTGTATGTTTAATTTTTTTAATGACACGAAGGAGACGATCTGCATCTTCATTTTAGGAGTAAGCCCAATGGTTATCACATTTGTGAAAGATATACACTATGATGGTATAGCTTCATATAATATTGGTAGCAATTTTTTTATTGTATAGTGTAATATATACAATAGTTAATCTTATTGCCATAAAGTAATCTCTTCCACCAAACTCAAGAGATTAATATTATTTTACAATATTTAATAATTATTAAGAATAATATAACAAATTAAGATATGAATCTTATATTATGGGTACTAATGTGAGGATATACATATACAATGTATGAAAGGAAGATGAAATATGATAAAATTAAATTATTTCAGTCATTTTTCATGCATACTATAATTATACATGTAGACGTAACAAAAATCATAATTGTTTGGGCAAGGAGTTGAATAACTCATATAATTTGCTGAATGGGAGTTATAATAAATGTACTATAAATTGCCAAATTGCATTCTACGTAGATGTTAAATAGTTTTATATATTTCAAGGAACTAAATAATATTATTATTTGTGGTTTAATGACAATTGTGTATTGCAATAGATGTAGATTTCATTTTAATTTTTTTTTTTGAGATTGTAGACCAAAAGCGTTATGCAATGTTCTTATTTCCTGATAAAACGAACATCTGTTCATATCACAAATATTGTAACGATAGAAAAACTGCAAAAAATATCTTAAAAATATTTTTTTCTTCCTATATTTCCACTTCTACAATTCTCTATTCGTATGATAATAAAATCAGAGCAATAGGAATGTTATGATGAAGGTGACTCCATCAGGGCAGAGACACTAAGAATGAAAGCTGGTTCTGTTCTGTGCTTCGGGTAAAAGCCTTGAGGGCTAATTATTTTGGATTTTAATAATGAATATTACAGCTGTATGATTATGAAGAATTAGTAGCAAAATAAGGATGTGAAAAGAATTATATAATCATCTCATTTAGCTATAAAACACTCCTCTCGAGATCACAGGACAGAAACCAGTCTCCTCCATTCAGAAGGTCTCTGCATCAATTAAGTCACCTCTTCCCACAGTATTTCTAGGGCTCTGATGTCATTGTCATTGTCATACGAACAATGAGTTTTGAAAGAGAGACATCCGGGCCACTGAAACCCTTGTGGACGAAGGAACAGTGCTCTTTTTGGTCATATAATAAATACCTATAATTAAAATTATTTAAACAATTACTTATTAGGATAAGAGCCTATAGATGCTGATAGTAAGAAACATATGTTCACATAATATTTTCAATATTACCAACAGATAAGATAAAACTAAATATTTTGATAATTCATAATGATACAATGACATTCCTAAGAAACTCCACTGATATACATTTATATTAAGATTGATTATACCAAGGTATTCACATAATCTTAAAAACATATTTTAAATTGCAATCTCCTTCTCTTTTTCTCCTTTAACGCTGCTGCTACTATCAGAAGTACAGAATATAAAAAACAAGATTCTAACAACAATGATGTCACATCTTCCTTGACAACCTGTATCAACTACACATTCACCAACCATACACCAAGATACACATTTTTGAAGGTGTAAATGAGTTATTCAGGCATTGCTTCCTTGCATCGTGCATATTAGGAACATCGTTGGTTTTTCTAGACAATAGATCAAAGGGATACCTACATCCATCACCTTCACTCTCTACATCTATCTTATTTGCGCAGTTGATAATCTCCACTCCAATATTTGTCTCTTACGGGGAATATGTAGTTGAGAAGTGGAATTTTGATATTGTTGTCATAGTAACTAAGCCTTGAGAAAGAGGGTCTTGCAATTTTTAATAGCAATTCAAAATACTATTTATGAAATTTCAAACTATTTATTTATTTTTGTGGAACATAAGTTTGAAAATTATCCAATCTACTTTTTGCATACTTAATCTGATACATTAACAATTTCAGAAATATTTGCACATTTAAATAATAATGGGGAAGTATAACAAAAGTAGAAAATGGCATCCCCACAAGCACATACAATATCACACTCATATCTGAGAGTTACAAACATTATTGAACGAGGTCACCTATTTGATATTGAATTCTATAAATTAACGAATTATGCTCTCTGTACTCCCGAGAGGAATGTTAAGCGAAATAATAGTGATAAAGATAACTAGACGTGAAGAAAAAAAAACAAAATACCAATATGATTTTACAAAGGTCCACTAAATGTGTTCTGCAGGGTGCACCCGAGGGCAGAATACCATTAAGTAGACCAAGGCAAAGGCTATTGGATAACTTAAATTGAGATTCAGTCACATCTATAATGTAACATTAGATCTACTGATTATACAAAAATCACTTTTTTTACATATTTAGTCATAATGTTTTGTGATACATCACTAGTTTCATAAAAACATCATTTCCTTCTACATATTCTAAACTAAAGAATTATGTGGTTGAAATATCGCTTAGCTATATTCTATAATATATTTTTGCTAAACTGCTGTTTTGGAGTAGAAATATGTGTGATTTGTGGTTCGTAAAAGCCTGCAGATATTTAAATAAGTTTCAAGTCTTACTAAAGATGAGGGATAAGATTCAGGAATATAAACATATGCTAGTTACCTATTTTGTAATTGTGCAACAAAGTTAGTGTCGATGTAAAAGTTAATATACATACATAATCTGAAATATTATCACCTAGTATTGTGCAACATATCTGCATGATTCTAAATATTTGTGTTTCTATATTTCATTGTATTTATTTAAAATATTATATTGTATTCAGTGATAATACAGTTCTGTTTGAATATATTTTATCTGTATTAAGATATGTGACACAACAAATACATTTGACAGCTGGTCAGATATTCAATAACAAAACTCAAGTGTATTTATTTATAATGTAATGTCAAACTCACCATTAGAACTTTTCAGGTCTCTGTGTAGGACTGAGATGGGAGCGTCGCAGTGCAAGTAGTACATGCCTTGGGCTATCTGAATAGCCCAATCCACCAAAACATGGGGTCGCACTTTACGCCCTGCCAGTACTTTGTTAAGGGGACCTCCTCGAGCATACTCCATTACAAGGCACAGGTTGGGCGCTTCCAGGCACACGCCACGTAATGACACTATATTCACATGTTTTAACACCCAAAACAACTTTGCTTCCTGTAGAACATTCTCCTTGGTGACTTCTACATCTTCGTTGGGATCTTCCCTCGCAGCTTTCACCGCTACTACTTCATTGTTCCAGAAGCCTCTGTGCACTTTGCCAAAGCCTCCCACCCCTATTACTTCTTGAAGCTCCAGCTCGGAGAAGCTTATTCTGGGAGGGTATATGACATTGTCCAGTGGGTCCCCCAGGGCGACGAAGTTGGCTGGAAAGATGCCAACCTCGTCCCCAACTTTACCTGTCCACCATCCTTCATCCCCAGATATTTTGGTATCATGGGAGAGCACTTCCACCACCTCTCCTCTCGTCAGTGACAGTTCGTCCTCTTTCTGGGCGACATAGTCGTACACGGCCGTCCATAGTGTGCCCCTGAGCTCGGTATGGGCCTGAGAATGTCCGTGTGTTTGGGAATGTTGTTGCACTTGTGCCCGCAGAGAGTTCGGCCCCGAGCCGCCCACGTCTCCGTTGCGAGACGGTTCCATGGACCTCGCAGAGTGCCCCAACAGCGGAGGCATCCGCGTGGCCCCGCTGTGTCTCTCCTCCTAGAGGGGCCCAACGCAGCCCATCCTCGTCCAACTACAATATCAATGATGCTATTTCCACTCACAGCACAGACACTAACCAAACCACTGGACACTTTCACGTTACCAGACACACACAACACAACATACACACAACAGAAACACCACCTTTATGTTTGTGTATATGCACGCTTTGTACAATTTATGTATCTTATACTATGTGCTACACCCTGTTTGCACTTTATTGACTACTGCTACACAATAACACGACACTACTCTTAACTACGACAAGATAAAATAAGGCATTTTCTTTCATTTGGCGACGATCGCCTAATTAAACCGCCATCTTTAAACCACACATTGATCATGACTGTGTTGCCATATCGATACGTTCACTTTCCCGAAATAATGACAGCCAATGTCAAAAAAGTTTTAATATTTGTGCCGAGTTTATTTCAAACCCAGATTCACCTTTAATAAAAAAAATACTTTGAATTTAATAGTTCAGTATGATTTTATCTGAAATGTCTTACATGCTTTTTTTAAATTATGCATATAATAATCTCGCCACTGCACATCGTCCTAGTTTTTAAAAAAATGTATTATTTTGTTAACACTGTAATGTAATGATGATGTGCAAAAAGAATAAATAAATAAATAATATCATCGGTATATTTTATTAATTCTTAGTGGTACTTTGATTAAGTTACTGCTACTGCTACACCATCATGGCACATCCTACAAGTAGGGTAGCCATTGGATCAACGGTATGTAATTAACATGCGGATTTCCTCTCCGTGCCAAAAATGCCATTCAGAATGGACGGCATGCCTCATCGCTGAATTGTTGATATGTTTACCTTGTGAGTCATTCAGCCTCGTTACTATGAGTGATCACTTATGATTAATTATCGAAAGTGAAAAGTGTGACCTGACATCCACAGTTGTCACTGGGATGATAGATGAAAGTGATTGTTGAAAGCTTTCACTGAAACGGCGACAAACAAGATATTTTCAATTATTTGTCCCTATGGTACATAAATTAATACCGAATGTCAGAATCACAAACAAGACGATCGCGTTGTTGTACAATTAAGATTTTTTTAAACAATTAATACCCCTTGCCAGTTTGCCACAGACACCTTGATTAGTATTAACCAAAAACCAAACAGTGAAATCACAGAGTGAAAAGTGTCAACATGCATGTTCGGTTTTAATGAATAGCTTCGGTTCTTTCATTTTATATGATCATCCAGAGCAAAATATTATAATTCAGAAAAAAACTCAATGGAGGGGGTAAAAATTATACACATTATACAAAATAATGCCATTTTATTTAAACTGATTATACCCATATACAAGACATCGTCAATAGGCCCCGCAAGGAGGGCACGTGCGCCCCCCGCTCCCCCCCATCTATATCTGCCAGTGGCAGACTGCCACTCCTTTTAGGGGGGGGGGGATAGATGTTTTAATGAATGCTATTATACATTTTCCACACTTTAGTACCAAATTTCATACAACTTAATTCAAACAATACATAGATGCTAGCGCTATATACGTTCGTACATGGGAGCCAAAAAATTATATTTTGATAAAATAATGATTTCATTTTTTTTCAAATTGGGCAAAAACAATGATGTACCTACACTGTGCTCAGTTATAAATTCGCGGTTGAGATAAAAAAAAATATAGATACATTATACAATTTGTGATTTTGTGTACCTACATATTGTACGCATTTAATTAAATTTATGCTAAAAACTTTCATCTTGAAATGCAACCAAATTATTTCAATACAACACCAAAAATACGCTATGTATGAGAGTTAGTAAAAATCAATATGAACTGTCACGTATTACTATTCACCAAGTAAATATTATATTTTATGACTAAATTAATAATAACCACTACTGTTATCCCGTCACGGCATATCTCATAAGTCGGATAGCCAGCAGACCAGTCGTATGCAAAAACATGGTAAGCTATCCTCTCCGTGGTAAAAAAAAAATATAAGACATTCAGGACAGGTGGCAAGCCTTATTGCCAAATTTAAGATGTAAAATGTCTTTATATTTTAAAAACTTTTGGAAAACAATGGGAAACCATTTTTATGCTGGGTGCTTTACGAAAATATGCAGCTTTTACTTCATAATTGTTATTGAAGTTATTCACTTTATTTACGAGAAAAAATAACGGGAGTGAGTGATCTCAAGTAACAATTCGCAGTAATGAAAACTATTATAGGGAAGATGTAAAAGATAAGGAAGTGGCGCTCGATCATTTCCGTCTACCTCACGAGGGATGCGGCGTGATGGTATGTATGTATGTAGATGTTATAAAAATGGTTGCGACTTCTAGTTACATGTTGTTCAACATTCTCCCGCATTAAGAAAGGATTTTTATATATGGCAAGACCAATATTTACGTTCTATTTTTAGTTAAATAAATTTACGATAGATGTCACTAGCTTTATGGGTGAGAGCCATCTGTGGAATGACATTTAAAACATTTTCTTTTCTTACTAGTAAAATTGTTAAATATACAAATTTCATGAAAAAATGTAAGGTCAAATATCCTAAATGTTATTGAAATTATTTTTTTTATGAATCAATGGAAAATTATCTAGTTTAAAATGTAATTTAGTTTCACGATCATTTAAAAAAATACTAAATTATTTAAATACGATAAACTTGGCCGCCTCGGTACCTCGGTCCCATGGTGTAATGGTTAGCACTCTGGACTTTGAATCCAGCGATCCGAGTTCAAATCTCGGTGGGACCTATCGTGGAAAATATTTTCCTTCTCTTTTTTTATTTTTATTGATACACGGAAAACTCTTAATTTTTCATTTCAATATACTATACAATATACTCAAATCGATTTTTTAATGTCACAAATGTTCATGGAAAAACTTCGTTGAATAAAATCTGTGCAGAATATTTTTCATTTATTGGGTTTATAGATACCTGATTGATATGACTATATTCCTAGTATAGTTTGGAAGGTAAATTGGATGTCCTAGAGTGTTTTGTAGCATAGGTTTATGATAAGAAAATTGTGCAAGGTACGGAGTGGCCCAGAGTAGCGAGGTAAGAGTTGTGTTGAGATGTTATTAGATGAGAGTAAGAGAGTTGATAGTAGAGTGTTGGTAGTGTTGGTTGGTTGGTCTACTAGAGAGGGATGCTGCGAGCATTATTGATCGCCAGGCGCAAGAGGGTTTGGTCTCACAGACTCATATACATACGTAAGCCACGCGGGCGCGCGCTGTTTCTCAGTCAGATATTCTTAAGCCTAATAATACATTTTCATTTGCTTCACTTTATAATAAAATATAACCAACAATATAATTAAAATGTGATAAAATATAGAGCTTAAAACAATTCTTAATTTATTTAATCGATAATATCTAGTCATTTTATAAATATAGCGTGTAAAATTGTGTGTTGTAACATGTTCGTTATGTGAAATTGTGTGTGTGTTTTTTTTTCTACGTTACCACTAAGATTCATCTCTTTAGCAGCTCCGCTTTTCTCAATACAAAATCAATCAGCATAATATTATTATTATGTATTGTATTTAATTCACAAGTCTCGTGTTATTACTGTATATTATGAAAATGCATCATTACACTTGTACGAGGCGTGAAGAGAGAGTTCTAATTATTCCGAATAACAACCGCACATCACTGGCCTTTGATAAAATCATCAGGAAATCTAAAAGCAAGAATGGTTCACTCGAACATAGTCGGTGTAGCGGGTAACTCTTCACTATGTTACATTGGTTCTTGCACCCTTCAAACAACACCAAATAATATCGGAGCATCTACAACACATACTCCTACTCTTACATATTATTACATTCATCTCATCGTAACTCTTACAACTGTCTAAATGTGACTGGGTTATCATAAAAAAAAACATGACTCAATCAAGTGATGGACTGCATTCAGTGCTTAAGTGGTGTTGGAGATATCGCTAGAGATGGATATCGCCAGGAAAGAAAAATGGAAAACTCAAAAATTGTACTACCAATAATAATAGTTTGCCGATAAATAAATAGAAAAATCAACCAACGATGTCGTGAAGTGTTTAAGTATAACATAATATATTATAATTAATAAATTTCAAGTATATTACTCGCGTTTATTATAATAATAATATTTATGATAGTACATAGCTTAGTAGCACATAAATAAATTTTTGAATTATTTCGTATTTTGATTGGTGAATTGTGTCCTTGTGAAAAAATGAATAATTCAACGCCAAATTTGAACCCCACGGTTCAGTGCAAGTCTACCGGGAAGGTAGTCGAGCTGAAGGGATATGTTATCATTCTTGTGGAGACCAAAGAGAAGAAGATCAAGTTGTATGGTAAGCAAAACCTCAAATATTTTCATACCTTTCAAAACAATTAAGTAGCCACTTCCCTCCCATTGTCTTGAAATTGTTCACTGTAAAGTTTTCGATTTGCTAATGAAACTTAGGATTTTTTAACAAAATTAAATAAAATGGTTCAAAAGTAGATAATTCTCAAACGAAATTATAGCTTTCAAACATTAGAGCTTTCTGTTGTATATAGATCGGCACAATGACATAAGTATACTTACCTACTGAATATTAGGTGCGTTTCTGTAGCTTTGTACAAACTATAGGTAGGTACACCTACCTACTTATTCATTAAGAGGGATGGTTTCAAACTGTCAAATAACAAATAGGATTTTTCAATGAAGTTCGTGAAAATTAGGATGTAGGTAATTCATTATCATTGTAAATAAAATGTTGCACTGTGCATAATATTCTTCTATACTTATACTAACCTGCCTATTGAGAGATTGCAAAGTGTGTAGGTAAATAATATTCACGTATTTGTCTTGTTTACAAATGTTCAGCGATGAGGTTTGCCACCCATCCTGAATGTCTTGATTTTATATTGGCAAGGAGAAGACAGTTTGCATGTTCATTATATGCAACTGGTCTGCTGGCTACCCCATTTGCGGGATATGCCGTGATGGTATAGTAGTAGTACAAAAATTTAAGTTTTATTTAAAGTTTTCGAGTCTTGTAAAAGGCAGGTGTTCGTACAACCTCAAGTATAAAATAATTAACGTATACGATATAGCGATGAGGCATGCCACTCATCTTTAATGTCTTATTTTTTACAGTTGTTATTTAGTTGTTATCAGTTACTGTATTGACAGCAGTTACTGATTCCGTAATGGCAAAGATATATGCAGTTAGCCCGCTGGCTACCCCACTTGTGAGAGCAAAAGATTCGTGGTTCGAATATTTCTTACAACCAATTCTCCTTAATGACAGGTTGAGTTGATTGAAAACTCAATGCCGTGGAAATACAAGTAAATAAATAAAATATAACGTTCTCGAAGAATGTTTTTTGTTGGCAAGGAGTGGACAGTTTGCATGTTTATTACATGCAGTTGCTCTGCTGGCTACCCCACTTCAGGGATTACAGAACACTACAGTATATAGTATCTATTTATTTCTTCCCTTCCCTTTTTGCACCAAATTTCTTTGGTGTGTGGCCGCTAAATCTAGAGTGCTCCCTCGGGGCAGCATTTCTCGCTTTAATGCGACATTAAATCCTGTTTGTGCATGTGTGTGTCGTTATGGAGATATATATCTCCAGGTACGGCACGAGGTATGTGGCGGGCGCTGCCCTTAAAAAAAAAAAAGTATCTATTTATATTAGTAGCTATTTACATTATTTTATGATTGTGTCAAAAACACAATTTCATTTAGTTTTCGAGATTCACACTCTATTCTCTTCTGTGTTCTGTCTAATTTTGTGACCAACCCATCAACATTATTTTTACTTTGACGATTTGCCATCTATTTTTTTATAATTGTATAGATATTTTGTTAACATCTTTCACATCAAATCTATAAATGTTTCTAGGACATCGCGTCTGCATTAAAATGATATCGAAATGGACATAGTGAAAATAGAGAAAATTAGTTTTTAAAATTAAAATGGTTATTTCTATTTCCCCAGGGTCTCCTGCTGAAAAGGATAATTTGGAGGTTGCGGATGAGATTCTCGATGTCAATGAGACCATCATGGACGACATGACGAGGGCGGATGTCATCAGGCACATACACGAGGTAAATATTACAAACCATCAATTACTTCCTACAAATAATTCAGAGTCGACCCATTGTCAGTAATGGCATGGCTATGGCACGAACATGGCTTAAATGCTAGTGCACAACATCATTCTGGTACTGTCACTTACGTATGCAAACGAGACATGGACGTGGCTAAAGAAGGGCGAAAGTGGAATAAATGCAGTGAAGATGCCATCGTTGAGAAGAATGGTTTGTAAAACGCTGCGTGATAGAGTGAAGAATGAGGATATTAGAAGAATGAGCGGATTCAAGAAGAGTGAATGCGCGTGAATAAACTACGGTGGTTTGGACATGTTTTATTTTTATTTTATTTTATAGAGACACTCACAGAAAACTGACAACACAATACATAAATTACAAACATACAACAAGATCTGGCCAGTTCCCCAATTAGGAGCGTCTACAGCATGCACAAAGAGAGAATTCAATTAAAGCGTAATTCATAATGCCACGATAATGATAATCTCTATGTATGTAGATATAATCCTGCTAATGCACATCATCGCATGTTGAACGAATGAACGAGGTAAGAATGACAAAGAGGATATACCTGTCTGAAAGAAAGGGTGTGAGGAAGCGCGGGCGACCGAGAACCACGTGGCTTGATCACGTGAATCAAATTCTCAAGGGCTACCGCGTGTTGAGTAAGAGGAACCGACGTGCGTGTATGAGAAACTGTATGAATGTGGAGGAAGCGAAGGAAGTGTGTAAAGATAGATCTGTTTGGCGTTCCGTTCTCTCTGCCTACCCCACTTTGGGACACGGCGTAAGGGTATAGTATAGTAAATAATTCAGGCTAAAAAAATGCAGCAACTTAATATTAGCTGCAGGAATTTCAAAATAAAATCTTTAAATATAGGGCACTCATCCAGCATAACTATTATACAGTAAAAAGTAGTTATATGTAAAATAACATTATTATACAACAAAGAATAACAATAAATAACAAATGTACGTTTATATAATACTTTTCATCATGTCGGCTACAGGGGACGCACTGAAATCTTCAAGAAATGATTTTCAAAAATTAGATTAACTGGTAAATTTATACATCAAAATCAATAATCTATTTCAGTAAGTGAATTTTCATAAAAAGAACAATTTAGAATATGCTGGCATTTTGAACCCGTGTTTAGTTGAACCTAGCCGTTTGGATATCTGGATAGATGAAATTTTCCCGGAATTAGACTTTCAAATATTTGTGTGACAATGACTGATCATATGGACACTTGTTTGGTTGCATAATGCTGAGAAGTGTTAAGGGAAAAAATACGACTAAATTAATTAAATCTGTTTTGAACCGATTATAGGAAATGTAAGTATAAAATTTGTGTCTTGTTTGTGTATGCGATATACCAATACACAATAAAATCGACCAGTAGGCCTAGTCAAAACACATTTAAGCGTTATGTTTTCGTTTCGTTTTCGTTCAAACGTTAACGACGTTGCGAGTACGTGTCAATTTTCGTAGCTACTTGTGTATTTTAGCTACGAAAATTGATGCGTTCTCGCAACCTCGTCTTGTTTGAACGAAAACGAAACGAAAACGTAACGCTTAAATGTGTTTTGACTAGGCCCAATGATGCTTCATCGCCACCAAGCGGCCAGTTACATCACAATTTTTTTTTATTACTAATTTTTAAAATGTCACCTTTCGGAAGCCATATCATTATAACTTTCCAAAACAAAAACATAGTTTGCCTAATCATTAACACTATTATTATAGTTAAGCTTCTTAGGACTTAAAAGTACAGACGGAAACGTGATTTTATAAGAAATATAAGTCACGCAGAAAATGCGATCAAGCTATATTTACATGAGGTATTAGTTTTCTAAGATTAGACGTTGTGGTGTTTGCGAGAAGTGTGAATAATCTACTCCAACTCTAAAGTGGTTGAAACTCAGCGATTTCCCTCCATGTATTGAATTTACTCATGTGCTTAGAGAATGTCTTATTAGTGCCATAAAAAGGATTTTTGAAAGAAATCACTAAATTATAAAGAGAGGTTGTCATCACGTCAACTGTCTCCGGAATAATTTTGGGGAGGATTTTGTCGGGGATAGCCCTTCAGGCGAACCTTGAGCCCTTCCTTGAGAAGAATTTGCATGAAGAGTATGGATGACATGGGAATTGACATTCCTGCAACATCCATGGGTGAGGGAGGGTCCAACCCTTAATGTGTGTCTCCGGAATAGTTTAAATTTTCCTCTCTTTTCCGCAAGCTTTTGAGTATCCAGTAAAAATCATTTGCTAGCGGTTTATTATCATAAAATAATTCTTCCCTTCATCTTGAATATCTGTTTTTATTTAATGTATGTTTTTTATACATAGTTAGTTCACTGGCTACCCCACTGGGAATGTTATTGTACAGGCAAATAAAAAATGTATTAAAATTATAAATAATTACTACCACTACTTCCTTGACAAAATGTTTAAATAGAAAATCTTCGATATTTAAAAAAATGTTTAGCGTAATGCGAGAATGCAACCACTATAACAGTACTGTTCTTTGTAAAGTAAAGAAATAGGAGTTGGTGTATCTGTCGCAGTCGTTTTGAAGAATCCGTCCGTTTACAAACGGCGTCGTCTTTTTGCAAACGGCAGGCATATTACAAAATGACGAAAGTATAATATTCAGGCAAATTACAATACGTCTAGGCGTTTTACAATCTGACTAGTCAAATTGAAGAATTTTAGTTCCATTTCTCACCGTCTCATGGCGTTGCGCATCAAAACTAAAACTTACACGCATTCGTGTATAAGATTGCGCGGGAGATAGTCCCTTTAGTAACCACACCCTGCCGAACGAAAACCATATGTAGATATGAAAGTTATATGAGATACCTATTATAATAAATAAAATAAGTTAGTGTAAATGCTGGTTAATCAGAAAAAAATGTGAAATATCATGTCAATTCATTAGTAATATTTCTGGTAAATTAAAAGTCATCAGATAATTTATTATTGTACCTACTGCTATTATACCATCAAGACATATCTCCCTAGTAGGGAAGCCAGCAGACCACCCGCATGTAATAAACGTGCAAGACGTCTTTTCTGTGCCACCAAAAAATTAAGTAATTCAGGATGTGCTGTTCTCTGCATTTTGATTGTATATTGTGTTTCAAATAATAATATTTGGGTTTTATGAGTTAGTTGGAAGATATCGCGCTTCTGCGATAAACTTGCCCATTGCACAAAATTTATTTGTCTAGTTTAAATTATTTATTTTCTCCTTGTATACTATTTTTGTGCAGTAAATTTTTTTATTGTTATATTTTTATGTAAAATTGCTTGTAATCAATGCAGAGTAAAGAATAAATAATCAAAATATGGGTGGTAAACTTCATCGCTGAATTTAAGATGTAAAATAAAGTAAGGACGCTCTTGCCTTTGAGTCACGAGGTCCCGGGTTCGATTCCCAGCCAGGGCAAAGTGAAGAATGACCTTTTTCAAATGGTCCTGGATCTGGGTGTTACATGTATATTTGTGTAGTGCATTGTATATGTGTGTATCGTCGCGTTAGTACCCATAATACAAGATTAATATTAGTTTGGGACTAGCTCGATCTGTGTGAATTTTCTATTATGTATGTTTGCCTATTTAAAAAAATATGATCTGTACAACTGCCTTTTACAGGACACTGAAAATTTACTGAAAAGAGTGGGAGACTTATTTATTGCTGGATGCTCTACGGAATATTGTTGTATTAATTTAAAAAATCATTGTCAAAAGGGTTGATTCATTTTTATTTTTAATTAAATTCATAAATTAACTCTCTAGCTTATTACCACCTTACAAAAATATACCACTATTATTGGATACAAATAATTATTTATACCGAAATATTTGGTAATATATAAATTTTCATCAATATACATTTAAGGGTTGTCTAAACTATTACAAGACGACTTTAATTTTTTGCTCCTGAATATGGCATAATTTTGTTAGTATCCTTTTTGGTGCAATTGCAAAAAGATTTATTGTTTTTAACAATTCATATAAAAATATTATGTACCCAATTACTATCTGTGTACCTTAAGACTTGCGAACACAAAGCTTTATGGATTGTAAAAATAAATAAAAAATCGTTATTGAAATACCTACCACTGAGATAAAAAGACAATGAAGACAATAAATATAAAGACCTAACTTAAAACAAAGAAATGAAACAAATGTATAATTGTTAATGCGGAAGAAGGGATATTTTTTTACTATAGTTTACAAAAAAAACTGTTTTGTGGTTACGCAATTTAGCATCCACCAAAAAAATAGTACATCTATTGTAAAAATGTAAACCTATGTATTATTAAAAAAAATATGCTTTAGTTTTTTTTGTAAAACAGAAGAATAGTGTACTGTTATTATTGTCTTATAGTTTAAAATCGTTTTTATTATTATCGAATTATTTATTTATCCATTATTTCTGTGCATTCATTACAATACAAATCATTTTAAAGAGAAATGCATTCTTAAATACAATAAATATAAAGAAGGCAAATTTCTTCTTCTCTTCTAAATAACCCAAAAATAAATAAATTATATATTACTTATTATATTATTTTAAAATACCTACTATCGGTGCGGCATTAAGTGAAAAATAGATGATATACTGTATTATATTATAAAATAGAACCATTATTTTACGATCTCCCACGCAACCCCATATATAAATGTTTTGATACACAACACCATGATACGGCGAGAAAGAACCAAAATATTACAATTTGACTAGTCGTTTTGTAATATGCCGGAATGCACGTTCGTCATTTTATAATACGCCTGCCGTTTGTAAAACGACGACGCCGTTTGTAAACGGACGGATTCTTCAAAACGACTGCGACATATCAATAAAATTTATCATTAATTGGTGTACGTAATTATAGTATGATAATACAACGAGGTGTCATTTGGTTATAATCAAACTATTTCGACAGATTATAAGTTAGTTAAATATAAAATTTACAAAAAAAATTAACACTCTCACTACCAAATTAAATTGAAGAGCTTTGGAATAATTCCTTATATATTATGTACAATGAATAAGCAAAAAAAAAATATGATTTTTGGTGAAAGAATTTTGTAACTACCGCTTACCGTTTTTAAGGGAAGCGCATTTGTTTGTACAAGGATATCGGCAGTTTAAGGACGCGTTACAAACTCTATGAAGTTGTTACTTATATTATTTTATTCACAAACATCATTACCAAAATATACAAAATAAAATATGGAAAATATGGACGCGTGAAATGATAGCACCTATTTCAATTTTCTAATCAAAGGTCGTAAATGTGGAAATAGTGGGCAAAAAAATAAAATAAAAGTTCGGGAATAAACTACACATGAAATAAGTGACTTCATCAGAAAAATTCTTATTCCACTTTATAAAACCAAGCTTTCTAAATAATTTCCACATAAAATATAAATTCTTTTGTAACCAGGCGATTTTTTAAAAATTAAATTCTTCGTATTCCCGTACGGGCACAAGTTTATTTATAAATATTATTTTTTCTGTTTCAGTGCATACAATCCTGTATGGTGAAGTTAAGAATCAAGAGACGGAGTGATATGAGACTGGGTAAGTTTATTGTTTATATAAGTAATAATATTAATTGTGTTTATATCTAAAATAAATTATGGTATTTCATTCAAATGATTACAAAAGATAAAACAAAAATAAAAATTTATGTACATCATACAAAACTTATGACTACGCATACTTTACTAAACGTCATATGTCAATAAAGCAAAGACAACACGCCTAATGTAATTCTGAGTTAAATTTTTTGTACGTATCAACTGAATTTGCATCCACATAATACGAGGAGATAAGTTTTCATTTGTTTGTAATCATTCGTGGCTAGATATGGAATTCAGTCTTATGCTGGGACCTGGGAAATATTTACCTGTCCACATAAAAAGTGAATTATTGTCCACTCTGCAATTTAAATGTAAATCAATGCACATAATGCGCCCTTGAAGTGGATTATGGGCCCTTGAAGTGGATTTATTTCACAAAACGGCGCATTATAAATTGTCTATTATTATTATTATTATAATAATTATGTAAGCTTTCGATTTTTTGTGAAATTAATTTTTATTTCTCTACTATTAATTAATTATTTTTTTACGAAAATACGTCAATCATCAGCCAACATGACCGGGAACATAGACACGTCAGTGAATGCGCAAGATGAAAAGTGCGAACAGACGTTTTCGCTTTCGATGAATAGCTTCGGTCCTTTCACTTTGAATGATCATCCAAAGTGAAACAATATGAATGTCTTTTTATCTTAGTTTGTCCAGGTTTAGAAACATCGGTTTTCCTGAAAATCGAGGTAAAAATTTCAGGAAACTATAAGCTATATGTAATTACTCTTTAGTTGTTTCTAGTTATTTTTAACGTGTTCTCATTATTTCATAACCTATTGATAATAAAAAATAAAACATGTTCTTTTTTCACAAATACCTATCCGAAAGTCTATTAGAAAATCGTGTAAATTTTCCGAAATATCGTTTGATTTCTGAAAAACAGGAAAGAATGATCTCCACTTTTTGAGGGCTTATTAGAAATGGGTGTTTTGAAGTTTTTTAAGATAACACGCAAGTCCGTAAACATACCTACATAAAAATTAATAATTACATATTTAACATAACGCATTATTGGTGCGGGTGAATTGCTTTACCATATCAATATGATGCATTAGTAATTATTCGCGGAGAAAATTCGCAACGAGAGTTTAATAAACCAATTATTATTTATTCAATACTAGTTGACCCAGCGAACTTCGTACCGCCTAACAATCAATGAGTGATTAATATGATTTTTAATCTCTTTACAAACTCCCGGGGTTCCTAAACATTCTTTCTCATAGACTACTTTCAAAAATTTGCTGATTTCGGTGGACCACCTGTATTTCTACCCTCCCCCCGTCGGTAAATTTTCGAAATGGTATAGGAATTTGAAATAATTCAAAACCTCCTCGGTTTTCTTACAGAGTATTTTCTCACAGTACCTTTTTCTATTATGTAACGGGTATTGTTACTTTAAAAATATTTCGCGTTTAAAATTCTACCTCCCCCGTGGCCGAATTTTCAAAATGCTATAGGAATTTAAAATGTTTCAAAAACTCCTCGGTTTTCTTAAAGAATATTATTTTCTCACAGTACCTTATTCTACAATGTACCGGGTATTTTTACCGACTATTGTTTATGTCAATATCTGGTGCTTTTACCGAATATCCGATACTTTAACTACGGATTTGTGGACCCCCACTTACGACTCGTGCACGCCATCCTAGACCCCCGTCGAGTTTCCCGTGGATCTCTGGGAATCCAACTGGACCACTTTGGGAATCACTGGTACAGTGTAAAAAAATAAAATTCATTTATGTTGAACAATTATATTTAACTCAGATTTGTTTATAAATTATCTGCTGTACGTAATATAATATGTAGGTACCTACCTACTAATTTATTTTTTTAAGTTGATAACTACTCATTCATTTTAAATTTATAAAAATTCTTTCCATGATTTTTTCAATATTGAAATTTCAGAACCACAGATGTTTAATTTTATGGATAACGATTCTAATTTGAAAATGTATACAAAAAATGTTCTATAAATAGGCCAATCTATGAAAAAACTTCATCTTTGATTTTGTATAATTATCCATGTAGTTTGTGACAGCTGAAGTATCATACAAACGGCATTTTCATACAAAAATACAATCCAAATTTCCAACTATTCCGTTTGATTTTCCAAAAAATTTCTTTTATATAAACAGAGTCCTGATAATTACGAACATAACAAAAAAACAATTAGCCAAGTTGGTTCAGCCGTTCTCAAGTTATGGAATGACATACATGGTCAATCGATTTTTATTTATAAGATTTGTGTACCTACATAGCTATCATAATCAAGGTAAATGTATTGTATATATTCATCATATTATAATGCAAATTAATACTTACGATGCCATGAATTTTATATAATTTTGCGTACATATTATATTTTAGTTATTTCATTTGTGTTTGTGCCAATTGTGCCTATATCTGATACACGTAGACACATTCAAAGGTTAAGTATTGGTGGAACTAATGTCCCCTTTTTCTAACTATTAGTCATTAAGCAAAATGCAAATGGCAAAATCACTTAAATCAAATCCTACAGGACGTGTTGAGCACATTGAACAGGAGAGCATGCATGAGGAATTGTATGACAGTGACGGAAGCGAAAGATGTATGCAAGGATAGAAGGAAGTGACGCTCGATCCTTTCTGCCTACCCCGCGAGGGAAGCGGCGTGATGGTATATATGTATGTATGTATGTAGTCATTACGGTAATTTCTTGAAAGCTGCTCTTTAGCAAAAACGATAGAATATTCAATTTTCAACAAATTCGGTAAAAAAAACTCTCAAAACTTGTTGACCCTCCAAACATTATGATTTGATAAAATATGAAAATAATATAATTATTTATTTCATTATGAAAACAGGCATTAATTACCAACGTTTTACATAAAAAAAACTACCCATTCTGAATAATTTATTTTTGTAGTGACGGAAACGACACTGGTGTTTTATTACAAGCGGTTAGTCTGCTGGCAACCTCGCGAGTCAGATATGCCGTGATGGATATATACCTACAGCAGAAATATCTTATGATTTTTTTATGTTTAAGTAGATATATGAAATAGAAGAAAAAGCTTAAATTATTATAATATGCTATTAGTTGACCGGTGGTGGTAAAGTAGTAGTAGTAGTAGTTCTCATTTCTTCCGCTTGCCAACATATTTTATAAGGCTGCTCTGCATGGAATGTCACTGACATTCCTCCACCATCCATCGGACGACCGGCAACCGATAGAACTAGTGACTTCACCTACAACATGCCATAGTCAATAGACTACCATGCATTGCATACTGTATACAGTGTAATATACTGTGGTATAAAACCTCGTAGTACAATACGTATATAATATTATAATATTGCGCTAATTCATACTCTTTCTCTCTGCATAGTGATTCACCTTCTACAACAGGCCTACTTCATCATGCCTTACTATACCTAGTATGTACAATAATTTTATTCCTATATAGTAACTAACAACAATTGTCGCGGGTGCTCAAACTTTTATGAAACAAATACCTCCTGAAATAATTGTTGAAGCAGAGGTCAATGAACTGTATTTTACAAATTATTCTACAATATTTCAGTTTTCATTCCATACAGTAATTCGTACATTAAACTAATGAATGAATGCTAAGCAGAACAGAAATGTAGAAATATTCTCCCAGAATTCAGGTTCCGAAATTAATATAAATACAATAGAAATTAATTGCTGTTCAGTAGGTATATAACATTAATTATATTATTTCTGTTTCATAACTAAATTAAAAAAAAGTTAAAGGCTTATATAGCCGTTCACTGTGTAAATAAATAACAATATTTTTGAACTTTATTGAAGTCTATAATACAATATGTCTATGTACATATAGTGTACTTTTTTATGTTGCTGTATAAACAGCTAAACAAACATTAATGTTTTCCATTGCAGACTTCTGGTAAACGTGGTTAAAATGTATTTTTATTATTGTTATTTGAGATTTTGGAGTGATATGTATTGACATATTTAGTGATAATTGATCTTTCATCAATATTTGCATTTGTGTCACCACAAACTTAACTATCATTTGTATAGTAAATTATCTGTTAAAGGTTGTGGTGATATACCTATTATATTTATTAAAATCAATAGCCTTTCTTTTATTTTCGCCTTACATATTTCGTATTTTACAAGTCTAGTTAAGTTCATGAAAAATGCAATATCTAAAGCAAAAAATAATAAAGAGGACGTTGATTATAATGAATACCGTGGATTATTCTGTAAGTTTTCGAATGTCCTGTAAAAGATGGGTAAAATAACATGTACAAGACACTTCATACCTTTAATTGAGCGATGGGGTATGCCACCCATCCTGAATTATGGTTGGACTTGTAGTTGGTCCGCTGGCTACCCCACTTGTGGCATATGCCGTAATGGTATGAATTAATGAATAGGTAGTATAACACTTATTATCCGATATCTGGAAAATATTTATTAGATGAACATTCAAAATATAATTTTAAATAGATATCTCTTGAAAAATATCTGATACTGCAACATCGAATTTGATGTCTCGGTATCACACGATTATAACTATTTTTTTTACCGTGACATACTTTGAGCAGCACTGTTTCATAGTTGTATGAACAACCACACCGCATTCGGCAGATTTCGTACGACATCGTCAATTTCCGTCAAACCCACGTATTACAGGTAAAAGGCAAACATACCTGTTTCCTTGGTAATATTGTACCATAATAATATTAGCTGTCGCTTTCAACACTGACGTTATGGCCTATCAAAATAAATTAGAGCGAGGGAGATAGTCAAATATTCATAATTCCCGCCTTTTTGTTTAGAACGTCCATCGTGTGTTATTTTATTTTGTTACCTCTTTGGTTTGGATTCAATGGCCGGTTGCCAGTGTAGACCGTGTTGGTTAATTTTTGTTGACTTTTTTTGTATACACGACAAAGACAAAAATAGTTTTTGTGCAATAATACGTTTCGTTAAGTTATAACAAAGTGTTATATTCAAAAATGTATTTAACTATGTTTATGTGAAATTTATGAAAAAAAATACAGTACATAATATTTCAGTTCAGCTTTATAAATAATATTTCATGTCAATAATGTTATTATTATGTATATCTGAATTATGTGAATAATATGTAGATATTTTCACAGCAGTGATTTCATCTTACGTGTTATGTGATTATTATTATAACAGTGATTTTTAATTAGTGTATTATATAAGAAAAGTGTTGGTGTTATTGGGAAAAATCACAACTATTATTCTTATTGGATTTATAAAAATAATTCGCAACAATTGGGATTACCCATTAATAAGCTACTACTTCAATTAAATCGTTACTTTTTTCACTGGTAAGGCTTTGATATTGTTTTAATACCTGCTACTAACACACTATAAACTGTATTGATTTAATTTCGACTAGTATTTAGAACAACTACTACCTACTATTTACCTGTTTATATTTCGTGGAATACTTTTAAATACTAGTTTTCTCCATTAGTTCATTCACTACTTCCACGCAGGTATGTGAATGCATAACTCCATGTACCAAATTCCACATTTAATTGGGAAAAACAAACGTTTTTTTCGTTTTACTTAATACTGTTGAGACTCGGTTTTTATATAATATGTGGAAAACTTATACAGTATACATACTAGAATCAATAAATAAAAAATGTATTTACCATCGTAAAACATTGTTTTTATAGAGATAAAAACAAAAGTAACCATCAACTGTCCAACTTCATAACTCAGCATGTCGAAAATATGGAAAATTTTGATTTAATTGGTCAACTCTTCCAATTCCACGAACAAATAAGTATAAAAAATACACGGTTCCCTCTATCCATTAAATATTTAGTTATGGAAAAAATATATAAAATAAAAATAATGTAGTTATTTTCAATTCTACGAATAAATATTTGGAATTGTTTAACAATTGAACAAAACAACGTATGTCTTTGACAGTGCTATTATTACATAGTATATTTCACTTTCTGTTGTGTTTTTAAAGCATAATGTAAATATACCAAAATTACAAAAATAGCGATTTCTGGAATATATGACATTTCTACTTGTTGAGTTGTGGATCTGGGCAATCGCTGTGTTCTTTATATACGAGAGAAGTCAAATTTTAATTTATATTAATATATTCACACACATCAAGTATCAATAAAAAATCTCTAATATTAATATTATAATTCAGGTCTAGATTTTTCTATGATATTCTGTTAATATTTTTTGTATTGCACGGGAGTTACATTACAGTATGCAAAAAAATGACAATTTCTCAGAGACCATCTGCCTACTCTCGTTAATCGTATTTTAGGACAAATTTTATGAATGAAAATTATGACGAATTTTCGGATTGAAAATTATGCTTAATGAAAGATTATCTAGTCACAATACGATGATCGATAATTAATTCATTATATTGATTCGGACACGTGGACCGAATGAGAACAAACATTCTAACCTGCCACCAGTCCAAGTTAGTCAAATACTTATTTTCACCGGCGCCCTTGAGACTGTCTTAGGACTTTGTAACGGCACCAAAACAAAATCTTCTTATTGATAGAAAGGCAAATAAGTTAATGCAGTATTTGTTTATACAACCATAGAACTACTAGAAACTATGGTAATAGGATTAAGAAATTGTGTAATATCTATCACTTATTTAAGCACATCACAAGTATTATAACGATTCGTCGATATTTTTTGACATCCATGTGTTTGCAATTGTGAGTCATAATATTCTTTTCGATTCTGCGTATTTCAGATGTGACTGTTCTTCATGAATATTAATTAATTCATATAACTTTCATAATATAATTAGCAATGCATATTGTTTATTTATATGATGTCTTTTTGTTGAATGCAATGTCGTGTCTCGTTTTAAGTAATGTTGGTCTAAAAGCAAAACAATATGTGGTTACTGGTTATTATAGAATAAGTTGGTTATTGATATTGCAAAATTTCTTAGTATCTGAAATAAAGTAAATGCTTGAAAAATATTAATTTTAAATTTTATGCAAAACTAATCTCATTTGAATGTATTGTTTCGTTTTTGAAGAATATCAACAACCTTTGTAAATACTACTACTTAACTACCCCTTCACAACGTATCCCACAAGTGGGGTAGCCAGCAGATCAACTGCATGCAATAAACATGCAAGCGGTCCTCTTCTTGCCAACAAACAATTAATATATTCAATAATGGTGGCAAACCTCATCACTGAATTCAAGATCACATGAAATTACACGTCCAGGGCACTACCACATAAGGTGACGTGACGTCTTATATGGAAGTTTCATGTGTTAAATTTCATTCCAGCTCCCTTTTGTATCCAGAAGTGCATCATCATTTGTTATTGTAATACTAAATTTGCATTTTTATAAAAGGAGCTCATTAACACACAACATTCTGTCAAACAGTTTGTAAGCGCCAATAAAAATTTACCCATGAGTATCAAGATGGATTCCAATAAGAAATGCATATGAATTATGTGTTATTTAGAAAACTCTAGTATAAAGAACATTTTCCATAATTAAGACAGTTAAAATATAACATAACACTTGCCCTATGCCCAAAAATGTATTTTGGATAAATGATATTATTATAGAAGGTCTTTGACGTAGGATTCATCAATTAAATCTACCTTTTCTGATTACGGCCGATTACTACATAAATACTCGAATACTTTATTAGAAACCAATGTAACAATGTTTTTGGAGGCACTATTTAATGATGGTTTCTCTTGCATATTAAATTCCTACATCCCCGTTGCCAGATTTTCGAAAAGGTAAAGGAATTTTAAATATTTTATGATCTCCTCAGTTTTGTTAAGGAATATTTTATATATTTGCTTTAATTAGTTTAAAACTTGGACTTAAGAGTGGGGGAATCTACGGCCCTTTGTTCGTCAGTGGTGCCTGGGCGTTCACGTTCTTGTTTCTGTAAGTTCCGGATCGCTCCTTTTGATTCCTCTTTTGAGATGTGCAATCGTGGATCCTGTTTTTTTTTGTGAAAATGTTCGCCGTTGGCTCCAGCTTGTTCCTTCGGTTGCACTTTCACTTCAGGACTTAACATTCCAATCATAAATGAATTTATTGTTACCCATTGAATCATCTACAATGTATTTGTTCCATTATTATCAGTACCTACTGATCGAATAATTTTCACATTCTCAATTTATTACATAAAATTTCGAACATTTAAATTCATTTGATTTGATTTTAATCTTGAGTAAGTGTGACTAACTATTTAAATTTAAATAATCTTAGATCTGTAATGAAATTGCTCTTTTTAGTTCTGAGTTCTAAGAGTGGCTACATTCCTGGTTTGTTTGTTAATAATGTTTGTCTGTATAATGTTGTTGAATTTGACTGTCTGCGCCTTAAGGCTCTACGGGACCCCCGCTCCCTCCCGCTCCTAGTAAATTTCGCTGTCTTTCAGCTACTGAAATACGCATAACTTTCATTCAATATTCATGAAAAAAATATATAATATAGATCAATCTTTTATTTCGAAGTCTAGTTGTAGACATTTTTTAAAAGTGTTACCAGTTTTTCAGAAAAAAAATCATAAAATAAGCTTCGTTAAAACTTGTAAGGATCAAATCTCAAGTTCTCTTTATCGCATAATTTTTATTTTTGGTTTGATTAATGACATGTGTTAATATCTTGTTTTTAAGTTGTAGACGTTCTTTAATTTAAGTATATTTCTTTTAAAAATAGCTAAAAACGTGTATTTAAAACAATATCATTTTCGCTTACCGAAATTTCCATACAATTCTCTACAAGTGTTTAAAATGTTAGTATTGAGCTGAATGTCAACGAGGGTGGATGTATCGCATATTTCTATGAATAAATTATTGTGAAAGAATTATATTGTTAAAAAGAATCTAATGAGATAATAATCAGTTGTTTTGTAATAAGTTGGTAGGTACATAAGAATATTTTTATCTCATGATTGTATTTTAACCATTGACTATTACTTTGGTTTCGGTGAAATGATCTTTCATCCATCGAAATGCGTAATGTTTTCGCATGTAATTAGCAAAGAAATTATATCATTGCATTAGATGTATGTATTGAATCTGATTTATTGAAAGCCTTATGACCCGTAAATTAATTTTTAAGCCCAATATTCAACAAACCAGAAAAAATCAACATAGGGGTAGTCTTCTACGTGCTATTTTATTAATGTCTTATACGTAATGTTTTAGGAATACCTACTTGCTTTTTACAAATCAATCGAAAAACGGGAATCTTTTCTATTCCTGGAGTTACACGGATCAAGATATAGGCCTTTTCGCAAAGCATTTTTTTACTTCTTCTTGACCTCGAACATAAACCTACTTCTTTTCGTTTGATGACATACAAAAAAATCTATGGTAGGTATATTCGAAAATATTTTTCCTATAAAATCTTTAAATAAATAAATCTAAGTATGTGTCGAATAGGAAAAAAATTTCACAAATATGAAGAAGGGAAAGAAACGTCTAAGGATAGGTTAGTCGAGCGTCCCATGCTTTCTGCACAGGACGCGAGGTGAGGGGTTAGAAAGATATTTTATATCCACTTTATTCTGTATTTTTTTTGGTCGAGCACGTTTTTATGTAAATTTTATGTACTCATTATTTTGTAAACTATTGTGTACAGGTTCCACTTAGTGTTTCATTTATACATTGATGCATTTATGTATCAATCTAGGTACAGTAATTTTATATACATAATGGATATAATACCTACTTGGAAATGTGGAACGAATGAATAAGGAAAGGATGAAAAAGAGGATATATTATGTACTTGTCTGTACATATATATGTAACACCCAGACCCAAAACACTTTGAAAAAGGTCATTCTTCATTCTGCTCTGGGCGGGAATTGAACCCGGTACCTCGTGACTCAAAGGCAAGAGTGTTACCTCCGCGTCACGCCGGCCGCTATTTTTTCAAAGCCTATCCCACATGGGACACGGCGTGAGGGTATAATATAGTATATTATTATCTACATAATTATTATGAATAGGTAATACACAAAAATAAAGAAGAGCTCTAATGGGTTATAAACAAATGCTCGACATAAAGACTGCAAAATAAAGATTGCCCTAAAAGCAGGTATAAAAAATCTTAACGTTTTCAAAATAAATATTGTTCTTCAAGTTATTACATACTGCCTGTATAAGGGTATACCCGGCTTACTACGGGAAATGAATACCAAATTGGCGAATAAACACTTAACGGTAGTTTTAGTATTTTGTCTCTAAAACCAGCAACACTTTTATGGAAATATTATCATGATAACATTTATAACAATGTTGTTTACCATTTATTATTACATAATATTCTAATAATATACCCTTATAATATTGGTCAATAAAAAAAATATGTATAACGTTTTTAGCCTAAAAAATACCCAGCAGATAAAACTAAACATTATTTTTCCTCAGTCTTATCATATTATTTTTTCTATTGAGGACATACAAACATACATCCATAATGACATAAACTAACAGACAAAAATATTTATGCAGTGATTTTTCACTTTACAAAATAATAATTATTATCTACTATGTAGAAGATACTACCATCATTATAGGTACCTACTTCATCTCTCACAATAGCCAGCAGTCATAAAATAGAAGAACAATTATTTTTTTATATCTGCGAGCAGATTAGGGCAAATATTTCACACGTTATGATTTATAGCCCTAAACAATGCAACTACTACAAGTGGGGTAACTAGCGTAGAACGTAGCGTAGCTTCTACCAGCAACACGTAATAAACAACCAAGTTGTTCTCTGCGTGCTTATGAAAGTTAGATTTGAATAGGTAACCTATTCATTTCAGGGAAACTAAACCCGATCATAAAACGTTTCTTACTTACCTACTAAAGGAACTACTACTACACCAGTAGCCAGTAGACTAATTGCATGTATAAACATGCAGGTTGTCTTCTCCGTAACAGTAAAAATAAGACATTTAGAATACACCGAGGAGTACCCAGTAAAGAATAGATCTCCCACTCTTTTCTGTAAGTTACGAGTGTCGTGTAAAAGACAGGTGTTCGGAAAATAAAATAATTGCTTTTTGCAGAACACTCGATAACTTACAGAAAACATAAATATTCTTTTACTGGAAACTCCACGGAATACTATTTAAGTATTTCTAGTAATAAAAAATACCTTGTTCAAAATTGATTATTATTTCCCGCTCAATTGTACCAATGTAAGCAAACGAAATGTGGTCATGGTTGAAGAGGGACGAAAGTGGAATAAATGCTATGGAGATGAGATCGTTGAGGAGAATGGTTGGTAAAACGTTGCGTGATAGAATGAGGATATTAGAAGAATGAGTGGATGCAAGAGGAGTGTTGTGGATAGAATGCGTGTAAATAAACTGAGATGGTTTGGTCATGTGGAACGAATGGAAGAGGAAAGAATGACAAAGAGTATATACTTGTCTGAAAGAAGGGGTGTGAAGAATCACGGGTGTCCGAGAACTACAAGGCTTGACCATGAAGATCAAATTCTCAAGGACTGTCGTGTATATTGAGTAAGAGAAATCGACGTGCGTGCATGAGAAATTGTATTTCCCTTCCTCCTCATTCTCATACATGTTCGCCGATTTCTCTTACTCAACACGCGGCCGTCCTTTAGGATTTGATCCACGTGCTCAAGCCACGTGGTTCTTGGCCGTCCGCGTCTCCTCACACCTCATCTTGGCATCTTGGTTCTCTGCCAAGATATTTTATACCCACTTTTTTCTGTAATTTTTTAGTCGAGCACGTTTTTATGTTTCTTTTTATGTACTCATTATTTTATAAAGTATTGTGTATAGGTACTTAGTGTTACATTTATGTATCAACCTAGGTACAATAAGTATACACAATAATATCAACTTGGACATGTGGAACGAATGAATTAGGAAATGATGACAAAGAGGATATACTTGGCGTCCCGGGAGGTCTCGGGTTCGATTCCCGGCCAGGGCAAAATGAAGAGTGACCTTTTTTCAAATTGTCCTGGGTCTGGATGTATATTTGTCAGTGCATTGTATATATGTGTATCGTCGTGTTAGTACCCAAAATACATGATTCATATCCTAGTTTTTTTTATAACACGTGTTGTGTTATAAAAAAAATGCACTAAACACATTGAGTTGTATAACTGATATTTTTATGATACTGTTTTATTCTGTAATATTGTAACCAAGTAATTTTTGTAATATTGAAGAATAAAAATAAGATTAATAAATGTAACACCCAGAACACTTTGAAAAAGGTAATTCTTCATTTTGCTCTGGCTGCGAATCGAACAAGGGACCTCGTGACTCAAAGGCAAGAGCATTATCTCCGTGCCACGCCAGCCGCCAGAGAGATTATAATGTTGGTGTCTTTATACAGTATTTTGAAGTACAGCCATTCGATAATAGCATTGTTGTATATATCTATTGTTACTACCTGCTGACAAGGTTGTAAAATAGTGCGGTATGTGAAGAGTGTGGTATGGTGCAAGCGAGAAAGAAGCAAATGTATTCATAATAATCATAATATACGAACTACGTAGTATTCTTACTGAATTCTTATAAGAAATTAATTCGAAAGATTTTAATTCGTATCTAGGAAACAACAGCGGGGAAAGGGAAGATGCAGATCGCGCGGAGGGAGAAATCTACCGTAGAACGCATTTTCGAAATCTTACGGCGCTACACCCTACCCTTAATATTGGAAATAAATAAATAAACACCGAAAAGGAGGACTCAAAACCTACAACGACTGTAATTTGAGTTTCGGAACCAATGCATTAAACCGATAGGTTATAAATATAATAACAAAATAAGTTGATATAGATCTATATCTATTTAATCGTATAGGTATGTATTATTTCTCCGCAGTCTATGTTGAACTTTTTAATGGAAAGCTTTTAAGATGTAGGTACCTACCAATCTTCTTACTACCCTTGTCTCCAAGTTCTCGTATCCACCCTTTTAAGAAATCACCCCAACCTTAGGGTATTATTGTTACGGTTAATTTTTATTATTTTCTTATAAAATTTTATTGTATTTTGCATAAATATAAAAAGTACGCAGGAATGTCTAAAGATTGGCCAAAAGGTGTACCGTTTTCTCGTCCATAAGATTATCAATACACCGTTCCCAACGATTCCAATAAGTTAAAAACATCATGAGAAGAGGTATCTCAAATTGCATGGAATTATTCTGGAATTATTCTGAGTAGAATTTTATTTTACAGCACGAAGAAATGATTAACTTGTATACTTGTTACATATTGCAGTGAATTTTATGGTTTCTATGTTTGGAGAACATAAACGGTATCTTAATAATATTATGACAAGTCTAAGTAATTAATATATAATTATTTGTTCTTATTATTACAATGAGCTTTTAATGTGTGTTTATGCTACATTGTGAATAATTTATTTACCGTGTTTCTTTTTCATATATGAAAATACATAATAATGTAATCATTCAACTTGCACATTGTTTATCGACAGTTTCGGGGTGAATCAATAAGCAAATAATGTATATTTGTATGTACATATTACATGAACAGAACAAACACCGGGTTGTAATGTACAACTTTCATGATAATTACGTGTATATTTTGTTTAAATGTATGTTGATCTCCAATTACTCCTTGGACCCAAATGAATTTTAATTTGTTCAGAAATGTAGTGTTATGATAGAATACTTGTCGTTTTACTTTTGACTTGTAAATAAAGTAGATGTGGATTAGGGATAGTTATGAACATACGATTAATACATTGACTATCCATTTTATGAAAATAATATCTACTATCTAGTTCCATAATGTGGTGTTCTCACTTTGGCGAATATCGCCAGGGCACCAAAATATCGCCAGCCATTTGAACCGTGTGAACAAAATGACAGCTAGTCTGAAACGATAAAAACCAGTAGAAACGATATCGTCTCAAGTTGACCACCTTCCAACTTTTTCGGTCGATTGAACGATTTGCGCATGCGCAGATGTGCGCGGCGTTCGTATCTATGGTAAAAACTTTATAACCTATAAATTTTATAATGTTTCCCGCTTCGTGACAGCTGTTATTTTTGTTGTTGGTTTGTGGCGTTTGTTTTCTTAATTAAAAGGCGCCTTATAACCTCTACTATAATATTTTCGACTAAAAATAAACACTTCGCGATCTCCATCTCGACGTCCGCCATTTTGAAAACAGTGTCAAAATCAAAGCGCATCTGACAGATCGTTTCTATATCGGTGGACTGTGTGAACAGGTGTGACGATCAATGGATGTCCGGCGAATTTAGTTTTTTCGCCTGGCGATATATTTTGAAATTCGCCTGGCGATATTCGCCAAATGTGAACACCCCATAACTCTACCAGAATAATGTTTTATACATTATTGTAATTATGGTATATTTATATATTGCTTTAAGAGCACAACAGACAGTGAATTATACTATATAATAATCACACCGTCTAAAACATATTTTGTTGTCTTTGTTCCGTTAAATAGTTAACAATTCGATATACTATTATTTTATTTGTGGAAGCGAAAATATGTTCATTGTTTTTTTTCGATAACTAAATATTTACAATATAAAGGGAACCTTTTTAAAGTTATTTGTTTGTGGAGTTGAAAGAGTGGCGTTAATAATTGCGTGTATTACCAATGTTAATATATAAAAAATCAAAATGTTCGACTTGTTGAGTAATGGAACTCGATATAGTGAACACAGAGTGAATACACTGGCAATCCATGTTATGAACACACAGTGAATACACTGGCTATCCATGTTATGAACACACAGTGAATACACTGGCTATCCATGTTATGAACACACAGTGAACACACTGGCTATCCATGTTATGAACACACAGTGAACACGCTGGCTATCCATGTTATGAACACACAGTGAATACACTGGCAATCCATGTTATGAACACACAGTGAATACACTGGCTATCCATGTTATGAACACACAGTGAATACACCGGCTATCCATGTTATGAACACACAGTGAACACACTGGCTATCCATGTTATGAACACACAGTGAATACACCGGCTATCCATGTTATGAACACACAGTGAACACACTGGCTATCCATGTTATGAACACACAGTGAACACGCTGGCTTTCCATGTTATGAACACACAGTGAATACACTGGCAATCCATGTTATGAACACACAGTGAATACACTGGCAATCCATGGTACAACTACAATAATTTTGACATCCAGGATGGGTGGTATACCTCATCGATGAATTGATGATATTAAGTGTTTTATACCAGATGTTTTACTAATTATTTCCTCGGGCATAAATTGTAAATATGTAATGCATAACAGCAATTAAAACGCCAAAATAATAATAATAAAAAAAAACATTATTAGTATGTTTAGATAGATATCTCTCATTAAATCGAAGGTTGTATTGTCAAGATGACACTGTATGTTGTGTATAGAGGTGGTAGGTAATTATTGTACATAACTACACTTGTAGGTTGTACAAATGTATATAATACAACGCATCACTTATGTACCTATGTAGGTATGTTTGTATTACACAAGCGGATGAAGAGGTAGTTACCTATGTTATGGTGGACCTATCTAACGATCAAATACAACAAAACAATCACACAGAGACTACAGAATCATCACACAAATATTTTTAGTCTTTTCGTAAATATGTAGGTACGTATAGGTGTGAATGCATGGTCAGGTTGTCCGTGGATTCTGAGAATAGAGTAGGTCTCTCAATCTTTTCCCGAAATAATAATAAAATTTTGTAGCATATTCATAAATATCTCGTATCTTCTTCGATTCAGTGATGAAATATGCCACCCGTCTTGAATGCCTTTAATTTTATTTGACAAGGATGACTTGTATGTTTTTTACATACAGTTAAATTACTGGTTACTGCACTAGAAATGCCGTGATGGTATAACGGAGGAATGTATGTTTATTTCGTACAGTGAGTCCAGTATGCGGTATACATCCTATACTTATTTGTGAGAGATGACATATATTTTTATGACATATTGATCGATGTATTGATGTGAAAATGTCCTCTATGGATGCTGTAATTAGACAAGACAGAAAAAAAACTAGTATGCAATATATATCCTATACCTATTTGTAAGAGATGACATATATCGTGGGTTCAATGCTAGAACTAGACAACTCAAATTTGATCATTTTGAATTATTATATTTCCGATGTCTGCCTTTAATGTTTTGAGTAATTTCTAGTAATAATTATTAATTGAAAGGCTTCCTTATACTGTTATTAAAGTGTTTCAATAATATATATATAATTTTAATTAGGTACTATCCTTCTGAGTGTAATATCATGATTATATCCATTACCTCAAAACTATTGATTTTGAGTTGTCTAGTTCTAGCATTGAACCCACGATATTTATATGACATATTGATCGATGTATTGATGTGAAAATGTCCTCTATGGATGCTGTAATTAGACAGGACAGAAAAAAAAACAGTGGACTCTATACAATGTCTCATATTTTTTGCAAGATCTAGGATAATAAAATTGACGTACCTTATAATATCGACAAAGATTTATGTAGGTATTTTAACGATTGGAATCACAGTATTGTTTTATTTTTAATCAAGACGACAAAACATTAACTGTTTCATTTCATTGTTTTGATTTCATATCGCAAAATGTATAAAAATTTATGTTTAATGTTGAAAGTTTGTTTTGCATAAAAATATCATTGCCACTGCACTGCGTTTTGTTGTCGTTCTACTGGGCGGTATAGTATATGGACGTAATTTTTCATGAATGGTATTTATGTTTAGATTTAATTTGTCGACCGACGATTCTTGGTGGATGTTCATTATAATTATAAATTGAAATGAAACAAAACATATAGTAATTCCACTGATGACTTTATTAATTTGCGAACCGGCTTTCGGAGGTTTCGAAAGAAACGATGAGAACACAAACTTTCGAAAGCTGGCTCGCAAGTTAATAAAAACACCAGTAGAATTACGATATATTTTGTTTCTTCTGTTATTTACTGTGTTTTTTCTATTCGTTATTTCCCGACGAAATCTGTATTGAAAGCTAGTATTTGTATTCAATATAGAGAACAGTCACCATGCAATGTATTGTATGGGCGTGACGTCCTGTCATTGTAGGTACCTACGCTCGGTGCTATCTAACTGAAGTCAATATGTATTCACACTGATATATATATATATATATATGAAAGACTGTATCAGTCTTTCATAATATGCGATACTCCTCGCATACTGGATTAAATGTTGTGTCGGCCATTCTGCGAGATGGTCCTGATGATACACAATGATCACAATGTTGAAACACAACACCTTTTCGACGAATCCAATCTGCATGTTTTGGTGACAAGCCGTGCCTCGTCCCGTATGCAAAGGCAAGAGCCAAGTCTCTGCCAGACTGTACGCAGTGAAATGGAGTAAAACATTCATCTCATATTATCTCCTGCGTAAAATTACATGATCTTTCATTAATGGAATGCATGTTGCACATGCATTTCGAATGAAAATTAGATCATACAGTCTTTCATAATATGCGATACTCCTCGCATACTGGATTAAATGTTGTGTCGGCCATTCTGCGAGATGGTCCTGATGATACACAATGATCACAATGTTGAAACACAACACCTTTTCGACGAATCCAATCTGCATGTTTTGGTGACAAGCCGTGCCTCGTCCCGTATGCAAAGGCAAGAGCCAAGTCTCTGCCAGACTGTACGCAGTGAAATGGAGTAAAACATTCATCTCATATATATATATATATTGGATACATACTACAATCGTACATCATCTACATAATGTTATGAGCATCATACATGTATCTCTATGTGTCTTCTGTGTCATGTCTTAAAGTCGAAGCCTACATACAGTACCTACATTCCTACATACTCATTCTATGTGTACAAGATGTCATTATGAGCATTTCTGTTATTGCACGTACTATTACACTGTAAATAATTTCAATAGTTTCCTTCGCCATTGCTTGATTTTGAAAAATGTATTCGAATCATTTTCATTTATTTATTTTATTCTTCTTGCACATCATCATTTACATAACAATATCAACAAATCAGTTTATATAAAAAAATATATTTAGTTGGAAAAAAAATAAGTTATAAGTATGCATTGAGTCTATGTGGAATCAATAGTTTTTTTATATAATTATTAAGTATCAATTTTCTGTTCGGTAGCCTGACGGTAGAGTTTCGGCCTCATGTACATGAGGTTGGTGGTTCGATCTCAGGTTCCGGCAAACTACCCATTCGCGACACAAGCTTTTAGCTTAGTGTGAAAGGTGTATGAGGTTGTATTTGGGTTTATAACAAAAACTCAGATACATCTTAAAAAAAACGATAATCCCTTATAAATATTGCTATTTAGAGTTAACTTAACGTTTTGGAATGCCTATTTTCTATGCCTATGCCTATCTTCAACATTTTATGCCTATTTTCAATAATATTTGTTCATAATAATTTAATCAAATATTATTTATCAATCAATCAATTACTTTTAAATTAATAGTGAATATGGAATTGCAGTGTTAATCACAAAACATTCGAAAAATTTAATCAATATATCTATGATTTAGGAAAACCGTGGATCTCTCGAAAGATCTTGAAGACAGAATAAATTGTTTAGAAAATTTACTATTTTTTTTTTATTGTTTAACCGGATTTGGATGCAGATGACAAAACCAATCAGAAACCTCGATTGGAGAACCATGCCTACACAATGCAACATTGTGTAAAATCTAATCGGAAGAAGTGAGAAAGGTGTCCCAACGCTTACGAATTGGCTCTAGGCTAGCTTAAGTGATCACTTTCGGTGTCCATTGAACTTAATTGTTCCGGCGCCATTTAGACGGGAGATCGCGATCCATTTGAGATCTGAGAAAGGTGTCCCAACGCTTACGAATTGGCTCTAGGCTAGCTTAAGTGATCACTTTCGGTGTCCATGGACAACGTTCACCAATTCCATCATTCTCACTGTCACGATGTAAGGTCCACCAATCGAGAGACGCTTTATGCAAACCTTAGAAGCAACCATCTTTTTGGGATCTCATTTTTCAGATCTCAAATGGATCGCGATCTCCCGTCTAAATGGCGCCGGAACAATTAAGTTCAATGGACACCGAAAGTGATAAATTAAGTCAGCCTAGAGCCAATTCGTAAGCATTGGGACACCTTTCTCATTTCTTCCGATTAGATTTTACACAATGTTGCATTGTGTAGACATGGTTCTCCAATCGAGGTTTCAGAATAAATTATTTTCATATTTTTTCTACCTTCTAGTCAGAAACTACTATTATACGAGTATGTATTTGTACAGAACTACAATAATGATATTGTATACGAACGCTACGCTACTCTGTGCTACATGAATCATGATATTCAATATGTTTTACGCCCCGTGTAATTATTGTTGAGAAATGTTTGCTGATATGAAATTGTTTTAGATAAACATATTTATTTATCACGTAATTACCATGAAATTGTTCAATATTTATCTCAGTTCTTGTCATAGTTTTAAATACTCGTATAATGTATTGTAATAAAAAGTATATTCTTATTTCATTTTACAGTAATGCACCCGCAATCGAGTGAATTATGAATAAATATAGTATACCTACTTTTATAAAAAAAATGTCTTGGTACTTACTTTTCGGGTCCGGACTTCAGACCTTGCCACTCCAGTATGCAGCGACGTATATCGCCATGTCTTGGTAATGATGATGATTTTGGATGATTTTATTTATGACGCCGTTTTACAGTCTCTAGACCGTCTCAAGGGCGCCAGTGAAGAGTTCAGTCTTTAATTTGCCTCTGAAGCTAGTGACCGTCTGACCATCTCTCAGCAGCACCGGTAGGCGATTCCACGTAACTGGTCCAACAACACCAAAGGCCCTCTCGTAGAAATTGGACTTACCGTAATATTGCCTATATATATATATCGTCAAAAAATAAACACATATTTACATAAAATACCTATAATAATAAAAATAGATACTTAAATTGGAGTTGCAGGCAAAGACTAGAATAATTTTCGAGTGTCTTGTAAAAGGCTTCAATTCGGCGGTGAGGTTGGCCATCCACACTGAATTTATCATTTTTTTGTTGGCACGAAGAGAACGTCTGACATGTTTATTATATGCCTACTGCTAGTCTTCTGGCTACTCTTCTTGTGGAAGATTGCCGAAATGGCTTATATAAAAATAGTTAGATGCTTTGTAAATTTGTAGTAAAACATTTAGTATCTACGCAGGTTTTTGGCTGTATAATCATGGATATCATTTAATTAATCAATTAAAAATGTAATTTAAATTAACATTAGGTATAATTTGCCGTGCGGCCTTGCTGACGTATGTGTTGTGTATTGCATATAAACATAGCCTAGTTAATCAATATAAAAAAGTATGTTCATAAACCATACGTGGAATTTATTTGTACACGTAACTAGCTCTAATGGCCGACCATTTTAATAGGTTGCAGTGTCAGAGAAAACTGGGTGATTGAATAATACCTGGGTATAGTTATCAAACTACCTTATATTTTTAATTGATAAAATTATTTTTTTGAATATGTTCATTATCCCAATGTTATAGATATGGCACTCATTGGAATTTGATATATATCCTGAATGTCTTAACATTTTATTGTACGAAGAAGACGACTTGCATGTTTATTACATCCAGTTAATCATCTTCCTACAACACAATTTGATAAGAAGATTAGAAAATACAATTGAATAATTAATAATATATCGCAATTATGTATTTATTATGTACTTAACTAATTTAGGATATATGTATAAAGATTTTCTGTTGGTTAGTGTATATTATTATGTAAAAGGCGGCTGTTCTGAAAAAAAAAAGGTTTGGCACCCATACTGAGTGTCTTATTTTTTATTGACATGGAGAGGACGGCTTGCATGCTTATTACATGCAGTTGGTCTGCCGATTACCCCATTTGGGGGGATGCCGTGACTGTATAGTAGTTGCGTAGTATGCTCCTACATTATTATTATATTTTCCTTTATCAAAATAGTTTTGCATGGCGTGGTGAAAACAATAGTATTTTACTAAAATTATATTATAGTGTATACAAAATACGTAAATATTAATTTATTTTCATACCCATAACGTTATTGTGATCAAGCCACGTAGTTCTTGGACGACCGCGTTTTATAACATTCCCTCTTTCAGATATATAAACCCTCTTAGTCATTTGTCATCCTCTCATCATCGATTCGCTCCACATGTCCAAACCATCGTAACTTATTTACAAGCATTTTATGCACAATACTCCTCTCGCATCCTCTCATTTTCCTAATATCCTCATTCCTCACTCTATCACGCAATTTTTTATTAACCACTCTTCGAGAAGGAAAAATATGAAATATTGATGAATTCAGGAGGTAGAATTCAAAATTCATACATGAACGAACAAATGAATATATAAGTATGTAATATGGACATGAACTACTTGTATTTATAATATTAATGCCTACTATAATATATACGAGTATATGTATTGTTGTTTTATATTTTGTAGATAGGTATTATTTGAACGCACAATAGTTCCGTGACAGAAGCGAATGTTGCTTGCCTAAAAACTAGTGTCATCAGGATTTCCTGATACGATTATCTGTACCTAATATTGTTAATTGAGTTTTCTAAATAAACAATATATATATATTTGTGTCCGTTCTCATATTTGTGTATTTGCCATTCATTGAAACTGTATTTGGAAAATACAGAGGAAAATGGCTAATTTTAATATATGTAAATGAGACGTCGACATGGCTGAAGAAGGATGTAAGCCGTATAAATGTATCTGAAAAGAGATAGTGCTTTTAAAATCTGAAAAATGCTGGCATACGTGAAGAGAGTGGAATAGTCTGGGATAATAACAAGAATGAAAGTGAATAAATTGTGGTTGTCTGGGTACGTGGAAAGAATGAACGAGGACAGAACGATGAAGAAGATATGCAAGGCCGAGAGGAATGGTGTTCGAAGATATGGTCATCCGAGGATTAAATGGCAAGATCATATGATAAACCAAATCCTACAGAACAGACAGGTGTTGAGCAATTTAATAGGAGAGTATGCATGAGTCATTGTTTGATAGTGACAGAAACGAAAAATGTATGCAAGGATAAGGAGTAACTGTCGCTGAATCCTGTCTGCCTAACCCGATAGGGAAAAAACATGATGGTGATGATAACTAATACACTCTATACTAGGACTCATTCTTTGGGCAGGTTTAAAGCTAAACACATTATATATATCATATTATATATTTTAGATTATATGAATTTAACGATGATTTATTTGGGAATCTACTCAACTTCAGTAACGACCAAACTCAACATTTCGATTTGTTGAATGTACCGATATTAAGATGGAGATAAAACATTATGTTACCATCACGATGTGAAAAATGTGAAGTTGCAAAAAAAATTTACTGCTATTTATAATAAAAATTACTATGCAAAATAAATTAAAATATTTTCATCAGAAGCCGGGCAAAACTACTTAATTAAAATACAAATTTGTGTAATCATTAATTAGTTACACCACTGTTGCATAATGTTTTGATTCATTGTTGATTTGTTGAATAATGGAATTAACGTATTATTTTATTTTTGACGTGCTGTGTCCATTCCACATCCATATGTCCGGTGGGCACTTTATATTAATCGCTGGACTGTGAAATTGTATCTTATGTTGAGGTATTTTTTCTGTGATTGTTTTTGATAGATGTCTGTTTTTTATTCTATGTTTATGCAAGAATCAAACACTATTCGAGTATAAAATAAAAACAGTATTTTTAGTATTTTACTCTATTATATTTATACAATTTTATACACGTAGATATTTCAATTTTACTCTCAAAATTTACCATAACTTGTTTTTGGATTGTTTAGGTTTTGATTCATTACCTTGTACACAAAAAAATTAATTACTCCACAAGTATTTTTATTTTTCAACTCCGTGGAGTCCAGTAAATAATAGGTGTCTCACTCTTTTCTGTAAATTATTGAGTGTCCTGTAAAAGGTAAATGTTCGTAAAACCTCACGTAAAAGACAATTAACATCTACAATTCAGCGATGAGGCATGTCACCCATCCTGATTTTTATTTTTTTATTGGCACGGAGAGCACAATCTGCATGTTTATTTTTTGCAGTAAGTCCTTTGACTACCCCTCTTTTGGGATATGCCGTGATGGTATAGTATATATAATATTTTAATTTTAAATCCTTGTAACCACGTATTAAATTATAATTAGTGATTAATTAATCAATTTTTCGTAGATTATTTTGAAACTAGACATCATTTATTTCAATATAGGTATGCAAATGTGTTATGTGTTTTTGCAATTCGGTCGGCAGTTGATCCTTGTCTGATTATAAGTAAGAAGATTCAAATTCAAATTTGTTTATTCATAAAAAAAAATTACGGTCACATTTGAAAATAATACAATATCTGGTATTTAACAATGTGTTGGTGTTGCTGCCCCATTAGATACAATGCACCTGTATTGGGATGATTGAATGAAATAAATCTTAGTTGGGAGACTTTATTTGTATTTTATTAAATTCTAAAATCTAAAAAGTATTCCCAAATCAGAATTGAACGAAAGTTAGTTTAGGTGATGAAAAATTGAAAATACCATAAATGAATACATTTTATCACAGTTTTAATTTATACGTCAAATTTGAAGTAAACCAATAAAATTTAAATGTTACGTTGTCCATACAGACAACCATGGTATAATTGATTATTTGCAGTACTCGGAATATTGCATCACCGTGTAAAATGTTTTAATAATATTATGACCTTTGTTAAAAGCTGGCAGGTGATCTGAAGGCTGGAGTAAGAAATAAAAAGAAACAACAACAGCCTTATTAATTAATTGTACGTAACTGCGGGAGTTTCTCCTTAACAGTTTTATATGTTTAAATGACTCAATACTTCAGTATTCAAGGCTATATATTAAATAAGCTACCGTATGCGGTTATTAAAATCATTCCTTTGTAGGTACACATTTCAAACTTGAATGGGAGAATAAAACAAGAATTTGACTATACCTCTATTACGACTGATAATCGTTTTTTTTTAAGAATATTATATTTTACGAATGCATCAAGTCGAGCTCTTTCGAATTTTTAATTTTCTAAGTTGTCATTTTTAAATTTTTTTTTTGGTTGGCATGCTCGCTTTTTAGGCATTTTTTTTTTCAAATTTTCTCATAGATTGTTAACAATATTATGTATGAAAAATACAGTTTTATTTATATTAATAAAGCGATTTAGAAAAATTCTTCATTTCAGCAATTGAATTAGATGCCTCTTTTTACGTCACTCTTTATCCTGTTTTTTTATTTAGGTATACTTAACTGGTTTAAGTAAGGAAAAAATAAATTAAACATATATTAACATTAAATGTAATATTCATTAGTAGGTACCCTAATTGTAATAAAATAAATATATGTAGAAGAGAAGGATAAGTTGGAGTGAATTCTCTGCGTAATTTGAACCCAGAATCTTGTTGTTAGAAGTCTATTGAGTTATTATCACTTATCAGGTGATCGACTAAATCTCACATCTAATTTTATTAACAGATTTTTTTTTTATATTTTCAATAACTTTTGTTTTAATCACATAACCTATTGAGAAAATTATACAAGCTTACATTGTATCTATTGAATTGTCGTTTAGCGGTTTTTCAGACCACCTCAAGGGCGCGTATTAATAAATGATAATATTCTATATTGCATTAATATCAATTGTGTATCTGGTTTCAGCGAGTAATCTACGGAATTCCTTTGTAACTAACTGTAACTGATACCAGCTAAGCTACACAGCTAATAATACCTTATGGTCATGGTTAGATATAGGTAATAATATTAAATTTATTGACGTCTCTTCAATTATTAACGTCCGATTGAAGATTGTGTAACCAATATCCGACCATAAAACCATCCATAATAATAATAATAATACAGGAGGGGTCTTTTGGTAACTAAACGTGCCAACGGTATTTGATATTTTAGATTGTTAGCCTGTTTTTAAAGAGTTTTTAGATTGTTAGTTAACACATTTAGATCAAATTAGGCAAACGATATACTGCCAACCAGAATAAAAATCATATACATTTTTCGATTTGATTCATAGTTGATGCTTGTTACTTACTTACTTTACTTTTCGGGTCCGAACTTCAGACCTTGCCACTCCAGTATGCAGCTTGTTTAATGTGATACATTTGTTAATAAAATGAAATTTATTATATTCGCATCTTTGTTGATTTTTTACCCCGCGTTTTCCGTTTTTAATATGTGAAAATCCAAATTGTGTGACGACTTAATTATTAAAAAGTCGTGACAAAATAGGTGATATGTTTACGGTTTATTATTGTAGTTAGATAGTCATTGGTTTGTTGGCTGAACATCGTCATAAACCGCTAATGAATCTTCCCTACATATAAAGTAGGTACATTGTACAGTGTGTACCTAACTCGGTATAGTAAAAGTGTTTTTGCGTAGTTCTCCTTTATTTTTTGTACATATTATGCTGAGGGACAAGCTCGACAATACCGAGGCCCGTGAAAAACCCTAAGACATTCATAATGGGTGGCAAATCTCAAATTTTCAAACCAATTTAGAAGTTCATACTAAAGTAAGTAAAATTCTTTTAGATAAATATGCGTGTAATTTAAATAAACAGATTATTGATTACCTACCTAAAAACAGAGACGATGTGGTGAGTACGGAATAAAAAACACCGAATTTTAGTTGTAAAATGTCTTTATTTTGGAACACCTGCCTTTTACAGAACACTCGAAAACTTACGGAAAAGGCTTGGGGTCCAATTCCTTGGCGGGTACTCCAACTTCCTGTAAAAACATGCAACTCGTCCTCTCCGTTGCAATTAAAGTAAAGGTTTTCAGGATGGGCGGAATTCGTCATCGCTGAACTAAATATTATGTTAAATTATTAAAACGTGATGTTTTACGAATACCAGCCTTTTACAGAATACTCGAAAAATTACAAAATAGAGTGGGAGACCCATTTTTACCGGAGACTCCACGGGATGTTATTTATTGTCATTTGTCTAATTTGTTCCTAATACCTATGTAGATTACATTGTGTATAGGTAATGAATTAAGGTATTATATACTCATGATTAAATACATATATTTTATATATTTTGTCGATAATTCATCAATAACATTTTCTCACGTACACAGAGACACAATACATTCATACATAGATATTAGATAAAGTATATAGACGTGACTGCAAATAATACTCGCTGCTATTTTTCACAACTCACATAATTCACACGACGTCGGACAATAGTCACACTAATAATATAACAATACTTCTTATTTGTTAGGTACTCGTATATTCATATTTTTTTTATCAGTTGTGATATGTACGGAATAATTATTTCAAGGTCAATGAATTATATTATTATCTATGAGTTTGTCTTTTGTATTGAAAAGAAATGAATTTATTTCTTCGAAAAATATTTTTTGAGTGGTAGTAGTAAAGTTTTTTTTACTACAAACATTCGTAATAATGTTTAGAAACTACTACAAAGCTACCACCAGATCAATAAATAGTATTAGTGAAGAAATTCCAGAACAGACACAGAGCAATCTAGTGGTACGGTGTAATTTCCCTGTCTTGCGTGAATCAATTGGTGACATGCACGGTCACACGGGCCCAGTGGCAGCCAGATATGGAATCCGACGTTTGGTCCCTGTGGGGGTTGTCCCTGGTTTACTCGTCTGGGACCATTATTGAGAGCCCATGATATAGTGTGATAATAAGATAAAGTGATACGTGATGCCCATGATAATGTGTGATCATGGTAACTGTCTAATTTTGATGTATTGTTAGGAGGGAAATAAAAAAACTTGTCATTTCATTTCAATTACACTGTCTCGCTATATGTAATAATTATGTTAAGAATCAGTGGGACGATTTGCATTATGACGTTTATTTTTTACAATATTGTGTAATGAAGGCGCTGTTTATTAAGTTTTAATATTGTTTAAATGATCTTAATAGGTATTCCGCTTTTTCTGTAAGTTTTCGAGTATCCTGTAATAGATAGGTGTTAGAATTTTTTTTTTCATCTTTAATTCAGCGATGAGATCTGCCACCCATACTGAATGTCTTAAGTTTTTTGTTGACACGGAGAGAACAGCTTACAAATTTATAACATGCAACTGTAGGTACTGCTGGCTACCTCACTTGTGGTATAATATGCCGTGATGGTATAGCAGTAGTATAAGTGATCATTTGTCATTATTTCACATGCAGTTGTTATTTCACAATCACTGTTACTAATTATCATGGTTCCAGTAGATATGTATGAAATATGTTAGCACATTTATCATATTGTTACGTATTATGCAAATCTTTTAAATATTTATAAATACCCATACATAGATGACTGTCATCATTGTATAATACAGTAATTATATTATGTCTGGTGAACTAACTATGTATGAATATTTTAGTCTGCTATTTTTCTTTCAGTAGAGTTTAAGAAGTGGTTTGGACATGACGAGAGAATGATCCGTGACAAATTACAATTTCATGATTATTATTATTAATTGCAGAATCTACGGTTTTTATTTTTAGATTATCGTAATTACCTATATAAGAACACTGAATGTGACTAAAAAAATATGCTGGGAATCGAATTAAATTTAATCTCTGGTTTTGCTCTATCAACATATTTTTCAAAAAATATACGAAGCTTAATTTTTTAGTTTAACAAAGAAATCCACAGTCTGGTCGACACTCCTTTACGATTCACTGTTACCATAGTAACGATAACTATTTAATATTTTATCACCACACACAACGTTAGCCTTTACAGTCGTGTAAGCGATATGATTAAACTAACAATTTGACAGAAAAAATAAGTTAGAAAGCTGCAGGTACAAAATTTAAAGTGTGCCTTCAGATCTTAAATACTTATATGAAGCGACAACAACAACAAGAATAGATATAAACTATAAATTAAAAGTTAAAAATAAATGAACAGTGCCTAACAGTGATATACGAAAGGAATGTGGAATGAAAGTTAGTGTAATAACAAGGATGAATGTAAATAAGTTAAGATGGTTTGGGCACGTGGAAAGAATGAATGAGGACAGAATGACTAGGAAGATATATTTGGCTGAGAGGAATGGTACTCGGAGACGTGGACGTCCGAGGATTAAATGGCAAGATCATTTAAATCAAATCCTACAGGACGGTCACATGTTGAGCACATTGAACAGGAGAGCATGCATGATGGAATCAAAAGATGTATGCAAGGATAGAAGGAAGTGGCGCTCGATCCTTTCTGCCTACCCCGCGAGGGAAGCGGCGTGATGGTATGTATGTATGTAAAAATAAATTAAATTAAATTCTAATAATAAATAATCATAAATCACTCGATTGCGGGTGCATTGCCGTAAAATGAAATAAGAAGAATAATAAATAATAGAAATGTTTTTTTTTTATTTAGCTAAAGATTAAATAACAATTATAAAGAATAAATGATTAATGACAAATATTAATTTTAAATGTATGTTCATGTTCTTATTTTTGTTCTAGAATGTTGTGTTGAATTAACTTGAAGAACTAACTCATTCCATGTTTTATTTTCATTTTGTATAGATTTGTAAACCTGCCGATATGCTTGTAATATAATATACGTAGACTTCATTGGTCAAATAATATTGATGTAATGCACTAGTTTGTAATATGTGCCTGTATGTTTTGCTTGGTTAGTAAATAAAATAATAAAAAAAATAGGTGCGTCTAATTGAAAGAATCAGTAGGTAATTATTTAAATTTAAATCAAAATAATTATAAATATAGACCAAAAGAGTAAGCTATATTAATTAAGTAAGGAAATAAATAAATAAATGTAACATATTAAATAAAATAGAATATTGTGGGAGGAGGTGATGAATTGGCAAAAAATGGAGAATATTTATATACATCCTTTTTTTACTGGAAGAACAATTAAAGACGAATGAATAGATCCTTTATCATGTTTGTAATGTCCAGAATATTTTGTTACATCAATTATAATACCTAAAACTTTAAAATATTACATGCGTCACCCATCCCATACATCGTTTTTTTATTTATTTATTTATTTATTTTATTCTTCTTGCACATCATCATTCATATAACAAATAAAATAAAGCAATATACACAAGAAAAAATGTGATGATGTGCAGTGGCGAGATTATCACTATATAGTGATTTCTTCCATCTAACCACGTCACATTAACACTAAACAGAAATAGAAATAATAATAACAAAAACACAAACATTATAAAAAATAGCCACACAAATTAGTTTGAAAAAAAAATGAAAAAAACTACAATTCACACACCTAACACTCCAAAGGGATCGGGAAGGGGTTAGGGGACGGATTTTATGGCTCAGAAAGTACAACCTGTATGCTCATTACATACAGCCACTATTCGCTATTCCACTTGTAAAAGATGCCTTAATGATAGGCACAGATAGATACATTTATATCTATCAAAATGTATCTGAGAATAAGATAATAGAAATGTATGCATTATATTGTATTTAATAAACCTAATGAATTAGCTGGCATACTCTACTTGTGTAAATTGATAACGAGATAGACTAATATTAGCTAGAGAAGCCATTACTTTCATGCTGTAGTTTTACTGTACTGTAATCTTCATTGTATACCGTTTTATTATTGACACAAAACATTTATATATTTACTTTCAAAATATAGCAAAGAAGAGTTATGTAGGTCGTCAGTGGAATTCGAGAGTCTGACTTACGATAAACAGTGTTCTCAATTAACCCATCGATGGTCTTAATTTTTAACTAATTAATTTTACTTTAACATGAATATTGTCTGATACAGAATGTGGATCTTCCCAGACGCACATAAAAATGTATTGAAACTAATTTTACCTCCATTCATATCAATGCTTTTCTTTCCTCGTATAGATCTTCTAATTGTCATATTCAAACGCATCTTCATACATTCTATTCTATTTAAGATTTAATATTTCGGCATCATTAAGTCTCACAATTGGCCAAATTGAACAATTACAATTTCTGAGTTTACAGAAAGCCCATGTCAGACACCTTTATTTTTTAGCATCTAGAACAGGTGATTTTCTATCACAACAAACTGTCCCTATGAAAAAGACATCAGAAAAGTGACTTGATAAATGCAGAATTGCTCTAAACGGAGGAGGGGTTTTTCTGCTGTGTACTCCTGAAAGGAGTAAGAGAATTAAATGCTTTGATAGATCTCCTTGTCTATTGCCGTCAATATGCCAAACAGAATATCTTTTTATTCGTTGCTGTGAGCATTAAGTTTGATATGCATTGCTAATTAATTATGACGGAAAACATTATGATGAATATAATATTGTTTTGTTGATACGGGAATATTTATTTCAAATAATAGAGTTCGCAAGAAAGTCTAGAAATATCCAAATATTGATGCATCTATTTTATGTACCTATATATCTACCTGCACTTAGATACTATTGTATGTATTAGTGAAAGTTAAATAAACAATGGCAGGATTATAACTATCCCATATAACAATGAGAGTTCTGGTGACTACTCACTTAGCCGCTGGGTAATTTTATTTTGTTATAACTTTTTCTACAAAAATCTTAATGGCTTTATGATATTCCCTTTTGTTTAACAAAGTGTTTTGTTTTTACACCTGTTTAATAATAATGACTAATGTCCGCGCTAGGTATAGTAATATTTTAATTGTAATTTATTTTGTATTATTTTTGATATGATGTATGTGATTATACATTATGAGAGATCCTAAAATATACCTAACCTGTGTAAATATTGCATATAGTAAATAATTGAGTAAAAGAAATGTTTAAATATGTAAAAATGTAAATAATATAGTAGGTAGTTAATATTTACTAGTACGGAAAGAATTAATTTTATTATAATTATATGGATGTGTTCATCCAATGATTAATTGTATCACTGATTCATTGTATCTAATAAATATCTATCAAGTCACACGACTTATGGGATATTGTCACTATATTGGAAAATATAATTTGGACTTAATATCTGGCATTGAGATAGGTATAAAGAAAGTTTTGCATATTTAACAACAATTGTAATTATAAATTTGATTAAGGACATATGTAAATAATTGGATATTATAAGAAAAAATAATGTTTGATATGTAAATAATTGCTTGTTGATAGACAGAGGTGTACACTAATAATATTTAATGATTTCAATAATATATTATGACGATATGTTACAATTGAGATTTGTTTTATATTTAAAGTAGATCGAGTATGTAAATTATAAATTGATGTTGCTAAGTTAATTGTATCGGCAGGTATAGGATCAAACTTTATGATAATCTTAGAGTAATAACGATTGTTTTAAAATCCTACGATACCTATGTATATCAAAAGAACATGAAAATGTATTTAATTAAATAAATTGTTGTTTAGAGATGAAGATATCTAGGTGAAAATTAATTGTAAATAATTTTGCACATGTTAAGATAAGTTAAGTATTTGTTCCATAATTCAAATGTATGTAAATAATCTTGTTTGATAATTATTTTCCGAAAAACGGCTGTAACTTCAAGAAAGAAGAAACATCGTATTTTAATCATTTTAATATTCTTCATATTATGATAAAACAATCAAATTTAAAATACATACCTATTTTATACTGCCATTGAAGAAAAGTTCAAGGACATAGAAGGAGACAGAACAATTTTATTTCTGTCTCTGTCTGCCGCCCCGGAGAACTATATAAGCCAGCGCAGTTCAAGGACGAGAGTTCAGAAGTTTTTCAACATCCGTGCGCGTAACACCGATATAGTACTCGCCTTGTCTGCTAGGTATTTACGATATACAAATACCTAAGTGAGAAGTGATTCATCGAAAGTGAGAAATAAATTGAAAAGTGAATTTCATTATTATCATCTGAGACTATTTTTTTAATTTGATTGCAATATCATATATTCGACGAGTGATTAATAGACTATTGATAAAATATTCCATTGTGAAGTTGTTCATCGGGAACTATATTTGTGCACTGCAACTGGATTCTTCGTGACACATATATAGACATTGTGTTAATTGTACCACAATCGCTGAGGGTCGCGCCCTCGCGGTTAGCCAGCGCAACGAAGAAGTAATTGTTTTTTTATTTATAATTTTTGTACATTACTTATATTCTATTACTATATGATAATAGTACTTACATGTTTTTTTTTTTTATTGTGTGAACACGTCAGTGTTATTGTTTGTGTTTATTTTGCATTGGTCCAAGCATATAATTTATTCCCTTGAATAAATCGTATTTATAATTATAATTATTATTTTTTTTATTTTGTATATTAGTACCCACCTACTTAAGAGGAACTTTTCTTGTAACGTGGCCCCCAAGCTAGCCGTGGCAAAGTACTACCACGGGAGCTCACGTTAAGTTTAATAAATAGGTAATTGCTGTTTCCAACAAGAATTTTTATAATAGCGCAGTACACATCAAATTAAAAGCATTAATAACCACCTATAATAGTACATACCTACCAATACAAATTTGATAAATTAATTACCCACTATTATAAAATAAAATAAGAACACTAATGATAAGGTGTCAATCGAACTTATATACTCCTGTAATTGTTACGTACGATTGCCTGTCTTCTTTTACACTTTGCACGTGTTGTGGTATGTAAGTTTTGTTTGTGGTGCTTGTTACTTGGATGGAGTAAATATTATTGGTGGATGGATGCTGTGTTGAGAGACCTATGATTATATTATTTGGTTTGATGTTTTCTGAATGTATGTATGTATGTGTATTTTGTGTATATATTACATATATAGATAATATTGTTGTCTGCTCAGAGGGCAGATTCAAGGTCAACAAGTCCAAGAGAATAATGTAGGATGAAATCATGATTGTGATGGTTACATAACTCATATTTCCCGTGTCCTTGTGTAACGCGAAATTAATTTGAACATCTTAGAAATAATTTACGAAATGTAGGAAGCTCGGAAGATAGTAACGATTTACACAGTTTAAAATGTCTAATCACGATTTTGAAACAGTTTTATACATAAATATTTATTTAACTAAGACTTGTACTCTAGACTTGAAGGTGGGGTATGCAAAGCTCTCAAGTTTATATCACAATATTATATTATATAAAAATCTCTTCAATCTCAGTGCAGGGTGACATTCTTAATAGTTTTATATAAATAAATTATGGAGTTCTTCAAAATAAACAGTGATAGAATACAATTTTTAATAGTAATTATTGATACTGCATAAACGTATTTTATATTAGACATTTGAATTAGGATTAAGTTAAAACGATTTATATACTATCAAGTAACAGAAGTGCATTGTAGTATACTCTTTTAAAAATATTCAAAATAAAATTAAAACGTTCATGAATTTAGGTTTTTGAATAGGCATTGTTTATCTTTTGGGTATTTCAGAAACATGAAATATTTTTTCACATGTATTATTTTGCGGTGATCTTAAAAATGGTAATTCATATGAATGATTTCTGCAGTCATCTTAAGACTCAGAGTCCATATTTTCTTTAAATTATCTCACTACTTTGGTTTGGACTATTTATTCGTCAGTTTAGGATCTTTCGGCCAATACACACATTATATTACATTTGATAAATATTCTTACGACATTTAGTCTGTCTACCAACGGTTTTTGATGCATATGATTTCTCAAATATTCTTTTATGTTACTTCTTAACGGGTGTCTTTTCCGGGACTCTTCAGTGAATATTTGGCGTCTCCTCTCTAAAGACGCCCCAGGCTATGCCTCATTGTTGGACCGGTATTACATATTATTATAATAGTATTCACTAGGCACAATGATAATTACATACTATGTAGGTATTACCAAAGTCGAACACCTCAATTTTTATCAAGTTCATAAAAATTCCGCAAAATGAAAACATACACACCTTAATATGTTAAAGTTTACTCAGTTATTGATAATTATAGTCGCCCCAATATAACAAAATACTATGCGCACTTTTTACGAAACCGCTTGTAAACAATAGCATTTTTAATGAATTTGTAAAGGTTATTTACTTATATTTATTAGTTTAAATACTTTTATAAAATCTAGTGTGAAATTGAGTTAAGTGCAAAATAGCTAGCTTCTAGATTACCTACAGTGCTACAGTCCCACCTAGATGAAATAAATATTATCGGACTGTTTTATATGAGATCTACCCATATCTCTGCGTTTTGTTATTAGCTTCCAATTTATATTATCGCTCTTATACATGTTTCCCATAATAATATTTGTATGAGCATAACCATAATATGCAAGGGCTCCTTTATAATATAGATTTGTCGAGTATTACGGTTGAACGGTTGTAGAGTTGTCATTTATTCGGTTAATTAAGTAATGTCTTCTGCGTCACCTGGCCAATTTTCTCTACTTCCTCGTCAAAATGTACTATGGGGACAGTTCCCCGTCGATATTACTTATTGTCTGAACCTGGCCACGTGCATATAATGATGTTTTATTTTGCTTCAGAAGTGGTTGATTTCAGAGATTTAGATAATTTTTGACCACTGTGGGCCTAGTCAAAACACATTTTAGGGTTACGTTTTCGTTTCGTTTTCGTTCAAACGTAGACGACGTTGCGAGAACACGTCAATTTTCGTAGCTAAAATACACAAGTGTTTTTACTAGGCCCACTGTAATTAGTATTGTATGGGAGATTAGGCTGTTAAATTCTTGCGTCGAGTTACAGATTACAGATTTGCAGATTGCAGACCTTACAATTTACAGATTGCCTTTCATCGAGGTTTTGAGTATATCATCGTGTCACCATTCTTCGATTGTAAAACATAATATTTATGTATATTTGAATTCATTACATTACCTTTAAAATACGTTCTGTCTAACGAACTCTTTTGAAACGGTAACTTTGAACAGATATTTTAAACTGCGGTCAAAGGGTAACGAAGTCCAAAGCTCTTCCGAGCATTTCCTAGCAGCGACATTGAAACAACGACTTATTGATCATAGTCATTGACGTTCTGGCACAAGTGGAATGCATGTAAAGTAGTTAGTTGTATAGGTTAACAACAGCTATGTATGAAATGAGAATGGAGGAGTTCTTCTAATAATGCGGTAGACGGTCGATACATAAACCATTTCGCTATACTAGATACAATGTAAAATTGCAGATGCATTCAATTGTTCTTATTCAATCTCACATTACTATACTACTACTACTACTATACCATCACAGCATATCCCACAAGTAGGGTAGCCAGCAGATCAGCTGCATGTAAGAAACACGCAAGCTGTCCTCTTCGTGCCAATATAAAATCAAGACATTCAGGATGGGTGGCAAACCTCATCGCTGAATTTAAGATGTATAATGTCTTAATTTTTTCGAAAACCTGCCTTTTACAGGACACTCGAAAACTTACGCAGAAGAGTGGGAGACCAATTCTTTACCGGGTGCTCCACGGGATTCATGTATTCACGAAGGGTGACAAAAATTTCAATGTCCATATTAATATTAGCATATCATCGTCGGTGGATTCATGAAACCTCGTTTGTACATTTATCAAGACTTTACTGGAGATAAAATAAAACTGTTTTGCTGGATGACATTTTCTAGGTATCTAATTCGTTACGTGTATTAAGAAGTCTTAGAAATTCATTATAGTTTATTGAATTTCTATACATGATTCGAAAAATTTCACAGAATCATTTTTTAAGTTTATGTGAGTTTTCTGAACACTTTGGATGCTGTTGGGTTTCGTTGTTCAGTCACATATTATACAATGGAATTTAATTTAATATATTGTAGAATCTTCTCCAGCTGCTATTATATAAATAAATATTCATTCATATTATCATGGCATCAGACGACCGGTGTGGCGTGGAGGCTAACGCACTTGCCTTTGAGTCACTAGGTCCCGGGTTCGATTCCCGGCCAGGGCAAAATGAAGAATGACCTTTTTCAGATTGTCCTGGGTCTGGGTGTTACATGTATATGTGTGTAGTGCATTGTATATATGTGTATCGTCGCGTTAGTACCCATAATACAAGATTCACATCTTAGTTTGGGACTAGCTCGGTCTGTGTGAATTGTCTATACATGTTATGTTATGTTATCACCTCAAAGTAGGGTAACGAATACCTGCCACTTATAGGACACTCGAAAACTAATCGAAAAAAGTGGGACATCTATTAATTTACCAGGCACATCACGGGATATAAAAAAATAATTAGATAGAAAGTAAATTATGACATAAAATTCGAATAAAGTAGATAAAATCAGAACAAAATCTAACCACAATAACGTACAAACATTTACCGCCACAAAAAATAATTTTAGAATCAAATGTTAAAAGTTGTACTGGATCGACTATATTTATGTCGATAGATACATATGAAATATCTGTCTTTTACTAACTTTAGTAAGATGGTATTGTATGTAGTTCTGGTCAAACATGGTCATTACTTATATCCCATGGAGAGTATTATTCGGTATAATTCCTCTTACATACCGTAAACATAACGTCGGTCTAACTTGTAAACCTCATATATTCAAATTTACATTTTTTACAGGAGAAGGTTAAAACTATTTATTATTAAAATGGGGAGGAATTTTAAAATTTTAACAATTACATTTAATAATTATTTTCCATTGCGTATGATTTGTATTAAAAATAATCAAAAATATAAATGGGTCCATACTTTTTTTTCAATAATTTGGATTTAAGAGTTTTTCACTCTTAACTCTCTAGTACTGGAACGGGATTTATTAGTTTTACAAAGAGTATTAGTATGGGAAAACAAGAACATCAAAGTGAAACAAGAACTTAATTTATAATTTTAAGATGACAAAAATTATTTTTTTATATATATACATACATGCATACCATCACGCCGCTTCCCTCGCGGGGTAGGCAGAAAGGATCGAACGCCACTTCCTTCTGTCCTTGCATACATCTTTCGCTTCCGTCACTGTCATACAATTCCTCATGCATGCTCTACTGTTCAATGTGCTCAACACATGAACGTCCTACCAGCCTATAATCTATTTTAATGTGATAAATTGTTATAGTAAGTTCAAAAATCCTTCGGTAATATCCTTTTCAACTCGTCATACTTTCTCCGACATTAATGAGGCTATGATACAACATTTGTGGTAGAATTGCTCAGGTATCTGGAATCATAATTTGTATTTTATTATACCATTCAAATTACTGAATCCTCAACTTTTCTCCCCAGGTATAAAGTTTTCGAGAAATGAGCACTGTCGATTATTTAAAATTTGTCAAAACTCAAAAATTCTACACTGGACGTCTCAAATTTTTACATTCAAACTTGCCTATATTCATAAATTCTGCTGGCACATTTATGTCCCTGGAAAACCATATTTTGTGAAATGGTCAAATCGTCAAAACAAAAATAATTGCCTTTGTAGTAGGTAGGTATAGGTTTCAGAAATTTAATTTTGAGCTGAATCTCGAAATAATAACACTGCTCGCAAATATGGACACATGTCTAACATTTGTCCTTTTTTAGTTTGAAAAAAGATATGTTTTCCTTTTCTCAAGACTTTGTAAAACTTAAATTGAAATAGCTGAACCTTTTTTTTATTAAAAAATAATACCTTAATGTGACTTAGAACGCCATTCAGGAAAGAGATAAGGTTCTGATAAAGTAGCTCTACATAATGGAATTACAGTGAAAACAATTGATTAATAACATTCATAAGTTAATAATTTTTCTCCACAAATTAATGTTGAGAAATTTTGGAAACTTCAAAATTCCTAAAATTATCTTTCCGATTTTTGACCGATCATTCCCCTATTCCGAGTGTGTTCAATACATTATTTTGCACACTACATAATATAATGTTGTCTTCATTTTTAGGAAGATAATTAAAAAATGCACATAATATTATATCTATGTGAATTCTCTTGCGAATATTATCTGTTTTATTTTTTTATTTATTTTTTTTATTCTTCATCTTCACTATACATTGTTTACAATAATACAAATTAACATAGAAAATATCATTTATACAATTCAATGTACAGAGGGCGAGTTTATTACTAAAATGCGATGTCTTCCAACTAACCCGATTTTACTGACTTAACCATCATGTTTATAAAAGTCTTCTTTTGGCCCCAGTTAGTTGACCAAAAATCAGCAAACTTCTCCGCTCATCGTCATCTAACGTTGCAAATTTCAAAGTTCCTTTCTTTGTTAATTGATATTTGCATCTATTTTTAATTTTTTTTTCAAAATACTGATTATTCTCATTCAACTCTCTCTAAAAAAAACAACACCGAAACTTCTGAATATGGTCGAATCACAATGCAAAGAAATTTATACCAGGCGGCAACACTCAACCAATATCTGTCGTACAAAAGGCGCGTAAATTGGGATTTGAGAGGTTTGCAAATTATATTGTTCTATGGACTGGATTTGCGTGTTTTTTTGATGACCATTTTTTGAAACAATTTCAATAATTTGAAAATAAAAGTTTCACACAGTGGTGAGGAATAAACTGTACATTTGATTGGTATCAAAAAGTCACTTTTGGCCAAATCGGGATTTACGTGGTTTACAAGTTAGACCGACGATAATATTATTATTGTAGGAACTCCATACCATACCTTCAAAACGTATAAATACATACCCGATACTGTATTATGTTGGTTCTATTCATCTCGATACTATACACATACTTTGTAACTGTTCCATTGTGGTTCTTATCACAATAGTCAGAAAACCTGTAGAAGCATTAATGTATACGTTACGGACTATTCAGTGGCGTAGCTAGGGGGGGGCAGGGGGGGACATATGTCCCCGGGCGCCGCTTTAGGGGGCGCCAAAATGAGTATTAAAACTATTTTTTTTTAATATCATTTTGATGTTAACAAATGTATCCCAAATACGTTTGCAAGATTGAATTTTGGAGCTCCACAAATATCTTCATAACAAACCAGTTGGCAAACACGATTTTAGCCCCCCCATTGAACACTAAGGGGCGCCATTCTACTCAAAACCAAATAACACATCCACAATACAGGATTGCTGATGGCGTTTTTTTTAACAAAGGGTTCAAATATTATTCTTCATAACTGAAAGTGGCATCTGGTTTTAACAATTATACAGGTTGGATAATTTCGAGTTTAATATAGGTGAGTGCAAAGAAAATAGTATAATACTTCACATTGGTTGAAAAGAGATAAATTTGTCATTAGATAGAAATGTAGCAAGTAAGATGTTGTTTTAAATAATATTTGAAATCTAGCAAATTTTTCGGTAATTATATTTTATTGTACTTGCAAGAAATAACAACATTGGAAATTTTTTCATTACTCATCACTAGGGACCTGAATTTTTCGGTGTTATTTTTATGGAAAAGCGGTGTTATTATTCTGTAAAAACGGTGTTATTTTTCGGTGTTATTTTGATGGAAAAGTGGTGTTATTTTTCAAAGATTGGTGTTATTCTTTTGCAGATTTCGGTACCATTTTCTTAAAATAAATCTAGTTATTTAAAAAAAAAACACTATCAGTAATCCCAGTGTTTAAGTTAAATTTAAAAAAAAATATTTTAAATGTCTACAATTACTTATTTAAACTTTTTATTTAACTTTTTTTAAATATGTCCTATACCAATACTTTTATTACGGTTCAAAATAAAAAATTGATATCGTAGCTAATTTTTTTTCTTTTAAATTAGTCCTGCGATCAGACAACACTGTGTTATAAGAGGACAAGAATCTATCTGAATCGACATTTAATTAGCACAAGGCATCCATATTGCTCTGCTAACTCCCTCAGCATATTCTTTTTCTTGAAGCTTCACAATATTCAATGCCTTGGCTAAGTCAATTTCACCCGCAGCCGATTGAATTTCAATTACCTCTTTTTATTTACAGTACTTCAATTCACGCCAATTCACGATATCATTACCATAAAAGGCACGCCACCATAGACATTCTTTCATAAATGTATGGCTATCCAGTAAATAATAACCACTTGGCCACTTTTTAGATATAGATGTTTTTAATTTTGTCATCAATTCGATAGATTATTTTATTGTTTTAAACATATTTCGGTTTTATTTTGCTAAAATGTGGAAATTCGCGTTATTCGCGAAAAAAATGCAAATTTCGCGAATAAAGGAGGGTTTATCGCAAATGCGAAAAATTCAGGTCCCTACTCATCACATCATCGCTGTTTTTGGATTATCATGTAAAAATTGTTAATTTTTTTAACAACTTTCGCATACATTTCTGAAATAGTTTTTACTCAACATTTTTAACATTTCATTTAACCCCCTAAAAAGACTATGTCCATTCCAGTCATGTTTTATAAGTATATTTTATTTTTCTATAAAAATTGCCATCCACACTTCTCAGCATTATACAACCAGATAAGTCTCCATATGATCAGTCATGATAATACAAAAACTTAACAGTCTAATGCCGGAAAAAAATCATCTATCCAGATATACAGGATATCAAAGGATTAGGCTCAAAACATGGGCTCAAAATACCAGCATTGTGCCTGAAATATCTGTGTTCAAAAATTTTCTTGCAATATTACAAGTATTTATTTTAATAGATTTTTGAATTTTAATATATAAATTTACCGGTGAATCTAATTTTTGCAATTTATTTATCAAAGTTTCCGGAGCTACCCCTGTAGCTGACAAAACTAATGGTATAATGTAAACGGACCTACATAGAATGCCAATGATTTTTATTTCTCCTGCTAGTTCTGTATTTTTTCTGGGACAGTTTTGAATATTATGCTTATTTGGGACAGCGATGTCTATTAGATACGTAATTTTAATTTGTTTATCATGTAATTCTAAATCAGGTCTATTATGATGTATTTGTCTATATTTTATTTTTGTTTTATCATAATAGATCCTATAATTTTGATTTTCTAAAACCAGTTCCGGGTAGTATTTAAAGTATGGTATTATATTTCACGAGTTTATTTAATTATGTTTAATTGCTAAATTTTGATGTATTATTTTTGCGACATGATTATGTCTATTAATATATTCAGTTTGAGCGAGAGTAAAACAACCCGAAACTATGTGTTGTATTGTTTCCGATTTGGCCAGACATTTCCTACATGAATCGTTAGTTGTATTTTATTTTTTTATAATGTATTTTTTTGTATTTATTACTTGTTCTTGAACAGCCAGTATAAAACCCTGGGTTATCCCATACACTTCCCCACAGGTAAACCATCTGTTTGACGCATATTTGTCACTTGTTTGTTGTGAATCTTCATTTTTTTTAATATTAATGTCCATGTTAGAGTTGATTGTTATAATTATTATTGAAATTAGTTATATGTGTATGTTGTATTGATTTGAGATCTATCATCTAAAAGGTTTTTGCCGTTTATTGTTTTAATAATAATAAAAAAAAAAAACATGAGATTGGTTGAGATCATTGAGGTGTCTGGCATGAAGTTCTTTCCTACTTTAAGATTCTAACAAAATATTTTAATAGTTTATTCGCGTACCTACTGTTTCGACATTTAAATTTAATGATGTATGATTTTTGTCGGCCTGTATTATAATTTAATGTAATATAAAATTATTTTGTTTATTTTTGAAAAATGTTTTAAGAGATTCGATCATTATGTAAAGAAGAAATGTTAAAAATTCCTCTTCCTCCTATACTTCTAGGCAGAGTCAACCATTGTTCCGCGGAATTTGGATGGTCATATCTTTTTTTTGTTAATTTTGTTCTCATTAATCTTTATAATTTATTGAAATCGGTTTTTGACCATTTTATAGTGCCAAATGAGTATGTTAATAACGGAATAGCCTACGCGTTTATTGTTTTTTTCTGTATTTTTCGCTGATAGATCGCATTTAAATATATTATTTAATCTATCTTTAAAATCATTTGTTAATTTATTTTTGATTTCAGTGTGATATAGATTTTTGGATTGCGGAAAACCTAAGCATTTCATTATTATTAAGATTATTTATTTGATAATTTGAAGCTATATCCTGACATTCTAAAATTTTACCTTTTCCAATATGTAAAGTTTAACATGTATCTAGCTTAATTGTTTACAATCGTATAGAAAATTATGTAGTGTTGTGGAATACTCTAGAAATTATTTTTAGAGAAATTTCTCGAAGTGGAGAATTTTGGAGAATTATGGTGTATTTTGAGGCAAATTTTTTTTTATTGTTCATTTTTACTATAAGGATATGGTAATGTGTAAAAAGAATATACTTAAAAGACTAGTTTTTAAAAGAATATAGCAAAGGAAAATTGATGATTTTCAATTTTAAGTAGAGTTCATTGATCACTTATTAGTTACTAGTTTTTGTAACCCGGCATCGCTCGGGTTAAAATAAACAGATAACCGACAAACACATGAATTATTGAAAAAAATACTGTAAACATTAACGTAAATAAAAGTAGTAAAAAACCTCTTCCCAAGGAAAAAACTTGAAGTTTGAAACGCCACATGCCCATTTAAAAAAATGGTAGGTACCTTCATGGATAAAGTATTAAAAACCTCTGATTTGGGCCCAAATCAGCCCGATGAAGTTTTAGACCGATCAGGTTTTCAAGTATTGGGCGAAAGGTTATAATATTTTTGTGAAAATTATGGAGAGAAATTTCTCTTCTGTCAGAGGAGAAATTCTCGGAGATATTTCTCGTTCTCGAAAAATTTCTTTTGAGAATTTTCTCTACTCACATTTTAGTCTCTATTCTATTTCATTAAAATACCAGATAGATGCTTCGAAAATGAACCATATAAATCGTAAAATTTCAAAATTTTCTTGAGGGCTCTGAGAAGGGGCGCCGACTTTGTGCCATGTCCCCGGGCGCAGATGACCCTAGCTACGCCACTGGGACTATTGTATACTATCTGGCATCTCCCACGATAAGATAACTATTTAGTATTAACTGCATGTAATATAATTTGATATAAGTAAAGGTCGTCCACGTGTCATCAGAATTGTGTTTTTGAGTAAGTAGGAAGAGATCACACCTTCTCTTTATATTGATTGTATTTAATTTGAATTCATTTCTCTATCATATTGTATGTATAGTGATCAATGTACAGTAAAGAATGAAGAAATAAAAAAAATATTAATAAATTATACATTTTCAAAACTCGTGGCATAACTAACTCATCCCTAAATTATTATGTTAAAGGTTTGACATGAGATGTTTTATAAATACTTTTCTTTAACAGGTCACTTGAAAATTTACAGAAAATAGTGAGGTACCTATTATTTTCCAATTCTATCAAGAAGTATTATAATTAATAGAAGCATTAAACGTAATAAATTTATCTTTTCCTCGAATAATATATTATGAAGATTAAAGTTTTTTAGTCAAATGAACTTTATCACAAATTATATCAGACTTTCTCTTACAATACCGATCAAGCTTCTAATAGTTCTAACTTCTAAGCATCTAGCGTCTAATGACATTATCATCATCATCATCATCGTCCTCAACGCTCCTCTCGGGAGCACAGGGCAGAAACCAGCCTCCTCCTTTCAGAGCGTCTCTGTGCCAATTGCGTCACCTCTTTCCACGACATTCCTTGCGCTCTGATATCGTTGTCATAGGAACGGTGTATTGTGAAAGAGGGACGCCCGGGCCGACGGAACCCCTGCGGACGGAAGAACAGTGCTCTTTTTGGCCAACTATTCTCAAAACATGTCCCAGCCAGGACCATCGTCTCTCCTGTATTACGGAGATTACAGGTCTCTGCTGGGTGCGCCGGCGCACAGCATCATTTGTAACATGTTCATACCATTCTAATGACATTAACACAACGAAAATTCCGATATAATTTTCCGGTCGTTGAATACTTCAGTTCACACGTGTTCCTTACTTCACGTGCTTAAAATAAATCATAATTATCTTCTTTATGATTTTATCATTACATAATCGACTGTGCTCAGGACAAAGGCATTAAACCACAATTTAGGCAAAAGTCGTTTTCTGTTTTTTTTTGCTTATAACTTGATAGTTCCTGAATATTTTCTCTTCAATTTTTATGACATAATAAAAGAACTACATTACAATAAGATGGTAAAATAATAATGACAATAATTTTTGTCATTTTCTTTATCCCACAGTTTTTTTGCTTCTCCTATGAAATTTTACCGATGTGGTTTAAACCCTTTGTCCTGATCACAATAATCATAAATTTTTATATTTTTATGTAAATATTAACAAATCGCGGAATTTCGGAATTGAATTATAGAAATAGGTACATAAAACCAAGTATTTTTTTATATCTGTGAGATTTTCGACAATACTGACCACTTCTTAAATTACCATCAGTTATCGAGGTGTGTCCTGGGAGTTGTTTTTCAACTATTTTTCTATACCTATCTATTTCAGATTTGGAAACATGATGTCTATATGTATATGTTTTAATTTGCAGTGTTTCTTTAGGACCAGGTAGAGAGAGAGGGTTTTAATTTCTGTCACGTTTATGTAATTCGTCATGCACGCTTAGGGATTTCTCACATTTAAAATCATTCATCTGTAAAACTATTTTATAATTTAATAATCGTCGGTTTGGTTGCTTTGGTCATGTTTTGGTTCACAGGTTTCAAGTTATTGGTTGAAAGTTTTAGAGTAAGCTCTTGGATCGAGTTACTCTGGTTATTAAATCTAATATTGAAATGTCACAAAAGATGCATCCATAAACCTTTTATGTAGTTTGTTATTTCATGATACATTCACTATATTATCTATTTTTACAAGACTTTTCATTTCTGATGTTCACATTAAATGTTCAAATGTTTAATTTACTGGAATATAAGAAGCAATAAATCAGCGTATGCAGTGTCAACTGAAAGGTTTCTTTCTAAACGTTCTGTTGTTAACAAAATGATGCACCGATTCTTGAAAAAAATCTTGCTGAAGTATTTTAGGAAAGAATATGTCTGCCAGTTGAATTTTATGAATTGTCAGATAGTTGTAGATCATATATCTAAGAACAATGTCAAAAATATTTTAGATACAGGGAACCAGATTCGACTGTCGTATAAATTAAATAAAAGAATATTGTGTTAAGTATTTACGGAAGAAATAAGATATCGGAGAAACGTAACGTAATATCATCCGTACAACGAATTTTCATTTAATGAAACCAGTTTTGAAATTACTTAGCTATTAAATTTTAAACGAGGCGACACAAAATATCTTCTTAACAGGTACAAGTACATGCTACGTACGTATCTACATATAAATATGTCTGATGGCGTTCCCTGATGATAAATAGTATTTGACTCCAACTTGTTTCTTTGGAGTCGTCTTTCTTGACATATTTTGGTTACATACTTTTTTTAGACCCCAGAGTCTGCGTTTATAGAAGTGTTTTCTCGTAAGCTAAATTTTCAACTGTCTCGCTATGTTTTATGGTTCACCGATTTGATGAAGACCAATGGGTTTGCCGTGTAGGACCATGTAACTCTGAGAGGATTTGGTCTTTCGACATATTCACTCTTCCATTTTCATTGTATTCTCCATCACACAACGTTGTATATTTCACATAGTTCCCTGGATAATAAAAAAACTATTTTCAAAGATTGACGGCGAAATTAATAATTCGTTCATTAAAATTAATTTGTTACAGTTTAAAACCCTTGTCATCTATTCATCCTTGTGTTTAGACACATGAATATATTGTTGTGTAACACCTGCTCGCGTGTTGCAGTCGGCAAGTGATGCGCAATAGTTAATTAGATAGCGTACCTACAATTACACAACATTGTCAGGATGTCGGGAACTCCCCAGGGATGTGAACCGTGACCTTAACATTACTGGCACGCGATGTAGTGCCATATTGTACATTTGTACACAAACACAACCAACCATAATATTTAAACATGCACATGTATCTATTATTATTTATTTATTCGCCATATAACTCATAATTAACAAATCTACATTTTAAAGATGCATTGTTCTTTTGATGTTTGTACCCTTGTAATTAGTCTCATTATTATGTTCATCAGCTCATACTGCATTTACATATGATGGAAACACATAATTTATAATATGGCAGTTGATTGCATCCTGATGAATTTCCTTCGCTTTCATTGCATTTCGTGTATGTTTTATCATAATTATCTTATAATTTGGTAATATTTTTTTATCAAAACTGTTCCATTAAAGAATGTGCATTTATGTACATTCAAATAAAAATCAAAGCGAATAACCAAAATTTAAATAATGTTAAAACAGTTTAACAAGCACATTAAAAAAAACTGACGATAATTTTTAAACTGAAATCCCTTGAAGTAGTAAACAAAGTAATGTGTGAAATGTTCGATATTCTTATTTTCGTGCAGGATTTTTCACAAGATATTCGCGGTCATGCGTAGACCATCATTACCGTAGACAGTGTAATCTATTATAATTGTAAGTAACTACATTTTATACATGGAAAATCCTGTATTATTGAAGTATTATTTTTCTAATTTGTCATCATTTTGATTGTAAGTAATTGTTATATACAGTACAACTTAGAATTTTCCTTTACAGACTCATGACAAGGCTATGATTAATTGGTTTCTAATTGTTTGATTAATTGCATGGGTAAGCGACCGCGATGGGTAATTCGACTGCGGTTTTATTAATTGTATATCAATAAGACTAGTTATAGACACTTGAAGATATTTATTAAGCAGGTAAACATTTATTTATTCAGGAAGTTTTATTTAGTAATGTACCTATAATTATTTTAATTCGTCACGAAAGAGGCTGTATAGTGTACGCCGATGCACTCCATGAAGATCTGTATTTTTGCGAATTGAGAGACGATGATCTAATTGAATTTTTCAAAAAGTCCAGTGAAATATATTTTTTCAATAAACAAATTTTGGCGGATAGGTCCGATATTATAGGCTATAAATGGGCCGACTTGGCATTTGTCCAGGGCGCTTAATTTTAGGAGGAGCAGAATTTTAGGAAACTTATATAAATTGACCAATCGACCATCGATGGCAAATTTGATAAACATTCCACAAAATCGGAGAGATTGTGAAATATGTCAAATTCCTATACCAAATTGACAATCTGGTGAAGAAGAGTAGAAATTTTTAGTGCAAGTGAAACATTATACGAGTAGGTACCTATGTTTTACAATACTAGTGTGACCATGGGAGGCCAGTAAACAGTTTTCACCAGAGCGTTTTGCACTCTAGCTCTGGGGTCTGGGAAAGGTAAATACAATGAAGTTCAATAATTTGATCATTCTTTTTGCATTCTCCTAAAGATTTGTTAATAACATACTTGATTATTAGCTTTTTTATAAAAATATCTTTCCATTTTACGGATCCTGTATTTTTATATACATTTTCAGCGCATCTGCTGGTAACACCAAGTGTGAAACAGTTGTGATTAGTTTGTCAGATAAAAAGAAATATTCACACTACCTTTAGAGAGTCATATAATATATTTACCAGACTAATATGTTCTATGTATACCTTATGAACATTAACATCTCTAAAGAAAATTTACATTTCAATGAAACATGAACTTACGGTGGGCTCATTGTGTAGACTCGTAGAGAGTTGTTGTTTTTTGTCAAATGAAATGCAAAATAGTTTTGGAAATACGTAAAAAGGGACAACTTTTTTATTTACACATCGTCGAAGAACTTTAATTTATTTTACTGGATTCATAATTAATAAGGCATTTTATAATTTGACAACTTTTGTATCGTCATGAGTAACTCTACTAAGACATGTAATAAAATATACAGGTCTTCTTAAACTCTTCAAACCTGATTAAATTTCGGACAAATTTATGTCCACTTAGAGACAATTTCTCTCATCATACTGGATAGGTGATTTTATTTTGATTTCTAGTATTTTGGGATTTTTTATTTTTAACGTTTAACTTTACTTTGACTTTTTTTTTTTTAATTTTTTAACTTTTGCTTTTTTCTCAAGACTAAGACATTTCTGGTAAGAGTGGAATCTTTGCTGGTCCACATGTTGAGTGTATTAATTGTTAACATGTTGTGTTATATGCTTGATTCTTTATTATTGAAAAAATAAAAATAAATATTAATAAAATAAATCATTGTCACGAATTTTATTCTCAGGATTCATATCCTGCTTCAGTAGACATGGTTGAATGGAAGAAATTAGTGATCAGATCGTCAGCTACACGATAATCTGTATATACAGTATGTAATATATTTTGCTTTTCATTGTAAATTGGTTGCAAGTATTTTTTAGTTACAAGTCTTTTTACATAATAGATTCATTCAACAATACAACATAGAGAGGGCGAGTTTATCGTCAGTTTATGGCTCTGGTTGATATTGAAGTCTTGTGATCTCGATAGGACTGCATAATAATTGTGTTTTCATAATATTCCTATGTTCAGTCAGCAATACCTAATATGCTGTAGAGCAGTGGTTTTCAACCTTTTATCTCTGCGGACAGGTCAGCGTTTGATAATTTTACCGCAGCTCGCTGAGAGGGAGACGTTGATTGCCTAACTTTGAGGACCTTTCTTTTTAGTTCTCAGATTTCCAGAATTTGATGATTTCTATTATACTCAAAATTTCTCCCCCTCTCCCTCCTCGTTGCCAGATTTTGGAAAATGTATTGGTATTTTTAAGGAATGTTTCACAAATTTTGCACAACAAAAAAAAGGCTGACCTTCACGTTCCTTCCTCGGCCCGGGGGTTGGAGGCCACTACTGTATGTATGATTGTATCCATTCTGACGTGCTGGAATTCTACTGTATTATTGTTTCATGCTTGAAGACGTCACAGCATTAATTAATTAAGCATGAATATATAAATATAATCTCCTTGTATGATTATAATATTATTTATTTGTGTTACTCATGCTGATAGTTCTTCGCTTATGACGTGTTTTAGTGCAGTATTGATTAGTTGCAGTTTAATATTAAAATTACTAGTTTTATATACTCATTACAGTTCGTGAAATATAATGAAATCATCAACCAAATATATTTAATTGAGGTTCTCAACTTTATATACAGCGTCCTCTTTGTCTTGTAGATTTGATTTGTCTTTCAGAAGTAAAACATTGGTATCAAATGAAGCTAGACGCACCCACAAAGGAAATCATATTGTACTCATTGTAAAGCGGTTTTGGTTTGCAGGACCATTGAAGACTCCTTCCCATGCTCGGATATCTTAGCAGTTTGGAGATTCCTACGTATTTATTACTCCAAATAAAACAAAGGATATAAATCTTCACAAGTAGGCCATAGTAGGTGGACTGTCCCAATCCAACTTTGAGTAGTTCAACTTTTTATCTATGAACGCTATTGGTATATAGACCTACAATATTTGATAATGTATTGGGTACATTATAGGTTGATCTTTCCCATTTTCTAGCTATTATTGTACAGGCAATACAATTCTATGAGAGACCAATGTTGTTCTTTTGATAAATGAAATTCAGGAAATTCAAAGTGTAATGAACATTTTCAATTACATACACCCGATGTTGAACATACATCCGAGCAGGCAAACATATTATTATATATTATATCTATTCGTTTGATTTGTAATACATTTAAAATACTAACATTTCCATTGCATCCACTTCAACTATTTTGATTGATGTTAATATATATATATATATATATATATATATATATATATATATATATATATATATATATATATATATATGATATATACATTTTTTATGAAAATATGCAACCACTGATGGTTGTATCCGGTTCATTTCACTGCCCGAGATAAACGACTCTGGACGCCTTACTTGTTTATGGACTGCAACGTAAAAACGTATATTAATTAATAAGGTATATAAAGTTCCTATGTTACGAACTATTTTACTATTTATAAATAAGACTATTATACAATATATTCGAAAATTAACAATTCTATAAAATATATTTAAGTAGGTATGCAAACAAAAATATTTATTGCACAAAGAATATATATTTAAAAATATTAACATAATAATTGAACAAATAATTCTGTGTAACGGTCGAATTTATCGCAGAAGCGCGATATCTTCCAGCTATACCATCAAGGAAAAAACAAAAAGAAAATAATAAATAAAATTAAAAAATAAATTAAAGTAGTGGTAGTATTAGTAATAGAATATTCTTAGATCAGCAATTTCACGCTACCTATGTTGTTGCTTTAGAATATCTTAAGTATCTCTTTTACGAAGAAGACAACATGTATTTTAATTAATAAATAAGGTGAATTCTTTGGCATCTTCACTCGAGGGAGATGCCGTGGTGGAAAGAATGGATGGATGAACGGGCATGTTAATATGTAACATAATTATGTTGTAGGTATTTGTTAAGGATCTGTAGGCCTAGTCTAAACACATTTAAGCGTTACGTTTTCGTTCAAACGTTGATTTTCGTAGCTACTCGTGTATTTTAGCTACGAAAATTGATGCGTTCTCGCTACCTTGTCTTGTTTGAACGAAAACGAAACGAAAACGTAACGCTTAAATGTGTTTTGTCTGTTGTTATTAAGTAGGTACCTTCAATGGAAGTAATGAATATTTGAAACTAAATACATAGACTGTGATGTTTATTATTATTGGTATTGGTACTTACTTACATACTATCGGTATATCGGAATCAATATAAATGAAATGAATTGACCATTGATGCGTAACGTTAGGCGGCGAAGAGGCGTTGTTGTGGTACAATACAAACTACGTATCAAGATATTATCATTAAACATGATGAAACTATCGTCACCGATTAGTATAGAGTCCAGTTAAGGCTGGACTTTTTATCAATAGATGCTATTTTTATACCTATATATTCTTGCATATATACTGAAAGATGAATCTAGGTTTTTGTTATAAACTCAAATACAACCTTATACACCTTTCACAGTAAGCTAAAAGCTTGTGTTGTGAAAGAGGAGTTCGCGTACCTCTTGTGCATAAGCCCGATGCTATGGACGAATTCATTGTGTTCCTCTGTTTACGTTGAAATCGTCTAAGAAAATATATTGTCTTTTTAAACATACAGTAGATAGTTGCATATCATATTATAATATACTTATATTATAAAGAGGAAAGATTTGATTGTTTGCGTCCAATAGGCTCCGAAACTACTGAACCGATTTGAAAATTTCTTTCTTTATTGGGAAGCTACACTATCCCCGGGTGACATAGGCTATATTATATTTAAAAAATAGGGATCCTTACTTAAACTAAATTATATTTTAAATACCTATCTACCCGTGCGAAGCCGGTGCGGACCACTAGTATTATACAGTATATTTATGTTAATTTATCTGAACTGTCACCAGTAATTTATAAATAATTTTATTGTAATTTTTTTTCTGATTTCTCTCTCTTTCACAATCATCTAATTATTAGAAGTTATTTAGAATGGCATTCCTTCATCGCGGATTTTTATAATTTATTTTATGTTAAACTTAAAATGCATCCAGTGCTACTAAACCCTGTCATGAAATAAACGTATTGCTGAAGATTTATGGCATATCACATAAAAACAGTTCAAAATATGTTAATGAATAGTTTAGTTTAGGTTATGCGAATTGTATGTGACACAAGTATCATCATGTATAATGTACATTTTCATTGGTCTGTCACAGTTACACACACAGTACCTAAAGGCTTCTTTTGTGAAATACAATACTGGCAATACCTGTACCTACATTATATATAATTTAGTAAATAGGTTCTATCGAACAATTGGTTCTTTTCATTACACTAATGGCCGACTATACCGATCGAGATGTAATGTGGTGTTCTCACTTTGGCGAATATCGCTAGGGCACCAAAATATCGCCAGCCATTTGAACCGTGTGAACAAAATGACAGCTAGTCTGAAACGATAAAAACCAGTAAAAACGATATCGTCTCGAGTTGACCACCTTCCAACTTTCTCGGGCGATCGAACGATTTGCACATGCGCAGATATGCGCGGCGTTTGTGTCTATGGTAAAAGCTTTATAACCTATAAATTTTATAATGTTTCCCGCTTCGTGACAGCTGTTATCTTTTTTGTTGGTTTGTGGCGTTTGTTTCCTTAATTAAAAGGCGCCTTATAACCTCTACTATAACATTTTCGACTAAAAATAAACACTTCGCGATCTCCATATCGACGCCATTTTGAAAACAGTGTCAAAATCAAAGCGCATCTGACAGATCGTTTCTATATCGGTGGACTTGTGTGAACAGGTGTGACGATCAATGGGCGTACGGCGAATTTTGTTTTTTCGCCTGGCGTTATATTTTGAAATTCGGCTGGCGATATTCGCCAAATGTGAACACCCCATAATTGTCAATAAATTGAATCAAGAGTTTTACTTTAACATCTAACAATATCTGCGCTATTAAAGCAATTATTACGTTAGTGTGCTAGCTATTGGTGCAGTCAGTGAATTAAAATCGTAGCGTCATCTTTTGGATCAGCAGGGTTACTTTTGACAAAACTAAACACGATCTTAATCTAGTCTTGATCTTGATCATACGACGCACGAAGGGACTATGGTCAAAAACACCGCGCTACCGCTAACGCGCCATCGGTTTGCGTGTATTTTTGGTCAATAGTCACTTCGTGCGTCGTATGATCAAGATCAAGACTAGATTAAGATCGTGTTTAGTTTTGTCAAGAGTAGCCCTGCTGACTTGTCCAACCTATTGACGGGCTAATAACAAATTGTAAATATGAAACAATTATGAGATTTTGAATGCAAATACAATTAATAACACTACAAATAAAATTTCACTTTGCTAGTTATTTATAAAGATTCAGAAAATCACTCTCAAATATTCGTATTTATACAAAATAGTCGCCCTTAGGAGAAGTTGTATACGAACTACGAACGTTTGTTCCGAATTTAAGATATTTTCGTTTTTCCGAAATCTACGAATTTCAGATAATCACAATTTCAAATTCCTATACCATTTTGAAAATTTGTCGACGGGGAGGGTTCAGGGTTCAATTTATGAATCGGAGACCAAAAAAAGTCCTCACTTTGAGGTAGAACATTGTTAGTACGAGTATAAGTAAATTTTATGCGTGGCCCAAAACAACTCATCACGTTTCTAATGTGGCCCAAGGAAGCTGAAAGGTTGGAAACCCCTGTTATAGATAAATATATCTCTTATTCCTCTCTGACCACCCCACATGAGATACTGCGTGAGGATATAGTATTCTAGTTCCATCGCTATGCCACATTAATAGTCATGTAGTGTGAGCATTGTGCAATTTCTATTTAAGAATGAGAAGCCATTGTGTATTATGTAGCTAAATTGTTAGGTATGTTAAGGAAAGCTTAGAGGAATTCCAAACAATGAACAGGACTTCCATTTTTTTCTTCATTTTCGAGTGTCATTCATTATTTTGTATAACATCACGAATAAGACATATATCATCTTCAATTCAGCGATGAGATATACCACTAGTCCTTAATGTCTTAATCTTTGTTGGCTCGGAGAGGACAACTTGTTTATTACATCCAGTTAGTCTACTACTCAATTAATGGGATATGCTGTGATGGTATAGATGATGAGATATAGAGGTATTTATACGAAATTTCGAGATCACGTGAAAAGCTAAATAATAAAAAAAAAACAATTATTATGAGTTTCAACGAGAAGTTTTTTAAGTATTTTTTTAAGAGCAGCACCTTCGAAAATGACAGCAATAAAAAATGCAATATATGAAATCAGGTAGCCACTCTTTTATTGTTATAATAAAATAAGAAACCTAAATTATAAACAATTTTATGACTACTAGCTGACCCGGCAAACGTTGTTATACCATATACAATTATACCATATACATTTGCCATATAATAATAACGCTCAAAAAGTAGGGTTTGATGGTAGAAGGGTGAAAATTTAGGGCTGTATGTATTTTTTAATTTCTCACCATAATTTTTTTTTTTTTAAAAATTGTCCAAAAAAAAACGGGATGGACCACCCTTAACTTTTAGGGGTATGAAAAGTAGATGTTGGCCGATTCTCAGACCTACCCGATAAGTACACAAAATTTCATCAAAATCGGTCCAGCCGTTTAAACAAACAAACACCGTGACACGAGAATTTTATATATTAGATTGAATAGACATCTACCTCACACCTGGATCATCATATCATAGGAGTCCTAAAACTCCGATTTATCTGCACATTCAAACCAAAATCCCCTCACGAGCCACTTGAACAGGCATCGATGGAAAATATTAATATGTGCAGTGTATAAAGACAGCCGGTGTGGCGCAGAAGGAACAACGCTTTTGTCCGTGAGTTACGGAATCCTGGGTTCCATTTTCTATGTATCGTCGCTTTAGTAGGTACCCATAATAATAGATGAAAATCTTGGTTTGAAACTAAACCAATCTCGTGAATTGTCCAAATATTTAAAATAAATCTTATATTAACTTATTAACTATGTATTTTGTACTGACCGTTCAACTAAGGTTGTCCAGTGTATAGGTGTGTATTATAACGAATTAAATTATCTTCAGTGGTTCATAAATATAAACATAATATATTACAGATATAAAATAGGTGTGAGTCATTACATCCATTGTTTTTTTATAGTTTGTAACTTATTTTATTATTTCATTCATATCGTAAACTACGTGTGAGCTATATTATTCGCAAATGTACCTATTAAGAACTATGTAAGTATATTAGTGTATATATTTTTATAGTCCGTATATACCTACCTTATATAATATGATTAGATAAGAAATAGTTAAATGGGTACCTAATTTAGCTATTTGATTTAAGAACGTCTACTACTTGATATAAACGTGATAAACATTGGAGGATAAAGTAAAAAATATTCTTTATTCGTTTTCGTATTTCTAATCAACTAAAAAATAAGACAATCAGGATGGGTGGCATACCTTATCGCTGAATTTAAGACGTAAAATATCTATATTTTGTCGAATGTACCTGCTTTTACAGGACAGTCAAAAACTTACGCAAAAGAGTGGGAGACCAATTCTTTGCTGGGTGTTTCACGAAACGCAAGATAAGTTTGTCTATATATAATAGTTACATAGTTCTTTTAAAATCGCTCTATTTTAACCATTATTAGACCTCGGGTCATTTGAAAGACTTCCATTTTCTGATAGTAAAAACCCTAAATCATCTTCATCTCAATCTCAAAAAAATCATTTTTTTCTCGAGCTTTGTAGAACTTCCATCAATTTCAATTTCATTCATGTGCTGTTTTTACATAGCTCTACGATTACAGTTTCAATCTACTAGGAGTGTTTTATTGTACAATTTATGTTATATTTTTAAAAGATTATCTCGTCTCTGTATGGCACAATTGGGAATGATGTAAGTCCGAGTTCGCTTCATTATCTATCTGACCATAATTATTATCATTATATTATATTTATTCACATGCTATTTTTCATGCATCTGCTTCACATACAGATACAGCACATTATTCATTGTCTTTGACATTTCAACAGTTAGTAGGTAATAAAAGTTATCTTTTGACTTACTGCCGGTTAATAATGCTATTATTTTATATGACGGCATAATAAATAATTATCCGCAGTTATCTTCTAACCACTGCCGTATATTATGCCAATTACATTTAAAACATAGATAGATGAGAAATTCAATAAACCACGGTTTCAATTGTGTCTCTGTGCGATATCAAAATGCAGAGATGGTTCTGTAGCGACGGGAAAAAAACAGTAGCAATTTGTGTATTTTAGAACGAGTCACGAGAGACCCAACTTTATAAATAATATTGTTCTTTTGCTATTTCTCTACTATTTTCTTGTGACGTCTTTCATACAGACTTTAGCTATCAAATAATTAATAATAAGTTATTCAAAAAATAAACAGTTAATAAATTATCTCAGTGGAGTCTCCTCACATCAAATCTCCTCTATGGTTATGAAGACATTTATAAAAGTTTAACTTTTTCTACGGTATCCCTATATGTTTTTACTTCACAGCTACATGAAAAGTTGAATGTAGTTGTATTATAAGGATATCGCAATGCAGTACCAAAAATACAATTTGTGTAATAAATTTTATATGTTTTCATATTATGTAAACTAATATTCGTTTAAACGGTCAACAGTAAAGAATGTGATAAAAAAGTATTAAGTTTAAATCACAGAAGGCTAAAATGCCAAACCTGTCTACCGAATACAACATGTTAAAAAATAGAACAATATCGGTAGGTACTTCATGACAACGGCGTGAAACATAACCAAATGTTTAGTAAAACAGTAATACCAGTATCTGTTACTTCCTCTCACCTCTCGCTATTTCATTAACATTGTCATGTAGCAAATCTATCATGTGATTTTGTAGAGGTATCTATTACATACTTTTATCTACAGTACATACAGTTTCATAATACTTAGGTATAGTACACCATAATATATTACTGTATTGCGATGTATTGTAGTGTGCTGTGTTGTGGGATGCGTTCGCAGAGATAAGTTTGCAGCACGATACGCCTATTATTATTATTATTATTATTATTATTATGTATTATCCATTATTTAGTACATAGAAACTAATTTGATGTCTCAATACATAATGCATGTGACAATATTATTGTTATTACTATCTTTATATCATTGTATAATGCAGGTACATAATGATTATAATTACGTAGTAACAATATATTTAAGTTTTTGTGGTATAAAAATATTCAGTGAAAAGATAATATGATTTACCTGCAATAAATATTTTTTGCTTTTTTTATTTATTCATTATTGTTCATTGATTACAAGCTGTTTTATTTATAAATATAGCAACACTAAATACAATCAGTGTACAGAGAGCCATTGGCAGAAGCGCGAAATCTTCCAACAAACTCTGTGATGAATTAATGTATGTTGTTAAAATAACCTCTTTTCCCAGATATTTCAGAAGTCCGAGGACTCCTATTTATCCGTTTGAGTGACAATTTCTATTTTCTTTTTAATTTTTTCTAGTCTTGCAGTACCTACCGCTAAGCCATGATTCGCATCTCCGACCAATTTCAAACATTTTAGTTTCTATGAATATGCAGTAGGCCTAGACATTTCACATTAGAAAGCGATTCGATAACGAAATTCGCCAAGAAGAAATCTTCGCTATCGAATTTTGATTCGGTAGACAAACACACGTCGTAAGATTTCAGTCTTTAACCATAATTGACCTTTCATTATGAGCGAGGATTGTAATGAACTACCCGCCACATTATCTATTTATACATTATAGGGCAACACACATGTAAAAAGCTCATAATACAGTTTATTAAGTTTTACAGAATTGTTTAATGAGTTTCTGAGTTTCGATCAGTGAAATCTTTGTCAAACTCATAAATTATACATAGATATTATAAAATTGTACAAAATTAGTATATATTTGTATCTGCATGACCTTCTATCTAAACCTTGTATACTCGTATTGCTATGTTATGATGATTCGAGTTTCGACTTGTAAGGTAGTTCGATAAATGCATTTTTTCATAAAAATAGTTTTTTTTATAATCTGGAATAGGATTGACAGTGTCCTAACAAGACGAAAGATGTCTCTCTCATAAAATAAATCAAATAGTAGAATAAAATACCGTGGTTCGATCCCAGGTGCCGACAAACTTCCCTTTCACGGCACAAGCTTTTAGCTTAGTGTGAAAGGTGTATAAGGTTGTATTTGGGTTTATAACAAAACCCGGATATATCTTTAAAAAAAAAATAAACATTTGTTTTATTTATTTCGTTTTCAATCTGGAAAATGTTCCATAATGTACTGGTTTCCTAATAGTTGAAAAAAAAAACTCAAGAGAGTATTTCAAATTAATAAAGAGTTTTTTCCAGGATAAAATGCTTAGGTACTTACCTATATTTTATATACTTTATGCAACTGTCAATGAATTATCTTAAAATTATTACAACACATCGAAAATATTATTTCTCTTGCAACATAGAAATTACTAATAATGTACAAACAATGTTGCATAGGCATACCTGATAGTCTGATAGAGGAAATCTTTATATAAAATCATACATCTTATTTCGCTGATTCATGAATATTCAAAGTCCTCTCTGAGTCATTGTCTTGGTATTTAGTGGGCGTCTTACGATTAGATTTACATATAATAATATGAAGCTATATTAAATTATCCATATTAAGATATTTAAATAATATTATATTAAACTCATTAATAATTAAATACGATTTCAATTTGTTCGTTAATCCTGTCTGCATATATAATTTATAATGTACGCATTATGGCTAAACACAATTCAATGCTAAAGAATTATTTATTGTTTTTTACGTCTCCTTTAGTCATCCTATTTGAGATAGGAAATCGTTAAATATTTAAGAAATGCGTTATTAATTATTTTATCACGATGTCTGGTGTAAACTTCTATTACAGGCAATCAACATCCATCCTGATTGTCTTGAGTTTTTTTTAGCACATAGAGTACAACTGTAATGTTTATTACACGCAGTTGGTCCGGTGGTTACCCCACTTGTGGGATATGGCGTGATGGTGTAGGAATAGTTGTAGTTTATTTAGGTAGGTGGTACACAAGTGTTTATATTTTCTAGTATAGTTTATCAGAGAAGAGAACGGGTTTCCTAACGGTCAATGGGTCACACATAATGAATATATCGCCACATATTATTTCCATATATTCAGTAGGTATGTACTTTACAGTAGGTATAGATGACATGTATATCCGGTTACTATTTGAAATCGGATACCGGTTCCGATTCAATATCACTCGCAAACGAGTGGATGGTCTTGAGAAGAATAGAATAGAATAGAGTAAAAAATTAAGTCGAAGAAGATAGCTTTTAGATTCTGAAAATGTTATGAAATCAATGCATTATTATTTCATAGAATTTACCCACATATGGCAATATACCAATATTTTATTTTTAATTTGAAAATTCATTATTAGAGTGATCAAAACCTTATAAATCGGTCATTAATAAACACTCCTTGTAAAAAAAGGCTTGTCTTTGATTTGGAACCTGCTGTCTGCAGAGTTCGGAAATGTATGATGTGGCCATATTATGATTGAAACTGTGAGGCATACCTTGAAAATCACTGTTTCAGCGCACTTGAGCTAGTGCAGATTTTTGAGGGTAGTAGTTATGTGAGAGTGATGGTCCATTTTAAAAATTAAGTGGGCAGCAAAGATGTCATAACAGTGGCCTAATATTCGGTTTAGAATCGTGACAGATATCCCTTATCCGGATAACCATTCGTTCCGTCACTATTCCGCAGCCTATATTCGCCAACCGTGAAGATAATTTATATGCATATTCCTATTAGACAGTATGAATATAATATAGACGTAGGTACAGTTCATATTATATTCTGCCTTGAGTATTGTATAAAATGAATATACTTTCATTCTTACTAATTATTATTACATTACACACTTATGTATGCATCATTATTTCGTATTATTTGTATACAAATTAGTTTTCCGCTGAGAGAAATATGGACACGCGAATATTTCACAATAACTTCATAATTATGTAACTTTTGTGCGGTAAAATGTTTTCTTATTTTTTGAAAGTTTGATATTAACTTAAATACTGCCTGATGCATCAGTTTCAGACTTTCAAACGCCATATACTTATTTTTGTAGTTCACTCGTAACGGGTGCTTTCCCTGAAATAAAAGAAAATTAAAAAAAAATGCTTCTATCACTTCTGCAAAACAAACATATTGCTCAATATAAAGGGTCTGCTACGAAAGTGGATATTGTTATCTTTTTTAAATATAAAATTAAAGAGGATCAGATTTTCAGGGATGGATGGAATTGCCTATTCAAAGCTATTTTTATATACGTTGGTAGTATTTTTTTCTCAATAATATTTTTACAACATCTGCTTTTCTACCATCGCCGCACCACCTGCGACTTGGTGATACAATAATATAAATTTAATAACAATAGAGCTAAAAACTCCGAAAGCAAAATGCCGTCTTCAATAACATATTTCTTTTTGTTTATTTCCAGCGGCAGACCTCGGCCAGAATGTCGTGCAGGACGCCTTCGTCATCGCTGTGGAGCAGCAGGCCAGAGAGAGACTGGAGAGGCTCTCGGCTCTCAAGAGGATCACTCCTGTTGATATGTCGCAGCTCTCCATTCAGGTAGTTATATAACATGCATACATACAATTCTTTAATATAAAAAACTTAGTTATTACTTCTCTAATACGTATTGTAACGGGTTCCCACTCGTCGGCAGATTCCAGAAACTTACTCAGGGATTTCGTTGGGTGATGTTATATGAGAATGTTTGTAGGTTGCAAGAGAAAAATATCAGATTGGAGGCACAAAAAGTTTATTGAAGAACACACAATTCTTTTATATATACAAAGGCAAAACGTTTCACATATTTACACAGAATTATTAGTTATGTGACACTCACAGTTAAATAAAAAAATGAAGAGAAAAGGAATTGAGCTACCGGGTTCCCTACTTGGAAGGAGAACCACGGTAGACTGACGGCAGCGACGGAAACTAGAGGCAAGCGGTGAGAGAAACGGGAACTACTTTTGTTTTTGGACATTCCGGCCAGTGTTTCACCGGATTTCAAAAGATGGCGACACAAGTATCAATTATTTTTATGAAACTCATATGACAGTATATTACTGAACATTTTCTCTAACTTGCATTGCTATTTTATAACATTTTTTTTATTGTCAAAGTTGTCGGTAGAAGGTCATGTTAAAATAATTAAAATGAAATTTTTGTACAGTATTTCCATTCGAGACCTTACTGGTCGCGAATCGACTTTTAGGAGCTTCCGCTTTCATATCATCAGGCTAGCGTAAAGTGTTTCCGTTTGTTGTTTACTTGATCTTGAAAGGTAACCCGCGATTTATAAAGACCCGTTTATTGCCTAACAACCTACCAAGGTTTTTGACCTTTTAAGGTCTAAGAGAAATATACTTCCTAAAGATAAAATTTCAATTTTCGAAGATTATTTTTTTTTTCATAGTATGAAAATTCAAAGTTCAAATTAATGTAAACTTGCTTTCCCGCAGTATTTAAATAATTGCTCGAAAAATGTACTACGGTGAAAAAAACTGACCTTCGTGTTCCTTCCGCGAGCCACAGATTTAGAGGAATTTGTATTTTAGATTTTTCAAGGATTTTGTATTCGATTATATTTTTAATATACATATTATCCATTCGTTTACTTGTGATCCGCGAAGGAATGGAACGTATCCTCAGAACAAAACTGTTTGATATAACAAATAGTTAATATGGCGTTTATTATTATACTAGTTGGCATATTAGATTTCAACGATGATAGGGGGAAGACATTGAAACCCATTAGGTATATAATATTGTCCATGTGTAGTAATATTCTATAGTAATAGTGTAATAGTAATAATAATCATATTAAGGTTATCTTGGAAATCATTTCCGGAACAGTCAGTCTGCCATAGATTGCTGTCGGAAACTGGAATGGGGACGGCAGACGAAATTGTTATAGCTTCTACACAAGGAGATTTGTATCGGAAGTCAGTCAGACACCTAAGAGAAGATAAAGATATCTTCGCGATTTTTTCAATAAATTTTTATGGAGATAATTTCTATATTAGTTACTCCGTGCAGTTTCCTGTGAAGAATAGGTTTCCACCTTTTCTGTAAGTTTTAAAGTGTCCTGTAAAATACAGATCTTCTTTAAACTGCATGTATAAGACAATTAACATCTACAATGTAGCAATTAGGGATCCCATCCACTCTGAATGTCTTAATTTTTCATCACATTTTAGTTCATCACATGTAGTTAGTCCTCTAGGTACCCCACTTTTGTGATATGCCGTGATGGTATAGAATTTTTTTGTTTAATTTGTTATACTTTAGACTTAAGATGATTCTAACAATTTATTGTTCTTATAAAAACGAGAGAGAAGTGTCGAAAGAATGTTGACTCAATTTGTTCAAAACTGCTCTCAATTATGAGTTTAATCATTTTTCAAAGACATGTATGATCCTTTTTAAAAGTCGTTTACGGTTCAAGACTTTCCAGGCCATACCCAGGCTCTTTTCTTTTTTACACCCATTAGCGTTTATCTTGGTAATATAAAGATTAAATAATGACTAGATTTATTGTTAACAAACGTAGGTATACTTTGTGTCTTAGAATTGTTTGTCTCGAACCATATCTATTTTCTCGAGCGAGTTCTGTCGAGCAATGCTGTGATTGCCGATTAGTCGCATACTTGTTGACGACGATAATTTCTTTGTGTGAAAAGGTATTATAAGGGGAGTAATATCTTTGACATTTAACATTGATATGTGAAATTATCACATTACGTACATATGTACAGTATGTAGATTGTAGAAGGAATCGCTTTACATATTATTGTGTTAAGGAATTTCATATCAATATGTTGTTTGTTAGTTGATACATAATCAATTGAAATGTGCATTCAGTTTGCATTCCTATGTGAATTCATGGGATTTGTAGCTGTACATTAAACTTATTATATGCATTCACATGTCTATCTCACTAATTTCTTGTTGCCTTGCATGTTTTAACTTGTTGGTTACCCCACTTGTGGTTGTATTCCTATATACCTAGATAGATATGTAATGTATATTCGTTGTCTCGCCAAGTTCTTGTGGGGTAGACAAGATAATCAAGCAGTTTTCTTCATATTTTTTCGATTTCGTCACATAAATTTATTTATTTACAATTGCTCGACGATGTGTCAAACCAATGTCCTACGGATGATGAATATACCATTACGACAAATCCCACAAGTGGGGTAGCTGGCAGATGGTATATTCATATTTTTGCAGAGCTACATGTAATAAACATGTAGGTACCTAAGCTGTTCTCTCTGTTACAACAAAAAAATAAGAGATTCAGGATGGGTGGCACATCTCATCGCTGAATTAAGGATGAAAAATTTCTTTATTTTTTCGAACACCTGCCTTTTACAGGACACTCGAAAACTTACGGAAAAGAGTGGGAGACGCATTCTTCCCTGGGTGTTTCGCGGAACATAAAGTAAAGACAATTATTAGTTAAAACATACGATAAGCAGGCTTGTGTCTTATTGAACGTATACACATTATGAGAGTCATCTTTCACCAATCAATATCATCTCCAGAAGACATCCACTAACGTCCCAGAACTATGTCTATAAACATGTTCCGGTGACACATGCCAACATGGTTACCTACCGATGATTTGTAGTCATACTACAAAGAAGCAAATTAAAGACTTGACCTGTGATTTACTTTATTGGTAGTATTGATCACATATTGGACTTTATAATTGCTAAAACTATTTGAAATCCTTCAATTTTAGTAGAGTGGAGATATTCAGACCGGACACGGAGAGAAATTATTACAAGGAATAAAAGATCATTTAAGTATTTAATCATTCATAAAAATATATAATAATAGTCTTTTGTATAATTCACCCTAATAATGATACGTTCCATTATTTTTTACAATTGAATGAAAAGATATTCAAATTCAAATAAATTCTTAAGTACAAAACAAATTTCCAAGTGTGGTTCATTATTATTATTATTATAGAGCATATGCCATTAACTTTCTGAAATTGTTATAATATTATTCTAGTATCAAGTCTAAGTCTCTGCATTTTAAATTCGATATTTAAATATCCCCATAAGGTGACCCTTATTGTGAATTTTAATTCATCTGGATTTTTTCACGTTTAAAATCCATTATTTTTATTTTCACCGTGTCGGTGTTCAGGTGGTGAAATTCCATAACGAAATCAGTGAAACAAATGTTTTATTCTACAACAAGATTAATTCTCGAGAGAGACGTCTTTCGTCTTCATTGTCATTGTCAATCTCTTCGATCTTTTTCTCCGAGAATATCTTCAATCGATTGACAATGTTCTAACAAGACGAAAGACGTCTCTCGAGAAAATCACACAGTAGCTATTCTTCTTTCTATTTATTATAAACTTAATATATACCACACAATTAAATGATACTATTACTTTGATATTTTATTTTAATTTTAAATTTCTAAATACACCACATGGTCACAGGACATTAAGGCAAATCAATTAAATATTACAAAACCATTCAAACAGATATATACAACAATACTCTCAATTAAGATTGTAGGTGTGTGTAAAATATCATGACTATATTACACCACAATATAAGGGCCAGATTCACCCTAAGTGACACTTACCAGCTCTTACATCTAGGTATTATTATCATTGTTATCGTTATTTAATTGTTCAGCATCCAATAAGGATAATGTTTATCAAAATAATTATGACACTAATCCATAATGGATGCGAGGTGTCTATGAGAGCAACTATATCTGTCCCTTACATTTGGTGTAAAATGGTTGTGTGAAGTTGTATTTTAAAGTAGACTTTAAAATAAGAATCACCATAACGGCACTTTGAAATAAATAATAAGGGTCATCTTAAGGGCACATTGAAATATCGAACCTAAGCGTCTCTATCTTAGTTTTGCTCCAGTTAATCTCAAAGGCGTTGTTACTAGTAAATTTATTAAACACTTAACATATTCAAATTTTCTTAGGCGTCGGCGTCCAGAACTATTCACTATGAAAATAATAAAAAAAACAGATTTGTGCCGTTTATATTTTTATTTTATTTACAGCTTCTGACCTGATTTTTTAAAGAATCTTGTTTTGGGTTATTATTAGTCTGTGCACTCGTCAATTCTGAAAATTATTACTACATAATATTTGTAAATTCATGAATATTCTTGAAGAAAAAGATTTTTGTTTATTTTTCTCTTAGAAAATAATAAAATAAAATTCGCCAATAATATAGCAGAAAGACGTGATTTCTTTTAAATTGGACTTGGAATGTTTAGATTTTCATTGATTTAAATATGAAAGAAGTAAAATAATACTAATAGTGTCAATGAGAATCCTCGATTGAGAGCACTCGAAGACTACTTCTGTTTAATGGGCGAGAATAGAGATTAGAAGGAAGCAGAAGGGTGAAGATGTGGCTGTAATAACATCTTGGCTCCAGTCCAAATCTCAAGCCACCAGGAAGCACATTTGATCTCTTATTATTATACTTGTATAATATCTTTTGCTTCCATACACTCGAATTGAGATGAAACCGGATAGTAAATTTTGACCGGAACCCTGTAGTCCTTGAATTGGAAATACATACACACATTTTTTTCTTTTATTTATTTATTAATCAGAGACACAAACAGAAAGTTGACAAAATACACACAAAAAAATAAAAACAACATACATTGATTCGGCCAGGCCAACCCCCCAATTAAGTGTGTCTACAGCATACACATATTAATGTAAACAAAAGAATGATAGAAAAAAAAAACAATCAAACAAAAGCAGATCACAATCACCGCAGGCCCAGTACAAACTGAACCTGCACCAAACAAGCACTGATAAAAAAAAAACAAAAAATGTCTATCTACAAAGATACCAAAGTTGGAGGCAACACTCCTTCTGAACACCGTCAGTGAATGACAAAAGACATCCGCACCATCCACGCAATGTGAGCATAAAACATTATATAACCTACACATTCTGCTGATTGGACTATTTTGACTGACATTGTTACTTTGTCTGTCCATTAAGAAAGTTGTTAGGTTACGTAGTTCTTAGGTTCTTTGTCTTGATCGATCATTATGCCTAGATATTTTCCCCAGAAATCCATGTCCATCGCTGTTTCTAGAACCTCTAGCCACTCAATACCAAGTTTTTCATAGCACAACTATTTGTCTTACATTTGAATTGAAAATAACATAATGAGACATGAATTCTATGATCTTTTTTTATATCGTGATATCACGCAGTTTTTTTAATTATTAATTTAATAAACGAATCATAACAATGTCCAAATATTTGACTATCCAATTTAGGATTTAGCTGGATATGCAGTAGGTATAAGGTGTAGGATTTAGTTGGATATCCAGTATGAAGTGTAGAATTTAGCTGGGTATTCGGTATCCGGTTTAGGATTTAGTTGTATATCTGGCAAATATATGTTTTATCATTACATTTGAAAATGATAACAATATGAGGTACTCTGTACATACTAGCAACACTATAATATTTGTAAGAAGCATCTTGTACATATTCTATACTATATAAAGAAGCAACCTACCTATATCATATTATTATATGATATCGTCTAACGAGTATGTTTTCCTTTTTATCGTTTCTTTCTTCTTGACATTTTCTTGTGCGGACGTTATCGTAAAATCAAATAAGAATTCTTTAGGTCACAACATTCACCATGTACCTACTATTCAGTGTTATAGTTTTATATGTTACCAGTTTTCTAGATCGCAATTTATTCTCTACATCTACTGCTACTGCTATGTGTCCTTTTTATTTTTACTTTCTGTGTACTAAAGTGAATACAAACATTCAGTAAACTATTGTAGCTTGTGTAAACCAGGGACATGAAACATCTTTGTATAAATTTTATATTTATTTCGACCTCAAGGATTTAGGATCATTATTGTTTTATTTGCGGTTTTAGTGCATGCCAGGATTTTATTGTTAATCATTGATAAATTGCTTTACTTATTGCTTGTTGGTACCGACCCTATATAGCTTTATAGTTTATGTTGTTCTTAAATAATTCAGATAAATATAGATACCTATATATGACTTTGTTTGTCTTCTAATTAGAGGGTAATTTTTCCGGGATTATTATCGTTCCCGGGAAACGGGAAATTAAAAAATCCATTTCCCGGGATTCCTGGGAATCCCGGGAAATTTCAAAAGATATTAAATTGGACCTGGAAGTTGAAAAAGTTTTACGGAAGAGTTATATAAATGTTTTGTTTTTGCAATTTAAAAGAGTTTATTTTAACTGAAATGATACTTCCTCAGCACGTGTGACCAAATTCTACGCAAAACACATAAAAATATTGTTTATCTATAGTGTCCGAATATTAAGTTGTAGTGGCATCTGTACCTACGTTTATTTGTTTAAAATATAGGTATTTCGATTTTTTTTCTTTTTTCATATTGTTTTTACATAAATAAAGAATTAAAACCATACCATAGAAATAAAAAAATGCAAATTGGTAAATTTATGGATTCCTCTTAAACTTATATACCTACTTATGAATATCAAATTGAGTGACTGTACTATCAGGCCGAAAGAAACGCATGTCAGGATTTTATGATTTTTCCACGTAACATAAAAAATCAATTTATTTTTGTTAAGCAATGTTTTTTATTTTATTCTAATCATTTTTATTCATAAAGTGATGAATGCTGATTTTTGAAGATGAAATTTTACATTTATTACGACTATTAGAACGACAAGTTACGGAAAAATTACAATGCTACAGTTAACTGAACAAAGATTTCGGAATCGGTATGGCAATCTGCATGACTTATAATTTGTGTTTTTTCCCGGGAAATGAATGGCTTTTTTCCCGGGAAACGGGAAATAAAAATCAAAGACTTTTCCCGGGAATTCCCGGGAATAACCCTCTACTTCTAATGTTAAATTGTGGCGTGTTTCTGAAATTCGTAGTGTATTTCAATAATTCGAGATTGACAAAAAAGATTCCTACTAATCTCCATACATATACTATCATAACATTTCCCACAATATTGGGGTAGTCAGCTGACTTACAGCTTACACGTCATTTTCTCCGTGCCATTAAATAACACTTCTCACTACTAGTTAGTAGCAATACGCTGGCGTGTATATTGTGCTTTGGTTATGTGTATTTCTAACACGATACTAGTTTAACAAATATATACCTACTACAAACGAATAGAAATATATCATAGATGTATTATAATTAACTCGTCTCTGTATTTCCTGTTTCCATCTTATTTCCGGTCATCCATAATACAACAGTGTATAGAATAAAAACGGTGAACATCATTTCATGGGTCAGAGATTACCGGTGTAAACATTGAAAGCCACAAATTATTATACATATATAATTAATTAATATTTATTTACGATTTATTGTTTAAACTAACTGTAAATTTTATTGATAAGTCTCTGTGTGAATGTGAGGTGAAAGATTTATTATATGTGGGAGTTGTCTATATTGAAATCTTAATTTCAACTCAAATGTTTTATAACATTGCTATAAGTCACACTGAAACGATACTTTTACACGAATAAATATTTTATTATCTACAGCATTATCTTGCTGTCTATTCTTGGTTATTGTAAAATAGTTAGAGTATCTCTCGTATAATAAAAATCGAGAGAACTAATGTTCAAACTTCGATTTGCCACTGAATCACTTTGTATTTGGGGTATAATTATATATCTTTTATTTTTATTCCCCATGAGCACACAACAGCCTAGACACATGTTAATTGCAAAAATAATACAGAAAGTTAGAGAAAAAACTAATCATCAACAGCAATGTCTTTTATATTTAAAAAAAAACCAACTACGCATAAAAAAATTGCTTTGGTATATATTGCAAATCTGACTAGTAAAATCAATTTATTCAAAAACGTCATAAATACTACTACTACTATACCATCACGGCATATCCCACAAATGGAATAGCCAGCAGACCAGCTACATGCAATAAAAATGCAAGTTGTCCTCTCCGTGCCAACAAAAAATATGACATTCAGGATAGATAGCAAACATCATCTCTGAGCTTAAATGTAAAATGTTTTTATTTTTTCGAAAACCTGCCTTTTACAGGACACTCGAAAACTTACAGAAAATAGTGGGAGACCAATCCTTTGCCGGAAGCTTTATGGAACGTCATAAATAAATAGTAACATTACGCACCCTTGCCTCACACCCTACGTTGGACGCAATATAATCTAATTTTATCTCACCCGAAATTGTAGAAACAGATAATAGGATAATATTGCAAAGAATTATCTTAATAAATTATCGCAATTAGGAAATATCTCATACATAATAATGACACTATGTGGTTGTTTGTGATGAGTTATTATGGTGGGTGCTGAATAAAGCAATACGTAAATATTTTAGTTCGTTCCTGTATATGTTTGTATGTTTAAATTCACTTTATAGACATCCTCATTAGGTAAGACAGAGAGCAAATGATTCACTATTATGATGACATTATAAAAATTTAGAATTTATATGACAACAAATAAGTTTTGGAATTAAATATATTGTTCATCATGTTCTATCAGATCATAGGTAGCATTCTTATTTTAATTAATTGAGAACATATGAGGACGGATATAAAAATATATGTATTAGGTGCGTTATTGTATATATTTGGGAAGTATGTTTACGAGGGATGGAAGATGCGATAGGGACATTGAAAGAAGGAAAGTGGCCGGTGCTAGAGTAAACGGTGCACTTCGACCCATTGTCAGCAATGACAATGTGTCGAACATGGCTAAAATGCTGGTGCACAATACCATTCTGGTACCGTCACTTACGTATGCAAGCGAGACATGGACGTGGTTGAAGAAGGACGAAAGTGGAATAAATGCAGTAGAGATGCGATCGTTGAGAAGAATGGTTGGTAAAACGCTGCGTGATAGAGTGAAGAATGAGGATATTAGAAGAATGAGCGGATGCAAGAAGACTGTTGTGGACAGAATGCGTGTAAATAAATTGAGATGGTTTGGTCATGTGGAACGAATGAAAGAGGAAAGAATGACAAAGAGGATATACTTATCTGAAAGAAAGGGTGTGAGGAAACGCGGGCGTCCGAGAACCACGTGGCTTGATCACGTGGATCAAATTCTCAAGGATGGCCGCGTGTTGAGTAAGAGGAACCGACGTGCGTGTATGAGGAACTGTATGAATGTGGAGGAAGCGAAGGAAGTGTGTAAAGATAGATCTGTTTGGCGTTCCGTTCTCTCTGCCTACCCCACTTGGGACACGGCGTGAGGGTATAGTATAGTATAGTAGTATAGCGTTATTGTATAATATACAAAATTTGTGTTGGAAAATTAAGACTGCTATGCAAAAATAAATCTTTAATATTTTACATAAGATAATGATAGAACTGCCAAATAATTTCGCATTTTAGTGTTTTTCATCTTCTTGTACTTGTGCCTTATTAGGTTTCTTCAACGTTGTTTACTTCTGCAGGTCCTCCTTATCATGCACTAGTCAGAAGAATTCGTCAACACGCCTCACTCTATTCCAGTCTTTTAAATTGTATAACCACGCGGCATATCTTTTACCAGGATTGTATCGTCCTTTAGCGTTTTCCATCGATATGTGGTCGTGGAATTTAAATTTGTACGCTCGCAGAATATGCAGTTTTGATGTTGGTCAGTGATTGTCCGTTTCAATTTGCTTTTCTCAATACAGTACTTCTAAGTTGTTGACTAGATCTGTTCATGGTATACGAAGCATTCTTCAGTGGATTTAACTACGATTTCGACCTATGGGGTCATCATCAATCTTTGATAATGAGTGAAAATGACCTGATAAGTCGAAGGACGTCTCTCTCTCACGTTGTTTAACATATAGATCGATACGTTTGTTTCAATGTATCCAATTATGGAATTCTATTATTTGTGTACCAATAGGTACTATAAATAAATAAATTAGCTTGGTAGGCAATACGTCTGTATCATGGTATTGCCAATTATTTTAACAATTATTTCCTGAGCAAAGCCGGGTAAAACAACACTCGTGTTATAATAATAATAATAATAAGTACCAAGTACTATAGTGTATATTATTATTATATCTCGTAGTGGCTTGGAGCCGTGCCAAATTGTGGCTGAGAACCGCATGTTGCTTTCATCAGGTGAGTTGGCGAGAGAAGGATTATGTTGGATTTGTTCAAAATGTACACAGTGCACCTACTCACTGGTACAATACTGATTATACATTTGCTTTAATCCGTTTAGTTAATCTTGTACAGAACCTGCAGGTGAGAATTTGTGGTCTACTGTAGATGTCTCGGTTTCTGTTATATTAAAAATAAAAATATACATACATACGTACCATCACACTGGTTCCCTTGTGGCGTAGGCAGAAAAGATTAAGTACCACTTCCTCGCATACACCTTTCGATTCCGTCACTGTCATGAAATTCCTCGTGTTTCAATTTGTTCAAGACGTGACTGTCTTGTAGGATCTGGTTTATATAATCTCGCCATTTGATCTTCGGACGGCCACGTCTCCGAGGTCCATTCCCCAGCCAAATATATTTTTCTGGTCATTCTGTCTTCATTCATTCGTGTCCGCATTCCCGGAATAAAATAGATTTCTCACTTTTTTTTGTAAATTATTGTGTTTTACATAAAAGGAAAGTACGTATTTGTAAAACGTCACGTAATTTATTTATTTATAATATTGGTTCACGAGTAGTAGAATTACATAACTGGATACATTGAAACAAACGTATCGTTCTGCTATTAAACAATGTGAGAGAGACGTCCTTCGGCTTATGGGGTCATTATCAAAGTTGGATAATGACCCCATAAGTCGAAAGACATCTCTCTCGCGTTGTTTACCCAAAGAAGAACGAGACGCTTGTTTCAATTAACCCAACCACTTAATTTATTCACGTCACATATCTACCTAATTAATTAACATTAGCATCGATGAGGTATGCCATTCATTCTTAATGTTTTTAGTTTAATGGTACAAAAAGGATGGCACATGCGGTTATTACATGCTTTTAGGTAACATTCAATTTTGTCGATCATTGAGTAAGCAATAAATAGGGTCAACTCTGCTGACATACAATACCAAAGATATACCTACGTGTATTGTATCTATTATTTATGTCGGTGGTCGATACGTGTCCGTCACTCAAATATATTATTGGCATAATCCATCGACGAGCTCTAATAAACACACAAGAAATACTCTCTGTGTAACTGCATATCACTTATCGCTTCATCACAGTACATAATAATGTAACCACCACGTCGCAGTGGCGGTCCTAATAGCTTTTGCAAGACCATAGGCGAATCAAATTTTGCGGGGGGCAGACAAAGCTCTGGGAATACCGGATAGTAAGGGAAGCGCATTGGAGTCCGATATAATATGTTAATATTATGAAAAATAAAATTAACTGGAAGCTTTGCTTAATTTTGAGGGAATTACCTAATGATATTTTATGATGTTGAAAAAAAAGGTAAATTTTATAAAATTGTGCTTAGTTTATACCTATCCCTTAATAATAACGTATTTGAATTTTAATGTCGACTTTCACTATTTAAAATGTATTTGTCCTTAAAATGTATTGCCTTTTATTGGCACGTAGAGAACGAATTGATCGTTTATTACTAGCAGTTGGTCTGCTGGCTACACTACTTACGAAAAATGTCGAGTTGGTGTGAATAAACGAATTATAGAATATTTGTTTATGTTTTGGAAAATTTAACATAAGCTTGTCGTTTGGGGCCTTCATAAGCGCGGGACACTGTGCCGTTTCTCTGTTTGTCCGCCACTGCTGCATGGCATCACTCTTCTGTTGTTGTTATGCTTTCCACATATTGTAATATGCAAATAAATCAGTATATATTAATTGATAATGTGAATATAATTATTGATTATATGACTGATTTTATAGAACACTACATACTGATAAACATGCACAGCACCATTAATAATTATAATACAACTTATTAAGAGAATAAATGAGAGTATAATACGTACTTACAATGTTCTGTCAAACGGCGGACTCGTTGCAGTGCAACGTCTTCCAGCTAATCCTTTAAAAGAAAGAAAAGATAAAAGTAATGATACATGCATGTAAATGTGCAAAAGCTCACCTGAGTAAATAAATTAGTGATCAAATAATCAAAAAAAGTATTTTAGTAATTAGGTCAACTCTCTATAATACTCGTGTTATTGTTGTATAAAAATGAAGTTGTTTTTAAGACGTGGAAGCAGGAACCAAAATTTGAGTATGTACATTATTGAAATTTTGCCTAGTGATAAAAATCATGAAGAAGAATTTTTATAGACAAGGTCAATTTAGTTATTAAAATTTTATTCAAATGTTTTTTATGATTGGCCGTGAATAATTAATTTTTTGTCAGCAATGCTATTAATTACATATAGGTACCTATATTAAATAATTATTTACATGAATTAATGCAATTTTATATGTGTCATCATTGCGTGTGTGCGAAAATGTAATCGTAAGACGAATGAAATAAATATGTAAAACAAATGTTTTATTCTACTATTAGATTTATTTATTTATTTATTTATTCATTCTTTGCTGTACATTGATAAAAAACAATTACATAAAAGGTATACATTCAAATTAAATACAATCAATATACAGAGGGCGAGTTTATCGCAAAGGCGCGATCTCTTCCAACTAACCCAAAAGTATTATTAATTTATTCACGAAATACTTATTCAATCTTGACAATATCGTAACAAAACGAAAGACGTCTCTCTTGTGAACAAATCGAATAGTTGAATAAAACATTTGTTTATTTATTTCGCTATGGAATTCTACTACCTAAACACCGACACAGTGAATAACGTATTTCTATATGTAACAAAATAACACGTATTTGTATTGAATAATTGTTTTATAATAATTATGCAATTCTAAGACTAAGGGTAAGTTCTTATTACAAGTTACATACTTCTTTTTTATTTCGAGTTAGATTTAGATCAAAAGGGTTTTCTTTCACCTTAAGCAGAAATTTTAAATCAAATCATTAACCCAGATTTGAGTAGACTTGTAGTAGTTCGTATTATAATAATATACAGTCGATTCCGCTTAATTGGGACACATCGGGACTTGGGCATTTTGTCCCATTTAAGCGGCCGTCCCAATTAAGCGAATTTCACATTTTTTTTTAAATTCATTTATTTGGTTTAGGTAACTAAGGCTATTAACCAGCAACACACATAAAATCAAACGATGCATATTTTTTTTAATAATTTTATTTTATAAACTCTTGGAAACTGTAAATTACATATAGGTTATATAAATTATTATATAAATAACAAATATGTAAAATAAACTTTTAAGAAAAAAAATCCTAGTTAAAATAATAAATGGGTAGGTACATACAATTTAATTCAATGCAAAAATGAGTCTAGTGTAGTCTGCCTTTTGTTTTTGTAACATTACAACTTCTACAAAATCAGCACAGATATTCAGATCTCAAATTTACTGTCCCAATTAAGCGGAATATTGTCCCAATTAAACATATAATTTTACTATTGGTTTCATGGTTTGGTTTCTGTTCTTTGAGATTTGTCCCAAATAAGCGGCGGTACCAATTAAGCGGAATCGACTGTATTAAATCAGTAGATGCATGATTTCTTTATGTTTCTTTCATTCTTCAAATTAACTTGATAATTTATTTTCATAAATCATTTATTGCAAGAATCTTCTTCTCTCGAGTATTTATTCACATGCATAATGTATACGAGATAGGCATAAGACTTGTAAAGAATTTCATTACAGTGGCATGATGCCTTGTTGGCATTATTCATGAGCGTTGTGCGATGCGGTGCATCTATGTGCCAAATACATAGAATCGAGTTACTAAATAGATACCTCAGTCCTCAACATCTATACCTTATAGAATGTTACTTGCAATACACTGCACTATCCATAATGTATTGCATATAATTATGTGATTGTAAATAATAATGAGTGACAGAAAATTCAAATTCGAATACGAAAATGAGCAAACAGAATTACTGACTTAGCTGCTAAATTTGAACGACGATATTACACTAATGTGAACGACTACTAATACAGTGATAACTATTTGGGTGACAACATTTTTCAGACTTTATCGGATTATATTTAATTTGAGCTGCAATTTATTTCAATTGACGTGTTAAAAAAAAAACGGAAAATATTACGAAAACAAAGATGGTCGGCAGCTGGATCCTTTAGGATAGCACGGGTTCGAGCCTCGCTTAGTATCTTTTGTTGCTAATTTAATATTTTCATTCGCTCGCTTAGAATAACTGTGCCCCATTTTTGCAATGTGGTTATGATTTTTTTGTCATTCGATATAAGTCGCCAACTTACTTTTTTTGTCGCACATATATGTATTATCAGAGTCAGTTTATTGTTAGTAGACCATTTAGTTTTTCGGTCGTCCGTTTAAGTATTTCCTTAATGTAATTATGTCACTATTACCTTCTATTTAGTGTATTGAGACAATCGCAAGAGTAGTTAGGTAACAATATTACATATTATTTAGATGCTCAATATACTGGAGGCTGTTGCCAAAGCGATTGAGTGACAATAAAATATGATAATATTATGAAATGTACCTATTCTAAAAGGACGGTTGCAAAGAGATTCAAACATCTAAAACTGGTAATATTAGAAAAAAAGTAGCGATGTTTGCAAGCGATATGCCGATGTTAGCGATGTTTACATGTTGAACGAATGAATGAGGAAAGGATGACAAAGAGGATATAATTATCTGAAAAAAGAGGTGTAAGAAAGCGTAGGTGTTCGAGAACCACGTGGCTCGATCACGTAGATCAAAATCTCAAAGACGGCCGTGTGTTGAGTAAGAGGAATCGACGTGCGTGTATGAGAAATTCTATCAATGTAGGAGAAACGAAAGAAGTATGTAAAGATAGATCTATATGGAACTCGATTTTCTCTGCCTACCCCATTTGGGAGGTGAGCGTGAGGGTATAGTATAGTATAGTATGTTTGCAAGGGAAATATTGATAGGGCATGATGATGAATTGTTTGAAACAATGCTTCTATGACAATAAAAGATATCTATACTAATGTATAGATTATGCACTTCTGATATACCTAGTAAAGAAGATTTCATCAAAACCTCCGGAAGTCATTGAAGAGGTTAGAGGGTAGGATACTTCAAAAAAATTGACCATTGTGTCAACTTGTTAGTAACATTAATATAATGACGAGATGGTTCGGATATAGACAGAATAGTTAGCTGGAAAATGGATTAATTTTAATTCACTGGATTTCTGAAGTATAGGGATACAGAGTTATTACTTAATATTAGTTACTGCTAGCCTTCATCTCTCTACTGCTGGAAATAAGACCACTTTTCAAATTCTTCATTTTTCACAGCCTTTCTAGCAACACGAATACACTTTATTCTCACAACTTGGAGAATGTCATCTCTTTTCAGGCGATAGATAGGCATTAGGAGCACATACATTTTTTTAAAATTATTTATTCCAAAACAGTAAATACGTAAAAACAAAAAATCAACATTATGGAATATATTGCTCCACTAGACTCAGGTCTGTTCTAGGACAATACCAGAAAAATACAACTTTTACATTGACACTTGAATACAATTAAAAAAAAATAATGCATTAATTAGAAAAAGCATACATTTGTAAGAATTGGGTTTATTTTATTGCTGTATGTGTTCCGTCTTCTATGCCTATTGCCTGCTATACAGAAAAAAGATCCTGTTTATAAAAATGTAGGTGGCTTTTGAGATGATTCGCATGTTGAATGAATTTTATATGCCGAAAGGGATTTATCGTCACCGAATTTGATGGTTGATCGGTAGGGTACTAAGCATATTGATGACGTGTGGGCTGCACTGGGAAAACAAAGCGAAAAACATTAATTATGCATCACCATTTACATTATAGCGCTTATATTATTCATTGTTCAATTGGGGAGACCTTTCGAGTCTTATTTTCTTTATTGAACCAACGTTTTTCTCGCCACTAAGATAAGTTCCTCCATCGTGGTTAGATGGAATAAATCACTTCAGAGTGATAATCTCGCCACTGCATATCGTCTTAGTATTTTAAATTTTGTATTGATAATTATTTTGTTAACACTGTCATATAATGATGTGCAAAAAGAATAAAGTTCCGTCGACTGAGAATTGGAAACAACATTCTCTAAATGTTAATCTAGTTATCTATGTATCTATACCGTGACGACGTCTGCCACAAATGGGGTAGTAAGTGAACTGTATGTAATAAACATTCTAATCGTCTTCTTCGTGCCAGACATTCAGGATGGATGGCGTACCTCATAACAGTTGAATTGAAGTCTATGTTAAATTATTATTCCTGAAATTTTACTAATATCTCTCAGGGAGATAGTTCACTGCCTGTCATCTCAGTTTCACACATTTCACTTCAGATAATTTATAGATACCTGTTCATATGAGAATATATTGTAAAGAGAATATATTCTATTTTATTCTTCTCGAGGCCATCCATTCGTTTGCAAGTGATTTAGAGTATTGGAAAAGTATTGATTCTTCATAATTTTTCCTTCTCTCGACCACCTTACTAGGTAGTACATTTCAGATTACAATGTTACAGAAATAAGTTACTCGTTTTTACTTCTTCCGTATATGGTCAGATGGCGTTATTATGGGTTTAATTATTAAAGTGATCACCTGATAGGTATGAATCAACGATACATACATAAGAAAAATAGAAAATCAACACATGGACACAAACAACACCATAAGACCACACCATGCGTTGTACATCCCATTATGTTTTATAATTTTCTCCGTAGATGGCAGTAATGTTAACCTTTTATGGTTCATAATGATATCGGTACAACAATAAAATCTGTGTTCCTAATAAATTATTATAATATCTCAGGAGATCTAAAATAATCTAATTTAAAATTGCACCTGCTGGTTTCGGTACTTTTCAACTTATCGGCCAACGGTTCGTGTTGGAATTGGAATAAAATAAAATTAATTAATTTCTCCTCTTTATTCGAAAATAAAACGTTTAGGTATACATAGGTATAGTCAACAACAACAACAAACATAATTTCAATGTTATGTACAATGACTTACTATGTATTTAATATTTGAGCTCACAACATTGTCCCACACGCTCCATACGGCCAAGCCAGAAGCAATGTCCGGCAGGAGCTATGGGCAACATATTATTATAGTTGTTCAGAGGTACATTTCTGTATTTTTGCTCTTCAAAGCATGAAGTAGATAAATAAATAAAGTCTTCAATTTTCTTTTATCGATTAGGTCACTTCTTACCGTAATTTTTACTTTGTAGGACACCTAAGTATATATTATTATCTCTAATTCTTTGTTAAACTTAAAAATGGGGGTCGGCTTAACAAACAATAAGTTTCAGTGATTCGTTTTCTATTTTCCTGTTTGCGTGTCAATGGAATTTTACAAATTATAGGCATTACCTACTGAATGCATGAATTTAACCATACATAACATCCTCTATTTCGTAATGAAGAGTAGCCTCTAATGAATTGTAATGACTGTATCGACTCTAGTTGAATGAAATAGTAATATTTATTTAGTTTCAATGTAAATTAGGATTTTATTTATTTGAGAGAGTTTGTTATTTATGGTCTTAAATGAGAATTCACCTCTCGAATCATGGGCGTACCTAGAGGCAGTTGTCCCTCACCCCCAGAAGTAATAAGCTACTATGAATGTAGGCAAAAATGGAACTAATAGAAGTCTGACCCAATATACGAGGTCACTTAAATATAGCTATAGCTGGAGATATAGCTGGAGAACTACTTCTTGTTCGTTAACAAGGGTGAACTAAGCTTGATTTTGTTGTTTATATTTCTGTTTATTCCATCACGGTTTCTCTCTCAAGTTGGGTAGCCAGTGGAATAGCTGCGTGTAATTAATAATAATAAACACTTGATTGTCAAAAATAAATTTTACAAAAGGCGTGCATATTGCCTTAAGGCAATGTCTTCCAGTAAACCTACTACAATGTTTGATATCTAGATTAATACAAAGGTCATTCATGTAAGAAGGCACAAATGGTTTAAATTTGAATATTTTTTAGTGATCTGGTTTCGACTTACAAAGGCATTGTCTAACTTTTGACAATTTTTGACTATAACTTTGTGAGTCGAAATCGGGTCACTCAATTATTAAAAAGTTCTAAAACTTTAAAACCATTTGTGTTTTCTTACATATATTATTATGAAGTTTTAAAAATTAAACGTCAACTCAATGTACTCTTTTTCTAAAAGGGATAATGAATTACCCCCTCTAGAAAAAAATGCTAGGTACGTTCTTGTCTCAAATGATATTGGTAGATTGGAAACTCGGAACTCAATAAGTAATTCAATTTAAAAAAAAAAACTTTTTACTTTGTCTTCTCTCTTCATTGACTTGCAGAGGCTGGTTATGAACTAGTGTGGCTATATTGTACTCGTATATCGAATAATTATATTATTATAAAAAGTATTAGGTTCAGGTGATGTTTAATGACAAAGTTTGGGAAAAATAGGTGGGTATTGGATTTCTGTTAATTAAGCAAACCTCCACAGCAAATATTTGAGGAACATTGTGTTATTTAATTTTCATACTTAACTGTTTACTTTCGAAACAAAATACATATTGAAACTTTTTCTCGCTATGTTTACTTTGTTTCAAGTATTTTTTTTTAATTCGTGGATTATCATAATAAAAATAATAATTATGGCCTCGTTGATTTGAATTACATATAATTACGATTCGACGCGCTCATTGGGTGTTCCTTTTTCTTCTACATATATTTGTCATAAAATTTCTATGTGTCTGTATTTTTCTGTATATTTTGTTATTGTCTTGATTGTTTGATGTGTAGGTACAATGACAGCGAAAAGGTTTTTACTGTAATGCTGTTCATTGTTTTCATTTATAAATAAATAAATAATAAAAAATAAATATTAAAAAAAAAATACACACGTTAAAAAAATACGTATGAGATCCCATGATCAAAAAAGGTATTACTGTCACAAGTTTTATTCCCTGGTATTTTAATTTTAACATTTGTTAATTTTAATAAACATAATATGACTGATAGAATTAGAGTTATTGCGAATTTACAGTGATATGTTACAACTAGATTCGCAATGTCATACAAATATTCTCTAAAAATGTGTACCCACCCGTCGAGGTACAATACCTGAGTAATATATATTCATCTCTTTTCTTATGTATATATTCATCTCTATCTACCGGCCTTTGTCGTCTGTAACAATCCCCATTCTCATATTGTCTATCTCTTGTTATCTACAAACAATTTATATGTGTGTCGCTTTTTTTCAAACTAAAAATTGCGGCACCAAGGACCGCAAAGAGATTTTATTGATGGTACATGTTTGAGATTCATATTGCAAATCTAGGTATAACATATCACTGCGAATTTATAAGTAAGACCATCACTTTAGTTTTTTTTTGTATTTGCTCTCTTCAAATTTAGAAATTTCTGTTCCGTAGAGTCCTCGACAAAGAATAGATCTCCCAGTCTTTTCTCTAAATTTTCAAAACATGTTCGTGTAAAACGCAGATAGTTAGATGACAGATTCAAGTTCAGAGTCTTTCGCATGATTCACAGCTGGCGCCATAGTCGTGTTTTATCTTTGGCAATAAAAGCGCATTTAAATAATGTCTTATAACAAATATACCTATTATACATTTACATAATATGTAGGTATATTGTCAACACATGGATATAAATATATTTTTAGCAGTTAGCATATACTCGTATTATATTCATCGGAATAGATCTTTTTTTATACCTGATTGTCAAGTGGCACTTGGGAACATCTTAACGTTAAATGCATCTTCATAATACTGTAGTGTATGGCATAAACTACATAGTGCATTTTTTGATGACATAAAACTCGGATGTGTATCAGTCAAGGGTTGTTATGAAGATGTAAATTATTATGAATTACATTGAAAGATCAAACTACTTCTACTTCTTCTAAGATCATCTACCTCTTTTATTTTCTCGAGGTCTCCACTCTACTACCCTCAATCATTGATCAAATTCAAATTCAATTTCCTTCACATTAATAGAAGTTGTGCCTATACAATGAGCGGTTCATTGCTCTTTCCTCATACGTAGGTAGGTACTTACCTAGTACTACATAATTCTGACATTCCATCACTGTATATATGTAGATAATACATAATGTTGTTTATTACTTACTTTACCTGTCATTCATTTCTAATTAACAATTATTCTTTACGTACAGTAATTACTATTGCCGTGACAATTACCATTCTGTATTGTGATTGCAACGGGATACCATTTTCAATGTCTCCATTGTTTTCTGGGTAGGTAGGTATATGAGCTACTGAGGAACTAACCAATGCTCTATAATATTTTAATTATCGTTATTGTTTCTTCTTTTTCTTAGTCTAAATGTTAAATACTAACTTTATGTTAGGTGCGCATTACTCGTTACATTTTATTCTGTCACTGACAACTGACAATATAAATAATAATTATCGCAATCCAAACTATATTTGTATCCGTTGCATGAATGTAAAGTGCCTGTTTAATTTAATTAAAAGTTAAGTTGGAAGAAATTGCATGTTTGCTATCAATTCGTCTTCTGCATATTGATTATATTTAATGTAATATGTATTTTTTATGTCTAATTGCTTGTAATCAGTATAAAGTAAAAAATAAATAAAATGAAAAGCTAATTAAAAAGGTCCAAGTTTTTGGACTTATTTAATTATAAATATAAACCTTTGTATTCAGAATGAATGTTTATAGTGCTAGAATTTTATAAAAAATTGCCTTTTTCTGTGGTTTATTAATACATATTATAGGTGTACTGTGGCATTCTTGGTTTCGACATTATGTATTTTTATTATGTGTAAAAATATTCCAACTAATGTAATGTCAATAGATTTAACATAATAAATCAAATGTTTTTGTGTTAACACTTCGGAAATTCATTATAATTAAAATGATTTTAAAACACTGTATAATTTCCAAATTAAAATTTATTCACCTCAAACGTTTTCGCCAAGGCTTCTACATGACATCATCAGGAGGACTCCTAATTAGATCTAACATAGTTGGTCGTAATCCAGGCTATCGAATAGACTATTGAACAAATTTTGCGATAAAATAAGTAAATATTAATGTAAAAAATTACACTTTTTACACTCTTGTTGGGAAAGCGGATTTGTAATAAACCTCCCTTATTCGGATCAATTCTGCCTCTCTTCCCACGACACTAATAAACTCTGATATTTTTGTCATAATTATATGTATATATTTTTTAAAAGATATATCTAATAATAATAATAATAAAACTTTATTGACAGAACATAATAACATAATTGTACAAACACACATAATAAACAAAAACAATGTTCTGCCAAATGGTGGACTTGTTGCAGTGCAACATCAACACCTTATACACCTTTCACAGTAAGCTAAAAGCTTGTGTCGTGAAAGGGGAGTTTGCCGGCACCTGTGATCGATCGAACCCCGGACCTCATGTTCATAAGGCCGAGACTCTACCTCCAGGCTACCGACGAACTCATATAATAACGACGATAATGGTTGAAATAAATTATGGTCGAAAAAATCGCGCTCTTAAAAACTATATTTAGATATTCTAATAAACTTATTAAGGATCGTTGTCTTCTTATTCTTTTCAAGACAAATCACCCAGTGTCGGGTGATGTATCTTTCATATCAATAAGACTTCAGTTTTAGTTTAGAGTTCATTTACTCTTAGTCTCATTTGATAGGTACTTCGACAGCCATTAATCACTTTACGTCTCTTTGAAAAATAAATTTTATGATTTATGTAGGTATAATTGATACGTTTTATTCTATTTTAAACTAATTTTGTAAACAATAGAGTGTTTGGTCTTTAAAGAACCTAATGACTTCTTCTATTAGAAGTCAACGTATGAAGATGCCATTGAACTGCCACTGATGGTGGCTGGTGACTGACCCACATACCAACTACATAATATTATTATACTCATAATATCAATAACATTGTTTTTATGAAGATTCAGCAGAATTGGATAAAAACTCTTTAAATGCTCTTGCTTCATTAATACTCGTACATACTACGATTGATACGAATTCTCAAACTGGATATATTTGGTTCCCAAGATGGTCAATGACTGTGGGAAAATAATTTCATATTGGTATCCAATCCAATATAGTTTTAATCAATATGCGATACAAAATATATCTGAAATCTGTGACCTCTTAAAAAGAGAATGGATTTTTTGTTTTTTATCGTTTTTTTATGTCTACAGGTTCGATCAAATTACTGAAGGGAATCCGTTATTATCGCAAGATTTTTAGATATAACTTAGATTGAGCTTATAGAAATCGTGTTTTTCATCTTTTGTCTTTAAAAGTATATACACACAGATCATACAGCTTTGAGACAGTGATATAATAATCACGGAATAATCCAAGCACAACCTTAGTTAGTAAAGAGCGCCCTTGAGGTGGATTTTTTTTTTTCACAAAACGGCGCTTTACAAATCATCCAAATAATAATAATAATAATAATAATAATATGTTTATGTATATGCGATAAAACCGCATAGTCTATCTAAATTGAAATCTTGCAACCAATTTTATTATTAATAATCTTGTGAAATTTTATCAAAGATTACTCACGTTGGTGTGTCTTATTTCGGTAAGTCAATAGATACTAATATTTTTTTTTCGTTATTTGCAGTTAAATCAAGGAAAATCAGCTGTTTCAGAGAAGCAACAACAAGAATTAAATGGTTTCATCGCCAGCTCTCCCATATACGTTACATCCATCAACAAGAACGGAGAAGCAGGTGCCCCTATAACACCAGCTCATACAGTACAGACAACACTACCTAATGGACATACTCAAGATTCAACATTGACCACAGCAGCTATAGTCCAAAAGTCACCTAAAGTGTCTTCAAAGCCGCAAGAAATAAAAGCTAACCACATAGACGCGATTGTCAATGAAACTAGAGTTATTGTCACAACACCAAGTGTGCATATACCACCGGTAAAACAAGCCAATCAAGTAGGGAATATTTCATTAGTAAAGGATACTAGTGTCGAAGTGACAGCTAATGTGAATAATAGTATTAGTGCAAATAATAGTGATACTGTGGTGTCAAACAGTGTGGTTGTTAGTGTGAATGGTAATAGTGCCGCCAATGCTGGCGTTAGTGTATTAGGTGCTAATAATAGTGAATTGTGTCAGTCGCCGTTGGCAAACGGTAGAACTGAAAAACTTCTTGGAGAGCAACCGGAGAATAGGAGAACGAGTATTGCAGAACTCACCGTAAATTCTGACTCAAGGTAAGTCACAGTCAATTTTGCTTTTAAATTTTTTTGTCTACCTTAACCAGTCATTTAAACCACACCCAAAATTTTAAAACTGAAATATTCATATACATACAAATCTTATTGAATATAAGCATCTTACTTAAAACTCACATGAACCAACTTTTCAATGTAGAAAAGAAGGATGTGTAATTTAAAGACACAATGGGACTCAACTACGATCCTTGTGGTACTCCACATGTATATAATCACAAAAGTACAATGCTTGTTCATGACTTACAATGAAACATTATTTACAGTATTAATAATCATTCCAAAGAAGGCTTGAAGGTGTGGTGTAGGATTTATGATAATGCTATTCATCTGAACGGAATGAGAAAGCATATTGTGACATACAATATTATAATAATGTCATGTATGTGCGCCGATGACTGTAAGTATGTTATTATTACTTCATACAGCCATAAGAACTGGATGCTGTATTACTGGAACAATGAAGGTGGGTGATGGTTTATTACGGCCTACCCAATCTACATTTAATGAATGTTGTCATACATTATCTTTATAATTATTATTACTGTTGGTGTTTCGTCTGATTGAATTCTTGACGGTGCGTTCACCACACATTGAGTATTGAGACGATGTAATTATTTTGATGAAAGGCAATTTGAATGCCTACATACCTAGAGCTGAGTTATATATAATAGTTCTTATATGCTAATCATCTTACAACTATTATTCCTCAATATGTTATTACGTAATATTATAACATATATGACAATTTACACAAATCGAGCTGGTCCCAAATTAAGATAATATCTTGTATAACGAATCTTATATTATGACTGCTTACGCGACGATTTACATGTACAATGCACCAAACATATATACATACATGTAACATCCAGACCCAGAGTAATTCGAAAAAGGTCATTCTTCATTTTGCCTTGTCCGGGAATCGAACCAGGGATCTCTTGACTCAAAGGCAATAGGGTCTATTAAATATGATGAATTCTAATATTCAAACATGATACTAATACACTGCATTAGATAAATTTGAGTTAGTTGGAAAAATAGCGCCTTTTGCGATAAACTCGTCCTCTGTATATTGATTGAATTTAATTTGAATGCATTTTTCTATAAAATTGTATGTATTGTGATCAATGTACATTAAAGTATGAAAAAATAAATAAATACTTAATTACGTAATTGATTTCATAAATTGACTCGAATATCTCTGAAAAAAAATACACTGAGAATAATATATATGGTTCGATTTCTGAATTGTACATAGTAGGTATAATATAATTCATTTAGGATTAAATTCTTTAATATCCACTAGATAAACGCACGCTGTGCTGTATAATACGAGTACAACTTTGAATGTACGAATGTGGCTTTAAGCTTTAAGGGTACAGGAAATCACAGATTACACATTACGATGTTAGGGACATCGTGTTATGAATGTTGAATTAGATGAAGCTCTTTGAGTTTTGTTCGATGTATAAAATATTTATGTTAAGACTCTGTTCGTATGAGTTATTTGTAATATTTAATGAGAATTACAGTCAAATATGAATGGATGCGGAGCCATATTATGACGTAATATTGCAAATAATTTAAAATTTCCGTTTTGTCTTATTCCTTTAGTATGCAAAAAATTCCACAAATCATATGAAAAGCTAAGCATTATTCCGGTTTTAGTAGCATGATTTTCATTTAATGAAATTCAGGCATTACCTGTGATCATTATTATGTATCCCTGGTGCCTATCTCCCATAAATGGGGTAACCAGCACACCAACTGCGATCAACAACAAAAATCAAGACATCCAGAATGGGTGGCAAACCTAATCGCTAAATTTAAGATCCACAATATCTTTAACACCTGCCTTTTACAGGACACTCGAATTAAGAATTTTACAGAATAGAGTGAGAGACCAACTTTTTGTCGGTTACTCCACGGAGCAATGAATCAACTGCATGTAATGAAGATGCAAATTGTTCGCTTCGTGGCAAAAAATAGGACAATCAGAATGGGTGGGATATCTATATCTCATATCTATCTAAACTGAAAAAATGCATATTTTATTAACATCCACATTTTACATGATATTCGGAATCTTGTATAAAAGAGTAGCAAACTTTTATTAATTACGAGCTTTTTGGAATTAGGGTAGGTATTTATTATTTATATTATAGTTTGACTTTATTAAAATTTATTAAAATACCATCATTGTATTTTCCATATTTATTAACGAATTTAAGAATATTTTAATAACATAATCACGTTCTATAATTTGAACTATTGCGTCGTTATGTAATAAGAGGTACTTACTAAAAGAATTGTAATATTATGTATTATACAAATCTCAATTGTAATATAAAAAAATATAATTTTTCGATTGCATTGTATGTAAATTATTATTTTCAATGTCAGGATCAAATAGTAGATACTATGGGAATTCTAAGAATATAATAATGTTTCGTTTTATTTTTTTACACAAATGTAAACTTTAGGTATTATTAAACCTTTAAACAGTAGTGTCTATAATTCCTTAAGTATTTTTAAGTCATTGAATAAAATTATTTAGATACTAGCTTCAAACTTTGTTCCACCCAGGAAATTATCATTAAAAATGAAAATTTAACGTCATCGAATCAAAGGTACCTACAATATATGTTTTTATTATTATTAATAATTATGGATCCAACAGTTATAACAATAAATATAACAATTAATTATAACAATGAGTAAACCAATCAAGATCCCTTCCTTACCAACTAATAAACAGAAATTTGAGGTACTTTGTTATAGAAAGATGAAGAAAGAAAAAATGTAATACATATCAGTGAGTATGTTTCTGGATGATACTCTCTATCTATCTATACCCTCACGCCATGTCCTAGGAGGGGTAGGCAGAGAGAACGGAACGCCATATAGATCTATCCTTACAAACTTCTTTTGCTTCCTCCACATTCATCCAGTTTCTCATACATGCACGCCGATTTCTTTTACTCCACATGCGGCCGACCTTGAGGATTTGATCCACGTGATCAAGCCACTGGATGATACTCATCTTATTTAATAAAGTGAAAAGGTAAAAGTTTGCACACAGGGTATTGATTTTCTTGTTATATAAGAATATATCCTTTAAGACACCTCATCTGCACATTGAGATAGACCCACCTCATACCCGGATATCTCAAGAGTTGTAACTCATAACTAATTTTTTACTTTTAAAGGGTTATAACACACTAATGATTGGCTGTTGAGTAACATGCTTTATATTTTCACTCACGCGGGTGTGATAATCCAGTACGAAAACTACTTATCTTGTTACTTGTTTGATAAAGATGCCCATAATGGGTCCGTGGTTCGATCCCAGGTGCCGGCAAACTCCCCTTTCATGACACAAGCTTTTAGCTTTGTGAGAAAGGTGTATAAGGTTGTATTCAAGTTTATAACAAAACCCAGATATATCTTTTTAAAAAAAAAATCGTAGAAACTGATATTTACAAACACAATGAAATATTTATGCATAGCTTTTTTTTGAATACAGAAGATAAGATCTGAAATTATTCATACAAGAGCCTATTGTATAAAAAAAATGATCGAAAACATCAAAATATATTCCCATATTATAGATGAACTGAACTGTTTGCTCGTTGAAATAGAAAATATTGTTTTTATGTTAAATAATTTTTATTTTTATTTATTTTTTTATTTATTTTATTTAACAATAATTATACAGACATTACAATACATAGACTATTTGATAAAACTTAAATCTAAACATCCTCCTTATAGAGACAAGTCTCGTGTAAAGGAGGGTAAATAATGCGTGTTGATAAGGTTTTTAAACACGCAGGTAGGTAGGTGTACCTGTTCCAATTGATTTTCTTAATTCAGTGTGTAATTATCGCAGTATTAATAAGTCAGTTTCTTATTAATGAAACTGTATTTTTTTTTACACAAAAGTAAACTTTAGGTATTATAAAACCTTTAGACAGTAGTGTCTTTAATTCCTTGTGTATTTTTAAGTCATTGCATAAAATTATTTAGATACAGTGTGTAACTATTGCAGTATTAATAAGTCAGTTTCTTAATAATAAAACTGTAAACTTACCCGCGGAAGAAAGAGCAGATACTCGAGAACTACGTGGCTTGACTGCGTGGTAGAATTTGCTCTTGTTGAGTTAGAGGATGACCTGGTCAAGTACGTCGGTGTCAACTGGATGCAGAGAGCCCAAGATAGAGCGGCGTGGAAGACGATGGAGGAGGCCTTCGTCCAGGAGTGGACGGGAGTAGGCTAGGAAGAGAGAGAGAGAGAGAGAGTTAGAGAAATCAGAGTATACATGTATGAGAAATTGCATGAATGTGAAGGAAGCGAGAGAAATGTGTAAGGATAGATCAATATGACATTCTCTGGTTAGGCCACATGTGGCAGATATCGTACTGGTATAGTTATAGCACAACACTAAATAGTTAGGTTGTGGGCTTAATTCCCATCTGAAAAACTACCAAGTAAAGTGACGGTGTCTTTTCCAAGCATTTATCGGCGCCCTTGAGATGGTCACGGATCATTAAACGGCGCCACATGTAAATAGTCCGATTATTATTATTATTATGTGTGTTATTATATATATTTCATGTGTTAAATTTACGGATGTAAGCTCTTTCCTTTCTTTTATGGCAAAGCACCTACTGATATCGAGAGAAACATTCAGTTTTCCACTTTAAAATAATATTGCTAACGATGTCACTTTGTAAGTAGGTATTATTTTCCGATTCATCTGAGCATGCGCAGTCAATACTCTCTGCAGCTGACACACAATCAATATGCCATCTCTTTTTCTCTAACTATATAACCCACTTATACAGTCAGCCTTTCTTTCTTTCATTCATGTTTTGCACAGAAATTTCCACAGACTTTTCTGATGTGGAATTTTTAGTTATTTCAAATAGCTATCAATATGCAACTATATAAGTATATGTACCGAACACGCTATCGACATTCATTCATACCATCATGCCATTTTTCATATCTGAGGTTGTCAGCGAACCAATAGCATGTAATGAGCCACTGCTTCTATCAAACCGCTTCTATAGTGGGGTAGGCAGAAACGATCGAGCGTCACTCCCTCCTTGTATATGCTTTTTGCTTCTATCACATCCATGCAATTTTATACAGACTTTCCTGTTCATTGAAGTTAGCACTTGTTCATCCTTTATTTTTTTTAATGTTTATGTGTTGAGCTGGAAATGCTTTTATTGTTGATATATTTTATTTATTTATTTATTTATTCTTTACTGTACATTGATAAAAAAACAATTACATAAAAGGTATTCATTCAAATTAAATACAATCAATATACAGAGGGCGAGTTTATCGCAAAGGCGCGATCTCTTCCAACTAACCCAAAAGTATAAACTTAAAAAGAAAAAAAAATAACATATGATAAAAATATAATTAAATATCCAAAGGTATTTGTGAAAAAAAAAAATTTTACGTATGTATATGCTTCTCTCGGCTAGAGGGACATCGAAGGAGTGTAGTCAAAAGAGTGCGTGTGGGGGTTTTGGCCGGTCGTTCAGACTGCCCATCATGGCACCTCTTGTGTGGACAAATTTGTTAGTGTAGAAATTTAATCGGATAAATGGAAGTCCCCAGACTTCTGAGCTATCCGGGTGCACGGTGGGTCTCCTTCAATGTTCATCCTTTAGGATCTGGTACATGCAGAGAAATGTTATAAATCAAATTTAAAAATATTGAATATTCAATAATTTATTAAAAAAAAAACAAAATAAATACTTAGTTATTCCATTGTTGACTTTATTAATTTTGCGAAATTAATAAAATCAACAGTGGACTAACTATATAAGATATATTCTTGTTTTATTAATAAATAATTATTATTAATTTCCACCAAGAACCGTCGGTCGATAAATTCAACTTGATTGAATAGTCATTTTTTTACGTACTGGTAATAAATAAAATAAACAAGTTATTTATTTATATGTTGGAAAAATAACTGACTTACGTAATTTATTAGTATTTATACAATTGTATATTGTTTTTTTATGTTCCTTGGCGTATTTCCCACGCTTCTGTACATAGTCCGAATCTATTTAGATTAAATACCTACAACATCTATATCTACATAAATAAATTGCTATCTAAACTAATGTTTATATTATGCAATGACGTAGTATTGTAGAACGCTATGCTTTGCTGTGGGTACAATGCTATGAAGGTGAATGATGCTTGGTACTAAAGGTGCACTTTCACTGTATGTAAAATATTATTTTTGAAAAATGGGATGGTGATTCTTAGGTATTTACTTTACGTGTCCACCCCAAATCTTTCCACTCCAATAGGTGGCGAATAGAGATGCGCCGAGTGTAAATTTTACCGAGTAATGAGTACCTACCGAGTATTACTCGATTTTATGTTTGGCAAACCGAGTACTATGTCGAGTTACTCGGTTCCAAACAAACGCTCTGGGATGTGAAGTTTAAATAGGTTTGCAACCCGCCATCGGCAAGCGAGGCGGCGACTTTTCAAGTGTTTTTTTTTTATTGAATAGATGCTTACCTACATATTTGATCAATAAATAGTCATTATTTTACTAATAAATTAATTACTTTTCATTATAATTATGTCACACAACTATATTTCATTATTGAAACAGAGCATTCGGAACTTGAATCGGTAATTCGACCGAGTACGAGTGTTTCAAAAAAACACCGAATATGCCGAGTAGCGAGTAGTAACCTAGTACTACTCGGTGCTGTCGATGCATCTCTTGTGGCTATAGATATCGTCTTGTTATTAAAATGTTCTTGAATCATTTCTTCAGGATTACAGCCTATTTCACAGGGTAGTAATGGTATCATAGAGTAAAATGATAATACTACTATATACCATCACGGCATATCCCACAAGTGGGGTAGCCAGCAGACCAGCTGCATATAATAAACATGCAAGCTGTCTTCTCCGTGCCAATATAAAATTAAGACATTCAGGATGGGTGGCAAACCTCATCGCCGAATTTAAGATGTAAAATGTCTTATTTTTTCGAACACCTGCCTTTTACAGGACACTCGAAAACTTATGGAGAAGAGTGGGAGACCAATTCTTTACCGGGTGCTCCACGGGATAATATTGATAATACTACTCATCTACTTATTAGCTCTTTGGAGCAATGAAGATTATGCAACAATGTTTAATGTAACATCAACCTCAAAAAAATATTATAATTTATTGACAATTTATTTTGAGTTAACACTAGCAATTTTATATGTTGTGATTTAACAGTTAACTTGAAGATTTGTTAGCTTTATCTATAACATATCTCTGCTTTATCTACTAAATTGTTAAAAATAGTTTAGAATACATTTTTATTATGTCTAAAATCTTCATTTTCAGTTTTTTGCTGGAAATCACAATTATGTATACTTATTGTAAAATTCTTGAATACCTTTTGGTAACTAGGTATATCGTAAATTTTTTTACCTAAACTTATGCATATGTTTTTTTACTAGGATCATAATGCCTTCACGTCCTTAAATATTCACATTGGGTGTTTTGTTTAATATACTCGTATAAAATATATTCTACCATAAGATTCCTCTTAAGTACGTACCTAAGTAAGGTACATAAATAGTATATAAATATAACAGTAGGTATTGTGTGTGTTTGTATAATAATAGCTATTTATCTGGTAACAATACACACAATCATGACGGTAGCAGTATAAACACACCTCTCCTCTTTACACACAATAATACAACAACCATACTTCAACCAATTTATATCGACCAGTAAATTTATTTCAGTTGGTTATAAAAAGGTAGAATTTCAGTAAGGTATTAATATTAAAACGTTAAATTTTTGATGAGGAATAAAATTTTATTGTGAAACAGAGAAGGGACAATAGAGCCGCAGAAATAAAAAAAAATGCGTAAAAAAAGTACTGAAGTAAAAAATATTTAAATTAAGGTGCGAAATAATAATGCTATTGATTGGAACACGTTTTCGAGTTTGGTTTCTATCAGTGATGTTTCTAGTTTTTATAAGGACGCCATATTGTGAGTTTATTGTCCGAATCTTCTAGCAAACTGATGTGTCTTCAGTGTCCATTTGAAACCCTCTTTATTCTTTGTTAATCATCATATTACTAAATTATGTGCAGGTATAATAATAGTCCCAAAAAATGATAATTCAATAACACCACTATCATAATAATATTGGTGGGGTTATACTTTGTGTAGTTAATTTATTACTTGTAGGCAGTGACGTGCCTGCCATACATGCAAAAAAGCATCGCATTCCCGAAGATTAAATCTTAACGAAAGAAAAGTAGCAAAATCCTAGAATGCAAATTAAAATTTATTCCAACTTGACGCCAAACACATCTGTTACAACTTACAATTGAAGTTCGTTCATATATTTTTTAATGAATTTATTATTTATCCATTTAATGAAGTTGTATTTCATAATCGATAAAATGAGAATTACAGAAAAATGGTGCACATTTTGGCAAACAATAATTATTTAGCTTGTAACAATATTCAGTAAATTTAACACATGAAACTACCATAATATAAGGCTTAGAAAAGACAACGTCACCTTATTCGGTAGTGCGCCGGGCGGGACTTGAAACTGCTGCCCCACCTTTTCGCGAGGAGTGCTTTATCCAATTAAGCTACCAGGCAACATGCCGAAGGCTCCGATAATCTCTCTTTTAAACCCCGATGACAGCTTCATGCGTACGTATTGCCTTATATGGTATTTTCATGTGTTAAATTAACGCATATTCCTAATACAATGGTTAATTTTTTTTTTAATTTATTTTATTTAACAACAATTATACAGACATGACAATACACAGACTATTTGATAAAAATTAAATCTATACATCCTCCTTATAGAGACAAGTCTCGTGTAATTGTACACATAACATTGATAAACATTAAATAGTAAATCGCAAAATTGCATGCCTAGTATAAAAAGCCTAGTCCCGCCACTGCTTGATGGTAAGGTATGATTGCGATTCGCTTCGTGATCTGATGAGAATTTCGCATGGTAAGCCTTGCAGCTACAGACGCTTACTGGCGGCGAGATGGTCACTATAATCTAATGTAATCTAATAATGGAGCTTGTCTCCATTCTCCATGGATTATTAAATCCATTTGCGGAATTCAATCTATTTACCATCACGCCATCTTATTGCCGGACAATATTAATATACATACTTTCTGATAGCAAGCGCATACATTATTCAAACTATTATTAAAATTCTTCGATAGAAACAATTTAATTAAAAATATGCAATTAAATATGAGACAGGTTAAAGAAATTAATTTTTATTTTTGTACAGTAAAATTAATAATATTTTTTCAGTGATAATGCAAGCCGCCCATCTTGAATTTCTTCAAAATAAAAAAAGTATCCAAAAATGGTTGCAAGTTTTATGAAAAGAAAAAAGTAAGTTAGGTATCTAGATTCAATTTTAATGAAAACCATAGACTTCATTATCACAAAGTAATGAGCCATGATAAAAACACGTTATTTAAGGCGAGTAGCTACCTAAACTGTACGTATATTGTCCGACAATGTATGCTGCATTCGGAGGACCTTTAAAGTACCTATAGATTATAAATTTAAAGTTAAAATTGGTAATGCTCCAAACAAAACATGCGACCAAAATAATTTCATATTATCAGCTTGCACAAGCGTTGGTTCAAACAGGTTCCTCTTATGACTTTGTTAGATATAAATGATGTTCAATACTTCCGTATTGGAGCGAGAGAGACCGCATGGAATGAAACATCAAACGTTTATTGACTTATTGTTAATTTTGGAAATTGTCCTCTGAGAAAATTAGTATTTCATTAGGTACTAGTCTATACTATAAAGGTCTTTGGCTGTATTGCCAGTATAAAAATTACCTACTGTACTCTCAATTTGGTACATTTTCGGCAAAACAAGTTTTTATTTAATGCAAAATCATAAGAAAATGAAAGTTAATACATATAAAGGTACATAATATTTATTCGGCAGATGTATGAAAATATTAAATATTCTTGAAGAAAAGTGAAATAGGTATATCGGTAATTAATAATTTAAATTGATTTCGAGAAGTCGAGAGAGTGTACAAGAAAGTACCTAAATAAACACGGCTCCTTTCTATCTAATGTTTCCGAGAGGAGTTGAAAGGCGAAAAGAAAACAATTATAATAGACCATTAAAGGTCACGTGGTCTTGTCTATGGATTTGCTTTTGCTTGGGGGGCAAACAGTCAGATTGCGCAAATCATCCTTGTAGGATGTTATGCCATAAGAGAAAAAAAAGAAAGTCAGACGACAAAACAATAACAAAATCGACACTGACAGTTTTTTTTTATTATTAGGTATTCTTTAGGCGTTCCACCTAATATTACACCGTAATCGTCTGTTGTGTTGGGATGCCTGATGCCCCTCAATGATTTTTCTGTGACGTCATCCTTTAATGGTCTATTAGATGATTGTGAACATACAGGAGCAAACTTAAGACATCGCTCTTCCTACAGTTTCTTGCTTGCTTGAGATAATCTCAACTATAATCCATGTATCTATCTATACCCTTAATGATGTATCATGTATGGATGTATCCCAAGTGAGGTAAGCAGTGATAACGGAGGCCTTCATTTAACTCGTTCGCTTCCGCCATATTCAAGCAATTCCTCATACATACACGCCGATTTCTCTTACTTATCACGGGGCCATCCTTGAGAATTTTATGCACGTGGTTAAGCCACATAGTTCTCGAACATCCGCGCTTTCTCACATCTTCTCTTTCAGATTTCACTAAAAGAAACAAAAATGGGATAAAGCTGCCATCCATTATGAATTTCTTATTTTTTTATTGGCTTGTGGAGAACAAACTGTATGTTGATTAGTGTAGTTAGTCCGCTGGCTACCTGATATGCCGTGAGGATATTAAAAAATGTTTGTTTAAGTCGTGAATCATCCGACAAAAAATTGGTCTCTCACTCTTGTCCGTAAGTTTTCGAGTGTCCTGCAAAAGGTGGTTATCCGAAAAAATAAAGACGGTTTAACATCTAGAGGCTTGCCACCCATCCTGAATGTCATATTTTAGTGCCACGAAGAAAACGGCTTGCAAGTTTATCACATGCAGCTGGTCTGCTGACTACCCCACTTGTAGGATATGCCGTGATAGTGTAGTAAATAAATAAATAATAGGTATTCTTCCTTTTGTTTTTTTTATAAATGATATTATTTCACGACAGGTAGGTACCTATACTGTAATATCTGCATTTTATAGCAAATATAAAATAATAAAAGTATACGTTGTGCAATGATTGTATAGCAGGTATACAACCAAATGCACTTTTACCATAAGCCGGGATAAGAGGGTGCATAAACTGTACGACAGACATACACATAAATAATAACCTACCTCTTAAGATGACACATCCACTATTGCAAAAAATATTTGATCATCAATACTGACATATCATGTTAATCACTTTGTACACTTGTCACTTTTTGCTCGAACGTGTATTTTGCATATCAAGGAAACATCATTGGCGTTATAATAAATCCAATGTTAAATTCTTTGAGTACTCTAAGCACGCATGCGCTTAAAATACCTGAATATGAAAACGAGAAAAAAATCGTGCCATCTCTTTCTATAGCATATAATATTATCAAGTACAAGGTTATAAGTTACTCTTTTATACAATAATGTTGTTAAGTTAGCGGGCACTGAGTCAAAAGATATTACAATTTTATGAGGTGTTTAATGAGAATGATGGCTCTAATATGAATTTGTTATGAATGTGTTGTGATAATGTTGATTTGAATAGATGTTGTTTTGTTTTTGACGGGACACTTTTGTACCTGCCAGGTTGAATGTTTTTTCTGTGTTTGCTCAATTTACAATCTTACCTGTCCGCGTGTATGAGTGGGTGTGTGTGTTGTATATGCGCCTGTGCCGCGCATCAATTTCAATTTAAAATTCGAACGCGGGATTTTAAAAAATAATTAGTGTCGAAATTATACATAATAAACGCGGGAATAATACTTTATTCGAATTTGTGCAACGATTTCGTTTTTTTTCGAATACCAATGTAAAGTTTTTGAAATATTTAGAATATTTTTTAAGTGTTTTAATTCATAATTTGTGTGTTTGTTTTGAATTCAGAATGATTATTTGAATATCGTTCTAGAATTATGAAATGTTTTTTTTGTGTCTATAATAATTAATATTATTTTTACGGTGCTATTGGTTTTATTTGCTACATAGCCGTGTGAAAAGTAGTGATTTCTAAAAAACAATGAGTTAACTAAAATAATTGTTTGTTTTCTGTGTTATTATTATGATTATTTATGAATTGTATAATTATTTTTTGTGGTTTTCGGGAACACAACAAAATAATAACAGGTTTGGATTGAATATAAATTTAAACTTTCATGATATGTGACCATGCTCGAATATTTTTCCTCTTATTGCGAGTAGCAAGAGTATATTTCGTAAAATTGTTTTTTTTTTACCAAAGTAACTACATGTTAACTTAACATTTACAAAAAAAATGTTTAGCTGGTATCATTATTATGACCCGTGGTGGATCCGGTAAATAATTCTGTACCTGAGAACCATTAGGACTCAAGTGTATTTTTGACAAAAATGGAAAATTTACAAGAGTCTTAAGTACCTACAGAAATTCTTAGGGTCATAATAATTGAAGTGCGCATCACTATGGTATTATACTATATACAGCTTATTACTAGTAAAATGTTGAGATTTTTTCGATTAAAAAATTGAATTTGAAAATGACATTTTAGTACTTATGACTAAATGGCTCTCAGGTATTGAATTGGTGTCCCACTCCTAACCGTAAATTTTGGAGTATCCTGTAGAAGGCAGGTGTTCGAACAAATAAATAGAGACGCTTTACATCTTAAATTCAGTGATGAAGTTTGCCACCCATTCTGACTGTTTTTATTGACACGGAGAGGACAACTTGTATGTTTATTACATGCAGATGATCTGCTGGCTATCCCCCTCTGGAAAGGTTTTACTCTGGAAGATCGTCCAGAGTGAAGCAATGTGAATACCTACTACTTCATTTTCATTATAATAATAATAAACACTTTATTGTCAAATATAACGGGTTGTTCAACAAGAACTTTGTTTTTTAATTGTGGCAACACCAGCAACATGATAGTTTTGACATTTAATTTTTTGACGTATTCGTAGTGGATGCATTGGCAATTGTTGCAATGAATTCAATTTCGCTTGAAAATCGCATTAAAATAATTAAAATCCATTATGAAAATGGTGGTTCTGCTAAAGTGACATTTCGTCAAATTCGTGATATTTTCGGACAACATAATCGTCCTTCTGAGACCGCTATTAAGAATTTGGTCGCTAAATTTGAGTCGACAGGCTCGATACAAAATGTGTTAACACCAACGCGTGTACGACCGGGTCGTTCAACTGAAAACATCGCAGCCGTGAGCCACAGTGTTGAAGCAGATCCAAATTTGTCAATTCCTCGACGTTCTCGACAATTGGGGTTATCCAAAACCACCACATGGCGAATTTTGCGTAAGGATTTGGCTTTGAAGCCTTACAAGGTTCAACTGGTGCAGGAATTGAAGCCGAACGACCATTCAAATCGCCGTAGATTCGCTCAATTCATTCAGGAACAACCCGCTGGTTTTTCTGAAAAAATATTTTTTTCAGACGAAGCCCATTTTCACTAGTCAGGGTACGTCAACAAGCAAAATTGCCGCATTTGGGCTTCTGAAAATCCTAGAGCAATTATTGAGAAGCCGTTGCATGCTCAGCGTGTCACTGTATGGTGCGCTATGTGGTCTGGAGGCGTGATTGGGCCGTTTTTTTTCGAAGATGAGACTGGAAATGCGGTAACGGTCAATGGATCACGCTATCGCAAGATGTTGACAACTCAATTTTGGCCTATTATTGATGACGTGGATATCACTGACATGTGGTTTCAACAGGACGGTGCCACATGTCACACAGCCAATGAAACGATCAATTTATTGCAAACCAAATTTCCCGATCGCATGATTTCACGAAACTCAGCTGTTAAGTGGCCAGCCAGATCGTGTGATTTAACGCCACTGGATTATTTTTTGTGGGGCTATGTTAAGGACAGAGTCTATACGGAGCCAATCGAATCGATTGCAGCCTTAAAACTCAAAATCCGTGATGTGATTAGCGAAATAGTCCCGCCATTTTGCCAAAAAGTGATTAAAAACTTTGATGAAAGAATCGACATCTGTCAGCGTGCTCGTGGTGGACATTTGTCAGATATCATTTTTCATGCATAATTGCCAAACTTTTCTCTTTGTAATTCAATAAAAATTTTAATCATCTTCATCAAATTTTTTTGTTTTATTTTGTTTTAAAAAACAAAGTCCTTGTTGAAAAACCCTTTACAAATATTTTACAAAAGGCGTACATATTGCCTTGAGGCAATGTCTTCCAGTAAACCTACTACAATGTTTGAGAACTGTTTTACTATAAAGTGAGTTTAGATCAAAAGATAAACAGAAAATGAAATATATATTTTAAAAAACAATAAATTACCATTCTAGTGATTATTTCCTAATAAAGTATTCATTATCTCATAGATATCAACACAAATGTAATGACTAACTGAGGAATCTCAGAAATGTGCGTATGTGACAAACTTCACAAACTGACTATGAATATTATACTCCTTCTTTACACATTGTACATATAACATGAAGTGTATTTCCATAGGTGTGTCTTATTCCATTTATTATTTTCCTTTAAATCGGTACAAATAAATACATAGGTATAATTAAACGATATCTGCTCTAATTGATTGTTAGTGTATAGAAACAATCAGTTTTATGATGGTTAAATGTTACCTAATATTCATAATTTACGATAAAATTCAAAATAAGAAGCCATAGACAAAAATAGACTTCGCAATGATTTAGACATAAATTTATTTTGGAACTCTACAGAGATTCGTTTATTGTCGATGTACATTATTATTTTACGTTTTGTACCATTATTTACTTGTGTGTTTTGTATTATGTATTAAACATACACACAGTAGTCACGTGTTCTCTCATTCACCTGCGGATTAATTTATTCAGGTGTTTTATTTACAAAAGGCGAACAGGTGAATCATTCAACCTACATTATAATATTGATCTACTACTACCTATTGCCATTAAATAAGAGTAAATAATTATAACATACTTATCAATAAATATAATTGAATACTTGTAGATAAGTACCTACACCCACAGTTGTAAATAGTTGTCATCGTTCATACAATTGTTCAGTACATACTCTCACCTTCATAATTGCTACATAATAATAATAATAATAATAATCTTTATTGCACAAAATTTGTATACAAAGAATAAAAAAGAACATGACAACATTATCACTGAATACATAATTTTGCACAATGGGCGAGTTTATCGCTGAAGCGCAATATCTTCCAACTAACCCAAAATAGACATTGTCGAAAATTCACTGTGTCGGTATTTAGGTAGTAGAATTCCATAATGAAATTAAAAAAAAATCTTCTTCTATAATTATTATGTTCTGTATTGAGAGAGGCGTCTTTCGTCTTTAAAGGGCGTTGTCAATTACTATTATTCACTTAAAATTACTATTATTCACTTGTGTTCTTTCACGACACAAGCTTTTAGCTTAGTGTGAAAGGTGTATAAGGTTGTATTTGGGATTATAACAAAAACCAGATATATCTTTTTTAAAAAAAAAAAAAAATGTTGTCTTGTAAAATATTTATAAAGTGAGTTACAATCAATTGGATTAGTCCGCAACGAGTTTGGATTTTCTTCTCCATTCCTCCCTATAAACTTTTTTATATTTCAGCCGTTAAAATCAACGGCTTACGTTAAAATAGAGAGATTGTCTTATATCTATGGGTACCTATAATATTTTGGAATAGGTAGGTACCTAAATAACATACAGAATACCTGTTCATCTAAGACGTGTCCATTACAAAAATATATTATTTCGTATAATGTTATAATATATGGGTGTTATAAAACATAACTGAGCCATTGTCGTAACGTATTATTTCGCAGGTGGATCGTTGTTACTATTACTAGAAGACGAACAAAATAGTACGTGACTTAGAAAATAGGTAGGTACATAATTTGAAATGCCAAAATTTATTCATTAGATATAGTAATATTGTTATTTATGATATTTTTCAATATTCACGAGTTGCTTCAATTTTTTTTGTCTTGCTTCTTGGCATGGACTTGAACAAAGGGGGCAAGAGAAGCGGCTGCCCCCCCCCCCCCCTCCCTCCCTAGGACCCCGAAAATAGAAGGAAAGTAGAGTAGTAGAAAATTAATATAATAGAGGGCAGGTACGGAAAACTGTGAATCAAGTTAAAAACAAAATAATCCCTAAAAATTGAGTTTCAGTTTTGTTGTTTTTATTATTACATCCGTTTTGAAATGAATTCAATACAATTCAAAATGTTTGACTAGAATAGTGCAATTTTAAGAAAACCTTTCATACATGTGCTTGGTAGATTTTATTGATATTTTAATATCTTCGTTAATAAAAAAATACCCTTTAATAAAATGAACGTTTTCATTACTTACGATTAAATCTAAATAATTAGGTAGGTACTATTTAATTTTTTTTAGAAATACATGGGTAATATATAAGACCTATAAAATCGGCAATCTATGAAGATGATGGCTAGTAGTGGATGAGAGTTAAAATGTCAGAAAGTTGAATAGAAAAAATGCAGTGGCGTTTGTGAGTAAGAATCTCTATTATATTGCGAAAAATGATTTTCTCGAACGTTTTTCATACATAGATAGTATCATTATTACTTGTGGGAATGGCAAATCTTGGAAGATTCGTTTTGAAATCTTTTGGGAAAATCTGAAAATGTAGTATATAGGCATATTCTTATATAGTATGCAATATGATTCATCTGGAACTAAAAAAAAACGATTCTTCATCTCTCTTTTATCATTCTTTTTATCTCAGAATACGTTACAAGTTATGTACAAGTGTATCTCTTTATATTATTATATCTCTCGTCCTATCTCTATTCTATTCTGTATATTATCTCTAGCTCTAGCTACCTGCTACTTTTTGTACACACAATAATAATATCCTTGTCCATTATCTATTTCCTGCCCCATCCATCCTTCCATCATAACACCATAATCCAACCTTAACAGTTAGTGACGTCAATTGCTTCTTCGCAGATCCCGACATCGATACTAATTTATTAGCACCGAAGTTTTAATTTTACTTATAGGTACTCAAAATGTTCTCTCTATATATGACATTATGAAGCCAGTAGAGTACCTGCTTGTAATAAGCGTGCAATTAGACATCTCTGCGCCGATAAAAATAAAGGGATTCAGGACAGAAAACATCATCGATGAATTGAAAAATAATGTAATTGCGTAATGTTTAATAACATTATTACATGTTATGCGGCCAAAGGTGTTTATGTATTAACATATTTTTTACAGAAAAAGATTAGAATTTTATTGTTTTTCCGATAAATAATTGATTCAGTTAGATTGACACAATTAGGAGGCAAGCTTAGCACGAATGATTGATTTCGTATTATTTATCAAAACAAACATATCAATAGAATCGTTCTGAATTATGAGCATTTATAAGATTCTGTATCCGCTTCTCCCCTGTTTTTAATATTCCCGTCTCATTTTAATATTCTTTATTCTACTTCGGCGTTCTGTATTTACATTTGTATCATAAGATAATATACATTTTTGAAGTTGGTACATTATCTAAGTTAACCACTTACACGCTGTTGATGAATCTGAATGTATGATGTGAGTAAGTAATTCAATGTTTTGTGGAGTCCCCGAAAAAGAATAAGGTTCTCACATATTCTGTAAATTTTCCAGTAGGTATCTTGTAAAAAGTTATGTACTCGTAAGATGTACTAACGTCTTCAATTTAGTGGCGATGACATATGCTATTCTTCCCGAATGTCTAATTGATATAATATACACGGAGAGTACAACCTGTATAACCCCAATTTTGGGAGGTATCGTGTTGGTAATGTAGTAGTTGTAGATTAATAAATTTTTAAACTCGATGTTTTCTTTGTTCATTTCCATCCCTTCAAAAGACCGTTGTCTGTGTTGCACTACTATCTATATTTTTATATCCATAAGCTACACCGCATTCTTGTGTCTATTTGTGTTTCTCATATTTTAAAATTTTTACGACGGTTCACCTGTGTTGTAGTCTAGTCTGTGAGAAGGTGCATTTTACTACTCACCCACCTGTCGCCATATTGTTTTCTGATCGTCTTTTGTTTCGTTGTCATTCTTATGTTTTTTTTTTTGTGTTCACATAAAAATGTCATCAAAGTAATATTGCATTTTAGTTATGAATTTTATTATTCACATAATTATTTTTGTTTCATTTTATTATTGCGTTGTATGATGTTTTTGTTTCCGGTTTTCTTGATCGTCTCTAATTTATGTTTCCGATTTCGAATAAGATTGTAAAAGTATAACAATATAAAAATGTAAAGAGATGTCTGAAAGTGTAATATAAAGTATATTACTTCCTTCTACTTCGATTTCAATCAAACTTATCAATGTACAACTCAAAACTCAGTAGGTTATATTTTTTGGTTGTCGCTTGAGTCTATTACTTCGTCGTGCCTACCAAACAAATTAGCTATTTTGAAGTTTTAAAACGACTTTGCAATCATTGTGTACATAATGTATTTTAACTTAACAACCACGAATATTCTTCCCGTGTCATTTCGGAAAATTTCGACAATGGCTCTTCAGCATATATTTTTTTTTAAAAAAGATGTATCGGTTTTTCTTTTGTTATAAACTCAAATTCAACCTTATACTTGAGAAGCTTGAGCCGTTTACCTGCACCTGAAACGAAACCGCGCACCTCTTACGCATGAGGCCGAGACTTTACCTTCAGGCATCTTTGATATTATTTATGTGACATCATCCCACATTGTCATCGACTTTAATAAAATAAATGAAAATAAATTATGCTTATGGTCGTGTCTTGGAGAATCAGCTGCTGGATGAAAGATGATCCTTATAAGAAATTCTAGAAATTAATATCTAGGAGTCTCGTTGAAAAATCTTAATTATTTGCTTCTTGCCAAAGGTAGGTACGGCTTACAAAGAAAGACCCCCCCCTCATCATCCCACTGTCTTGAGTACCGCGTTGTATAATATTGTTTTTCCCTGACCATCCATCCATTACTGTACAGGATACAACTGATGCTTACAGTCTCGGTTGGGTGACTTTTAGTTCAACGATTTGACTTCCCCTCCTTTAAGTAAAGTCTTATTTTTTAACAATGATTTTTTAAACGCGATAGTTCAAACTTTAAAGCACACATGTTGTATGTCCATTATTTAGTAAAGTAGTGACTACGATCTTACAATTTTTGTTTTGTTAAGCATCATGTAATAATTAATAAACCTAATTATATATGTACTTAACATACTATCATTATAATATTCATCAATAAATTTAATACCTATATATTTTTTTACAAAATTCATCGAACTCGTTTTGTCGTTTAAACTTAAATAAATCAATTATCTGAGGTGGACAATAACAGAAGCAAATAACATAAAGAGTTATTGTTATTTGCTTCTGGATAAAGCAAAAAATAAAAAAAAACAATTGACCATTAAATGATGACGTCACAGAAAAATCATTGAGGGGCATCAGGCATCCCAACACAACAGACGATTACGGTGTAATATTAGGTGGAACGCCTAAAGAATACCTAATAATAAAAAAAACTGTCAGTGTCGATGTTGTTATTATTTTGTCGTCTGACTTTCTTTTTTTTCTCTTATGGCATAACATCCTACAAGGATGATTTGCGCAATCTGACTGTTTGCCCCCCAAGCAAAAGCAAATCCATAGACAAGACCACGTGACCTTTAATGGTCTATTGCATAAAATTCGAAAGAGTTGCTGACAAATGATTTTAATGTATGAAAATAGTCACACGCGTGAACAATAAATTGAAATACTACATTTGTGTTTTAATTTCACATAAATACATAAAAAAATCAATCCTTAACTGTGTATTCATTGTTCCTTGCCACAATAATGTATTTACGACACAGGGAGATATACCTACAATAAATAAAATAAAATATTTTCTATCTATAATAATAACTATGTGTATATATCTATATAATAGTTTGATTTCCTTTTAAATTACAATGTATAATAATATAACATATTGTATTATGATAATTATTTAAACTGTTCGTCCATATTATTTTCCCACATTGTATCCTGTTCATTGTTTATTCCAAAACGTTTTGTGTCATTAAACTTATAAAATCTATTTGACACACGAGATTGTCGAGCGTGAGTCAAATGAAAGATAATTTGGATGTCCTGTGAATGGCTCGAAATTATTTGAACCTTTGATTTCACATTTTTATTTTAAAATATTATCAAATAATTTTTTAAACACTGTTTAATTTTCAAATTAAATTTATTTACCTCAAACAAATTTAAATTAGAAATTATACAGCGTTTAAAAAAACATCCTATATGTGAATTATGAATATCCAGTGAGAACACAAAAAAAACATTAGATTTATTAAATATGTGAGCATCAGTTGTCAGATTGCAAACATTTACTTTCAGTTATTTTCAATTTCTGGATAAAATTTCCCTGTAATAGGTTATGAAAGGAACACTTAAGTCAAAAATATTGGTTTCTTATTAAATTCATTAAAAAATACACATTTAGACAAGAAAAAAAATATACTAAAACGCTATCAAATTTGCAAATAACACCAAATTTTCTTAACTTAATGGCTGAAAATTTGAAATTTTATTTTGTTTTTATTCCCAAAATAATTTATTTGCGATCACCTGTAGAAAAATTCTCTATAAGCTTGTCAACATTATTATCAGATGGTCCGTTTTCAATTATTTTCCATTTTCTTTAATTTTATTGTATATAATTCTTACGGGAATTTCATTATATTCTATCAATCTTTTTCTTTCGGATTTCTCTCATTACAAAACGTAAGCAGGACAATATATTTACTTCTAAATGTACATATATTATTATAAGTCACCTGTATTGAATCAATTTCAAATATATGTATTGGATGTCTGCGTAATAAATTGGAACTAAACCTAAAGAAATGCCATTCTATAACCTTCACAAAGAACAAAATTGTTACATTACACAATTATGCCATCGACAACACCATTCTGAAACGACTCGACTCGGTAAAGGATCTGGGTATCATTTTTGATTCTAAATTACATTTCAACACTCACATAGATAATATTTTGACACAATGCAATAAAATGTTAGGTTTTGTTCTGAGGGTGACTAGGGAGTTCAAAAGTCCCACTTCTTTAAAGACCTTATATGTCTCATTAGTTAGATCGCGAGCCGAGTATTGCTCTCCGGTCTGGAATCCTCTATACGATAAATACAATATTGCATTGGAAAAAATTCAACACAAGCTAATACGCATTGGAAATCGTAGATTCAGGGGAGCTTACTTTGACAACATTCCTGACCTCTCACTGAGACGTGAACTAGCTGATGCCTGTCTATTGAGAAAGATATGTACATCCTCTTTGGACACTCCCCACCTACTGCAATTGGTAGATTTTTCAGTGCCTTCGGTTAGAAGGTCGTTTTGGCCATTCCACTTGAACCGTCACCAGACTAATTCGGGCTTGCGAAATCCTCTGCAAAGGATGATGAAAAACTACAACAACAAATTTAAGGATGTCGACATGTTCTGCAGTAGTTCTCATACTTTTAAAAGGTGTATCTTAAGATTACTTGAGCCGTAATCAATCTCGTTCCCCTCTCCTCTCTCTCTTTTTTCCAAATATTACAAATCATTTTTGAATAAGCGATCCATTCATCTAATAACTAATATTGTATTCTTTTGATCTTTAGTGTGTAAGTTTGACTTTGTTTTTGTAATTGAAATTCTTATATATACATCTGGGTGTGCTTGGGCCTCTTTCTTCCTGGGATCTTGTCTGTCTGGCTCTTCCTGTCGTGTCTGGGGGGCCTCCCGGAGCTTTCGGGTTCTGGAGTTTCATTGGATGCTTCGGGGGTGCTGGTGTGGGCTTGGGCTGGGGGGAGGGTGGTCCGAGTAAAACTATATTTATGCCTGTAATAGGGCACAGCATTGACAAATTTTGTTTTATTTTTCTTTTCATTGTTTCTGTTTTTCAATCTGTATGTTGTGCCTGTTGGCGTATGATTGTGAATTAAATAAAATAAAATAAAATAAAATAAAATATGTAATATAAATTACACCTGCTCTGTAATCTTGGGCAAATATTATAACGATTTTAAAAATATCTTCTTATCATAGGGGCATACCTAAATACTGATATCAGTGAAAGACTTTGCAATACTTGACAATACATAGGTAACGTGTAATTATATTATTGTTAATGGGTTTTTCTAATAATATAATTATTGCTTTTTTATCATAAACAAATATTTGATTCACTAAACTCAAAATAAGGCTAAATAAATATATAGTTGAATCATTAAATATGGGTGAAAATTTCTATGAATATAAATAGATGCCGACTTACAATTACCTTTAACTTGCTGTTATTTAAACTTGATTTTTATAATTGTATTGAACGGAAGAAATTCTAGACATACCCATTTAGACAATGATAAAAATATACTGTACTGAAATCAATTTCTTCTGTGATTCAGTTCAGAGTGTGGATAGACGTGCTGTGAGCATATTTATTCGGCATTTTTCCACCATGGATTCTCCATGGTTTTTTATGTCTCGGGATGTTTTTATTTTTGTTATTTTTCTGGGTTTTCGTAATAAATCCAAATACAACCTTATACCTATACCTTTCACAGCAAGCTAAAGGCTTGTGTCATGAAAGGGGAGTTTGTCAGCACCTGGGATCGAACCATGCACCTTTTATTCACGAGGCCGAGACTACCTTCAGGTAACCGACGAACACAATTCTGGTTGCTCAATCAATAAAAAAAATGTATTCAATTGAATTTATTATTATAAAGATAACAACACGAGACATTTATTATTGTTGCTTTAATATCATTTTTATTATAAATTGATTATATATTATATTGGTACTTCACAATGCCGTCGTGATCCGCGTTGATAAAAATAATATGATTAAAGATAGATAGTTTAGCAATACATACTATATACATGTTAATAAATCAATAAATAATAACCGCAGTTATGTATCATTGTTGTTGTTGGCAATAAATAATTAATTGTTTTTCAGTAGAACGTTCACCTCTGAAGGAAGCTATTCATCACACTTGCAACAAGTATACATATTTACATAACATAATATTTATATAGACAATTCACACAGATAGACTTGGTCCCAAACTAAGATATGAATCTTATATGTATTATGAATACTAACACAACGAAACACATCTACAATGCACTAAACACGTATGCATGTAACACCCAGACCCAAAACAATTTGAAAAAAGACATTTATCATTTTGCCGTGGCCAGTAACCGAATCCGGGACCTCGTGACTCACAGGCAAGAGTGGCATCAATTTAATTCTGCATATATCTAATATATTGACCTGAAATACCCCGATTATAATAGATTTTTTTTGTTGTTGTTTTTTTTTTGTTTTTTTTTAAGAAGATGTATCTGAGTTTTGTTATAAACCCAAATATAACCTTGTACACCTTTCACAGTAAGCTATTAAAAGCTTGTGTCGTGAAAGGGAGTTTGCCGGCACCTGGGATTGAACCACGGACCCCATGTTCACGAGGCCGAGACTCTACCTCCAGGCTACCGACGAACTAAGATAAGATAAGAATCGAATTCAAATATTTTTTTTTGAAATAATAATTATTACTTATACACATTAAATATATAATGCAGACAATTTGTTTCTTTGTCTATTTTGCCCCCAAATTAAGCAGAGCTCATACTTTGAGTGATTGTAGGGATATTTTTTGACACGAACACTCCACCAAGGGTTGAGTTGCCACCCAAAAAAGAAGAAGAAGGGATATTTTTTTATATTCAATAAATTCGATTTATTTATAGTGTAGGTACATTACAAATTGTCTTTTTTTTGTTTGTTTATACTCAACTGTGTTTAGCAAGTCAAAGATATACGCCGCAAGTACGTGATAAATAAATAAACAAAAATGATGTAATTATAGCGTTGCATTATTTTGTTTTTTTTTTTATCTATTGATTGTGTCGGTGCACACGTAGTAGAATTCCATAATTAGGTATATTGAAACAAGTGTTCCTTTCTACTATAAACTATTGATTGCGAGAGAGATGTCGATAATGACTGATTAATCAAAAGACGTCTCTCTCGTGATCAATAATTATATGTAGTAGAAAGAAACATTTGTTTCAATTAACCTATTTATTATTATCACTTATCTGACACTTAGTAATTATATTAATGAAGATTACGATTCTTCAATCATATTGTCTCCATTGCTGGATGAAGGCCTCTTTGAAATGTTACCTTTTTCGTTATTCTTTACAAAATCGTGGTTACGAAATTTCGTCATTTTTTCTCAACTCTCCAGCAGAATTATTCAGTTATGTCACAGTTCACATTATGGTAACAAAGGTATGCGGTTTTATTGTTTTTTTTTTTTCGTTCCGCGAAACCATAAAGTGTAAAAACAACAATAAAACTACACACGGCCATATATGCACATAACCTGGTCCAAATCCATTCCAAACTCTGATGTACATACGATATTTTATTCCGGGAACTGATTTCTCGATGCCATTGTGAATAAATTCACGAGAAGTCTGGCTTGACTTATGTATTGTATTGTATAATCACGTATATTGTCTGTCGTATGGAACTTCAATAGCCATTATTTAAACTTCTTTAATTTAGCAATGGAATGAAAACACCACTCATCGTTTTGTCTATTTTTTATTTTATTTTAATTTATGTAAAAACAAAATATAAATTCCATTAATTGTATCGGCATTTACTTTGTAACACTTCATTTTAAATTATAAAATAAAATAAAATAATAATAAATATTTATTTTATTTTATTTGATAATTTAAAAAATAAATTGTTTATATTTTACACATTTTTTTTACAATAAATTCATTGTCAAACTTATTTTACTACATGCCGTGTTGTAGTATATTATTTTTATATCATAAAGAGGAGGATCTCTATGTTTTAATACGTGCAGTAGCTCCTCAAGCTGTCCTCCATATTTAATGATGATATCTAGAAAGACAGATGAAAATATAATATGAAAAATGAAAAGTTCCACCTTCTTCTTTTTTTGAGTGACATAGATCACTGGCATAGGCCTCCCTGTCTTGTATCAGCTGAAACATCTCTTCCACACTCGGTATTCCTGTCGATTATCTTATATTTCACAGACATGAGATTCGCCTTCTTTCCACACCACGCACAGCTTTATTTATTTATGATTAGATGGGGCAGATTGTATTTGTTAACACACAGAATTTATCCCGAATAAGCAGACTTTCTCTTTTCAATGACTGGCAACAATTTATTGTTTAATGTTGTTCATTGTTGTAATTAATTATTAATATGATAATAGATATATGAATTGATAAGTGATAGGTACATTGTATCTATGTATGTACAATAATTATATATGAAATAAATCAATCACTTTTAATCATTAGTTCTTTTATGAATCTTATCAAAAGAAAAATCATATTTAAATAAATGTACCAATAACAGTTATTAATAAACTAAAATGAAATTCCATATTATTATCATTATTGCCTAGTATAGGTGATTGTAGGGTATCTGTATAGTATTGTATGTCAATCAATTTCATTGCTATTATTTAATTATTACATACCTAAGTAAAAATATAAAGTATGTAATTATTTAATATAGGTACTATGTGATTGCAGCATCAATGTCGTCCATTTTAATTAGTTTAATTACTATGAAGATATATATAATTTCACGATTTCTTCTTGAACTTTGTACGTTTATATCTCAAGTACATTACAATTTTTCTTAGTAACGTGTCTGTTTGCCAGTCACAGATAAAAAAAAATATTTCAATGAAAATCGACCAATCAATCCATACCAATAGAATTTTTCCACGATTGTAGTATGGTGTTGAGTGAAAATGGTAAACTTGTAGGTTATTCTTTCTATGCTTTGAAATAAATAAAGATAAAATTTAATATTGATACTACTACTACTTCTACTATACCATCACGGCATATTCCACAAGTGGGGTAACCATCAGAAATGTTGCTTAAAATAAACACGCAAGCTGTAATATTTAATATCTTATCGTTTAATTTACTACATTGTTTATTTTTTAAAATATATATCTGGGTTTTGTTGTAAACCCAAATATAACTTTATACTATACACCTTTCACAGTAAGCTAAAAGCTTGTGTCTTGAAAAGGGAGTTTGCCGGCACCTGGGATCGAACCACGGACCCCTTGTTCACGAGGCCGAGAATCTACCCCCAGGCTACCGACGAGTTCTTATTGGGAGACTAATTTTAGGTACACCACACAATTTCATTACACGTCTAATTTATTTATTTATTTTAACAAATAAACGGCTTACGCCTTTTACAAAACTTAAACATTATTATACATAGCGTGATAAGAAACAAATTTTATGTATAAGAACAATATCAAACATATAAATAAATACAAACACAAAAGATAGACTTTATTACATTTGCATTTTTAATTTTTTTTTTGACATAGTAATGTGTTATTGTGTTCTAGGCAATATTTATTCATTTAATTAATTTTAAATGCTTAAAGTATGTAGGATTTAATTAATTTTTAATGCTAAAAAGCAACATCTTTTGATCAACGGGTAATTCTTATAGATTGGTAGTACACGGAATTAATCATGACAATTTTAGTAAAATATTCCCAGCTGGTGACATTTCTTCTTGCAGGTGACTGTACTACGAAATATTGATTAAATATACTTAACATCATGGCGAATCAATTATATATTTATATATATATATATGTATATAGGTACATTGTATTATGTTTATTCTCATATTTTATTAAGCAGTTTCCAGTTTATAAAGTAAATTATAGGTCTCACGGTCTTGGGCAATAATTTCTACCCGATGTTGCTTGGAAGGTGGGAAATTATTACAGAGTCAACCTTGTACTGTACAACGTATGTATAACTACACTGTAGAATATTGTATGTAGGTAGTAATATGTCCTCTCCGTGAAAGACGAAATATTTATTGAATTGACCCACGAATATTTTACCACCACGACGTAGAGTTTTTTTGGTTTTATTTTTAAATAATAAATTCAAAATAACCCGTGCTTTTGATTTGTATGTATTAAAAAGGGAAGATTTTATTGCCATTCGCTTTTTTTGGTTACTACTACTTCTACTGCTAGGTATCCCATCACGGCATATCCCACAAGTGGGCTAGCCAGTAGATTTTTTTGTAGTTTCAAAACAAAACATAGAAAAAAGTGGAAAAGCAAAGGAAGTATTTGTAGTGGAGTGAATTATTTCTTATTACATATTACTAATTAAAAATATTACTTCTTGGTTTTTAGTTAATAGAATGTGGGATATGTCTTTATTTAAAATTATGATAAAATACTAATAGTCCAACTATTAGTTAATTAATCTGCATTAGGATTAGTTTGTAAATTATTTTGCATTGTCATTGATTCATTCAACTCACTTTCAATTGTCGAATAATTTTAGTGGAGGTTTATACTATTAGCCTAACCTTTAATAGTATAAATCTTCCAAATAGAAGATGCTAGTTATCTTCCTGTGTTCTCAAGAGAAAAATATGAGGAGAATAATTTATGTTGTATGGTACGTACTCCCGGCGTGTTACGCATCATATCACATTCTTCCGCTATTATACGCACTTCACAATGCCGTAATTAGTTATTAGTACTTGATGTTATTTATATGCAATTTATAGAGTTACTAGCCGGTTCATAAAAAAAACTATCCATCTATCTATCTATATATACTATCACGGCATCGCCAGTGGGGGAGCTAGTCAATGTATATACAGAACACCTCGGTAACATAAAACAGATATTCGTAATACAGTAGGTGGCATACCCATCATTGCTGAATGGAACATTTTAAACATAAAAACCTTATGTGTGATGGTTAGTACTTACCTTCTATCATCATCATCATCTCCGTCGGTCCCTCAATTCTGACGATCGTGATCATTATGGCTCGTTCTATAGACTATCTGTTTTCGTCTCAAACGATCCTCCGCCTGCAGTGAGCTATGTGTGGCCTCCTTAATTTGCTCCCTCCATCTTACTGGTACTCGGTCTCTTCCACGCCTCTCTTCTACAGCTCCAGTTATGATCACTCCTTCCAGGTTCTCAAGCTCCCTTCACGCAATGTGATCGAAATATCGCAAGACGGATTGTCTGCATATAGTTGAGAGTCGTGTGTAAACGTTTAGCTCCCTGAGGATGAACTCATTGGTTCTATGTTCAGTCCTATGAACTCTGAGCAATCTCGTCAATTACCACATCTCAAACGCATCAATCTTCGCGTTTCAGCCCTTTACAAAAATATGATAAACACCAAGGTCCTTCCATATTGCACTCAAAAACTAAATGTAATAAAATACTCTTCTTACAATTTTTTATACTCTCCGTAACCTAACTTGATACCAATAATATTAAGGTGTATTGTAAAAAAATGGGAGAGCTCTACAATCCTGGGATTGTACGGAAAAATGAATACATTGTAGTGGTATGGTGTTTTAGTAATAAATAAACAAGTATTATAATATCGTAGGATAAAGAGTGCAGTATAGCAGTGCATAGAACCTACGCATACTGTACATTAGTGTGTATGCCCAGTATAAGACCTAGATATATTATGTTCTTGGAGCAAATAACTGGATAATCTCCCGTTAATTATTTGTACCATATGATAATATGTTGTTTCTTCTTGCTTGTGTGATACTGTTATTATACTGCCACTCATTCTGAATTATACAAACACATTTCATTCATTTTAACCATTAGTAACATGACGCACATGATTTAATTATACTAATTCCACTGCATTGCTATTTTCTTAACAAAATGCGATATTTTATTTTAGTAATATAACAAACAAAAATACGACATTCAATTTAAGTACCTAGCATTTGAGGAGTTAGCCTGTAAATTCTCATCGATCCAAGAAAATTGAAATTGAGAAAAGAGCACATTTCTATTTCTGTCTGTAATATGTTTTGAAATTATGTTGTTTTTATATTAATATTTATTTATATACTATACTATACTATACCATCACGGCATATCCCACAAGTGGGGTAGCCAGCAGATCAGCTGCATTTAAGAAACATGCAAACTGTCCTCTTCGTGCCAATATAAAATCAAGACATTCATTCATTCATTTATTTATATCGTTATAATAATTTTTATTTTATAATTAAGAAACCAAGCATATAGAAGAATTCAATTAAATTTTGAATCGAAGAGTTTTTGCATCTCAACAGTGTATAGCAAAGTGTTCAGATATATCGCCTTGGAATTGCTAAATAATTGTGCAATCTGGCTTATTGGAAGATTTGAAATTAAGACCCGTGATTCGTTCAAATGGATTGAAGTTTTATAAAACCGATTTTCCTGAGGATAGAGGTGGATTTTCATCGTATTGATTAAAGTACTTTGTAGTGAACTAAAATAGAAACATTTATATATTTATAGTTATATATCTGAAAAATAAACCGATTAGGCTTTGCAATCTGAACAAAAAGATTACCTTTATTTCCTAATGCGTTGAAAGAAGTCTCTATAGAAAAAAGTATATTAGTAGAATAAAAATTTGTATATTTTCATTTATTAGAAATTCCAATATTAATTCACATCAAGAAATTTATCCTAGAAAACTTTTATACAATATTGACTCAAAATTAATATATAATACCATACTTTATTAAATTTAATAACAATACTAGTATGCATTTAATTATGAAGCAAGTTTCATACCACACATAAAGAAATATTACAATTTTCAATTTACATATAAGTTGTTTGTGTTCAGTGGCGTAGTTAGGGGGGGGCAGGGGGGGACATGTGTCCCCGGGCGCCGCATTAGGGGGCGCCAAAATGAGTATTAAAACTATTTTTTTAATTTTATTTTGGTGTAAACAAATGTATCCCAAATACGTTTGCAAGATTGATTTTTGGAGCCCCACAAATATCTTCATTACAAACCAGTTGGCAAACACAATTATGGCGCCCCCATTGACCATTAAGGGGCGCCATTCTACTCATTAACAAAATTACACATCCACAATACAGGATTGCTGATGGCGTTTTTTTTATAACAAAGATCAGTTCGGGTTCAAATATTATTCTTCATAACTGAAAGTGGCATCTGGTTTTAAATATTAAACAGGTTGGATAATTTCGAGTCGAATATAGGATTTTACGTGAGTGCAAAGAAAATAGTATAATACCTACATACTTCACATTAGTTGAAAAGAGATAAATTTGTCATTAGATATAAATGTAGCAAGTAAGTTGTTGTTTTAATTTTCACGGTCAAGGACATTTCATCCTGGATGTCTAACAATATGCTTAAAATCAACCCCACCAAAACTGAATTTCTCTGGATAGCGTCTCCACGAAGACAACATCTCATAAACGCTGACCCTATTCGTGTACAAAACGTGGACATAGTCCCATCTAACTACGTTAAGTTCCTCGGAGCGCATCTTGATAACGCCCTTACGATGGAGAAACACATATCATCTACTGTTAGTAGTGGTTTCTATACTTTAAGGCAGCTCAAGAACATAAGGAAAAATATATCAACCGACGGAGCTAAAACCATAATTAACTCATTCGTCGTATCACGATTGGATTACTGCAATGGCATCCTCGCAAATTTGCCACAATATCAACTCCAGAGGATTCAGTCCGTTTTTAATGCGGCTGCACGTTTCATTTATCAACTGAATCGCTCTTCACACATATCTGCCACCCTTCAATCTCTTCACTGGCTCAGATGTCCGGAGAGAGTCGAATTTAAAGTGTGTTTGACAGTATTTAAGGCACTTCATGCTATGGCCCCAGAATATATCATGGAACTCTGCGGTAGACAGGCGTTAAGTCATAGACAGACAACACTGAGGTCTTGTCAAGATACTACAACTAAATTGGAGGTGACCAGTACTGCATCGAAACCAGTGTACGTGGAACGTGCTTTTGCAATATCTGCACCTGTAGTCTGAAACAGGCTTCCACAGATGATCAGAGAAACGCAGGACATATCTCGTTTCAAGAACCAACTGAAGACTTATCTATTCAAGATATCTCACGGAATAATCCAGACACAACCTTAGTTAGCAAAGAGCGCCCTTGAGGTGGATTTTTTTCACAAAACGTCCAAATAATAAAAATAATAATTAAATAATATTTGAAATCTAGCAAATTTTTCGGTAATTATATTTTATTTTACTTGCAAAAAAACACCAATGGAAAACTCGGTAAATTTCTCGAAGTGGAGAATTTTGGAGAATTATGGTGTATTTTGAGACAAATACAATAAATTGGTAATACAATTTTTATTGTTCATTTTTACAATACGGATATGGTAATGGGTTACAATAATATACTTAAAAGACTAGTTTTTAAAAGGAACAAAAGAAAATTGATGTTTTGATTTTAAGTAAAGTTCATTGTTCACTTATTAGTTACTAGTTTTTGTAACCCGGCATCGCTCGGGTTGAAATAAACAGATAACCGACACATACATGAGTTATTGAAAAAATACAGCAACTTTTACGTGAAAAAAAGTAGTAAAACCTCTTCCCAATGAAAAACTTGAAGTTTGACACCCCACATGCCCATTTAAAAAAATGGTAGGTACCTACATGGAAAAAGTATTAAAACCTCTGATTTGGGCCCAAATCAGCACCATGAAGTTTTGGACCGATGAGGTTGTCAGGTATTGGGAGAAAGGTTATAATATTTTTGGGAAGGGTCATTCCGTGTCAATTCAACACAATTTTGGGTGATTTTTAGATTTGATGTCTCAGATTTTCATGATTTTTTTTATGCAGCAATATATCATAGACTTATGAAAAATACCAAATTTCGGCTATGTATCACAATTATTTTTAAAGTTGTTTATTTTTAAAATTTCAATTTTTATGAAAAAATTTCATGTCTTGGCACCTTTGGATACCTATAGATTGACAACCAGTGATGATAAAAACCTGGGAGAGATCTCGTTCTAAAGCTGTTGAATGGGGCTTTAATGTCATGTGCCACAGGATAGGGGTAAATGTTTAAAAAAAAAAAACCAAAAAGTGGCAATTTTATAAATTCCAAAAAAACTTTCAAAAATAGTTTGTAATGTTTTTATATATAGATATAATATCAAAATTCTATTATGGGATCTCAACGGGATCAGGAGATACAGGGTTTAAAAAATGCATGAATCGTGATATTGCGTGTTTTGACACCTTTGGATGCGTATACTCTGGCAAAATATAATGATGATATAAACCTGGGAGTGGTCTTATTTTAAAGCTGTTGAATGGGTTAGCTATGATATGAATAAAGCTATGATATGCCACAAGATAGGGGTTAAAATTTAAAAAAAAATTTCAATAAGTGGGCATTTTAAAATTCCAAAAAATTCTAAAAAAATGTTTATGATGTCTTAATACATATAGCAAAATTTTATTATGGGATCTCAATGGGATCAGGAGATACAGGACGTCCGAAATGCATGCATCCTGAAATACATGAAATTTCACGATGCATGCATTTCTGAAGCCCTGTATCTCCTGATATCATTGAGATCCCATAATAGAATTTTGGTATATGTATAAAGACATTATAAACTATTTTTGAAAAATATTTGGATTTTTTAAAATTGCCACTTTTTGAAAATTTAATTTTAAATATTTTTTTTAAACCGCTACCCCTATCCTGTGACACATCAAATTAAAGCCCCAAACATTCAACAGCTTTAAAACGAGACCTTTCCCAGGTTTACATCATCACTGGTTGCCAGTCTATAGGCATCCAAAGGTGCCAAGACATGAGATTTTTTCATAAAAATTGAGATTTTTAAAAATTAATAACTTAAAAAATAATTGTGCTACAAAACTGAAATTTGGTATTTTTTCATAAGTCTATGATATATTGCTGCATTAAAAATCATGAAAATCTGAGACATCAAGTCTGAATCAGTGTGTTGATTTGACACGCAATAACTTGAAAATTTATTAATTGTGTCGGTGCACACGTAGTAGAATTCCATAATAATGCAATTTGAAAATTATGGAGAGAAATTTCTCTTCTATCAGAGGAGAAATTCTCTGAGAAATTTCTCGGGAACGAGAAATTTCTTTTGAGAATTTTCTCTACCCACATCACTGTATTCTATTTCATTAAAATACCAGATTGATGCTTCGGAAATTAACCATAGAATCGTAAATTTTCAAAATTTTCTTGGGGGCTCCGAGAAGGGGCGCAGACTTTGTGCCATGTCCCCGGGCGCAGATGACCCTAGCTACGCCACTGTTTGTGTTATCTGTGATGTATGAATATTCTGTTTAGCCTTACCTTAAAAATGTTTTTACATAACTGAGGGATCAGTGTTTTCATACATTCTTACTCATACTAAAGAATCAAGATTCAACGTATGTTAGATAATGATATGTTCTTACGATAAATCGTCATAGCTACGCAACCAGACTCTATGTTACGTATTTCTACTTTTGTTATGTTGTTACTTTACACTGCATTTACGTATTTAATAATAATTATGAATTATAACGACTACTGCGTATGTATGTACATGTTTATATATTCCAACAGCCAACTTTATTCTTTGTTCTTTCTGCACTAATTATTACAGAACTACTGGCGTGCTTTGGACCATAGTAAGCACTCACTTTGTGCAGTCTGTGCTATAAATATGACGCGGTGTACTGATATAGATCCTTTACCTTTTAATTTTTACTTATGTTGCAACTTATATCTCTTAGAAATTAAAATAAATATTTTTTTCTACCATTTAGATTTTTTATCGAGTGAAACGTCTTTCTTCTTCCAACGATATTGTCAATCTGTCAATATCGTTCCTTCTTCCGCTGTAATCGTTAACTGTTATTTAGATAAATATTATGACCACGGTGGTAATTTTAAAAATTGCATAGCTTATGCACATAAAATTTAAATCAGATTCTACATAGTTGAAAAAAAACATTGATTAAATTTTATTATGGTATTGTACTACCTAAGCATCGTCACACTGAATAATATCATTTCATTTATAATGTCAGAATTGCAGATAATATGAGTTGTTTAGTGAAACACAAGACTAAGGCAAAAAAGATTTTTGATGGTTATGTTTTGGTGGTAAAATATAAATGTTTTTTTTTTTTTAAATTGTCGATATAATACCAAATACTGAAATAATTTTCAATGCAAAAAAAATATATCACTTTATTGCTTTGGTACCTATAGTACTGAATTTGGTTTAAGTTTTTTTTTTGCACTGTAGGATATGAGGTATGAGATATTCAAAAGACGATTGAAGTAAAAATTCTTCAGATTGTGGTTTAGGCTTTTGCTGCACTAAACAGCTCATATAATTCAGAGTAAACATAATATAAACATATCAATACTTGCGCAATTATAACACATTATCATAGAAATGAAATAGCACATTCACATATAATTGTGATTCTAATGCTAAACCTACATAATAAAAACATGTCAACCGAATGTCGGCCGAGATTTTGTTATGAGGCATTAAAATTTGCAGTGCCGTAAATAAACTACCGAATGCCTATAAACAATAAACTTATGTTATTATAGCAAGTGCTTAGTGTATGTGAGATACACAAAATCCGCAATAAAATCTTACAAGTGATCATTAATTTACCAGTTATTTGTAAGTATATAATATTATTATTGTTGGTACGAATCACATATTATTATGTATTATTACTGTTTATCATAGCTTACCTACATTAATTGTAATATTCTCCCTCGGTCTTCAAGAACTAACAGAAGTCAGTTAACTATGAGTAGGTACTGGGTACTTAGCATTTAACTATAATATTATAGTGTTTGTAATAATAGTCTTGTAGTTAGAACAACGGTACTTTGTTTACTAACTATAGGAAAATACCTGTAACGATATCATAACTAATAGGAATAAAAATAAATTATACGTACAGATGCAAACATCACTAGCAGTTGTTGTATAATTTCTGTGTTTTAAATAAATCGTAAGAGTAGGTACATGTAATTATGCATACACTTTGTAGTAATTATATTGTATAATTGTCATTGTGTTTGTGTGACTTACTTGTGTGCTGCTTATCAAAGATTCTTATCAATTTTCAACTCATAATTTTGTTACGTGAGTTTGTGTAAGTAATGTAATTTGATGAGAATTTAAATAATGCAGGTACAACTGATTTTATTCGTACATTAGTAGATAATAATATGAAAAGCTCTCAAGTTGCGAATTTAAATCTCACTTGGATCTTCAGTAAAATTGGGGTTGTTTTTAAATGATATGGTATTTCGACAAAATTGCTTACCTACTTGCATATATATAATAATTATCTTACATTTATCATGTATTATTCTATAATTAAGTTTTATTGTATAATTAAATAGAATGCAAGAATAAGCGGACGTAAGAGCAGTGTTGTAGTGTTGTGGATGGAATGCTTGTTAATAATCTACGATGGTTTGAACATGTGTAACGAATGGATGAGAAAATGATGATATACCTATTTGAAAGAGAGGGTGTGAGGAAGCGCGGGCTTCTAAGAACCACGTGGCTTGATCATGTGGATCAAATTCTGAAGAACGGACGAGTGTCGAGTAAGAGAATTTGGCGCACATGTTTAAGAAATTATGTAAAGATGGATCTATACGGTGTTCTGTTCTCTCTGCCTACCCCTCTTGGAATATGGCGTGAGGGTATAGATAGATAGTGTATTTGAGAATTTGCGAATTATACAGAGTGCGGGGGTATTCAATGCAATATAAAAAATCCCATTTTTTACGAGATGTTATGATTTTTAAATTGGCCCTTGCGATGGCTTTCCACAAAACGGCGCATTTTAAAACAAACTGTCTAGGTTATAATAATTATTGTTTACAATTAAAAATCAATAATTCAACTTTAAAAAGTTATTAAGCTTAGGTATATCGTAAAATTGAAGATATTGTTTATCATATTATATATACCTAGGTGAAAATTATTGATATTTGAAAAAAAAATTACACTACTTTTTTCACATAATACCTTTTTCGGTTTCAAGACAGGTGTGAAATAAATAGCAACAATAATTGATGAAATGAAATCGTTCATAGAGAGTTTTGTATCATTTCACACCTTACGTAGCACTTTATTTAATTACATTGAGTATATTTATTTAATTTACAATTTCTAAGTCTGCCCACGTTTCTATTTAAGTAAATTATAAATATATTTACCACGTACATACATATCAATATAGTTTATTAATATTTTATAATAACATTAATTGCGTTTCTATATTACTACTATATTATGTCTCTATTCCACGTACGTATTGGAAAAGGAAATTTCTCTTCAATGGTCTCACGTCTACATATATACTGAGAGAGTTGGTGTTATACCTACATTCAGATTAAAGTAATATTATAACGTCCATTTTAATCTAGATCACTCCCTCTGGGCAGCGCGCAACAGGTTATGTAGTAGGTACATTTAATATTTAAAAAATATATTTTTATATAAAATATGCCACACTTGTTGGAGTGTCCATTGTGCCCTGCCACTTGCACTATGGAGGATATTTTTGACGCATCTCCACCTGCTGTGCGTTTTACGCAGTACTGGAGATCAGTTTGATGGGTTTTTTCCCTGGGTTTCGACACGATAAATAAATAAATATATATAAAAATAATATGCATACTGTACATATATCATTAAAACCTATTTCGATTCGACTACAAGGAAATTGAAGATATTAGCAATTGTGTAAGACTAACTGTTTTTATAATTTATTTTATAGTTTTTTCGATCTATCCATTCATACTAATTGTCGGACTTCAGCATTTTCTAAACACCCCATCTTTCAGATAAATATACATTCGTCATCCTTTCATCGTCCATTCGCTCCACATGTCCAAACCATTGTATCTTATTTGTCAATAATAATGTTATATTATTTTACAATACCTATACATTATGATATTAATTAGTTTAATGATATAGGTTTACTTTTCTAACGAGATAATAAGGCATTTATTTTATCGAGGTTAATTGATTCATAGGTATTATCCTATTAAAACTAAACAAATACATAGTTAAACTTATTTTAGTTCATCTTCAGCCATCTCTCCACTGCTTAATGTAGGCTACCTCCATATTCTTCTTCTCTTTCTTGAGCCAGTTTTGTCCATCTCCTACATGCAACAGAGATATCATCAGCCCATCTTTTAATTATTTATTAATTTATTTATTATTTCTTTACTGCACAGTGATCACAATAAATACAATTCAAATTAAATAAATCAATACCTACACAGAGGGAGAATTTATCGCAAAGGCGCGATGTCTTCCAACTATTATTATCTACCTTATTTACAATCTGTCATAGTTATATCGTTGTACAATGGAAAATGTATAAAATAATTAATAATTTATAATAATAATATAGAATCTATGGCGAATCTAACAATGTATTGATTTCACTTTTCAATAAACCTAATACTGTTAACAAATATAAATATTAATAATCGTTTAATATGAAATATTTAGAAAACGTTTATTGGAGAAATGATTTCGTAATCAAATTATTTATAAATCATTTTTAGCAGTTGGTCGTGAGAAATAGCAAATAATTATTTTTAATCTGTCACTAAATCGGATTATGACGAACGATTAATCAAACAATTTTTTTTTCATATTGTCTATGTCTATAATATTTTTTTCATTAAGTCTTTAATATCACTTCACCATAAAATATTTTTTAATATCACAGCATACAAAATGATAAATTGTTACTTACTATTACTTAATGATTAAGAGATCATCGAAAGAAATATTTTTGTGAGTTTTTTGTCGGAACTATATTTAGCAAAACTCCTCATTATCTTTTAATAACAAATAAAAATATCATTTAGAGTTAGAGTTTTGCCAGTAACGTTATTATAGTGACTGTTTTTTTAATTTATTAATAAATATCCCGTGGAGCACCCGGTAAAGAATTGGTCTCCCATTTTCTCCGTTAGTTTTCGAGTGTCCTGTAAAAGGCAGGTGTTCGAAAAATATAAGACATTTTACATCTTAAATTTAGCGATGAGGTTTGCCACCTATCCTAAATGTCTTGATTGTATATTGGCACGGAGAGGACAGCTTGCATGTTTGTAACATGCAGCTGGTTTGCTGGCTACCCCACTTGTGGGATATGCCGTGATGGTATAATGGTAGTAGTAATAAATGTTTTTAAATAATTAAGTAGGTACCTACGTTATGTAATATTAATATGTCTGTATCATTACGATATATCCAGTAAACTAACTGTATGTACTATAAATATCCAGGTTGTCCTCTACGTACCAATAATAATTAATAAATTCAGGATTCGTGGCATACTAATGTTTTACAAATACATACATGATTTCCAAGGCAATAGAAAAACTTGCAGAAAAAAGTGAGATATTAACTCTATTCTGGAAAAGAACAAATAATAGAATGGAAGTACCTACTATTGATTATATTTTTATTTTCCAGAGAATGTAAAAATTATGTATAGTAGGTATGTAAATCATTCACAAAAAAAAAATACTCCACCTTCACAACACAAGCATATTGCTTACTGAGAGGGTAGTTGGGAGTGCATTTGAGTTTATTTCAAATCCAGATTCATTTTTAAAAAAATAGATTCAAATATCTATGAAAAACATTTCTGGGAGTTTTTTACACTCCATATTATATACAGGTAGAAATTATTTAAAATGACAAGTCTTCTATGTCAAATAGTCGGTGATTAAATTTATCGAAACCAGAGAGAGAGAGAGGCTCAGTAAACATCAGCTCTTCTTTCTGTTTTCCTAGTATTATAAATGTTACAATCAATCTCAAATTTCTTCAATTCTTAATTTATAATTATTATTCAGTGTTATTATTTTTCACTGAATTGCATTAGTGACTTTGATTCAAATTCTAATATTCCGATATAGGTACCTGTGCAAGTGGGAAATAAGAAAAAAAATACAGTTATAGGTAATAATATACGTATGTAGTGTATTCGCAAAAAAATATGCGAATGTTTTGCGAGTATTATTGTGGTATTAAAGTATCGGTAATTCGGTAAAAGTACCGGATACTTACCCGGTACATTGTAGAAAAAGGTACTGCAAGAAAATATTCTTTAAGAAAACCGAGGAGTTTTGAAATATTTTAAATTCCAATACCATTTTAAAAAATTCGGCGACGGGGGGGTAGAAATTTGAATGTTTGAGCAATTGTAGAAATTTAAGCAAGTCAATATTCGCTATTCGCATTCGCGTACGCGAATGTCTGCAACAAATATTCGCATTCGTGAAAATCCAAAATCACACATTCGTTACATCACTAGTATGTACGTATTACTGTTTATTTTTGTATGACGATCATTATATGTATCATTGATAGATCTTTACCTTCCGTTCAGTAAAGATAAGAACGGTTTATAAGACTACTCAAGTAGATTCATTATATTGCAGCACTAACTATGACTTACTAGTTAAGGTAATTAAAACCTAATGCCGTGTCCCAAGTGGGGTAGGCAGAGAGAACGGAACGCCAAACAGATCTATCTTTACACACTTCCTTCGCTTCCTCCACATTCATACAGTTCCTCATACACGCACGTCGGTTCCTCTTACTCAATACGCGGCCGTCCTTGAGAATTTGATCCACGTGATCAAGCCACGTGGTTCTCGGACGCCCGCGTTTCCTCACACCCTTTCTTTCAGATAAGTATATCCTCTTTGTCATTCTTTCCTCTTTCATTCGTTCCACATGACCAAACCATCTCAATTTATTTACACGCATTCTGTCCACAACAGTCTTCTTGCATCCGCTCATTCTTCTAATATCCTCATTCTTCACTCTATCACGCAGCGTTTTACCAACCATTCTTCTCAACGTAATTAAATGACTATCTTTAATTGTTTATTTATTTACTTTACTGTAACTATTTTATTATTTAATGTCATCTTAAGTGTATGTAATTATCTGTAGTCAATGTTACAATCACGTATCGTTAAAATATGTAATGTTGACCACAAACAATCTATCTTTGTTGCAACGACTTCTTAATTTTGAAACATTGTATAGATCAGCACCTGATGATGCTAACTCGGAGTCCTTGAAATATTGTGTTTATATTAATTGACTGTCTTATCTTATATTATTTATTTTTAACTTATATTATTATCAGATTATGATTTGTCTCTCTATATTATTCATTATAGGATTTTTGTAAGTTGGACTTGAAAATACTCGTATTTTCAATAGATCTTAAATCGTTTTTCAGGTTTTATTCCATGTTTTTTCTAATGACACTATTGGCTTTGGTGGCCTTCCATATTATAGGTTACATAGAATTATGATTATACTGAATCGATATCTCGACAGTGCACGAAAATGTTATTTGATCTTTTATGCTTTTGAAGTTCCTCGTATGTTTTTTTTACCTATTCCCATTTCTTTGTAGTTAGTCTCTTAGTTAATTTTTTTATTCTGTTGTTCCAAGGTTTGGCTATAGGTGGTCCATATCCATTTCCACTTGAAGACTTGTATCTTTATGATATTAACGACATAATAAGAGCTATTTTACTGATTGCTATTTAATATCTTCATACTATCAAATAATTTCAGGCTGCATTGTTTGAAACAAAATTAAGGTATTTTCCTATTAAATAAAGTTCCTAAGTATCAGGTGAACATGAAAATGAACAGTATGTAAGCATGGATTATAATATAGAATGTCAGCATAATAGAACATAATCTGATGTTGTATGTTGTAAACTTGTAACCCTCATTCTCAGCACCTCTTGACTCAACAGCGTCTATCAGGAAAGCATAATGTAATGGGTACGTGATTAAGTATCGCTTTTTATTATCATTATTACTATAGGCCAGGCCGCACTGCAGTGATTAACTCTGTTAGAGTCATAGAGTGTCTATGTATAGTATAATATCAGGCCTCATAATTTGCTATGATAAAATTATGTTATGTGTTGGTGTAATAGAGAACTACTTATGGTTAAATGTTAGAGAGATTGATACTTGCTCGTTCTTTTAGAAGATTTTCTCTTGAAAATAAAAACAGCATGTGATGAATTACATTTAATAGGCTAAAACATACTTTTAAGTAATCTACAAAGATAGTTAAAATTAATTTTAGTCATTATTATCAAAGTAAAATTTCGCTTTAAAAAGATTCAATTCAATAGTTAGAGAAATCTGTAGGTACAATATTGAGCGTAAGAATAATCAATTTCTGCCCTGCCCTTAGTTTATCAATATACACACGCTCGTAATAAATATGCTGTTGAATAATGTGTTTCACATATATACAACATAATCCAGGATATTTATATAGTACTTAAAGCGATTATAAAACCTTGAAAATACTTCGGGAAACAAATCGTAACTGATTTTTAAAATTGAACCAGAGATTTGATCCTACCACTATTACTACTATACTCAGTGATGTGAGAAGAGAAAATTCTCCAAAGAAATTTCTCGTCCTCGAGAAATTTCTCCGAGAATTTCTCCTTTGATGGAAGAGAAATTTCTCTCCATAATTTTTCTTAGTGATATTATGATCTTTCGCCCAGTACACTTCGCAGCCAACCTGATTGTTCCAAAAATTTGTGGAGCTGATTAAGGCCCAAATCAGAGGTTATTAACACTTTTCTTCATGTACGTACCTGCAAATTTTTTATTCATTTAATTATGGGCATGTGGGGTGTCAAACATCAAGATTTTTCATCAGTTATTAGCACTTTTTTCTATGTAGGTACCTAACATTTTTTTGTTTCCATAATTATTTGTAGCCATATTGGTGATAAATTGTCTCAATATTTATACATTGCTATTGGTTGATTGAATAAAGTATTTATTATTATTATACTGTTAAATAAAAAATAAAAAAAAATCTCCGAAAATTCTCTACTTTGAGAAATTATTTCTTGAGAATTCCACAACACTAACTACAATACTACATATCCCGCAAGTAGGGCATCCAGCAAATCAGCTGCACGTGATAAACATGCAAGCTGTCTTCTCTGTGACAATTCGTTTAGGATGGGTGGTATATAATTTCATCGCTTAATTGAAGATGTAATTTTTTTTATTTTTCGAACACTTTCCTTTTACAGAACATCCGAAAAAATGCGGAAAAGAGTGGGACTCTTTCTCGGGTGCTCCACGGTTCATACGTTTTAATCTACACAGATTATATCTCGTTAGAAGAGTATAAAAAAACGCTCGTTGAATATTTTATAAAAAGTCAAACTCTGTGTTGGGTAAACTTGTCTTATGAGAATCATAGTGATGCGCTATGCAGGCCGGTTTTGTTTCCATATTTTTACTGTTATAGTGGATGTACAGTGTACGCGTATAGTGCAACTTAGTGCACTTGTTAGAATTAGTTTTGTTTATACCAGATAATTCTAAGGCAATAACATCGCGTAGATAATAATATAAAAATGGAGATAGACTTGTTGTTGTTGTTTATTACATGACCTTATGTAATAATCATCTCGACCCCATTCCTTCATTGCAGTCCGAGTTAGTTTAAGGTTGTATAGATTATTACTGTTTGCATTATATACAGTAGTGGCCATAAGTATGGAAACGCTTAGAATTTTGTATAAATTTCTAGAAAAGTTATGTTTTTAATGCACTTATTCATAAAAATATTTTATTTTTGTGGTTGAAATGTGTCACTAGCATTATTCTTTTTAAAAATTCTATTATTTTTTGGATGAGTCATCGGTTTTTTTACCATTTAATGGTGGTTTTATTTCAACCACCAACATTAATGAGTTTTAATAGCCGATTATGAGATGCCCCTTAATGATTGAAATTCTCATTTTTTCGTTTTGTTTTGTAAATATTGAAGTAATTATTTAACATTTTAGTTTATACTTATTTATTCTTTTTTGTCCTCAGAAAAAGAAAAAAAATACCTGAATTTGATCATTTTCCCACATTATATACATGTGTTGAAATGCTTTATGAATAAATAAATTTGAATTTGAAAGAAAAAAAAATGTTAAACGGTTCCATACTTATGGCCAGTACTGTACTTATTAACACCTAGTGTTTATATACTTTATAATAAACAGTGTTATTTACTTATGCACTTGCCATAAATATTTATATTACATATTAATATCATATTATCTTTACGCTAGTTTGGATTATCGTAAGCGCTTTATATTTATGTAAAATACATAACATAATGCCCATGTAGAATTGTGTAATACTTTTATCTGCTAAATTGTGTGCATTATTTATCGCATTGTTTTACATCTTATTTATTTATTTATTCTTTACTGTACATTGATAAAATACAATTACATAAAAGGTATACATCAAAATTACATACAATCAATATACAGAGGGCGAGTTTATCGCAAAGGCGCGATCTCTTCCAACTAACCCAAAATTATGCTGTACTATATAACATTATGGCAAATCCCACAAGTGGATCAGCCAATGGACCACCTGCATGTAGTAAACATGTGAATTGTCCTCTCCGTGCCAAAAAAAAAAATGACAATCGGGATCCCTGAGTTTTAAATGTTAAATATGTTTTTTAACCTACCTACACTTTTATTAAAGAAACAAAGTTCTTCGACCTTTACCAATTCTGTATGAATTGAATAATTTTTTTCTGTTTCCCTAATATCGTTGTTGTTTTATACCTAAATACGTATAGAAAGAAACGATACATTTTTATTTATTTATTAGTTCACCCTTTTCTGTTTGGTTACTCGTATAAGCGATTTTATAAAAAAATACAATCTTCTTCTGGCTAACCCAAAGTTTTCTTACTCTAAGTAAAACCTATGAACCTGTAGGTATATAATTTTACCATTAAAATTCTTATCTACGAATGTGAAATATACAGGTTTTTTATTTTATTTTATTAACCCTAAAAAATCATTACACAGAACGCGGAGTCCTCATGAAGACTCGTACATTTTGATGCTGGAAAGAGTGCAAAAGCGGTTTTTGAGGTGGTTATATCAATTTACATATGGTTACTACCCATATCTGTTTCCATCTGCATTCGTAATGGGCAGTCTTGGATATGACACCCTTGAGCATCGTAGGAGCGTGTTTTACGCGAGGCATTTTTTCAAGTTGCTGAATGGTATAATTAGTAATCCGAAGGTACTGGGAGAGTTTAATTTTTATATACCGGCGTCCTATAGTCGTTCACGTCAGCATATGCTGTTTTATCCACCTACAAGCCGAACAAATATTCTCGCAGAGTCACCAGTGGCTAAGGCGGTTAGATTGTTTAATATCATTTCTCAGAATGTGGACATATTCCATGCAACATACGGAGAATTTTTGTAAAAGTGGAAACTATTTTGTAAATTTTTGTTTTCTCTGGGATCGCATTGGCCGAAGGCTGTAATGGTCCCAGTAGAGTATGGTGTTGTTTTCTAATAATAATAATAATATTTTATTAATCCTTCACCTTCTCCTATTTCATCATTGTGTTATTGGATATCATATATTTTTTTGTATTGGGTACAATTTTTTTTTATTTAAATATCCCATTACACACGTGCCTAGTGTTTATTCGATTTAATTAGTTACCCGTCTCTGAATGCATTTCCTTTAAGGAATATATTTCAATTGTATTATTTGGTAATGCCTTTTGCTATTATGTAAATAATAATGGTCGGTGTTCCGTAGAGTGTTTGAAAAATAAAGACAATTTACATCTTACATGCAGTGATTAGGTTTGCCGCATAACCTGAATGTCATAATTTTTGCTGGCACTGAGAAGACAGCTTTTATATTTATTACATGCGGCTGGTTTGCTGGCTTGCCTATCTGTAAAATATGCCGAGATGGTATAGTAATAGTTGTAAAGATCGGTGAAATCCAATATAAAATTCACATACAAACGTATGATTTTCTCATATACTTAGTACATTTTGTATATCATATAAGAAAGGATAAGTATGTTAAAAGCTTCTTTTAGCTATGTAAACACATTCGAATACAAATGTGCAATCTGTAAATGGGTTAATATGTTTGTATATTGTAATATATTATATTTGTATAAAACCTGTAGATGTGCCAATAAAATAAAATAAAATAAAAATAAAAGGAAAGCATTGTAATTAGTTCTCATCTATTTTAATTTATTTTGTTATCTGTAATATTTTCATGAATGAAACACCTCATCATCATCATCGCCCTCAACGCTCCTCTCGGGAGCACAGGGCAGAAACCAGCCTCCTCCATTCAGAGCGTCTCTGTGCCAATTGCGTCACCTCTTCCCACGACATTTCTTGCGCTCTGATATCGTTGTCATAGGAATGGTGTATTGTGAAAGAGGGACGCCCGGGCCTACGGAACCCCTGCGGACGGAATGAAACATCTACCCATAATTAATAATTTGACCAGGAATATGTCAGAAAAATGTATTCTTTACTAATCAAAGCAATCAGTACTATCAATGGGTATGTTAGGTTGATGCAACAATAATAAAGAAGACCTACCAGGATCATATAAAAAGTCATGGGTATATATAGGTCAAATATATTATAATGCTGGCTGGCTCATTATAGAAATAGGATCGTCACAGGTATAGGAATTGAGAGCTGTACCTACTTCCCTGTGGAGCCCGTACACAACAACAATCATTAATATTGTAAACCTTCCTTTATAGCATCTATAACAATCTCTACGATATATTGATATCAATCATATTCTTATATTAATCTTATTACCTGTTGTGCGTAACTAACGAATCTGTAATAATATGAACTAATAGGCCATCATCTCTGTAGGTGGAATGCTCATATTATCTCTGAACCTGAACTGTTCTATTATTTACTAAAAACACTAAGCATCTATGCACATATTATTACGTATACAGTCTTACCCAGATTTGTTCAGGAAATGATCAACAAATAGACAAATTATCATTTGCAGATAACATAAGTAATGTACCTCCCTGAGAAATGTCAAAAATTTAGGAGTTTTTTAAACGTGTCAACACCACCATGCAAATATTTTTGACAGATCAATTATGATTCGACAAAACTATTGGTAATTTATTCTAGTTTTTACTATTAGCATTTGTAATGTTTTCATACGAACACAAATTTTAAATATTATTAATCATTTTAATAACATAAATTTTATCTCTTTCGTGATACATATATAAAAAAAACTTAAAATAATGTATAGTGTTTTGACAAAACATTGAAAACAATATAATATTCAATTCTCATACAAATCTGATAACACTAATATGTCTGTCAATACATTAGATATTTTCAATATTTTTAGCCTAAAACCTGGCCAAAGGATAAGACCTCGTATTATTATTTCTGTCCTGGATGGATAATTGCGGTGTCCGTAAAGTACATACCTATAAACATACGAACGAACTAAAATATTTATGCGTCGATTATCTTCCACGATAGTACATTGACTCCACTCTGAATTGAACACTTTCATCATTGTGGGTGGTTTAATCATAGTATACTAACTATGACCAACAAAACCTTCACTATCAATTTATGACATGGTGTATATATTATATATGTATTATAAATATTCTCCATCATAGCCATGGACAGCCGCAAGCTGTTTATGTTTTTAATTTATATACTTAATATATTTTTTTTAATTTCATCTCATCCATATTATTCTCTCGGTTCTCAAATGCGTTGAATTCTTTTTTCGTATCTTTTTATTTGTAGAATTATTGTGTTTGTAACGCATCAAAATTTCTAACAATGTTTAGTTTCATCTTAATACTTATTAATTACATGGATGGTACATATCTATATATTGATTATATATAATTTCATATTTTACTTCCTGATTATTTGAAAAATACAGATATTTTTTTAATCATTTGGATATATAGAATAATTCAGGGTAATTTCAGAATTCAGGTCGATGAACTTTTGATCATGGATAATTACAACAAAGTTCTATTATTATTAATTCTTTGCAGACCAACCACATGCAATTAAGCTGTCTTCTCCGTCCAATAAAAAATTAAGATATTAGGATGGGTGGCAAACGTCATTTTGAAAGAATCTTTATTTTTTCGTACACCTTCTTTAAACAGGACTTTTGAAAACTTTCGGAAAAGAGTGGGAGACCAATTCGTTACCATTCATTTTACTTAAATCAACCCTAGGGAATTTAATTTCTAGGGAAAGTACATTTCCCAAAGAAAAAAATCGTAGTTTTCGAGAATTTCAATTTCAAATATTATTTATTTTTTCGATTATATAAAAATTCAAAGTTTGATTAATCATAATTTTTATGGTCTGATGGTGATATTTATTGTCCCGAAGTACTAAACTATTACGAAGTAGCCACACATCCTGACCCCCTAGACAAACACGCACTTGGCGATCGACTACAAACGAATTTTCGACAATAATTGCAACAATAACGCATAATATTATACGGTACATGTAGGTAGATTGTCGAAAAGTTCGCCAGTAGTCGATCGCTAAGTACGGTTTGTCTACGGTGCCAGGGACCTGTCTGATTGTCATTTGCTGTGACATAGAGAGGACGTCTTGCATATTCATTAAGCAGTACTTAAGTCCACTGGCTAACTCACTTATGGGAAATGTCGTGATGGTATGAATGAATGAATAAAATAAACATACCCACACAAAATTGGTATATTAGAATAGTGTAGACTCACCTCTAAAGACAATGGATAGAATCTCGTTTAAAAATTAACTTATATCGTGACGAATTTCAACATAAATCATTCATGTAGTAGATAATATTAGATATAACCGTGTCATACTATATTGTAGTATGAATACAATACCAGAACGTCATACCACCATTCTAAACTTGTATTAGACATTTAATATTGTCTGTTCATTATTTATTGCTTTTTAATTGAGTGTTTTCTCAAATAATTAGCGAGACAATATGTACGGATTATCTTTAATGCTTTATTGAAGAAAGTGTGAAGACTATGACGTATCACATTATTTATGTGACGGCTATTGTAGATTATTATTATTTCAAACACCATTCATGAAGATTTAGTATGGGACAACATAATATCGCAATCGTTTATTTTTTCTTCCCATAATTCTTGAGTGACAACTTGCAGACCAGTTACCTGTGACGAAATAATAACTTTCTTCTATACTTAGCTGGAAAAAGACGCGCCATAGCGATAAAGTCGCCCTCTGTATTATTAAAATTGGATATATACATACGTAAAATAAAACAATAATTAATAAAATTTAATTCCTGTTTTGGTAAGCAAAATGCTGTCACATAATGGGCTAATCAACAAGTAGAAATATCAAACATATTTTAAACTACTCCAGATTAATCATTCCAATTGATCACACTTATCCATAGTCAACCTATTTGAATAGGTATTAACTAGGTAGGTATGTTGTATATGATACACGTACATATCTGAACTTCCTTAAGGAATGCACAACACAATGTTTCGACGCTTATGAATCGACTTAGGCTTGGTTAAGAGTACTCTTTAAACCTACTCTTAACCAAGCCTAAGTCTTCGAGAGACGTCTTTCGACTTATCAGATCATTATCACCTGATAAGTCGAAAGACGTCTCTCTCGGAATCAATAGCTTATAGTAAAAAGAAACACTTGTTTCAAATTACATAATTATGGAATTCTACTACGTGTGCACCGACACAATTAATACGTATTTGTTTTATAGTTAATAGTTTACGGAATTGAAAGATTTTGTGTATTACAAAATAATGTTACTTGTATGTATTACAAATTGTATAAATCGTTTGTGTTACAAATTAAATCAAATTTTTGACTTGTTGAGTTATTGAAGTGGACAATCGTCGATATATAAGTACATATATAATATTATGTTAATATTTAACGGTTAATATTAAATAGCGGAATAGTGCAGGTCACATTATGTGATAAATTACTGTGTGATTAATTGTATAATGATTTTAATAATAATAAAGCACTAGTAACAAGAATAATAATAATTATGGTGAAAGTAAACTTTCATCATACACACATACATACATACGCCACCATCACTTTAACATATCCCATATACATAGTAACCATACTGAACTGTACTGTCTGTATGCGTCTGCTATCTGTTCTGTATGACTGTCATTCTGATATTACATTGTAAATAAGCAGTACCATATTACATATTATACAATGTATTATTGTTCTCTTCTATGGGGAATGTCTGCACTCCTATGAAAGAGGCCGACAAGAGTATGTATGTATGACAGACAGTATGACAATCTGAGATACACCGACAGACTTTTTGATTCAATATACAGTGGTGTGCTGTATTATTAGACCCATTTTATGATATTGACACACACGTAATAGGATAAACTGAAACAAGGCATTTCGTTCTACTATAGATTTAACAACGCGAGAGAGAGATGTCTTTCAACTTCTTAGCTCATTATTAATTGATAGAGATTGATAATGAGCTAAAAAGTCGAAAGACGTCTCTCTCCCGTTGCTTAATCTGTAGTAGAACAAAACGCTTCTTTCAATTTATCCAATTATTAGACCCGTTGCGGAAAATACTCTTTGATTACATTTCATCATCATCTGACGAGTCTGACGAATTTCCAGGCCAGTCCAGCAAAGTGATTTGTTTATCAACCAAAAACTTTGAATAACTGGTTTGCTTTAAGCAAATAGGCTATCACAGCATGAAATAGTATAAACTACATAACAAAGTGAGGTTTGGTAAAAAAAATAACAAGAAAACGGATTTTAGTGAAAGTTTACAAACCACATTAAAAGGAAACTGCTGGAGAAAACGCAAAAACTTGAACTTATTGAAAAATATGTGACTATTAAATAGTTAATTAAAAATAATTATTTTAAAAGTGATATATGCCTAGCAATAATGTGATATTTCCCGCTATAATAATATGGCACACCACTGTAGTACGAAATATGTATAATATTAATCTAACTTTTATGTTAATGTGACGCGGTTAAGTAGAAAAAATCACTTTACAATGATAATCACATAATATCACGCCTTAAGCCGTGGAGCACAGAATTGGTCTCCCACTCTTTTCCGTAAGTTTTCGAGTGTCTTATAAAAGGCAGATGTCAAAGACGTTTTACATGTTAAACTTAGCGGTGAGGTTAGCCACCTATCTTGATTGTTTTAATTTTTTGGCACGAAGAGCACAGTTAGCATTTTTATTACGTGCAGCTGGTCTTGGATAAGCTGTGATGGTATAGTAGTAGTAATACTAAATAGTAAATCCCACAATGTTGCATTACTTAATTCATATCAGGTGACACAATAATTAATTCTCATCACAGTCATGGATCAATTTACTTACTGATTTTTTTCATGTGAAACCTCTGTGTGCATGCTTTATAATCATAATGCAGTAAATATACTACGTAGGTATGAAGCAGCACACGTGCTCGTAGCTGTTTATTTACGGTTTACGATAGTAATAATAATAAACATGTACAATTCAGAATGAAAGGCAGCAGTATATGATAGTTCATATTATATTAAAATAATAACAATAATTTCGATTGATAACCTAACCCATAATTTAAACGAAATTTCTTTGCGTTTATAAATTGTAATAAGTGGGTATCTCGTACTACAAAATACTAAGTACTTGTATGTTTGATTAATATTGTTATTATGTTTAAACTGTTTGCTTTTACTGACATAGTTTTTATTTAAGTATTTCATTGTTTATTGGCTTATTATATTTTGTGCTCATTTATAGGTAAACAAGACATATTATAATTCATCTTTTTATTGTTGTTTTCTAATTCTTACGAATATTGGTTTTAATTCTATACTATACTATACTATACTATACCATCACGGCATATCCCACAAGTGGGGTAGCCAGCAGATCAGCTGCATGTAAGAAACATGCAAACTGTCCTCTTCGTGCCAATATAAAATCAAGACATTCAGGATGGGTGGCAAACCTCATCGCTGAATTTAAGATGTAAAATGTCTTATTTTTTTCGAACACCTGCCTTTTACAGGACACTCGAAAACTTACGCAGAAGAGTGGGAGACCAATTCTTTACCGGGTGCTCCACGGGATATTGGTTTTAATTCATATCAACATATTGTATAAAATTTTTAATCGTCAACATATTAAAGCTCTTTTAAATTAAAATGAATTATTACACATACGTGGATAAATTTGCGGAGTCCCTGGTAAAGAACGGGTCTCCTACCCTTTTGAGAAACTTTTGAGTGTCCTGTTAAAGGCAGGTAATCGTAAAATCTTACGTACAAGACAATTAACATCTAATATTCAGCGAAGAGGCCTGCCACCCATTCTGAATGTCTTCTCTTTCTATTGGCACAATGAGGACTAATTGCATGTTTATTTTATGCAGTTGCCGGTTGCTCCACGGTACTAAAGATAATTGTAACTCCAAATCCCACTATAGTAATTTCGAATATCTTATATTGATTCAAATTGTTTTCTTTTAAGAAAGCGTCTGATAACACAATCATGTTCCAGAAATTCCAGAACATCTTGTAATACGACGTAAATACATGCCGATTACTACTACGTTCTTATGAAGTATTTGTATACAAGTTACGCATATAGATAGGTACGTTGTCATTTGCATTGCAACTTTGTACATTAAGTAAACATATATTGCACCATGTCATATAGGTAAAATATGAAGGCAGGCAAAGGCTGTATGAACATAGTATTTTTATATTGTAGTAAGTACACTGATACTAAGTCTCGAATTACATGTTGGATTCAGTTACTTATTCAATAAACGCTCCAACATTGATTGCATCGTAAATCCCTCATACATATTCATAACTCCATTCAGTATGAACTAGAAACGTATACTCGAAGAGTCTCGTGATTGTGTATGAGAATTTATAAATAAAAATTAATAAATATCGCGATATTTTATAAGGTTTTCGCTTGAAAAATAGAATATCTGTATTGTTTTACGGTCATACTTAAGACAGATATAGGCGCTTATTAAAAATGTAGGTATTAAAATATTTTTGTACTATGTAGGTCACCTATGCATAGATCTAGGATTTTGAAGTCTATAATTGGGCACCACAATGTTATTTATGGAAATATAATAAATAATGAAATAAAAATATTTGAAGGCCTTAAATTAATAATCAATTATGTCACATACATTTGACACCTTCAATCGACGATGAGTTATATAAATGTAGGTATTTGAGGAACCTGGAATGTCGACATGTTTTACGGCATGGAAAAAAAATATATATTCGTTATGAACAGTTAGTGAACTGGCTGCATCCCTTATGGGATAATCCGTGATGGTACTGTTAGATAGATAAATAAAATTAACTATCTCCTTATCTGTTACAGATTAAGAAATTTGCTGTACCCGTTTACATATTTATTTATGTAGATGCAAAGGATTTCGATTACGAACTACTCTTTGCGCCTTGGCCTTCGTATCAACGCTGGTAAAACGGAGTACATATGTAATAGTACATGCACGAGTACTCACACCCCACTAATGGTTGGCAATTCCCAAATATCTCAGGTTAGTAAATTCAGGTACCTGGGAGCAACCATAACGCCAGAGGGTGATCTCCGGTCGGAATTACCAATCCGCATAGGAGCAGCTAGCGGGGCTTTCAACAACATGAACAAAGTTTGGAAGGCGTCTGGACTCAGCATCAGGACAAAATGTCGCTTGTTCAATGCGTGCATCATCCCAATCCTTCTATATGGCTGCGAGTCTTGGCACTTAACCAAGGCTCAAGAGCGGAAGATACTAAGCTTTGAAAACAAGTGTCTTAGAAGGATTTTGGATGTCAGATGGTATGAACATGTTACAAATGATGCTGTGCGCCGGCGCACCCAGCAGAGACCTGTAATCTCCGTAATACAAGAGAGACGATGGTCCTGGCTGGGACATGTTTTGAGAATGCCCAATGATAGTTGGCCAAAAAGAGCACTGTTCTTCCGTCCGCAGGGGTTCCGTAGGCCCGGGCGTCCCTCTTTCACAATACACCGTTCCTACGACAACGATATCAGAGCGCAAGGAATGTCGTGGGAAGAGGTGACGCAATTGGCACAGAGACGCTCTGAATGGAGGAGGCTGGTTTCTGCCCTGTGCTCCCGAGAGGAGCGTTGAGGGCGATGATCTGATCTGATCTGAGATGCAAAGGATTTCGATTACGAACTAATGTCAATATAATAATTCTTCAGGTTTTTACAGTCTTTATCTTCTTTTTTGGTGGTTGTTGGGATCTCTGTGTGATGCTTGTTTTCTCAAACTTTCTCAAGAAGTCACTTTACACTCCTCAAAATGGCAACAGCACGCTCGCTTGAGGAAACAAGCACAACACGGAGATCCCGATAACCACCAAACAATAATGTCAATATGATTGAGTACCATTGCTTTTACATTATTTCTTTATAGGAACAAATATACTTATAATGCGTAATATAATGTAGACATACTTACTACTCATATCGATTAAAAGTATTGTTATTATTTATACATCGTTTGCAGGTAACTTGAAGTAGGTATTCAGTACATATAGCTGGTATATATTGAGAGGCAATAAGTCGTTGTGTCTGTCGATACAATATTATGTAGGTACTTAGAGCATAATTGCGCATGCAGTACATATGCAGGGGAGATAATCTGAGCAAAGGTCTTTAACCGTATATAATCACATTATAATATATTTATGTCCATTTGTACGTATGAATATGTGCATTCTGCAGTGAACATAATATTTATCGGACGAGTAATAATGAAACTAATGCCTTCTATGAAAACTTGCATTAACATAGGTTGTTCCTTGAAATTTTTGTATCTTACTTATTAAAAAAGCAGTGTTTACTCATACATGTATTGAATGTATGTAAATATTGTCAAGTTTTCCACCAGATATTACTACAGGTACATTAGTACATCGTTGACACCCTAATAGTCGAAACAAAAATTCTCATTTCTTCACAAACTATTTTTCTTCGTCTCGTGTCATGTCACGTCTTTCCGGTGTCGTTGATCACTTGGGCGAACGCCTTTCTGTCTCTCGTGAGGCCAAAAAGCTTATTCACTTCTCGGACCAAGACGCTTCCCTTTTGCGAACATCTCTTCTTCCTTGTATCTTTGAATTAATTATACGATGTATCCTAAGTATGATAAACTGAATACCTTTAATATTATAATCTCTTCATAAAAATATGCTTGTCGATGTGAAAGTACAATATACCCAAAACCGCCGTAAAGCGGTTCCAAAATTTGATAAATCTAATTTAAAAAAGCATTTTTAATGCAATGCCTATATACTTTGTGAAAAGCCAGATTTGATTTCTACATATTTTATATGGGTATTCTCTCTCTCTGGTTTCAATCCTGGGATTGGTTTGCAGCAATTATCTCTTTAATTCTTCTCCTCCACTCCTCCCTGCCTTGTGCGGATCTTTTGAATTCTGCATATGATGAGCAGCGCATGTCCACCAACAGGTCTTCCAGGTACTCTCGGCGTGGGCGTCCCCTAGAGTTTGTCCCCTCGGTCATACCCTCCATTACGGAATGCAAGATCGAGGACTTCTTGTCATATTACATGGCCAATCCACCTTGCACGCCTTTCTGACAAGATCTTGAGCAGGTGCCTTCCTCCTTCGATTCTTTGAAGAACTTCTTCGTTTGTGATGTGGTCTCTCCAGGAAATTCCTAATAGTCTTCTATAGGTCCACATCTCAAACGCCTCTAGTCTTCGTTTATCTCTTTCAGATAGGCACCATGTCTCGCAGCCGTACATCAGGATACTCCATACATAGGTCTTGATGAGGAGTATTCTCAGTCTCAGGTCTATATTGTTTGATTCTATTATTTTCGACTTTTTATTAAATGCAAGTCTAGCCTGATATATACGGCTGTCGACCTTACTCTTAGACCGACCGTCCCATGTTATTTTGCTCCCGAGGTATACAAACTCCTTGGTGTTCTTTAGTGGTATTCCCGACATCACTACTCTATGGGTATTATCATTATTATAATCACAAATCACAATATGGTTGTGACTGAATCACAGAATGCCGCGCATTGTGAGGGTCTGTGAACTTTCTCACTCGGATAAATTGACTGTTATTGTCATAAATAATAATTGCAAATGACATTTATTATTAATGTATTATTTAATTATTGATATAAAGTTGTTTATTGATTAATCTAGTAACCTGATTGTTGCATACACTAGCTTGATGTGTCTCGTATAAAGCAATGTGTTTTATACATGTAGTTATTAATATTTTTTATTTACATTCTGCTCAAACACAAATAATTTAAATTTGTGCCATAGAATATTACTAAGTATTGAAAGTATAAAACAAATTAACTTGAGTTTAAATACTGTTTAGTTTAATGTCAGGATAAGTAACATTTTTTTTTATTATTTATTTCAAACTTAAAGTTACAGCTGATATTATATAATAAACACAACAATAATTGTACAAAATAAAAGCCAATTACAACTTAAGTTATACAATACAGAATGAAAGTTAAAAAAGCAAGTAATGTAAAGCAATAATTGATATTCGAGATAAAAGATAATTAAATGAATATATATTTTTAAAGATACATGTACTCTGCACTCTGCAATAACGTTTCTCCTCCAGTCTCTATCTTTTAACTGCTGCATAAAACCTTTTTTCATTAGCACTCCGTTTATTTCTATCTGTCGATACTGTTAACTTAGAAAATAATGCTTCATTTTATAGTTCCGAAAATAAAAATGACTTACTTATCTTTACCACAATCATATTATTCAGACAGGTTCTCTTATAATTTCGCTAGCAAAACATTCAGTTATATTTTTTTTAAAATAAGCTACCCGCCTACTTTCATACATATTGTAAGATTTGAGGCTTTTCAATACTCTATAAATATTACTGATATACCTAATATCAGATAATATTTTGAATTCAGTGGGTAATAATGACTATTCTTTAGTCTGTTGGTATCTATATGCCATACTAATAATGCTCTATTATATGCTGCAATAGTGGAAATAGGTTTATAGATAAATATGTTTAATTATTATAGTACAGTTATGTTCGGAGATGCATATAAATTTGTTGATTATTGAAGTCTATTGAAAGATGGTTCATGTTTTGTAGAGATAAATAATAATATTACGAGAGAAACATAACATAGTACGTAATACAAATACTACTAAATACAGAAATGAATACTAATATCAACTACCTAAAAGATTTTCTAGTCATAGGTATTATGCTTTCAAGTACTTGTAATGAACTGCACTTGACTATAGCCATACATACATACACGACTAGTATTAAAACAATCAGTTGTCGGTTAGCGGCAGAGTAATCCATTACAGTTACTATCCATTCTTGATTACTATGTAATGCACTATGATATCTAGGGAATATTCCTATGTAGTCTATATGTATTCATTGTATGCGTTACCTAGTTTATTAGGGAACTTGTTTCATAGTTTAGTTGTATGTTTTATAAGAAAATTGTTGGGCTTGTATAATACTATTAAACGATGGTGTATAAAAAACTAAAACTATGTATGATAACCGAATGGGCTTCGATAAAAATAATTTAGCGTAATACTTGGAAACTCATAGGTAAATAGGACATTGCATTGTGTACTCCTTGTCATTATTATTTAATATTAATGGTGCTAGATATATATGTATTGTCTGTTGTGTTCTGTTGATTGAATAAATAAGTAAAAATTTATTCAGGATGTGTTTGGATTTAAAGAAAATCTTTTTTTGAGAGGAAGGTGAAAGGACATTGTATCCCTTGTGTCATTGCGACTTAATCTATTACAAATCACTGGACTAAATCTATTGTATTATATATCATACCTTACTCTCAAGACCTATATACGTGCGTTATGTAACTCACGATTTGTCTTGGTGCGAGGAGCCCCACCTTCTCAAAGTCCAGCAGTGATTCTACAAGGATGTGGATGCAATTTCACAATTGCAGAAGATGTGGATAGATATTTCACTGTCTTTTGCACAAAATCTAATAGAAAATCTCATTTTTTTATTAAGTTCACAAAATATTGCAATTCCTGCTTTCTAGTTGTATGGCACAATTTTGGCTATAAATGGAAGCGACAATTTGAAAGCGATAAACTGTATATTTTGGTAAGTTTTAAAAAGAGCATTGATTTCATTCGGATTATTTAAAAAAGTGTAACTTATACCTTTACTACTTTTACATAAAATAGGACTTTAACGTGAGCACACTGCGTTTTCTAAAAACTGAAATTGTTTATTTTATTACATAGAGAACGGTTTATTTTTTTACATGCGATATTAATAATTATTGGATCACTACCCATTGTTACATAATGTGTGCAAAAATCGATTGCTATAAGTTTCTAAAATCAATATTAAGTGAACAGCAATCAACTAACTAAATAAAAAAGAAAAACAGATTACCAACTCGACAGTTCGTAATTTCTTTGGTATTTGGAAGCCGTATAAAAATCTTCTCATATTTCAACATAAAAAAAGTGTTGGACTTGGATATTTGTCCGCATCTATAACATACAATACACCTAACACTCAACAATATAATATCTTGTCTTTGTACCAAACTCTATAGAACAATATTATATAACATATTATTGTCATCATACAGCCAGAACTTGTTGTGCCTACAATATGAAAAATAAACAACCTTTTTTTTGTATTTTGTATTATAAAAGATGAAGAATCCTTACATTCGAGATGAATACCTAATCGCCAAAGTGTTTTTCTTGTTATGCATGTAATGTGTGCAGCTAATTTCTCACGGAATCTTGGAAAAGATATGTTTTCCCTTTTGTTGTTACAGTATCTTTTGTCAAAAAATGCATGTAGGTAAGTAAGTCAAGTCTTTTGTTAAGAAGCGTTAGATATTTATGTATTCAACCATAAATATATCATTTTTTAATAAACCAAAGTAGAATCTAGAATGTCTCGTGGAGCCCCCTGGAAAGAATAAGTCTTTCTATAGTCTTAACTTTTGTTGACATGAAAAGGATGACTTGCGTGTTTATTAAATGCTAAATTTGTCCGCTGACTTTCTCACTTGTGAGAAATGTCGTGAATGAATGAAAAGAATTTCCTGTTTTGATAAATTTTAAATATTGAAAATATTGGCGTACGTTGTATAAAAAAATATTAGAAATTTTTGTAAAATTAGACAAAATGTTCAAAATTATTAACGAATTTATTAGCAGTTCAAAAATATTTTGATATGTGCAACCAATTATCTTACACAAATATATAAATCCAACTGCTCAACTCTACGTACTTTTGAAACTGTCGATGTTTTTCATAATTTATTTTATTCAATTTTATATATCCCCTCATTTTCTCATAGTATTATGATTTTAATGAAGTCATTACGTATATAGTACTGATGTATGTTTATTTTATTTATCATTTCTATATCTGTATTATATTCTGTACATATGTGATTATTATTAGTATTATTGCATACATCAGGTAGATATTAAACATGTATTTTTAGATACTGTGGGAACGCCCTGTTGATCGGCAAATGTATTCACTCTTATAGTTATATTAACACTTGTGGAGAAAGTAATGGAATTATATGTATAATATTATATGCTCAATGTTTAACAGCTTTGATTATCTGTGAATATGTATGTAGGTACGTTTCTACTACATATTCCTATTTACGTATTGGTTTTTACTAAGTACTTAATGCAATATAATCTGATAATCTTGCTACGATGTCGCACTGATAAAGGTGTGATTTCTAGATAATATATGTAGGTATGTTATGTATGTGTATTGTGAATCTATTATGTGGTATCGTGGTTGTATCTGATTTCATTTACACCTTACTTAAAATGATGATGCAAGATTTTGCATGTTTAACTAAATTACTAAGTTCATGTTGCATTTATTTAATACTCAACAAAATATAATGTAGAAGTTACTTCTATAATATTTCAAGAGCTTTCGTTTTTTCATCATCAGGCAAAAATAAAGTGTTCTTGGAAACTGACCTCGATCAGTTAAGTCTTGTAAACGCTCTAATTATTTGTACTTTGTTTTAAATATTCTCAATATAGGTACTATTATCAAATTTCCAATATCGATTTTACGTAGCGTATCTTAAAAATTATATTATGAAAAACATAAAAAATAATTTAATCCACTCGTTTCGATGTATAAGTACTGCTATTTATAGTCATTCATAGTCTTTGTATCGAATACGGTTAGGTGCTTAAACAATAAGAGGAAAAATCTTCTAACAATCCCTCATTTTTCTCTCCTCTCTCTTTTTACAGTTTTTAGTGATTAAAACATTTCAAAAAATCTTAAATACAAAAGTGTCATTGAAGAAAAAGCATTTCAGCTGTTAATAAGTGCGTGTCTTGTTGAAGTACAGGAATATGAAAGAAATAAACTTTATGAAGTGAGCTTTGTATTGAAACAAGTGGAGGCTTTGTATAAAATGTGAAATTATAATTGTCGCAAGTGTAGTGGATATAATAATGCTGAAAGAAATATGTTTATCTGTTCTTGAAACTGAAATTTTATAAAGTGAAATATGGAGTGGTATCCGCGGACAATATTCGGTTTTTGAAGGACTCATCGATTACCGAGGATAGCAAGGATAATATTGTTATAATTCGGAATCCTTGATTTGATTACATCTCTTCTTTGTAAGGATTTAAAGTACTCTTGGATGTCTTGACAAGGAGTTGTTGATTTCATCGATTGAAGATAATTGCAAACACGAATACCAAGATGAGGCTTTTGAAACAGTATTGGTAAGATATTTTTCATTATTTATTTTATATCATTTTACTAAATATGTTTTATCCACAGCAGATTGTTTGTCGATTTTTAATAGAATTTTTCTTGATATAATGAAAACAAAATTGATTTTAGTTTTACTATGACTTAAATAAGTTACCAAGTTTCGAACTATGAGGTCATTGTCAAACTGTTTGACAGTAAGTTTGACAATGACCTCATAGGTCGAAACCTGGTAACTTATTTAAAAAATAAATCATAGTAAAACTGAAAACAATTTTGTTTTCATTATATCAATATAATGGAGTTTTACAAAATCAACGTCGAGTCAATCAATAAATTTTTTCTGTCATCAAATTAAAACATTTGAGTATCGTTTGATATTTAATTGTTGGTCACATCGTTGTAAACACATTTTTCTCATAAAAAACTTAATTCTAATCGCAAAGGATAAAATAATTGTTTTTGATAAATACAGAAATTATGTAGCAGGGGCGTGCTTACCTAAAAAAACCATTATGTCCTGCATAATGAATTTCGTGAATCAAATTTATTTTGGGATCTGGTTCCAAAGTTTCTATTCAGGAATGAAGAGATCTTAAAATATTTCAAATTCCTATACCAAATTGAAAATTTGGCGACGCGGTGGTAGAAAATAAAAAAAAACGAATATTTTTAAAAATTCATACTAAATTTTGAAAGATGAAGGCAATTCAAAAATTTCATTACGAAAGCATGCCCAATATAAAAATTCTAGTCTCACTACTGCTGTGTTGGTTTAGGTATATTTCATATAATTTATGTTTTCTGTCACCAGGATGTGAAAACATAGTAAAGAAAAATAATTTAAATTCTGCTTTCTGCTACGTTCATAAGAATTATACTGGTGTCCCATTTTAAAACCTTTTTGAAGATGTCATTATCCATTGTGTTGGATTTTTCACTGTTCAGTTTTGTATGATTTCTCACTGCATAACAATCGGAGCTAAGAACTAAGAATATATTATATTGTGTGTCTGTCTTGTATTCATATGATTATCTCTCGTCGTGAATAGAAAGACGAATGTAATACTGACTATAATAATGGCAGCTCGTAGGAGTGTTGCAAGGAGTCTCTGTGACTATAGAATATGTTCTACGAAACTTGATGATTCATAATCCTCTTATGTGCGGCGGCACTTCTACAGATACACTCAAAGCATTCTGGATTTTCCATATGTGATTATATCATGAAAACTTCAAGCTAATTGAAACATAAGTACACACATATTCATGAAATATTTCATATTTTTATACAAGGATATTTTAGTATTAAATACTCTTTCTTTATCGTTTCTTACTTTTTTTAACTATTGTATGTATATAATATGCTAAATATTAATTTATCTAATATTTTTGTGTAATTAAGAATTTACAAAGGAGCTTATTATTTGTTTATTCAACCAACGTAGAAATTAAAATTCAAGGTTTACACTTGGAAGGAATAAATTATATTTGTTTACATGTTAGTGTCGTGTTAGATAAATAGGTCATTTTATCAAACAATGCTAGCTTTTTTTTACTTGAAAACAACAATCGTTAATCATAGAGAATGATACAGTATAGAGATGTCAACAATAATACAATCAACCGGCCGATACATTGATCGTCTTAGCTATGAAAAAGAGAAAACTTCGGGCATTCTCGCAGAATACCCGGAAACAGAGCTATAACGGATATGTTATACGACGATATGTTATAAAAGATTTATACGACGGCGGTATTGACCGGCCGACCTTTCAGGCCTGCCCAATGACCCTCCCGTGATGACAATTTTGGTTTGAATATGCGGATAAATAGGAGTCTACGTCTCCTGGGACATTCGGGTGTGAGGTAGGTCTCTCATCAATGTACTAATATCTTAAAATGAATAATAATAATAACAACACTTTGATCAAAGAATATTCATGAGCAATGACCAAGTTGTTTCCTGGAGGCTACATCATCCAGCTAACCAAAATTAATAAATTCTTATATTGTATATATTCAGAGAAATATTGATATTTGCCAAAATAATTTTATTCTATTATTATTATTATTTGGATGATTTATAAAGTGCCGTTTTGTGAAAAAAAATCCACCTCAAGGGCGCTCTTTGCTAACTAAGGTTGTACCTGGATTATTCCGTGAGACTTCTTGAATAGATAAGTCTTCAGTTGGTTCTTGAAACGAGATATGTCCTGCGTTTCTCTGATCATTTGTGGAAGCCTGTTCCAGACTACAGGTGCAGATATTGCGAAAGCACGCTCCACGTACACTGGTTTCGATACAGTACTGGTCACCTCCAATTTAGTTGTAATATCTTGACAAGACCTACATAAGTGTTGTCTGCCTATGACTTAACGCCTGTCTACCGCAGAGTTCCATGATATATTGATATCTATGATATCTATCTTTTAGATATAGTTTCAAAGTGACAGTTCTTATAACGAGTCAGTTTTCTTCGAGAGTTTTTTAATAAGTCGGTTCCTGGTTGCATTATAAATTAACATTCTCCTTCGTTCTTAAATTCTACATTTTACTCAAATGATTTCGTCACTAACTTCATTACGGATTTAGTGAAAAATACAGAATGTAAGTAGGTTTAATAATTTGTATTTTTAATATAATCCGTAACTTTTTGCGTATTATCCATTATGGTATGAAGTAAACACTTAACTTTTTTATAAATGCACACTATATTTTATAAATGAGTAGACAATTGTTTCGTCTTTTACCAAGACATTATCAATACTGACTAGTATTATTGTAATAATACTACTAGTATTGATAATGTCTTGGTAAAAGACGAAACAATTGTCTACTCATTTATAAAATATAGTGTGTATTTATAAAAAAGTTAAGTGTTTACTTCATACCTTAATAATTTGTCTCTATATTTTTCTCAACTCTATGTAATAAAACTTTTTTACGAAAGTTCGTTATTTCACAGCAGAGACGAAAAAATACGCCGTGGTTTATGTTTGTTAAAACACGAACGTAGTTCAAAATTCCACATTATACGTTTATGTACCTACATAGTCAGGTGGTTTTTACTAGGTAAGTATATTATCTTATATCTAACAGTTGTGGTAGCAAGCAATAGAATCTCATGTTCATATGGACATTTCCCACGAAAGCAGGTAAAAACACAATATTTAACAATACTACCTATAATACACAATAATGTCGAGTATGTAAACATAAAATCATTATCATACATTAACACACATATGGTATATGAGTTTGTGTTATTGTCATATTATATAGAATACATTTCTATCTAACATAAAATTGACATTGTAGTTTGAAAGTGGATCCAAAAGACAAAATAATGTTTTGAGATAAATCACTATTTAAAATTTTCAGTTGAGTGTGAGATATAACTATTTGACTTTTATATATACCAGTTTGAGATATGACTATTTAAAATTTTCAGTTGAGTCTTCTTCAATATAATTTATATTATATGACTGGTGAATCGATAGTTAATATTCTTTATTTAGAAACAAACATAGAAAATTAAAAAAAAAGCGATAACATTTCCAACTTAAATTGAAACTAATATGAGATCTATCCAAAAGAATGGTTGGTTCTATGGTTTGTATTAAATGTTTCTCGCTTGGTGCACTTAATATCGTGATAGTGAGAATGGCAAGATTGGTGAACGTTATCCACGGACACCAAAAGTGATTACTTAAGCCATTCTAGGGTCAATCGTAAGCTCAAGTAACGGATGTGCATTGTAGAATACTATTAAAAAAAAACATTCAAAATCAATCGTAAGTATTGGGACGCCTTTTTCATTACTACCGATTATATTTTACACAATGTTACATCGTGTAAACACGGTTCTTCGATCGAGATGTTTGATTCATTTCATTACTACCGATTATATTTTACACAATGTTACATCGTGTAAACACAGTTCTTCGATCGAGATGTTTGATTCATTTCATAATTTATAATATTATAATTTATAACAAACTAAGTTCTAATAAAACTATTGCTACGAAATTTCAAACACGATGTAGAAGATCTACTATAGTTAACTTCAATCCGAGTGTGTAATAAATACGTCTAAAAGTTTATTTCACGTAATCTCAAGTATTATATTATTATTATAGGCTTATTGCTTGATGGATGAGGATAAAAAATCTGATATAAATAATTGAATACAACTGAAACCTCTCGCGTAGTCACGCAGAGTAATATCCTAAATCCACTTCATGAAGCTTATATTATACAGCCTCCGTAACTGAACCAATATCCATCTTGGATTATAGCTATAAATATAGTTAGTATACCTACGAACGAATGAATGGTGTTTATTTCGCAGTCTCTTTCGCCTGATTTACAAATGTATCCTTAGCTTACTTTTTCTAAGTTTTGGAACGATCTTTTGAACGAATTTAAACTCTATCACATCTTTTAAAATGAAATGAAACCACAAAGACTACCCAAAATACCCTTTCTAGTACATAAAAAAAACAATGCATCGGTGTCGACGGATGTTATGTGTAATTTATAAATAGTTATATTTTTTATATGTATATAAAAATTATATATATGTACTATAGTTATTAAGTATATGTTTTGCTGCTTTTGGTTAGGTTTAAATTATTTATGTATATATTGTTATTATGAAAATGAACAAGCCGACAAATCTTTTAATGGATTTGGCGCGACTTTATAATTGTATTTAATGTGTATTATATGATATAAAAAAAAAAAAAAAAAAAAAAAAAAAAAAAAATAGTTTAATAAGTATGTACTTAATAGTTATATTAATTTAATTTTCTATTCATAACAAACAATGTCACACTTGTATACAAGGAAGAGATTGCCTCCAAGCTATAAGCAGGCCTATTGTATGTTTTTTAGTACAATAATAAGGACACTTATTATTCTCAAAACTTAGTATCTTTCTCTCTTGAGCCTTGGTTAGGAGCCAAGACTCACAGCCGTACAGAGAAGAGATTAGGATTATGTTAATTTTATATTACATACTCGTATATTAAAGTTTCGTTCATAAATTTATTTATTTATTTTATTCTTCACTGTAGGTACATTGGTTACAATATTACAATATATTTGTCGAAGGTAACTAATTCATGCATTGAATCATTAAACAGATATAGGTAGGTATAATTATTTATTGCAATTGCAAAAAGATTGCTAAATAAAAATAATTATATATTTAGTATGATTTAAAGTTATTACATATTTAGTTCAGTGTTATTTTTATCTTTAATATTTAGAAGTAACAAAGATGCATCCATCAGTCAATAACTCGTCTAAATTATTACATTGCATCGGATGAAATAATTATTTTGTCCGGTTCATACTAATAACTGCTTACCTCTCTGTATTTGTTGTTTGAAATATTATTTAGTAGATAATTGTAAATAATGATACACAAATATTTGGATCAAATGATTTGTATGTCGATTTTAATTCTGAATAATAATACACTATGAAATACTGGTCATGCATTTGCATGTTCATAGTTTTATGAATACATATTATCTATCAAGTTTCTAACTAACTTTAGGTGTACTTACATATTATCTATCACGTTTCTAACTAACTTTAGGTGTACTTACATATTATCTATCACGTTTCTAACTAACTTTAGGTGTACTTACATATTATCTATCACGTTTCTAACTAACTTTAGGTGTACTTACATATGTATTATCTATCACGTTTCTAACTAACTTTAGGTGTACTTACATATTATCTATCACGTTTCTAACTAACTTTAGGTGTACTTAATTGTTTGACGTATCTGAAATTCGATAATACTTTTTCAATAAATGATTTCTAAAAAAATTATGTTTGAGATAAACCAATTTCTATTTACTCATACCATCACGTATCTCCCACAAGTGGAGTATCCAGTGTATATAACTAACATACAGGTTGTTCTTTCATTAAAAACTACATTAATTTGTAAAATATCAGAGTTAGATGAATGGCTACCCTATGTATTTTCTTCTTTATGGTTTTCGTAAAAGTTTGGTATTAAGTTAGTTAGTTTTCTATATTCAAATTATATTTAACCTTTAATCGACGTTGCAGATATCAATTCTGAAAAAATATATCACAAATACATAAATGATATGGTAGCTCGGTCACATCCAACAACATGCTAGATGCAGCGCCGGATCCACCATAGGTACACTTGGTGCAGGAAACCAGGGCGCCAAGGCCGCCAAGTAATGCCCAAATACGTAATCAAAAGTAACATTCATAATATGTATTTTTAAATCTCGCGCGCAAATTGTTTTGGTTATGCAATACTCAAACCTACATAGTAAAAAATATGTACAACCTATCTACCTACCTATGTAGGTATGTATATAAAAACTTTATCCCAAAGCTAGCAGGTACCTATCTACGCTCCTATAGCTATACTAATATATACATATACAACGTTCATTCATCAATTCACATAGCTGTGCCCATAATGTCTCAGTATATACATACGTAACTACTTTAAAATACTTCATAATGTATACCATGGTCCTTAGCTCATTAGCATAAATGGCGCAATTTCTATAGATTTTATCACTTGTACAGGTTCATTGGATTTTCTATCCCTTTCTTTTATATGCAGTTTTGTATCTTCGCACTCGATGCATTCTTGCGTGAGTAGGTTCAAGATACAAATCTTGAACCCAATAACGCATTTCTAATATCCGTATGCCTCACTCAGCTGTCTATAGATAACATTGTAATATATATATAGTATTGTGTAGGGGTGTATATAGTGATATTGGGTGTACATTGTTCTAGGACCTAGTATAGTATAATATTTCAGGGTACTGAGTACGTAATTTTTGCTACAGCGCAAGTAACGCACATTTAACTAACCACATCTAACCACAGCGTAACGCAGAATAAACTACTTTTTAGTTAGAGCGAGTAACTAACGACTAAATCTTATGTAGTTTATTTTCTAGCCGGAAATAGCAAGGGTTGCCAACAGCTAACACAAAAAATACGAAATTTCCATTTTTTTATCTTTATCTATGACATTTTACTGCAATTTTGACACATTTGGCATTTGCCGCCAATTTGGGTCGTCGTGCGGAAGGTTCGTGCAACATTAAAATTTAATTAGTAAATCAATTCAATATCATGTAAGTATTGTTTTCTTTGTAAAAAAAAGCGGCTGGCTTCAAGCAATAAATATAATCGTTAATGCATTTTTATTTTCAATTAAAATTATTTTTTTTAAATATTCAATTTAATATTTAAAACGTTACAATAACGATAAAACAAATAACAAAGCGTGCGCAACTTTGACAGCTCTAAAATACATACACATTACACATAGACGAAGGTTAACTACAACTAAACGCGACGGTAAAGTGGTAGTTTAATAAACTACGCGTTAACACACAACTAACAACTTGAGTTGTCAAAATGATAGTTACGTACTCGCTAGAAACGCGTTACGATGTAGTTAATTCTGCTACAACCCTTACGTACTCACTACCCAGATGTTGATATATACCTACTATTTCAACCTATCCATGTATTTCTTATGCTGCCTATCTTATATTGAAAGATTAGGTTGTTTTCGGACACACATTTTTTGTAGTTAAGATTTACGAAGTCCAAAAATTCTGGATACATCAGTTTTCTTGCGTATGGTGACGATGAAACATGCAATATCTCAAAACGTTTTGTGTACCTACTTTGTGGTGTTTAGTTTTTTTTTCATATAGGTAATATTATAATATTACCGCGTATACACGTTGTGTATTGTTTGATAAATTAATTAAAATGATTCCATAATTAAAAGTAATTTACATCAAATGAGTGTAATGTTGTTTTTCAAGTGGTGATTTTCAATGTTTTAGAATTAACAGAAAAAAATATTTTAGTAGTTCACACAACTTCGTTAATAATAAACTTAATTAAAAAATGAATTACCGCATTAAACTATCAGGAGCGGAGAAATTGTGATTCATTAAGGGTTGATTAATAAGCAGCCTTGAAGTAAGTAATTTAAGTGTTATAATAAGCTACATAATGAATACGAAGTAGGCTGTGAGCTAGATTACATACATATATACCATCACAGGCAGAAAGGATCGAGCGCCACTTCCTTCTATCCTTGCATACATCTTTCGCTTCCGTCACTGACATACAATTCCTCATGCATGTTCTTGCCATTCGATCCTCGGACGTCCACGTATCCGAGCACCATTTTTCTCAGCCAAATATTCCTTCTTGGCCATTCAGTCCTCATTCATTCTTTCCATATGCCCAAACCATCTTAATTTATTTACATTCATCATTGTAATTACACCTACCTACTTTCATTCCACATTCCTTTCGTATATCACTGTTACGCACACAATCTCTCAGGCTTTTTTTCCCACACCCTTCTCAACAATCTCATTTCTACTGCATTTATGTCACTTTCATCCTTCTTTAACCATGGCCACGTCTCACTTGCGTACTTTGCTAATTGAGCTAGATTAAGTTATTGCAAAAGTTCGAAATGCTACCTATCATCAGGTATGAACCATATTTTGTCTATTCTGCAATGAATATAGATTATACTAATAAAATTTTGTTTTACTAAGTAGGTATAAAATTTGTTTAGATGCCAAGAATAATTGGGGGGGGGGGTTGCAGAATGTTTGCACCGGGGCGCTGTGACATGAAGATCCGGCCCTGGCTAGATGAGACCAATAGAGCCAACCCGTGTTGCGTGACCCGTCATTTGAAATTGACTCCCTGAGAACCTTCGTAAAAAACAAAAAATATCAATGTTCAGGAACAAATTGAAGACATCGCTCTTCCAAAATAGTTTCCCGCGTCCTTGAGATGGATGCTTCATTAAACGGCGCCATGCGTACAAGTTTTAAACAATTGCTTGTTAATTTTTAAATTTAAATTTTTAATTCTGAAAATTGTGAGCAATTCAGTAGTAAATTTTATGGTTTGATTATAAATCATTTAACTTTGATGTTTTTTTAAGACAAACATCTCTGGTATACTCGGCGTCTTTGCTGGTTTTTATTATTATATTGAATGTATATTTTTTCAATGTATGCAAGCGAAACGTGGACATGGTTGAAGAAGGATGAAAGTGGAATAAAATGCTGTGGAGATGAGATCGCTGAGGATGATGGTTGGTAAAATGTTGCGTGATAGAGTGAGGAATGAGGATATTAGAAGAATGAGTGGATGCAAGAGGAGTGTTGTGGATAGAATGCGTGTAAATAAATTGAGATGGTTTGGTCATGTGGAACGAATGAAAGAGGAAAGAATGACAAAGAGGATATACTTGGCTGAAAGGAGGGGTGTGAGGAAGCGCGGGCGTCCGAGAACTACATGGCTTGAACATGTAGATAAAATTCTCAAGGACGGCCGTGTTTTGAGTAAAAGAAACCGACGTGCGTGCATTTGAAATTGTATGACTGTAGAGGAAGCGAAAGAAGTATGTAAGGACAGATCTAATTGGCGTTCCGTTCTCTCTGCCTACCCCACTTGGGATACGGCGTGAGGGAATAGATAGATATTTTTTCAACATACATACATAACATACGTAGACAATTCACACAGATCGAGCTAGTCCCAAACTAAGATGAATCTTGTATTATGGGTAGTAGCGCTACGATACACACATATACAATGCACTATACACACATATACACGTAACACATATTATTCTGTAATCGACTGTAATAAAATAAAAATAGAATACCTAGTGTAATTAATGTTAAACTCCAGCACAGCACAGAATAAAGTCTCAGTAGGACGTTGTATAGTTAAATAATAAAGTTTATATGTATCTACTCTTAAATATACTTATGTGAGATAGTTAAATCTCATGCATATAACTCACGGCTACAACCTAATCCTTCAATAATAATAATATTTCTAACAGAACAGTGACGCAGTGTGACTGAAAATTTCTAAGTAAAATCCGTTTATTAAGAAGGTATGTACAATATTAAAAATATTTTCTACTACCCCGTCACGGTTTATCCTACAAATGGGGTAGCTAGCAGATCAGTTGCATTAAAAAAAACGAAGGCTTTTTTTTCTGCGCTAACAGATATAAGTACAGACATTCAGGGTGGGTGGCAAACCTCATTGCTATTTTTTTTTTATTAAAACAAATAAAAACACAAACAGGCACATCTAACACATATAGCAAAAACAACAGTAACAAATCAAGAATCAAAGATGCAACCTATTACAGGCGTTATTGGTTAGTCTCTGAGTCCGCCGCAGGTCCAGGCCGGCCTACCACCCCAAAGCACCCGGAAAAACCCAAAGAGCACCAAAGCACTCCCAAGAGTCCAACCAAGCTACAAATCCAACAACGAACAACGCGTATTGTGAGAATCTAACATAAAAACAAAATCAAATCAAATTAAAACTGGAAATAAAAATTGTAAAAATAAAAACAATTCAAAAATAATTGGCATTTAATATGTACAATGACTAAAATATAAATGTTTTAAATATGTATTTCCTTAGCACAATATTGTTCTTGTGAGTTCTTCGTGAAAACCAAATGTTTATTTTTAAGCCTTTCACTAACTAAAAGCTTGCTAGCTAAAAGCTTACTAGATAAAACCAGTTTAAAGCTTGTGTCGTGAAAAAGGAATTTTCTGGCACCTGGAATCGAACCGCGCACCTCTTTTGAATGAGGTTGACTTCCAGGCTACCAACGAACTCAAATTATTAATTATTTTGATACAGTTGATGTTTCTTTTGTAAAACTCCATATTAATTTAGTGTACCATATTAATTTAGTTTCGACTTACAGATTGACAATGATTATATAGGTCGAAACCAGGTTATTATATCGTTAAAAATAATAGAACATAAACAATTTAAATTTTTTAAATAAATTTATTATTTAATACATTTTTTTTTGTTTTGACGTTATTTTTGAAGACGAAATAAAGAAATTAATAATCTTCCCGTAAATAATTTTAACTCGTATTAACTTCCATTGAAAATCTGTTATTAATTTAAAATGTCAAATGTACCTACCTATGTACAAAGTTGCAAGCAATTTTTGAATACAATAAGAATTCGCAATAAACATTAATTATAATAACATTGTTTGTACGTACGTACTGCTCGAGCAATATGTGAACCAACATTTTCATTAGGAAAAGCATTATTGGGCAATTGGGAAAGGAGCCAAACATCTGAAATGATGCAATAATATAAAATGAAATAGCGATATTATTACAAACACACATTGTAATAAGCATAACAAATTATTATAACTGGGAATATTATCTCTTTATACTTTCGCACCGATTTTCTCACAACTTAAATGTACATACATAGATGATTTAGCATTATATTTTAATTTTAATATTCCCTTCCATGCATACGTTTTTGGCACCCTTGCGTTCTCTTTAACATTTTTTCTTGTATAGATACTTCCAAATACAATATATATGCTCGAAATATTGTATTACATGTATGTATATGTATGTCGTCGTGTTAGTAGCCATAATACAATATTCGGATCTTAGTTTAGGATTAACTCAATATGTGTGAATTGTCTGTATATAAATATTATTTTATGTTCTCAATATAACATCTGAAATAAATACGTACGTAAAAAAAAAATTTGGATTGTTTTGACCATGTTTTTGAGCACGCCGCACTTTTTGATCGATCAAACGCAGTGTCTGTTGCGTATCTGTTCTTCATCATTATCTCCATATTTCCAATCCTTGGAGGTCTCATTATTTTACTTCCTGGTTATGTTAGTATACTCGTAATATATTCTAATACATTTTTTTTTTGAAATAGCGACCAATGATGATTGAATGCAATCTCCTCAAAACAGATTGTCTATGTCCAATTGAACATTCGGTCTTTAATCAATATACGAGAAAATGAATGTTAATGAAAAGCTATTTTCTGCCTAAAGACATATTTATTTACCATACATTTTCGTTGAAATTCTTGACTAGAAACAAATTATGTGTAGAACGCGTAGATGTCAAAACCAATCGGACATCTAGATTGGAAAGCCATATTTACGTACAATATACAATGTAGCGTTGGGACGTCTTTCTCACTTCTTTCGATGAGATTTTGCAATTATTATGTGTTGATTTTAGCCATTTGTTTCCACACTCCGTCCATGTGTTGTTCACATTAGATAGATAGACAGCTACCAGTATTATTCCTACCAGATAGATAATACTTGCAATGAATACGTAATGGTATTGTTATATGAAGGAATAAACTGGATGGGAGAACATTCTTAAAAGCTGGATTATGAGTGAGGCGAACTCAGAGGGAAGTTATATTACATAATATATGGTAGGATATATTTATATTGTAATAAAACCTCTGCCATAAACTATATATTATATGTACCTACCCTTACAACTCTATGATCTGCTGTAAAGAAGTTGAGAAAGTAACTGTCGTTACTCGTTACATTAGATATGTTATTGTCAGTGAACCTATCTTTTTAATAATAATAATAATAACTATACAACTTATTTATGATGCGCCGTTTTGTGGAAAAACCACCGCAAGGGCCCATTCAAGAATCGTAACACCTCCTGAACAATAGGGTTTTTAACCTCGTCTTGAACACCTCCACACTCTCCAGAGTTCGCAAATCATAGGGAATTTTGTTCCACAGCAAGGATAAGTATCTTCCTTCATGTAGCTTAGTAAATTATTTTTAGAAATATAACGATGATATTATGTGTATAATGTTAATATTACACGAATTAGAATGATCAATAGTGAATAATTCAATCACGTATTTATCTGTGCCATCACAACATTGGATTAACTATAGATATCTAATGTAATGAACATAATATTATATTCTACAGATCCTCCTCTTCGTAACATAAAATAATAAGATATTTTGTATGAATATGCCACCTTGGAGCTTAATTGAAATAATGTTAAATATTGATGTTTTACGACTACCATGAATTTACTATTTGCAGGGCACTAAAAATAAATACCTATGTCAAAGTATGTATTTACAATTTTATTTTTCGTCCCTTTTTTTAAATTGGCCTCTTTTTGACCTTTCAATATTTTAAAAATGTACTGTTAATATGTCATTCAGAAAGAGATTATGAAATATTTCTATTTCAATATTTTAAAAATGTACTGTTAATATGTCATTCAGAAAGAGATTATGAAATATTTCTATTTCAATATTTTAAAGATGTACTGTTAATATGTCATTCAGAAAGAGATTATGAAATATTTCTATTTCAATATTTTAAAAATGTACTGTTAATATGTCATTCAGAAAGAGATTATGAAATATTTCTATTTCAATATTTTAAAGATGTACTGTTAATATGTCATTCAGAAAGAGATTATGAAATATTTCTATTTCAATATTTTAAAAATGTACTGTTAATATGTCATTCAGAAAGAGATTATGAAATATTTCTATTTCAATATTTTAAAGATGTACTGTTAATATGTCATTCAGAAAGAGATTATGAAATATTTCTATTTCAATATTTTAAAGATGTACTGTTAATATGTCATTCAGAAAGAGATTATGAAATATTTCTATTTCAATATTTTAAAAATGTACTGTTAATATGTCATTCAGAAAGAGATTATGAAATATTTCTATTTCAATATTTTAAAAATGTACTGTTAATATGTCATTCAGAAAGAGATTATGAAATATTTCTATTTCAATATTTTAAAAATGTACTGTTAATATGTCATTCAGAAAGAGATTATGAAATATTTCTATTTCAATATTTTAAAAATGTACTGTTAATATGTCATTCAGAAAGAGATTATGAAATATTTCTAGGACTATAAATTAAAAGTTTCAATATAAGTTCTAAATCTTATTATCGCCCATACAACGACAAACTAGCATAATTCAAGATAACATTCCTTTAGCCTGAATCGTTTCTCCGTTAAATATAGTGTAACTAAAAACCTACATTCATTTTCTTACTAAGCAACCAATACTTAGCAGTGTTGTTGTCGAACGTATCTCATACTAAAATATATTATATAATGTTCCTATATACCTGTTTTAAACTTGGTTGGTTTAAAGGGCCAAGCTACAATTTATTATTACCAGAAGGTATAAATACATATCTAGTCATTTGTTAGGAATTCCTTAATCTCCTAAACTTTAGAGTGCATTCACGCATGTCGTGATCAAAATGTAACGAATACCCAATCCACTTTACTACACTCCTTAATACTTAATAATAATGGTTTCAAATCCATTCTAAAGCATGATTATTAGGTATAATACATGAAACCTTTAATTTTATCGTAATTTGGGAGAAATAATCATTTTGAAGCATAAGTTCATCATGCTAGCACTATTATATTTGAGAATAATGCCTTCTTATACCATGCCTGCTGCATATCTTTAGATAATTTGATTGCTTGTAAATATTAGAGATTTTGCCTTTGGCTAAAACTGAATAATTTCGTACATATTAGAAGTATACTTAGGAGCGTGGATGGAAGGTGGACTATAGGTTGGCGTGTTAATTTAGTAGAAACGATACTACCTGTTTTATTGAGCTTTTATTAATTGGTAATAGATAATGGATTATAAAAAAAATACATAAAACACAGTTAGTGGGTGATTTTATCACTTTATTTATTACAGCTTAAACATTTCTAAATTGTATGATTATATCCACATAAAAAATAAATTAAATATTCAATTCAATGTATCCGTACAAGTCATAAATAAATGGGATAATGAAATGCAAAAACAGGTTCATCTTCTTTTCCTCATATAAGGTCATCCTAATTCTCTTGATTTCTGATAATTACTCTGACTCATGACAACTATTTGACTTTTTAACTTCTTGTCTTTTTTCCAGCATTTCATCCTAGTTTTTTCCCCAAACATTTAAAACAATATTCCTAAGCACCAGGGATAAGATAATATTTTTAAAATGTATACAAATGACCTTAATATTTCAGATATTTTCCTTTCCTCTAAGTATTTACGCTGTATTTTTATTTACTGTTAATAATCAAATAACAAAATTACTAAAACCTGAGAGACGAAGATCTCATAGACCAAAAATACCTGACTCCGTATTGTACAATGAATAGATAACTACAAAAAGTGTATTGTTAGGTTTATACTGTATGTGTCTAGGACAAATAAGATTTCACATTTAATAAAAAAAATCCAAACCTGTCGGTTTAGTTATACCTAATGCATGTGTAACGAATCAAAAATAACAAAAATACAAAAAAAGAAAAAATGGTCTATTATATTGCAAAGTAATAGGGATTTTGAAGGTTTTATTTGACAGTAAGAAGATCCATGATATGGTATTCTATCAGTCAGATGTTCCCAGTCTCATCCATCATTCAAGACTTCTTCTACCTGCTCTGAGTCGATGTTTAATGATGAATTGTTGTTGCATATAATGCCTTCATGTTCATGAAAACATTCAACCAGCACTTATTTCGTTTTGATTTCGTATTGTTGATAGAATTTTGGGGATTTGGGTACCATCATTGTTTATCTTCTCATGGAATTCCAATTTATCTATCTTGTAATACATGTAATGAACGTAAAAGTCTTCTCCTTTATGCCGTTAAAAAGTAAAGTCATTCGGAATGGCAGAATTTAGAACTTAAATATCTTGTACTAAGGTGATGTTCTACAATGTTAATATCTGCCTTTTATAAGATACTGGAGCAAACTTGTAGACCAGATTAAGAGACTCATATGCAGACTACGAAGGAACATGTCAAAAACAGGACTACATTGAAGGACCCACCGTCCACTCTCAAAAATAGGACTGTCAAATACCCCAGTCTGCAAATTTTGTGCAGAATTTAACAAAACACCTCTCAAATTGTGACGCACTTTCTCGCAATCGAAGTCACATCCTTGGAGGCCTACTACTGGACTCTGAGAAGGTGAGGCTTCTCGCACCAAGGCTAATTGTGAGATACGTAACGCGCGTAGGTCTTGAGAGTGAGATATGACACAGAAGGATGTCACAATACATCTATTATGGTCGCAGTGACACAAGGGATGCAACGTTCCTTGAAGATATCCTTTGCTTCTATATATAATGAGTTACAATCCATTGGATTGGTCTGCAACGAGTTTGGTTTTTCTTCTCCATTCGTCTCTATTCTCCGCCAGTCTTTTCAGCTCTACGTATGAGCCACAGTTCATATCACTCTTCAGTTGGTCCATATATGCGTCTCTTGGTCGGCCTCTGGCATTTGTCCCCTCGGTCTTACCCTCCGCGATGGCTATGAGTAGTCCTGGGTGCCTGATGTTGTGGCCAATCCAGTTAGCTCGTTGTTGGCTGATTCTCTTAAGGAGTTGCCTTTTTTCGCCTACCCTGGTTAATACTTCTTCGTTTTCGACGTGCTCCGACTAATGGATCTTAAGCATGCGTCTGTAGCACCACATTTCAAAGGCCGCCAACCGTCGACTTTCACTCTTGCTGATGGTCCATGTCTCACAACCATAAAGCAGAATGCTCCATACAAAGGCTTTAGTAAGGTTCTTCCTTACGCTTAAGTCAATATTTGGGGATTCCAATATCTTCGATTTTTTGTTAAAGGCGATCCTTGCCTGGTTTATTAATTGCAATATTATCTGCTTTTAATATTCATTTTGTCTATCCACTGGCTTTCTCACCTGTGGGAGATGTAATAATAATACCTACACCGACCTAGGTAAAGAATAGCAATTATTAAAGTGAGTCTTTAGTGCTTACATATATTCAGGTATGTTTATATCTTGCTGATAATATTGTAATTTGAATGAGAAACGCATGTTGGCGCCAGCTAAGCACTGTATTCCGTGAACAATAATATATTATATTATACATTGCACTAGATGAAGAATAGATACTTAATATAGTTTTAATAAATAGGTGTTGTATAGGCGATAGGCATTCTCTATATAATGTTCCATCATGCTCTATAATCTTCTATCATAAGGAAATACAAGCATACTTCTATTTGGGAAAAGAATAAATCATCTTTTTTATTTTCATTTAACTTTTTAGAAAAAATACGTGTACCCGTATCCTAAACAGAGTTTGATACCGAATCGTAAAATGCGTTACATAAAAATAAAAAAATTCTAACGTGACAATTTATTGTACAAAATTTTACGCGACTCGGAATCAAAAAGTCTCTAAATTTGTGTTTTCGAAAATGTGCTAGTAGATGCATTCGTTTATCTTTCAAAAATTTCATTCAAATAAATGATTCGTTTTGACTATTTAGTTTTATTTATTAAACTCGTAAACATCTCAGAAAGTGATGTAAACTCTTAATCTATTCACAGCACTCGATTATAATTAAGTGTGTGTATAATACTCGTAATGTGTATGTCATGAGATTGTAAATTGAATTAACGCCAAGTAGTGGTTCAGTGTTGTGTTTCTGTTTCACGCGTATATAACCTTGACCATGGACTGCGATATCAATGACCTGCGTCTGCTAGCTGCTAGTAGCTGAAATAATGATAATATTCTTCCACGCCTCTTCATCTCGGATCTCGGGTTTTTAGTCTTCAACTCTTAATCGTGATCCGATTCAACCATCACTATTGTGTACGTACATTGTTACGACATCTTCATTCATTCATTTATACTTGCATCAATTGCATCATCATTATTATTAGGTATTATGTATTTATGTCCAATTTATATTTTATTATTTATTTATTTATTTATTTATTCTATATAAGCAATGAGTGACATGACAGTTGTTACCTTTGCGTCACTCAAAGTTCATAATACACAAAACAGTTTCACATTGATACACACATGCAAACAAACATTTATCAGAGAAAACATTACAAAATTTAAATCTTAAATCTATAACATTAAATGATAAACATACTTCTTTAAATCTGCATGACATAAGAATCGATGTTCGATGTGCAACACAACAAAGATGTGGTCACTACGGAATCCCAGAAAAAAATAGCTAATACTTGGAAACTCTTCGGATAGGAATCGAACGAATACAGTGCAAAACATGTAAAATAAAAGAATGCATTCTAAAAATTTTCAAATGTTAACATGTCTGTCATAGTCATTCTTGTGCCTTATCCATTGAAATGTCCACAATTCTGAAATCGCTCTTATTTTCTCAAGTTCTAGAAAATATCTTAAGATAGTAGATAACATACACGTTCCAAAACATTAGAATACCCGCTAAAAAATTAAAAGAACATTCGTTCAAATTTCAATATCTTTGTGATCTCTTTAAATCTTTTCTTCCGAATGTGAGAGTATTTTTATTAACAGCAAGACTATAATTAAACACCATACATTTATTGACGGACATATTTTACGTTCACTTTTATTAATTCGAACATACATACATACATACCACTATTCAATCAATGATTTTTAAATACAACACTAGCTACTAAATTAAGTATGTGTAAGTAAGTCATTGGTGTAAGTTTGGTTTCAAAATAAATTTCTCTCCTATTCAACAAAATATTCTCTCTCCAATAATTATTAAAGACCACTTATATCAATTTAATTAATTATTATTAGTTTCATAAAATTATTTTATGGACATTCACTTGGTAGCATTTTATTTATTTATTCATTTTATATTCACATCAATTTTTATTTACGAATAATCTTTCTCATATATTATATTTATTGCTCGTTGGCTTTGAAATAAAATCTTCAATGCAAATTTTAATATATTAAAAACGTTGCAATGTCATATTTTTGGAAGAACATCTGTGGAAAGTGTTAATATCGTTGGATTTTTTTTCCGATTTGTTTCCACATTTTTTTTAAATATCTTTGTTAATTTCTCTTTATTTATGACTGTTGCTTATGTCAAAATATCTCAATACTTTTATTACTGTTTGTGAATTCGTTTTTGAATTTGTTTTTGAATTTGTTCTTTTAGGTCCATATATTTTTGTAATAATGTTGTTAAAGACTATTCGCCGTACTTTGTTTCAATAAATAAATAATCAACACTATCAATAAATACGACCGGTGTGGCGCGGAGGCTAACGCACTTGCCTTTGAGTCACGAGGTCCCGGGTTCGATTCCCGGCCAGGGCAAAATGAAGAATGACCTTTTTCAGACTGTCCTGGGTCTGGGTGTTACATGTATATGTGTTTAGTGCATTGTATATATGTATCGCCGTGTTAGTACCCATAATACAAGATTCATATCTTAGTTTGGGACTAGCTCGGTCTGTGTGAATTGTCTACACGTGTTATGTGTTATGTTTATTGATAGTAAGTAAGTATATGTTGTTCCATGATGCTAACAGAGATGTAATACAGGAGAGATGATGGTCTTGAGTGGCCCATGTTTAGAGAATATCCAGTGATAGTTGGCCAAAAAGATCACTATTCTTTCGTCCACAAGAGTTCCGATAGTCCTGACCATTTTCACAAGACATCATGCCTATGACAACGACATCAGAGATTAAGAATGTTGTAAGAAGAGATGACTCAATTGGCTCAAAGACGCTCTGAATATGTTTGAGAGATGTTACGATATTTTGGCTGACAAATAAGAGGTGATCAAAAAAACAATTAGTTTTGGAAAATACAAAAACATAAACAATTAAGTGGATGGATTGAAATAAGTATGTATGCTAGGATTGATAGAATATATGCACGAAATCTGAACATTAAGGTGATCACCCAGTTAAATCCATAATTGTACATTGTAATATCTATTTGACTGCAAATCACACTAGCCATTAAAATAATCGTTTTTACGTCTGGCAATCCATCTTCTTTAATGCAATATGTAAGTAGGTATTTATTTTTTCTTTGTAATGAACTTCATCTGTAACTGCGTTTTTATTTTTTTGTGTAATTAATCAAACTGTGGTATGGTGCTTATTACAATATTTTTATGTATTTATGATTTTCTTTATTCCGAGAACTTATGCATAAGAAAAAAGGAGACGGTTTTTTACTATCACCCGTGAAGCACCCGGTAAAGAATTGGTCTCTCAGTCTTTCCCGTATTCGAGTTTCGAGCTCAGTTTTCGAGTGTCCATATAAACTCCATCATATATTATAGTGTTTTTAAATAATACACAGGTATTTTTGTAACAAATATATACCCAATGATAATAATGTAATATTATACCATCATCAAGGCATACTTCACAAGAAGAGCTGCCGGCAGACCAGCTGCATGCAATAAACATGCAAGCTGTCCTCTCTGTACCAACAAAAAATTAAACTATTCATGATGGCTGGTAAATCTCATCGCTGAATTTAATATGTAAAATGTTTTACGTACACCTTCCTTTTGCAGCACACTTGTAACTTACGGAAAAGAATGGGTGACCAATTTTATGCCGAGTGCTCCACGAAACTAAAAGTACATTCATACAAAATTATTTCCACTCCATAATGAGCTGGACTGTGTGTAAAAAATATGTATGCAACAAAAACGTGATTTGAAGAGATACAATATCTCACATGTTGATTATGAAAGTTGAGATCTTTTTCACTCGCGACTTCCGACACTCGATTTCTAAAATAAAATAAAAGTAACAAACAATTACATACTCGTACTTGCAAAGATTCTGAACGGTGATAAATGTTTTATTCTTCCTTTTACGTGACTTTTTGTAACGTTCTTGATGACCCCGAGTGAAATATTATTTAATCTATTAATGCTATCAACTTTATAAAGATAAAAACTTCACTTTCTTTAGGCTCATTGTGATAACTGCCTATAAAATGTTTTATAGAATTTATTTTCTTAAATGTTTGATTATTCTCCATAGTTTAATTAATAGGTTTCTTAGTTGAATGTTATTTTACCATTTTATATGATTTATATTTTGTTACATTAAAAATTAAAGACATTTTACATCTTAAATTCAACAAAGAGGTTTGTTACCCATCCTGAATGTCTTAATTTTTGGTTGGCACGGAGAGGACAGCTTGCATGTTTATTTTAAGCAGCTGGCCTGCTGGCTACCCATTTGAGAGATATCGCGTCATGTCATAGTAGTAGGACTAGTAGGTAGGCATAGTGATGTGAGAAGAGAAAATTCTCCAAAAAATTTCTCGAGAACGAGAAATTTCTCTGAGAATTTCTCCTCTGATGGAAGAGAAATTTCTCTCCATAATTTTTCTTAGTGCTATTATGACTTTTCGCCCAGTACACTTCGCAGCCAACCTGATTGATCCAAAAAAAAAGGGTTGATTAAGGCCCAAATCAGAGGTTATTAACACTTTTTTCCATGTACGTACCTGCAATTTTTTTTTAACTTAAATATGGGCATGTTGGGTGTCAAACATAAATAATTTTCATCAGTTATTAGCACTTTTTGGTAGGTACCTAACATTTTTTTGTTTCCATAATTAATTGTAGCCATATTGGTGATAAATTGTCTCAACATTGATTGATTGAATAAAGTATTTATTATTATTATACTGTTAAATGAAAAATAAAAAAAATTCTCCGTAAATTCTCTACTTCGAGAAATTACTCGGTAAATTTCTCGAAAAAATATTTCTTGAGAATTCCACAACACTAGGTATGAATAAAGGTTTTTTTTAATTAAGCATTTATACTATAACTACAAATCATTTAACGTACACACTCAGTTGTTGCATATAATTATTATCATATTATGCCGCTTCTCTAGTAGGAAACGTTTATTGTATGTCATATTCTTCTATATGGAAGAGAATGCCGCCGACTGTTGAGTTTTTAACTTAAGAAGCCCGAAGGCTCTCGTAGTGAAAGTTCCCCTGGCAGTGGTTATATACCACTCCTCTTCACTAGCACGGCACTGCACTGCTGCCGATTGTGGTTTAGCAGTTGATCATCAACACGACAGAAATGCGTGGGAACCAACAACATACGAACACATATGCATACATAAATATAGCCTCTCTATATATGTTTATGTGTTTACTTGTTATACATAATAATTATAATATTACCTATAAATATACCTTTGTCATTACTTACAGCTGCATACTATTTAAACAAATGAGAATTGTTCTGGCTAACTTCATCTCCGAATAATTCGGAGTTAATTATTGTATATGTTAATTGTCTTATACGATGGTTCTTACAAACACTTGCTTTGGCGGGAAACTCTAAAATAGTGAAAGATCTATGGTTTACTGATGACTCCAATGAAAAAAAAAAGTATTAGAATTCCAAGATGAAATTAATAAAACAAATATTTTATTTTACTATGTGGTGTATTCTCGAGAGTGGCGTTTTTCGTCTTGTTAGGACATTGTCAATCTCTGATGAAATTAACAAACCATTTGTTTTATTAATTTAATATTAAATTTATTTTTATAATATAAATTTTTATAATTTGAGTTCGTCGGTAGCCTGGAGGTAGAGTCTCGGCCTTGTGAACAAAGGGTCCCGGGGTTCGATCCCAGGTGCCGGCAAACTCCCCTTTCACGACACAAGCTTTTAGCTTACTGTGAAAGGTGTATAAGGTTGTATTTGGATTCATAACAAAAACCCAGATATATCTTCTTTTTTTTTTTTTAAAAAAAAGTATTTATACAATAAAAATGTCTCGCAACTGTTACCCTTCGAAAATAAGTGGTTTAAATTTATATATTTCTAAATCGTAATTTATTATCTGTCGAATTTAATTACCAAAATTAAATTAAGTAAATTGATAGAGATCTTTAGTATACAATCTCACATTATGGGTAGATACGCAATATGTGTATATTTTGATAATATCTCGTTAAATAAAGTTATTTGGGAAATGGTTGTAATACAAAACGGATATATTGTAATATATGTATATTATTACATGTAGATATGTATGCAATATTAAATATTAAATAATATCGACGGGTTTATTCGTAGACCCACTAGCAATAAAATATATATTATTTTGTGTATTGCATTTGTATAAAGTATTATACCTAACTGACTTTCCCGGCGATGGAAGGAATGACAATTAAATTTAGGGAATCATAAAAAAAATACATTTAAAACTAATATTCAATTTTAATTAATTTTTTTTACAAATATTCACGTCATAAGCCTATTACATTTCAAAATACATAATTATACATAAAATTTACAAGTTTAACAGTGACAAATTTTAACAAAACAATATTACATTAAATTTAAGAAAACCAAGTGACCAAACAGCAAACAGAGAACCAAATTTTGTGTAATACATGTAATGTGAGTCAATATATGTAAATAACATATACATATATAAATACATACATGCACTGACGCACACATACACATGCAGACATTAAATAACATAAAATGGAAAATGGAAGGATTTAATTCAGGAAAATAAAAATAACTAACATAACAATAAATTAGGAATATATGATAACAACAATTAAATATCAAAAAATTAAATACATAGATAAAAACAAAGGAATTAATTATAAGAATAATAATAATAATAACAACAATGAAAATAATAAATAGTTTATTCTTGATGTTTTATAACATTCTCAATATATGTATACAATTTAAATACATTAATTAGGTACATTTTTTTCGAACCCTCAAAACAGCAGTGCTCGTGCATTAAAGTTTTATCAGATTCACTTCTATTATAAATTAATAGAATAAAAATTAATAAAATTCACTTTGACAGTAAACAAATTCAGTTTGACAAGACGTTCTATCAAATCACATTCAACACCAATATAATTGATCCATATCCAATAAATAAATATACTTTAAATGCATCCTTTATATTCAGTTTCAACACACAGAACTTAACTTAAGAGCTTATTAAAATAATTTATTTGGATATTACTTTTGTAACTTAGGGATAAATAATAGATATTATTGTTTACTTGCTTGTTTATTGGTCGAAATACAAGTGATTTTTTGTTAGAATAAAGTACTTGTCAAGTACTACCACTTTCAGTATTGAAGAGCTTTCACGCTTGGCTGATGATGAGAGCATAGTGATTTATTTTAAATAATTTAAAATAAACATCCATCGAATACCACCGAAAATATTTAAAAAAAAATTATCTTGAACAAAAAAGTAGGTCTTTTGTTTCTATCTTTCGCTCTTTGGATGTAAAATAATTTTGATATAATATTCTTTCGCAATAATAATAAACATTAGCCGAAATAATTATAATAAAAAAACATTTTCTTTCTTATATTGTGTTAAACAGACATGCAAACAAACCAACAATATGTCACCTTTATAAAGACAACTGCTACGCAGATACTCATAACACATTTCACATAAATATATTATATACAAACATATTCATATAATTATATTATTCTGGTGATAGGACGTGAAACTGTATGCTAAACTTTTCTTTTTATGACTTTGTTTTCCGTTCCTACCAACCAACCATCCAACCAATGAGAAGGTATTATATTATATATTACTATATTATATTTTTGTGTAAACTACCACGTGTTATATTGTGAATATAAAATGAAGTCTTTATTCCACGTGGATAAAATAAAAAAATATGTCGAATATCGTCGATCAGAGTTATTATTTGGCTAATCGAATACAATAATTTAATTTTATTTTTACAATGTACACAGGTTAAGGCAGTCAATTATAGAACATGACAACAAAATGCAAAATCAAAAGGTGGACCAGCGAAGATCCTAACTTTACTTATTTATTTAAGTATTAAAAAATCATAAAGTTAAATGAATCACTATCAAATAACAGTAAATTCAGTACCGAGTAACTCACACTTCTTTAGCTAAAATATTAATTAAAAGTAATAAATTATGATTAAAATATATGAAAAAAAAAACAAGATGAAAAGATTCAAATGAATGAATAAAATAAGACTAAATCAAACAAAAATAATAAATCATGATAAAATGAATTTAACACAAAATTATATAAGATTCACATACTGTGATACTTCGATTTCATTTCTTGATTATATGTAGATGATAAGACGGACTATGTTTTACTTAAATAGATGCACATTGTAAATATTAATTAATTCCATGACAACACTATTTATTTCTTACAAACTTAAAAAAGTTGAGTCGTGGAGCACCCAGTAAAGAACTGGTCTTCCACTCTTTTCCGTAAGTTTTCGAGTGTTCTGTAAAAGACAGGTGTTCGAAAAATAAAGATATTTAACATCTTAAATTCAGCGATGAGATTTGCCACCAATCCTGAATTTCTTAATTTTTGTTGGCACGGAAAGGACAGTTTCATTTTTATTACATACAGCTGATCTGCTGGTTAACCTACGTGTGGTATATGGCATGATGATACAGATAGATAAATATAAAAGCCGAGTACTTTTTGTGGTAAAGTAAATAGTAATAGTATTTTTTTTTAAAAACGGAAGTTTTGACATGAGTGTGATGTGTGCTATATCCGGTCGGCTATCAGTGGACTTCCTTCATTGTTAAATTAATTAGAAAAAAAGTCGATTGTTATAGGTATACAACTCATAAAATACCATAGAAAATTTGACAAATAATAATATATAGGATATCTGTGTGTTGTTAATCCCAATCTTAATCCGTAAAAATAATAAGTATTTGGTGGTAAATAGGAACTAACAAAGATTGGACGATGATATAAAATTACCCCTCTCTGCGTGCGGCATGGTACCTACCTATATAACTACGTAGGTATTATGGGCTATAATGAATTATTGACTTCTTTATGGGATATGAACTTCTGTTTCAAGAAGCCTGGGTGCTGCGTGTGTAGAGCGTGCCAAATATTTCAAGACGGTATTATTTGATTGAAAAAATATTTTTTTTGTATTGCCGTTTTCTATACTACTGCTACTATTTTTTTTTAAAGATATATTTGGGTTTGGTTTGTTATAAACCCAAATACAACCTTATACACCGTTTCACAGTAAGCTACTAAAAGCTTGTGTCGTGAAAGGTGAGATTGCCAGCACCTGGTATCGAACCACGGACCCCTTGTTCACGAGGCCGAGACTCTACCTTCAGGCTACCGACGAAATCATTATACCATCACAGCATATCCCACAGGTGGGGTAACCAGCAGACGAGCTGCATGTTATAAACATGCAAGCTATCCTCTCGGTGACAACAAAAAATTTAGACATTTAGGATGGGTGCAAACCTCATCGTTCAATTCAAGATGTGAAATGTCCAGAAGTGCCCGGGGCAGGCTATAGGCCTCCCAATTTTTTTAAATGTTGTGTAAAAGGCATGTATGCATAAAACATCACGTTTTAAGACATTAAATATCTTCAGTTCAGCGATGAGATATGCCAATCATCCCAAATGTTTTAACTTTTATTGGTACGGACAGGATGACTTGCATGTTTATTACAAGCAGTAGGTTGCTGGCTACCCAACTTGTGGAAGATAGCGCGATGAGCTGGATGGATTATCAGGACGATATAAACATTTGATTCTTTATGATATTATGATATTAAGTAATTTATACAAATGCAGGAGGTCTCCAACTTTCTGTTCGATTATATAATTCTTTGTACTCATATTGATTTATGCTTCTCAGACCACTGATTGGGTCTTGAGGATATAATTTTTCTGAAATGTTCCCCCATTTTCATTGACTCCTAATCCGTATCCCATCGCGAAACGTTTATCCGTCTCCCCTCGTCTTATCGTCCACTTCATCATTCCATCCCTTTCAGTCAATAAACCCCGGATAGATTACCCAGACTATTACTGAATGATAATAATTTATGTTGTCTGAACGCTCACAGACACATTTCACATTTATGAAATTTTCATCAACGACTATCATCTAGCATACGACTAAGAAAATTCTGAAATTCCCTTTCATACCACGAGACTTAAAATTCCCAGAAAAACAATATACTTATAATATAGTTTATTTTATCCCTAGTGGGGTAGGCATGTATACCTATAATGCAATTATATAAATTGGACCATAAAAATCATATACTTAATGCATTGTGCAACATTAAGAAATTCCTGTTTTGCCATTTTAGGACTTTGTTGATATCTATCTGTCTGTATTCAATCTATTGTCAATATCCAATATAAATTGAGATAGCAAATAAAAATCTTCCATATTATTAATTATTACTATATAATTATGTCATGTTCCTTCTAATACATACAAAAGATGTTTCAAAATAAGCCGATCATAGTGTAATTTAGAAAAATTTAAATACCTATTTGTGTATTTTTGATGTAGGTTAGTTAGTTATAGTTAGTTATTTATAGTTACTTATAAAAATAACTCATTACTACATCAGATATTTGTAATATTGCATCGCTTTAGGAATTAAATTGAACATCCGACGAGTGTCTGAAGAGAATTTGATATTGTGAAGAGGACTTTACTATAATGATAATAATAATATGATTTTATAGTGCATTAAACTAACTTACTTAGAAATATTTTATGAAAAAAAAACGATATTATATTCCAAAGTAAAGTAACATTCGCTCACTCACAGTCACAACTTACCTACTAATATTTTATTTTATAGAGACACTCACAGAAAACTGACACACAATACATAAATTACAAAGATACAATAAGATCTGGCCAGTTCCCCAATTAAGAGTGTCTACAGCATGCACAATCAGAGAATTCAATTAAAGCGTGATTCAATATAATGCCACGATAATGATAACGATAATCTCTATATAGTGATAATTTTACCACTGCACATCATCACATTTTTTCTTAATATAATTAAATTTTATTCCAAAACCTAAGGAAATACGATATTGAAATTTCAAATTTAAAATATCTACTATTCCTTTTTGTAACCTTTAGTATAATATGTATTTTATTGCAACAAAACTATGTGTATGGTTGTATTAGTATTTCATTCATGTGAATCAAGACATCTGATATCGATGGTTTAAATTTAAAGTACAGAAGACACATGTCCACATTTGACAATTTAGAAGAAACAGGTTTTGAAAGTTTCAGATTCTCAATTAATTTTAATACAAAAATAACTAATTGAAAATTATTTCAGATAAAGTCCTCGATGGGCATGTGCTTTCTAAGAATCAAGAAAGTCGATATAAATGCATCCTCAATTATCTTATGTGACATGTTACACTACTACTACTACCACTACACCATCACGGCATATCCCACAAGTGGGGAAGCCAGCAGACCAGAGGCCTGAGTCAACAACACACTTTCGTCTCACGTTCCCGCTCCGCTCCGTTAGCGTTCGGGTGCAGACGATGTTGCAAGCAAGTGTCAATTTCGTTGCTAAGATACACAATAGTTACGAAAATTAACACTTTGGCGCACCATCGTCTGCACCCGAACGCTAGCGGAGCGGGAACGTGACGCGATAGTGTGTTGTTGACTCAGGCCTCAGCTGCTTATAACAAATATGTAAGCCGTCTTCTCTGTACCAACAAAAAAAAACAAGACATCCAGAATGGGTGGCAAACCTCATCGTTGAATTTGAGATGTAAAATGTACAAAAAAATGTTCATTTAAGAATGTGTGGCATTTGATTTCGATATTGATAAAATTATTATTGGTAATTATGTAATCAGAACATAGAAGACGTTGCAGACGATCTTGTAAATAATATATAATTAACTCATTTTACCTAAATAGTGGACATGGGTCTTTTGTGCTTTAAACCATGGATATTATTTAAATATTTATAAACCTATTTCACTTGATTTTCATACTCTCATTATTCACACTATATATAAATAATATAAATATATTCCTGCTGCTTTTTATAAAACATAGACAATTTTCATATTTATATACCCCGCTGTAATATTTTCATAACCTTTCAGATTTTTACAGTAGAATATTTCATCGGTTATTGTTTCTTTATACAATATTAACCTACGACTACCGCTTTTTGATGTTTTTTTTTTGGTAAATTGTTATTTATTTATTTATTTATTTATTTATCTAATATACGGCTAATGCCTTTTACAGGATAAAGAGAAAATAATAAAACATTTCACTTAAACTTAAAAGCTATTGTTAGTTCATATAAAATAATTATTTTTAAAGATCAAATTTTTAGTAATCGAAATGGCTGAATGTGTTCTGCAAAACGCGGCAGCAGCAAGCATACAACCATTATATAAAACATAGTTTAAATTCAACAAAATCATAAGTCGATTTCTTCCTGATAAAAATCCGAAATTTCATACAATTTTACAAAATTAAGTATCAAATTACTTAAATGTGTACAGAAGCAAAATTTGACATATTTACAGGTGTGAAAAATATTGACAATTGTTTTAAGTTATTTTAAAATGTTCATTTTTAGATAGTTTTGTGTTTCGACATGCCTCGAAGCCATTATCAAATTTATTTATTAAGTCTTTATTATACATGAATTACAAGTTATTGTACACAAATTGCATATTCAAGTATGAAATAAAATCAGTCAAAAGGGATAGTTTATCACCAAAATTTTATTTATTAAGTCTTTACTATACATGAATTACAAGTTATTGTACACAAATTGCATATTCAAGTATGAAATAAAATCAGTCAAAAGGGATAGTTTATCACCAAAATTTTATTTATTAAGTCTTTACTATACATGAATTACAAGTTATTGTACACAAATTGCATATTCAAGTATGAAATAAAATCAGTCAAAAGGGATAGTTTATCACCAAAATTTTATTTATTAAGTCTTTACTATACATGAATTACAAGTTATTGTACACAAATTGCATATTCAAGTATGAAATAAAATCAGTCAAAAGGGATAGTTTATCACCAACATTTTATTTATTAAGTCTTTACTATACATGAATTACAAGTTATTGTACACAAATTGCATATTCAAGTATGAAATAAAATCAGTCAAAAGGGATAGTTTATCACCAACATTTTATTTATTAAGTCTTTACTATACACGAATTGTATGTTATTGTACACAAATTGCATATTTAAGTATGATATAAAATCAGTCAAAAGGGATAGTTTATCACCAAAATTTTAACAACTTTACAGGATGGAAATTTATACAATGTTTATAAGAAATATATAATATTTTCCTGGGTTCATTACAATTTTGAGCCAATGCGATTCCAGAAAAAAAATAGTTACAATAGTGTTTCCCTTGCCTTCCAAATTTAGCGTACATAATGTGGAATATTTCTTTATTTTGGTCAATATTGGTAAAAAGTCGAATAGCATTTGATATATTTTATTGTATTGTTTCAGGCCGAGACGGCGCTCAGGTTCCAGCATCGTGGTGGTGGGGGGCGAAGAGCCTTACAAGGCGCGCCTCCCAGACGGGGATTTCCCTCCACCAGGGGGCGCCACACCCTCGCCAGCACCACCAAATCAGGATCTAGACATGCTCATGATGCTCTCACTTACTAGTGATCCAGGTAAAAATTTTTTTTTCAATAACATCATCAAAAACATTTTACTTTTAGATGAAATTTTGCCGCTTTCCTCAACATGATACATTAGTTTATTTCAGTTTGACTCTGTCTGCAGGTAGTTTATTTCCGCATGTATTCAGGGCGTTTTGCATGCAATGATTCGTTTAGGGGGATGAAATTATTGTAATATACTTTTTGATTAGTTTGCAGTCTAAAATAGTAAATTTTCAGACTCCTTGCATTTTAAGTTTCTATAATTTTGTGAGGCATATGGAATATTATTCATAAATTTTAATTATGAACACTTTATTTGAGTGGCATGCTGAGTTCCTCCAATATTGGCTATCACTCATGCGTTAGCCTTCGTCTTGTTCCAGCTGGAACAGCTCCTCCACACTAGGGATTCCTCTTCATTATCTAACATTTCCCAGACAGGACATTTGCCTTTCATCCCACACCACTCCATGTCCGTAGTAGAGTATTTTTTAAATCAACTTAATGTTATTTTAAGTATGTATTGGGAACATTTAATGCCACTTCACATATTTCCTGAGTCTTTATTCTTAAATTTTCTGTAAATATCTTAATTATAAATATGAAATACCTTAATTACTACATCACGATTTAGAAGTAATTGATAATAAAGTATTAGTATTTTATCAGATATAATACCTTTGTATAAATAGATAATGTACAACAATGGACTCGTTTGATTACCTTGAGGTATGCCCGACTACAACAAAATAATCTTATCATCTTTATTACTAAAACCTGCGTCACGATGTTTCTTCTTGTATTCGTAATTTAATAACAATAATCCTTCTTAATTCTGTACTTATGTAATTACAATAATTTTAATCGTTGATATAGGAAATACTGAAAACAATATTAATAATACCTACTTTCGAATAATGAAAGTCATAAATTAACTACTTATTATAATAATAGTTGTTAACAAAATATCCAAAAATTTATAGCTAATTCGTAATATATCACGTTTTTTATTTATTTTGCATTTTTAGTTTAGCCATTACCATCTCGGAGACGTTTGTTTATTGCATGAAATTAATCCACTGGCTATTCCACTTACAGGATATGTATGTCACGTGGCTATAAATAGATGGACAAATAACTCGGAGTATTTATTTATTTATTTATTCTACAGAGACACACACAGAGAGTTGACAAAACATTAATAAAAAAAAAAAAAAGTATCATTGGCTCTTCTCCTTCTTCAGCCACATTTGATCAATATTTGGCCATAGACTCCCACATAATCTTTCATTTCCTTCTGTTCTGGGTTTGAGCATCCACTTCTTTCCAGAGATCTTCTTTAGTTCATCTGACCATCTAGTCTAAGACTCCCAACACTTCTCTTCCCTGCTCTTTGGCTCTATAATTACTCAAATCTTATGGAACAAACTTATTTCATCTGTGTCATTATTAGTAGCGATCTTCATGGCGAGCAATAATTCTCCATTTTTTATATTACTTACAAAAATTAATTGAATTTTCTCAAATTGTTATATCATATTGAAAGTCTGGTGACGGTTGAATTTGAAAAACTGAATATTTTCTGGAATTCTTTTATTAAATTTATGTTTGAAAGCAATAGCTAGGATCACCACTGATCATTATAAATCAAATTCAACAGGACATTTATTCATGTATCAGCTATTATTTCATTCGTTAACTTACATTAATATTAATTATAAATAATTAGTATTCATTGAAGACTAATTTGATTTTAATTATAAATATTCAGATATGACCTCGCGATAACAATAAAATTAAATAAACTCTTTACAATATGTAGCTTTAAAGTCATTGTTATGATGCAAACTGTGTGTGTGCGATGGTTTCTTCTGATAGCTCTCAATGAAGGCCTAATATGAATAAGAATAATAGGTATTTAGGAGAGGACACATACTACATTTTGTATAATATTAAATTGATATAATGTTTATACTTCGATTCCCGGCCAGGGCAAAATGAAGAATGACCTTTTTCTAATTGTCCTGGGTCTGAGTGTTACGTGTATATGTGTTTAGTGCATTGTATATATGTGTATCGCAGTGTTAGTACCCATAATACAAGATTCATATCTTAGTTTGGGACTAGCTCGGTCTGTGTGAATTGTCTATACATGTTATGTATGTTATGCTATCTGTTAAAAAAATTACAGTTTACAACCTGCAAAGGTATCTGTACTAGGGTCTCAGTGACAATATCGAGTAATATTAAATAGGTACTTACATATAAATTGAAAATTCTAATATAAAAATCATTATTATACGACTTTCGAATGCCTAAAATTATTTAATACAAACATAACTATAAATTTAACATACATCAATTTAAAAACAATAACATAATTTAATTCATACATGTATGCTCTCCAAGTAGTAAATAAAGTTTACTGGTATTAGGGAAATATTATAAATTTTAGTGCAATATTCCTAAATAAATATAACTTTATATCTATACCATCATAGGTATAATTTCTTAAATGGGGTAGCCAGAGGACTAACCACATGTAATAAACATGCAAGTTGTCCTTTCCGTTCCAATAAAATTTAAGACATTCAGGATGAGTGGCATACCTCATCGCTAAATTGAAGATGTTAAATGTCGTGGAGTCCCTGTAAAGAATAGGTTTCCCAATCTTCTCTGTATGTTTTGAGTGTCCTGAAAAAGACAAGTATTTGTAAAAGATATTTAACATCTTTTCTTATATAAATAATACATAATGATAACGAGTAATATATTTTGCATTTTTCCATGAATTGCAACGCATTTTTTATGCAATGAAGGTTTGATTGAACTTCATATATCACGTATGCGAGTTGTTTAATCGTAGTAATTGTTTTAAATAATAGGTATAATTATATAAATGTTCAGTAGATATTTACTCTGTATTTAGACATGTTAAACATCTCAAAAGTGTTTATAACAATAATGCTATTATGAACATCTTCTATTGTCTGTATTAACCTTGGTCACTTGTACGTGACGTGCTTACAAAGTACAATGAAGTGGACATCTCAGTAGATATCTACAACGACTTCTCTAGGATGTTGGAACGCATTCTTGAGATGCCTATGATCGCTGTGAACTATACCAGAACATGAAGCATTAAATGTTTTTCCTTTTTTGTCCATATTATTATCGTATAGTTTTTGTAGATGAAATCATTCAAGATACATTGTAACGAGTCCACAAATTTTGTACATTTCTACCATGTTGTTTTGTGTTTTTATGAATTCAATAATGATACTTTAATTTTTTTGTTGCAGGCCCCCACAGAGAGATGGCCGTTGATGTGCCCGACTCCTTCATTGCCCGCAACAAGACTCCACCCCGATACCCGCCCCCGCGCCCCACTCAGGTAGGCGCCCCTACCCACAAGCCTAAACCATCCCCAGCCAAGTTCTCCCTTCCTCGTCAGATCGCTCTCGACGAAGCTGAACGTAACGAAGAAGACAATATACTAAACGGAAAGTTGGACAAAAACTACAACAAGAAAGAAGTCATGGCAGATCCTAAAGCAGATATCATCATCACAGATGCGGATATTATACAGGCTAAAAACGACTTAAGCTTTTCTAATTCCGGACCAACGAGCGGATCCGGATCTAGTTCTAGCTTTAGCAGTAAAGAAAGTTCTCGTGGAAGTGGAAGCCACGCCAATTCTAACACAACCCAAAGTGTTAGGTCTGCTTCCAGTTCCGCAAAAGACAAATCAGTTTTAAGTGAAAACTCACCTATATCTCTTACAAAGAACGGTGTTGCATATGACGTAAATGATGACAATAATATGGTGAAACTCTACATCGGCGACGAGAACAATCCATTCTCTAAAATTCTTTTCGCCGACACAGTAGCATTTTCAGCTCACAATGAATCAGTAATGATTCCAATAGTTCCCGGTTACGGGACAGAGGATTCTCTCCCTGCTTACACTCCCCTGGCTGGTTCAGGGAATCAATCCGTCCCCAGTTTTTTGGTAGACGTGGCGGACGGTGGAGCATTGTTTGGTCCTAGGGAGATGGCTGTAGATGTACCGGAAGGCTTTGTCCAGATTGTGAAATCGACACCCAAGTATCCTGGGGTGGATAAGAAACCCGCTATCATTTCACAGGTAACCCACACGCTCATCTGGGCTATTGGAGCACCAGCTCAAGACTAACATCACTAACTCGGTGTAAAGAATGTTGCTGGATGTGTATTTATAATTGGGTTTAGGTTGATTCTTTTAACAGGTGGTTTTGGTAATTGTGTTTATCTTGTATACTAACAATCTTGTAGTTAGGCATTCACTAATCATTTTTACAGCGGTGGAAATAACAGTTCATCATACTCTTCAAGAGTCAAATATTTTCCCTAATATTTTGCATGTCTTTATCTTGGAAACTAAAGATCTAAAATATTAGCCCTCACTAGGGGCCGAATATAAAAGTCTCATTTTCAGTATACCTGCCATAAACCATTTTGTCATTAATAATTCTGAAGCCTATTTGGCGATGCATGTCTACACTGTCCCTAAATAAAGCATAATTATTCGAATGCGCAAAAATAATTACTTAGGTGACACATTTATCTTTTTCTAGATAACAATATTACACAATTTCATTTTATCCTAAATAAAGCTTTTCTCATTTACAGACGCACAAAGATTATATGACCTTCAAAAATTGTCAATCAAAACAGCCACTACATTTAAAATAAAAACTGCACTCTTATTAATATTATTGTACTTACCACAATCACCACAAATGGTTAAATTTTCACACTCACAGTTTTAATATCATACATTTTCATTCTTAAGCATGCATTCAATCTGCCAAAGGATATCTTTAAAAAAGTGTTTTAAAAAGGATAATATATACTTCAGGATTACCACACAATCCATTTGTTTTACATGTCCATAACTACGTTTATTACATCAACTGATTTTGGAAACTTAGAAGTAAACCAACTAGTTCAGATATCTACCTACAAAACCGACAACATATCTGAGAGGATTAATTACTTATGCGTTCTTCAGATATAAAAAAATATGCTCCTGTATGGTCTTTGAAGTTTATTTTAATTCTACTTTTACTAACACTATATTATTGAATATTTATTCTCTTTTCAGCTCCAAATCTATCCCATTCCTTTTTATTATTTTATTATCCCCTCCCGTTTTACTATTATATCTACAATAATTAACCAATTAGATTTGTTTTCTTTTGATTTAATTTGAGATGTCAGATTTAAGAATTGTGTTTTGTTGAAAATTATCAACAAATGCATTTATTCACTCATACCATCACAGCATTTTACATGTGTGTGGTAGCCATTGGTAGAATTGTAAGAAATAAACATGCAAGCCATTCTCTCCATACCAATAAAAGTTAAAACATTCAGATGGGTGACATGTATCATCACTTAATTTGAGATGTTTAATGTCTTATTAGGGAAAATTTTCCAACACCTATCTTATCTTTAACAAAAAACTTTTAGGAAAGAGTGGGACACCTATTCTTTTCCGGGAACTCTACGGGATACTACTACTATACCATCACGACATATCCCACAAGTGGGGTAGCCAGCAGATCAGCCTCTCCGTGCCAATATAAAATAAAGACATTCAGGATGGGTGGCAAACCTCATCGCTGAATTTAAGATGTAAAATGTCTTAATTTTTTCGAACACCTGCCTTTTACAGGACACTCGAAAACTTACCGAGAAGAGTGGGAGATCTCTACGGGATAATTATCAATAAATAATTACTGATAATTTAATTAAGATAAATCTAGGTTTTGTTATTCTTATATAAATTAGTAATACACAGTTAATAGTTTATAACAGTGAATGGTAATTAGTTATGTAGTTTTTTTTTTATATTCTCCATTTATATTACCTCTCTCTCTCTCTCTTTTTCTGGCCATTTATTTTACCTATAACTGAAGATGTAATAATAACAGTCTCATAGATCTGACATTTTAAATTTATTTGTAAAAATGTATTTTTATTTGTGTGAAATTATGTAGAATATTGTTAGTACCTATTTAGTTCGATATTTTTAAAAAATTAAGCCATTTGTAATGAATATTATTATGTTAAAATTCTGTAAAACTGAGAATGATCCTGTTTTTTTTATATAAAACTTTGTTGGTCTTATTCGCTTAGCACCTAATAAAACTTGTAAGAATTATTCATAGAATTATTATACTAATTTAAACCAAACATTGTTTTTAATAAATATAAATAAGATATTGCTTTATAATATTGTCAATCAATCATTCTCAGTATTACATTCTTCTTGTATCCTATCAATTTTCTCTTCAGTAGTTATTGATTGATACTAATTTGTATTCTTCGCTGTAACAATGTTACGTTTCTAGGAATTATTGAATTGTGAATCCATGAGATTTATTTTATTGTATCTTTGTAATATACTTGGGAATTTAGATAAAACAATAAATACTTCAAACTTATGTGTTTTCAAAGTGGAATTAATACATTTTTTTATCAAATGGATGAATCTGGGATTTTTAGAATCAAATAATCTTTTGCAATAATATTCTAGGAATTAATATACGTAATATACTTTTAAAATGAATGATTCTATATTAATTACAGTATTTTGAATGTTTTTAAAAATGTTTCCTACAATGCACTTCTTGATTGTATATAAATCGTGATCGATTTCAGCAAACCGTTGTCATTAACAAGTTAGTAATAGTATTGTTTCACTCGTCAATGGCAAAGGTTTGCTGGAATCAATCTATCCAGTAACAGAAGTGCAATGTAGTATCAAAAATATTCAAAATGTTTTGAATCTGTTACACAGATAATCCTTCAATAATAGACAATTAAAATTGCAGTACTTTTTGCATAATGAATTAATGTTGTAATTGTCCTCCATGAATGTTTTATCAAAATCAAAAGAATTGAGGTAGTTTCGTTATATTTTGTAATTACTTGCAACATTTTATACTTTATGTTCACATCATTATCATGTATGTGATATCTTGCAGAATTCATCATCGACAAATGGATCAGCACATGCCATCAGCTCGACTCCAAGTTCAGTGGCACAACCTCAGGTTGCTCCAAAGCCTGTTCCACCTCCCAGAGACCACCTCAGGATTGAGAGAGATGGCAGGCTGGTCAATAGAGCACCAGCTCCGTTGCCTCCTGCAAGACCCCAGCCCACCAAAGATCAACTGGAAAGCATTAGGAAATTTCAAGTAAGTTATTTTATGTTATTTACAATTTATTGATGATTCATATTGAGATGATGAAATAATGATGTATACCTACAAAAATAATCTGGTGGAAATATTGAAGGAAATATAAATGTTGTTTTAAGGAAAATGCTTTTTTATGTTAAGAAGTTTCAGAGTCTTTTAAATTAATTGATGAAAAAGATTATGACATTAAACTACCTCTACAGATAAATCAATGAAACAAATTGCGTACTATTATATTTCTGTATGCATTAAACAGATGGCGCAGGTGCTACTTTTACCTGTCGTGTAGTTAATTTTAGTTCCTCACCTGGCCGCATGATACGGTGTTTAGCGTAGGTGCAAACCATTAAATGTAAACTTATGTGAAATTTAATAAGCCGATTATCCGAATGCATGCAAATGACTTACCACGTAATAAAATAATTATAATCATATAAAAACTAACTACATATATTCCTATTCCACTTTCTGATTTTGAACAGTTAGTCCAATCTTGTATGCTAACCGCGCGTTGATGTTTTATAGGAACTCCCAAATATTTTCGTACGAAATGTTTGATTATCCGTACATATAAAATTAAATATCTTTTGAGGCTTAAAACATTAAAATAAATTTCTAGTTTTATCGATAATAAGTGGATTAACAAGTAAACCTACACAACAATTCATACAGTAAAATAGTGATATTATACACTAAAATAATGTCTTCCCTGCGCCATCAATATTACCTACATTCTATTTGCCTACACATTTCTACATAAAATGACGAAGTAAGTAAGTACATCAACTTTTAATAAAATTTTAAATTATAGACTATATTAAAATTTACGCTTACGTCTGAGAAAATCTTAATAATTTACATATTTGTCTTCTAATTCAGCCTCGGCGTCCGAAATACTTGATAGCTTGGCCATGCATAGTCAAAAACTGAATTTTCTTGAATCATAAAAACTCAACATAAAATATTGATTATGTATAAACGTTGTGCATTGCATATTGACTTGTATGTTTTCTATTGACAGTTCATGCGGTACAATATGACCGGTTATATGAAGTAATACTATCACTACTTAGGTATTACTGCTATCAAGATTTGACCTTCTGTACGTTGATTTATAGCTCCATAGTCCATATTGTACCTAAAAAAAATAATAATGCGACATACGTAACTCTAGGTTTTCAATCGCAACCGATTTTATTATAGTTAAACATCCTGATTTTTCATGGGAATACTATGAGAATTGGGATCATTTACATGTTCTTCGACCCCGCAACAGATCGGTTGAATAGCTGGGTACGACTTTTAACAAAATTTTCTTTTTCTTACTCCGTCAAATCCCCGATAAAGAATACGTGTCATTATCGTTTCTATTAGTTTTCTCGAGTCCTGTAAAAAGCAGGTATTCGTAAAACCTCACGTATAAGACAATTTATATCTAAAATACAGCTATGAGACATGTCACCCATCCTGAATGTCTTATATTCTTTATTGGCACGGAGAAGATGGCATGCATGTTTGTTACATGTGGTTGTTCCGCTGGTTGCCCCACTTGTAAGATATGCCGTGATGGTTTAGTAGTAGTAGTTCTTTCCGGCCCTAAGAGCCTGCTCAATGGCCAGGGTGAGGACAATTTTGATTTTGAATGCTCTGATAAATAAAGAGTCTACGTTTCTTGATATATTCGGGTCTCTCTTCATCAAAGTGTAATGAAAAGAAAATGTGTTCTTGAATGTTCATTTATGTGTAATACCTATATTTTATGATGTGAACACGTCTTCAGATAGGACATTACCATTGTATGAATCTATTGGATATATTTAATATTGGTATACTGTGACGGAATGCGTAAAATATTTCTAGTTCCACATAAAAACATTAAGAAATTTTATTACTTCGATCTTACATTTGAGCGGAATATGCACTGGTATCTTTAGATTCTGCGCCAAAAATTGTATTAAGTGTATCGTAATATTCGTAATTTATACAGTGCGAATATTTAATTAGCAAATCAGTTGCATTGAAAATAGTTTTTATTGGGACATTTTGATTGTTTAATAATTGTTAATTAAATTCACGCGGTAAAGTGTTTATTTTCATGAGAAGCTGGCATAGCAATGAGAAAATTAACACAAACAATAAAAAAATAGTAAAAATAACAATAAAAAAATATGAAATTAAACCTATGCTTTCTCGCAGTGCAGTATCTTTTGTTCCAAATTATGATTTTCGTTTACAAAAATCAAAGACTTGATATGTCTTGTAAAAATATGTATTATCTCTAGTGTTGTGGAATTCTCAAGAAATAATTTTACGAGAAATTTACCGAGAAAATTCTCGGTAAATTTCTCGAAGTAGAGAATTTTCCGATTTTTTTTTTTATTTTTTATTTAACAGTATAATAATAATAAATACTTTATTCAATCAATCAATAGCAATGTAGGTACAAATGTTCAGACAGTTTATCACTAATATGGCTACAATTAATTATGTAAACAAAAAAATGTTAGGTACCTACATAGAAAAAAGTGCTAATAAGATGAAAAATCTTGATGTTTGACACCCCACATGCCCATATTTAAGTAAAAAAAAATTGCAGGTACGTACATGGAAAAAAGTGTTAATAACCTCTGATTTGGGCCTTAATCAGCCCCACAAATTTTTGGATCAATCAGGTTGGCTGCGAAGTGTACTGGGCGAAAGGTCATAATACCACTAAGAAAAATTATGGAGAGAAATTTCTCTTCCATCAGAGGAGAAATTTCTCGAGAACGAGAAATTTCTTTGGAGAATTTTCTCTTCTCACATCACTAATTGTCTCTCTCACACTTTTTTTATTTCTCCAGAATGAAACAAATACTTATGGAATTTATTTAACGGTCGATCGAATATAAGACTTTCAAAATTTGTATAAGACTAAGAAAAAAATCATTCATTATTATAGATCAAGATTAGTCTTTTAATATTTGTGTAAATAAGTAGGTACTGAAAATATTTTTTCGGTAAAGATAAATAAATTGTTGCTTTTTTAAATTAGGAGAACCTTTTCTACCTTGGTCAGTTTTTTTCTATTTTGATTTAAGAAATAATTATAATTTGGAAAGAAACATATTATATTAAAAAAAAATTGTTAATTTGATGTTCACCCCTGAATTATAAAAGAACACCCCCATATTGCTCTTATTGTAGGGTAACTCGGTGTATTTGGGATTATTTGAAATCCAGATTCATAATATAATGAAAAAAAAACAAGTTAATTAAATATGTCTCGGCCTCGTGAACTATGGGTCCGCGGTTCGATCCCGGGTGCCAGCAAACACCCCTTTCACGACACAAGCTTTTAGCCTACTGTGAAAGATGTATAAGGTTGTATTTGGGTTTATAACTAAACCCAGATATATCTTTTTTTTAAATATATTACCAATATTCGTCGAAGTATTATCAGATCATACCTGTATATATTCTTATTTATGTTTGTTTACTTGTTCCTCAAAAATTTCCTTGAACTTACAATACCTAATAAAAAATTATATGTATATCTCAACAGGTTCCCAGTTTCAATAAAACTACTTATATATATGTATACATATATGTGTCCATGTAGTGAACTTTTTCAACGGTTTTCCACCGCTATTTCGCTGTTGATGTTGTGTCAACCGGTATATTGAGTCGATCATTCCTCATCCTACTCACCAACAACCAACACCCAGCGACCTCTATACAACATTAATATAATATACATACATACATACATTCAACTCACTCACTATGAGGGAATATAATATTGTATTATATTTTATAGGTATACAGACATAACAAAAAGATAGTAAACAGTGTTACTATGTATTTGTTATAATACAGGGGTGATCATCTATAGGGTCAATGAGTCAAGAGTGATTGTTTTTTTTTGTACAAATAATATAAAAAAGTCTTAAAAGTTTTATATCGTTTATTTTCTTATCTAATTTAATCGCCCTTCAGCGCTTTTGTCGGTAGTACAGACAGAAATCAGCTTCCTCTATGCGGAGCGTCTTTACGCCCATTGAATCACTTCTTCTAGTGACATTCCTACCGCTCTTATGTCGTTGTCATTAGAATGGTGTACTGTGGAAGAGAGACATCCAGGCCGTCAAAAACCTTTTGGATGGAAGAATAATGCTCTTTCTGGCAACTTCTTCTAGTTTACTACTAATACTTACCTGAGAATCATTTGTCATGAATTATTTTGATATTTTAGATGGTTTAAAACATCTCAGTTGAATTCTATATTATAATAAAATTGGTAGCTTTTAAATATATTGAACACTACTTTTCACTTCAGTGAGAGAGTTGATTGATTCAATTTAACTTACTTATTTACTGGCTACCCCATTAGTGGGAAATGATGTGTGAATGGAAAAAAAATAATGCTTTTTTAAGTCAATTCCAAGCTGAGATATAATTAACGGATCTACGTGAGAGTACATAGTACTGTCTTTCTTCGTCAAAAAAATATATTTTTATATGTGTAACAGAATCGTTATCGCTTAAAAGAAGGTGTAGATCTTCACACTGCCGTAGTCGTTTACACAACGAAAAGTTTATAAAATATTCTTTTGAAATCTACACATTGATATCCAGGTATACAATTCTTGTAGATTGTATAACAATTTTTATATAATACAATCTGATACAAAAAGTAGAAGGGATTTAAAAATTCAATAAAAGTTTTCGCGCTTACCTAACTCGTAAGAGAAATTCATTTGCGTACCCCTGGCATAATAATGTAGTACCTTCATAGAGTTTCATTGGCAGTACTATTCCTATGTTTAAACTTCGTGGTTGTATAATAATAATAATAATATAACGTGCTACAATATAGCATAGCGCATGATAGCATACTGCTGTCTGTTTATATGTAGCAATAGTATAGGACTTGCACAGTATGTGTCAATATGTAGTTGTAATTGTAGTAGGTAATCTACTATCCAGTACTCGATCGTGCGCTCGCGTCATTACTCGTATACCGTCGCGTTATTGTGCGCGGGTGAATAAAATAATATCATCAATTCAAAATATCAATAAAAACACAAGTGAAAATTCATAGAAAATAAGACAAATCATAGAAAAAATCAAAATATTAAGTACAAATTAATTGTGAAAGATTATTCAGTGTTATTTATCGTGAATTGTAACTAAAAATATGTTTCGATTGTGTGGTGTTGTTTGAAAATTTATATTTCGAAAAATCTGCGAAATTTATTTACTTGTCAATTATAAGTGGTTTTGTGTTGTGTGTTATACCTATGCATATTTTGTTGAAGGTATTATTAGATAAATATTTAGGATTTGAATTATTTTGCCGATTTTGTTGTTATTTTTTACTCACAGAAATTATTTGCATAACAAGTACATATGTGGTAAGTTTACGTAGGATATTTTTTGCACAATCGAAATAGTTCGTATAAAGTTTAATTTTTCTCTCTACTGGGACAACTTTCAAGAATATGTATTTATTTTACATTTTTTTTAAATATAGTACGGAGAGTCTGTCTTGTCAAAATATATACGCTTTATGACGTTAAATCTATGACTCGAAAAAACAAATGTTTAGCTTTCGATATAATTTATTGGTACCTAATTTATCCGTAATGATTATTCATTGTTTTTGAAATAAAAATAAAGAAACCTATATACAATTTTTAAAAAGTGAGTTTCTATATTATTTACCTATTATCTACTTAAAATCATTTCGATATCTTAGAGGTATAGAAACAAAGTCACAGCGATCGATTTTTCATAAATATTTAACTATGAATGCACAAATCTACGTATTCTCGCTTGCTACAGTGTAGTTTAATTAAATAGATACAATAAAGAAATCATCTACTTCTATCCTCCAGTAAATCAGTTCAAATAACTGCTTTAGCAGCAAAAGCACTTCACTTCAAGTAGAAACAGAAATTTGCTGTTTTCTCGGTTTCAATATCCTAAGATTGATCTGACTAAATGATGAGTGTATTAGTTTTTGCAATACTTGCAGTCCTTATATTTTCAAAATATTCAAACAATTTAATGAATTCACATCTGACAAACGTTTAAGTTGTTCCCCGAGGAAACATTTATTGCTTTACGACATATTTGAATATTAACAAATCTTCTTATTTAATATTATTCAGTTATTCGTGTTAAAGAGAGAAATAGAATGATAATTTCTATAAAGATTTAAAGCTGATAAGACTCAATTTCTCACAGGGGAATATTAATTAACAACGAAAAACAGTTGACGTTTCAACTCTCTACCAAAATGCAAAACGCTTAAAAACTCTCGTATGACAATGGGTAATATTATAATAAGTAGATTGAAACAATGCTTTCTTTGATATTACATTATTTACTCACACTGCATTACGCATACGCACTTTTACTATCGTCTGTCTTTACGTAAACTACGTTATTTGTACAACATGAGGTACTACTCTTGTCTTAAAATACGTAATACAATTATTGTTACTCTATAAAAACCTGTGATATAAATATAATATACAAGGTCTATTGATAGGATTTCTAGGAATCATTTTCATATGAATACTTTGTTTAATAGCAGTCAAGCACTGGATGAAGTACGACATTTAACATAAATTTTGAACAAATCGATTTTGAATCAATTGAAAAACTTCTTCTAAATATTTTATTAGATCTTAGAGTCTTTTTGTGATGTAGAGGCTCAGCTGTCCTTTCATTATTTGGGGGGTATTTCTATTGGACATTGACCCTCATTTGGACGTGACCAGAATCTCAGCCGTTGTCTTCCCCAAATTATGACATCTTGGACCTCACACATCTTTTAAAAATACTACGTACCCTACTTATAGATTTATACCTAATTCTTGCATAATTTATAACTATAATTAACTTTATACCACAAAATTTTACAACAAGAAATAAAATAATAACACAGTATACTATGAAAATTTATATAAAAAAAACAAATAGTTTAACTACATTTTTTAATAAATGAGTGTCCTGCTTTCGTCTTACAAAGCCATTGTCAAACGTTTGAGTCACTTCACTATTAAAAAAGTAGTAAAGTAGTAAAATCCAAACTATTTGAGTTTTTTTCGCACAAATTAATATAAAGTTTTTCAAAATAAACGCCAACTCAATAAATGGTATATACAAATAATTTTGTATATATCATTGGGCGAGAAATCCGGTATCTTCCAACTATTCCAACTATATGAAAATAATGATATAAAAATAATTATATAAAACTAAAAGAAACAATCTCATCAATATTTTTATATAGATAAATACTAAAATATATATATTTATCTTTACCCTCACGCCGTATCCCATGCGCGGTAGGCAGAGAGGACAGAATGCCATATGTATCTATCCTTATATACTCCTTTCGCTTCTTCTATATATATAAAAAAAATATGTAATTACATAATCAATCTCGATTTATGTCATCAAATCTTATTTCCATAATTATATTATTAATGAATTTAGGTTTTTAGTATCAAATTATTATTTTTTCTGCAGTTGTATAAATGTTGGATTTCTATTGGAATAAGGAATGTAATAAATTGGTAGAGAAATTTAAGGTCTAATACTTAGCTGCAAAGGTCCAAGACATTTTCATCAGGGTGTAAAAAAGTAATTATGATTAATTTTCAAAATTATACGTAATTATCTAAATTTCAATAAACACTTAAGTAGTTATTGTAAATAAATACGCATTTAGATGGTGGCGCCACATTAGCTAGCCTATGGGTACGTTTAAGGTAGGTATTTATATGTGCGCTTAGTCTGACCGTTATTCTAAAATACCCTTTAATTCGATAATTTTGTCTTTAAAATCCAATAAACTTAAATCGAGGCCAACTGTTTTACATCGATAAGTAGGAGTTAACGACTCCTGAGATATCCGGGTCTGAGGTGGATCTTTCTTCAATGTTTTACACCAAAATGTAAGAGATAGATAGAGTGACCCTCAGTGACACATAATAGCCTTAATAACTAGGTTTTTTTTATCGTTATTATCGAAAATAAAATGATATTAAAATATAAAATAACTAAATGTAATTGGTGACAGGTGTCACTCAATCTATATTTTACATTTAGGTAGAAAATAGTTGTGACACATTAAAGTTTATTATGTAGATGTAAAAGCAAGTTTTATCAAATTAAGGGCTTGTTCACGATAAGGGTTATTCTAAGGGCATATTGAAATATTGAGCATCAATGTTGTCAACAAAATAATGTATTATTTGTTTGTCATTATAAATGTGGTATTTCTTAAGAATCGGGTTATTGAATATGTAAACACACTTGACTAATTTGGGCTAAGAAATAATAATAATCAGAAAGGCTAGTATTTCAGCTTTTAAATACATATGTTAATAAATATTTACACAGATTTTGGTTTCATGTGGACTAAATAATATAATATTAATTCATCAAATTTCTTTGCGTTACATTACTAGCTTTTGATTAAATAAAGTAAGAATCCATCCGTAATATAATATATTGAAAAAAATCAATAATTCGTAAATATGCTTTTGCAATTTTTACTTACTTATTCTTGGTTTTACTTATACTACTAACTTGGAATTGCTGTTATTATACCAGAGTAGTGACACATTGTTTATTATGTACAGATAATGGCATAAAACATTAGTAGGTGCACCGTACTTTGGTTTAATTAGGAATCACTTTGTAATTTGTGTACAATTATACCGTGGAAAAAGGGTATATGTACACATTACTGCCTCAGAACAGACTTAAGTCTAGTGAATCAGTTTATTCCATTTCTTTATTTGTACAACTTATGTAATTAGGCAAGAATAAGTTTTTTTTTGTTTGTTTTAAGACAAATCTGGATTACAAATACAACCTAGACATTCTCTCTGCAATCGATATGATTGTATAATGAAGATGGAGTAGTAGGTTGGCAGCGAATAGAATCGAACCCTGGATAACACGATTGAAAGTCCGAGACTCTACCATCAGACTCCTGACTACGAATTATATAGTTAAAGACTTTTGTAGTATTTGTTTATTGTATTGGTACACAAGTAATAGAATTCCATAATGGAATGAATTAAAACAAGCGTTTCGTTCTACTATACGAAATATTATACTCTATTATTTTTATTCTTTCTTATCATCCGTAGGCCATTGGTTTGGCACTTGGAATCGTCAGACAATTGTAAACATTTTTTTTTTAAAACAATCAAACCACAAATCACTACGTAAAGAAATTTCATTGAAACGAAGAAAACATTTTTTGAACGATTGTAAAAAATAAACATTAGGTAATATTGGAGCTAAATAAATTCAAATCAATTTTTATGACATGACTAGGTAAATATTTAAAAGTAATAAAACATGCATCATTATCATAACTTCGTCCTATTCACAAGTCCTTTTGCTCCATATAAAAGTGAACTTTCAACATTTACTTCATGGTCGCAAAATATGACTCGAGATAGTGTGTGGGATTATCTTTACGATGTTGTTATACTAGATGTCATTTTATTATTATGGAAATATTATACAGTAACACTCTGTAGTACAAAGATTATTGCAGGTTGCATAACAATAATATTATTCGCAGGTTTATTTATTAATGTGTTGGCACGAGGAGGACAGCTTGCATGTTTCTTACATGCAGCTGGTCTTGTGGCTTACCCCACTTGTGGGATATGCCGTGATGGTATAGTAGTAGTAGTTATTTATTAAATAACTCTTGTATTTATGCAAATTGTTTGAATAATAATTAAAAGTAATATTGTTTTCTTATAATAAACTGTTTTATAAATATAAAATGAGTTATATTCATAATAATTGCTATCGATGATTCGATTTGTATAATGTTTCCTCTTGTAATTAAAATGAAGTTGTATTTAAACAAAATTTCATTTTCTTTTTACACTTTCATGTATATTTTTAATTGAATTTCATTATTAAATAAGAACAAGATATTACTATGCAGTAAAATCATTCGTGATAGATTGCGGAGTTCCTATCTTAATAACAAGTTGAAACTGCAATTTCCATTACATAATATTTTATGCACTCACTTTTGTAAGATATCGCCTATTTTCTCCACCTTTACTAAAATTTTTAGCTACCTCCCTGAAAATCTTATAGCCTTTTATTTTGTGAGAGAGATGTCTTTCGTCTTATGAGGACATTGTCAATCTTGACAATGTCCTCATAAGACGAAAGACGTCTCTCTCACAAAATAAAATCTTTAGTAGAATAAAACACCTGTTTTATTTTTTCGATATGGAATTCTACTACCTAAACACCGACACAGTGAATGACTTATAGCCTTATTTATTTATTTTATTAATATACGGCATGAGCCTTTTACGTGTTGAAACATTAGACAGAGTACAGAAATATACACAATACAAATTCACATAATATCATACATAAGTTAAGGATCATATAAGCCTTATGAATGTCCTTCCAATCTCTCTCATACCTTTCTGTCGTAGGTACCATCTTTAATATTGGTACTGTAACTGAACACATTCTATTGTATAAACTAATTATTTGCTTAAACAAAATGGGATTGGGTCCCACAAATGGGAGAACATGGAAAAAGACAGAGATATTGAAAAATAAAATAAAATACAATATCACTCATTATTATACCTATTTATTTATCTACAATATTACGATTGAGAATAGGGCTCCCACCCTTTGCTGTTAGTTTTCGAGTGTTCTGAAAAAGACTGCTGTTCGTAAAACCTCACTTATAAGACAATTAACATCTACAATTTAGATTGAGATTTGCCACCCATTCTACATGTCTTATATTTTTATTGGCACAGTTAAGATAATCTACATATTTACTACATGCATTTTGAACGCTGGCTACCTCACTTGTGTACGCCGTGATGGTATAGTAGTAGTAGTAGTAGAAGGTATTACGATTTGTAGCACGTGTCTCGGAAAGACATAGATATGAAATATTTTTAAGTAATTACATACCTGAAATACTATTTGACATTCGAATATCTTTGAACAACTGTTGTAAATAATTATATATACTTACAAATAAATCGTTAGTTTGCTCATCATCAAATTAATAAAAATGACTCAGTAGGTTAATTAAATTTATCGACAGTTATGTGTGACAGTATCAATCTCCTATTTGTAGGCTGAACAATGTCTGACTTGTTACTTGAAAAAATATGATTTGAGATTAATATTAATTATCAATTAATTTTAACTGATTTCTAATTTCGTAAACATTGAATTTGGTAATTAATTTATTAAATTGTGTTATTTTCACATTTTTTTGTAGTTGGAATTAGCTTTTCTATTTGTGTATGTTTAAATTTAAAAAATTGTAAGTAGGTATGATATATTATGGTTTTCTATTAATAATAATATATTCAAACATTTTTCTTGTTATATTATGGAAATAATTAGGTACTTTTTGTTTTAGACAACTTTTCTATACTTGTCAGTCATCTTCATACTTCTTAAATAATATGATAAACAATTATTTCTAACGGAATGTTTATTAAATAAAATATAAAAATATATTATTGAGCACTGTTTAATCTCCACTTTGTTTGGTTAGATACCGAACGTTTTCGCCTACAGAGATTAAACAGTGCTCAATAATATATATTTTTATATTTTATTTCATAAAATTAAAAATATATTTCCCCAGTGTAAACACAAAAACTCTTGAATTATTAAAAAAATATATAATAGTCACATACTGTTTACAATAAGTATACAATAAGATGTTAGCTCGATGACTGTGGTTCTCTATTCTGGTAGAAAGGTCTTTGGTTCGTATACTACTACTAATAAAACAAACAACCTCAAAATGAAATAATTTAGAACTAAATTAGAGAAAAATCATTTAAGACTAGTTATTCTTAGTAGTACATACATATATGTGGCATTGATCTTTTAGTGTAGATATTATAAATAAAGTTCTTAGTACATAATATAAAGTAAATACCATAATGATATAACAATACATAGTATAATAGACACCTTGTATAGGAAATTTTACTATTTCAAGTTATTCCACCTACACGAACAAGTACTGCTGCTAGCCAAGCACTCCATATTGTAATAATGTGTGATGGTCATCATGTACATTGTTATGAGGAATTTTACAAGATTATTTTACCAGGTTTGGTTTCGAAGACAGAAATGGTTTCTGACTGACGTAATAATTAACGAAATTCTTTGTTTTATTTTGTCGAATAAAGAAAACATTGAACTTGAAGTTGATAATATAGAGACTTTATTGAAAAGTCATTAAAACTTTATAAAATTTTATGACTGCTTAAAATGTCATAAGTATCTATCTTCTCGTTTTTGGGTGTGGGAAAATAATATAATAGCCTAAAAATAGCTGAATATATATAAAAACTATATACAGACAACATTTATAATCCAACAATCGAATACCTTTGTGAAGTAAAATGCTTCGAAAAAGTGTAAGAATGCGTGAAGTCCGAGAACTACGTAGCTCGAAAAGGTGGTTTAAATTATCAAAGACGGTTGCGTGGTCTATAAGAAAAATCTGCGTGCATATATGAGAAATTGCATGAATGTGGAGGAATCAAAAGAATTATGAAAAGGAACATCAATACGGAGAAAGGAAGGAAGGAAGTGTGTAAAGAAATATCTATATGGCGTTCCGTTCTCTCTGCCTACCCCGGACACGGGTGAGGGTAGGTATAGTAGATAGTATATCAATACGGTGTTCCGTCCTCTCTGTCTACCCCACTTGGGAAACGGCATGAGGGTGTAATGTAGTAATGTTTCCGACCAATAAATAATAATAAAAAATGTGACTTGTACAGTTTTTTGCTCTTGTAGTATTTAATGTCCAGGGGCCCTATTCTCCAATCTCGATTGATAAATGTCACCTGTGAGATATGTCGATTGAAAAACTCGCACGAAAAGTCGAATGGCAGTGTACGACCCTATTCTTGACGCCATTCGAGATTTAAACGGTCGACATTCGAGAAGCTACCGGCAACGTCGCACTTTTTGTATGTTTTCGTATGTGGTCATCGAAAAATGACATTTATTTATACCTTTTTTCAAGAGATGGCGCTTTCGTGTGGAGAGGCACGTGACGCGCAAGATGGCGCATTTATATGAGGAGTCACAATCAATATCGAACTTTTCGTTATATTTTTATTTAAACTAAAATACTTTATAAATCCGGCATCACTTCATTTTATTTTTATGCCGTATGCGAAATGTAAACAACCATTGAGTGTCTCACAGCGGCCATTTTTATCAATTTTTGACATGTCGATTGGTGTGACATTCATCTCGAGTGGTAAAACACCATTCGAAATATTCTCGCGTGATATCGTGCGACACTTGTCGTCCACGACTTTCAAGAATAGGGTTTTTAAGAAATCGATCGAAAGTAATAAAATCTCGCTTGCGACATCCGTCAATCGAGATTGGAGAATAGGCCCCCAGAATAATTATTATCCAGTGTAATTTTAACGACCACGTGCAACCATAAAATTATTTATTTCTTACCTCGTCGCCGAATAGAAGATGTTGATTGTCTTACATATACGTATTGTTTTATGAATATTTTGTTTTTACATGAGTTTCAAATTCCGGAGGGAAGTCCAAATATTCACGTTTATAAATATAAATAGGTACTATCTATTTTATTTGTGGTACGGTACTCTGTAAAAATAAAATTTTATATACAATTTCATCTAAGAATACTTATATTATAATATTATAGTAGTTACAAGAGTGAAGTATTGGATTTGGATTATATATGCTATATACGTATCTATTTATTGTATTGTACGATGTATTGAAAGAAAACCGGTTAGGCTATTCTGTAAAGTTGAAATAGTAAATATATGCAGATATAATGCTGTAGGATTGTTATTGTATTGTGTTTTATATAATAATTGTGAATATGGCCGACATACAGTTCGAACTTTTCTATATTATAATTGTACTATCTGAAACGCAAGTGCAATGAAAATGTATAAAATGCAATAAGTTTCTATTGATACCAATTTTGTCAATTATTATGTCATGAATTTTTTTGACACAAATGGATGTCGGGAACTGGATTTTTTACTTTTTACTACATATACAACATACCTACCTGGTTAATACCTATTCAAATATGTTGACTATGGATAAGTGTGATCAATTGGAATGATTAATCTGGAGTAGTTTAAAATATGTTTGTCAATTATTATATTAGAGATTAATTTCGCACACTATAATCAAATAGATTGTGTGATACCTACACAAAAAACCTTTTTGTGTAGGTATATAATAATAAAAATAATTCTCAGATATAAATGCCCTATACATGTTTCGAACAGTAGCTGTATATTTTTGTGTCTAATTACAGTAGTAGTAGTAGACAAATGCAAATTTTTACATTTCATTTTTACTCACATAACACCGTTTGTTAATTCATTTATTTTTGTTGACAAAAAGATTTTGTGAAATTTTACTACCTATTAATTACTTTAATAAAAGAGTTTCGACCTCATGAACAAGGGGTCCGCGGTTCGATCCCAGATGCCGGCAAACTCCCCTTTCACGACACAAGCTTTTAGCTTACTGTGTAAGGCGTATAATGTTATATTTGTGTTTATAACAAAACCCAGATATATTTTTTTTTAAAAAATAAAAAATTCCAATATTTTTAGTAATAGACGGGGATACATTTCACAACTTGTGGTTGGACATCGAACTCGGTGATTCAATTCGATTTTGCAAATTATGAAAGCTACTGCATCATGTAGCCAGTATTTAATTACAATTCACACTTTTTTTTTTAAGTATTAAAGTTTACAATTTCGACTCGTGCTTTCTATTTATAAAACGAAAAATATTTTTTCATGTATTCGTAATGCTTAAGAGTTTCAAGTGGTAGCTATCTACATGCAATTATAGAACCTATTGGATTACATTATTCAGTAAGCATTGCAAAACAGTTCCTACTTAGTACAGTATAGTACAGTATTACAGTACAGTTGTATTCCATTATTATTTATTCTATGTACTCCACTGTAATAGAATATTGTATAATATGTACATGATAATAGCACGATTGTCGTTACTCTATAAAATATAATTGTAAAGTAAGTTGTCAGACTTCACATTCCAATCGATATAATATTATAATCCATAAGATAAATATAATATTATATCATATGTAATAATTGTTATATGTATTGTACTAAACCAACCACACTATTGATCGCATTAGGCTACTGCCAATATTATTGTGAGGAATGTTAACATTATAACAAGATTACGAATTGAAGTGTCATCAATAATCCGATCATTTCATTAAAAATACACTTTCGTTTTGTAGATTCTATAAAACACTTTGTATGATTGTTGATAAATGCACTGCGGGCTATAATATTAAGAAATAAAAACAGTATTTATCTTGATGATGCGTATATAAATAAGATTTTTATTTTATACTATACTACTATACTATACCATCACGGCATATCCCACAAGTGGGGTAGCCAGCAGATCAGCTGCATGTAAGAAACATGCAAACTGTCCTCTTATTTTACGATTGCCTTAAATCTTTTTATAAAAAAATAATACTTTTTGTATGCATGTATTGTATGTATACTAAATTTTTTACATGTAAACTAATTTACATGTAAAATTTACATACAAAAGGATTCGGCCGTGAATATCTGAATAAATAAATCACGAATTATCTGATGAGTATATTTCGTTATTTTTTGTTTTGTTTTTTTTAAGTAGTACCTATTTAGTTTCTAAATATTTTGCTATTTCGCAAACCGTGTCACTCAGCAATGCAACAATGCTTTTCAAATACAAATTAAAAAATCACAAAAAATAAAATTTGATATACTTACCACTTAATCATATTAAAATAAAACTTATAGGAATGTCAAATAAAAATTAATAAATCACGAAAAGATACACAATAAAACACATTCCTGATTAAATGACTTTAAAAATTATTCAAAAAACACTTCATTTGCTCAATGCAACAACACCTGAAATCGAATGAATTATAAATACAACAGATTACGCAAACAATTTTTTTGTGTGTTTGCATTTATTTGATCGCCACTTACAATTGTTTTGATGCACTGCCTCTAATAACTACATCATTTTAGATAGCAGTACTTTGGTCAGTTTGCAAAAAATCTTATTAATTGTAAATTTTGATCATACCACTGCTAGTAGGTACTGTTAGTAGATCGTGTAATGCCACGTGCAGATATGCGGGGCATCTAAATGTTTTATAGTTAATTAATTAATTATAAAACACCTTACTTACCTGATGCGGTTTCACATGTACAATAATAATTATAACAACATATACTAGAGGTTTATGTTAATGTAATTAATAATATATCTCTCTATTTTCTTTTTTATCATTAACTGCATTCCATCCGTCAGGTTAGTTGAAAGATATGGCTTCTGCGTTAAACTCGCCAATTGCATGTTATTACCTATATTTATTTGTATCACCTTATTTTTCAATTCTGTAATTGTTCCCTTCTTAACTTTATTCAAACTTCAGAAGGTCAATTTTATATATTTTGTATATGAGCCCCAGTACTGGTGCATTATATACTTAGTGGGACAACAACGGCAATACTTTGTAAATTGTACCAAATTATGAATTACAATCAAAGATATATGAGTAATGTTTCGTGAATAAAGAAATTTGAATCGTTAAATAGAAATAGGTCTTTATTGTATCATACAATTTCCCTTTTACCTATGAGTGAAAAGAAGTCTCGTTTTCTCAATATATAACATGACATTTCCATCTCCCCCCTTCCTCTTCTCAAGTCATTTCCTCAAATCTGAGTGTCGTGATCTTCGTATAGCCCCTCATGGACAACTCTTCACATTCCTCATCCGCTCATTTTTTTTATATATATTTATATATATAATTCATTTTTGCTTTTTCTGCCTTTTGTATATAGAATTGAAATGTATTTTATTTTATCCTAATGTTTTAATTCCTAATGGTAAATCTTGCTCTTATCCTATCCTGCAAAGAAAGCGTCGTGATGGAATTCAAAGTACCTTTTCAGTGATGTCCATAAAGTACTGTTACACGAATACCTTCCCTATAATGAAATTACCGAATGCAATGTTACCATAGCGATGAACACTTCCAAATTTAAGGCAAAGTTATGTGACAGAATAATTGCAATGATTGCGCGTCGCATTGGTTGAGGGAATTTCTCAGGACGGTTGCCGAAATGTCCAATAACAGTCACACACTTCATTGTAACATTAAACTTCTTGTTTCCATCAAAGTAAAATACAAGTACCTATATTTATCCTACTTGCAAACTTATTTATGCCTTATACTTCTTGTTACCTTTTATATGTTGTATGTTGCGGAAATAAGCCCCCATAGTATCCCATTCATGACCTAGCTCCGATGTAATGTAATACTGCAATGTATAGAGTAGCAACTATATTAAAGTATCCACTACTACCCACTTGTTTTTATGTACTCCGGATACCTGTTCCTCATAACAGGTCGTCCTAGAATTGAAATTTCGCTCGAAATTACGGGATTTTTTATTATTATTATATTACTAACTATACCATCATGGGCATATCTCATAATTGGAGTAGCCAGCGGAATAACCACATCTAATAAACATGAAGATTGCCCTCTCCATGCTAAAATGAGATGTTTAGATAAATGGTCAGCATGCTTCATAGCTGTATTGTAGATGTGAATTGTCTTATACGTTTTAATTGGTTTTACGAAAACTAATTTCATATAACTCTCGAAAACTAATAAAAGAGAGTTTGAGATCTATTCGTTACCGAAAACTCCATGAAAAATAAAATTAGTAATTATACAAAAAAAATATTTCCTTGTGAAGTCTATGGGATAAAATAGTAGCCAAACAAACTTTTTTCTTTTGAGTTTATTGGAAAAAATTGCCTATAGTAGTACACCTTATTGATATGTTATAATTATTTATTTCATGATTTTGTCATGAACGAATATTTTTACACATCCACCCATTAATACCATCACAGCATTTCCCACAATTGGGGAAACCAGCGTACTTATTTTATTTATGTATTATAGTTATTTTTTATTGAGATTACAATATGATAAGATTATTGTATCATATTTTTTTAATAAAAACAAAAATGTCTGCTCCCAATTCGGTTGTTTTGAAATGCTTAACATTCACACAACTTTATTATTGTTTGAAACAATGAATACAATAATTTGATATCTAATATATAAAAGGAAGTCGTGTGTGTTACAACACTTATAACTCAAGAATGGCTGTACCGATTTGAATGATCTCTGATTTGTTGGATTCTTCTCCGCCCGGAATAAACTATAGGCTATTAAAACATCTTACAAATTCACGGGAAGAAACAATATGAAGAAAATTATTTACGCCATACATTTTTAATTTCAAAAATAAAAACAATATGGAGAGTTATTGCGCTATTAGCGCCCCCACGTCGCCTGTTGCATTGTGCTAAAATAATCCGTAGGTTCTGCTATATTAAGAACCAAATTACTATAACTAATATGAACGAAATGTGTACTAATATTTGTTTACTAAAATTCGGTAGTTACATGGCAATAGGTTGTATCTCACTAAAACATAATTTTACAGGAGAACAAAAACAAAGTTTGCAAAAGAGAAATTTCAGCCAAATTTCGAGCATTTATATATCAAAATGAAGGTAATTATTATTTCTACAAGATAGATGTAAAATTCTCTTAATAATTTCTTCTACAAGATGTATGTAACATTCACTAAATAATTTCTTGCAGTTTAAAAATATTTGAGTTTTTTTGCCATGTTGATGAAAACAATCTTTCTACATGTCAATAAGTTACGTCTTTTCTCTCTTTATTCTGACTATAAAGAGACATATCCTTTTGCCACATCAAATATTACACTATTTTGAGCATTTTATGGACAACAACAACATTAACAAACTTGAAAACAAATTTATTTCTTAAGAGTATGTATTATATATTTATAGCTTATAATTTGGTTTCTATGTATCATTTTAAAGACTTTTTATAATTGTTTCCATTTTTTTATCATTGTTTACTTGTTTTACTTTATTGGGTTAGTTGGAAGATATCGCGTCCCTGCGATAAACTCGCCCATTGTGCAAAATATTTGTATATACCATGTTGTACCTAATCTCATTCTTTTTGTTTAAATATTTTGTACAATAAAGTTTATTATTATTATTATTATTATTATTATTATTATTATTATTATTATTATTATTATTATTATTAAAACCAAAAAAAATGCGAGATACAACCTATTGCCATGTAACTACCGAATTATTCTACTAATATTTATGTATCGATAGATCTTCTGTCACATAAATGTGAACGTGCACAGATTATATTTGAAATTGTATTTTATTTTTGCAGATGGAAAATTAATATTGAACCAAAAATTGTGCTATTAAAGATGAAAATACGAATGTGTTCATGTAGGTAGTTCTGATGCAAGATTGTGTAGTGAAATTTGCAGACAGAGAAGAAAAATTACGAAGAAAATTATTTACGCCATACATTTTTAATTTCAATAAAAAATGCAATATGGAGAATTATACAAAATCAACAATGAAGTTTTTTTTATAGATTGGCCTATTTATATGATAATTTTTCTATACATTCTCAAATTAGAATCGTTATCCATACAATTTAACATCTGTAGTTCTGATATTTCAATTTTTAAAAAATCATGGAAAGAATTTTTATAAATTTTAAATGAATATGTAAAATCTACCTGAAAAAAAAATTAGTACCTACATAATTATATTACGTACTGCAGATAATTTGTAAACAAATCTGAGTTAAGTATAATTGTTCAACATAAATTGTTCATGTCGGCCGGTGTGGCGCGGAGCTCTTTCCTTTGAGTCACGAGGTCCCGGGTTCGATTCCCGGACAGGGCAAAGTGAAGAATGACCTTTTTCAAATTGTCCTGGGTCTGGGTGTTACATATATATGTATATAGTGCATTGTATATGTGTGTATCGTCGCGTTAGTACCTACCCATAATCAAGATTCATCTAAGTTTGGGACTAGCTCGATGTGTGTGAATTGTCTATGTAAAAAAATGAATGTAACTTTCGCAGTTTAGCGGCCCCACCCGTTGTCGAGTACTTTTTTTCCATAGAAAAGGTAATATTTTTGAAACTTGAGGAAATTGTTGCCATATGTAGAATTATTTTAATTTGCCGGCAAAAAAAATCCACTTAGAAAATTAATTTCCTAAAATTCCGTACATATTACTCGACAACGGGTGGGGCCGCTCAAGTTTCATAGTTGCGAATTTTTTTTCCTATTAAAGAATTTTCCAAAAATTTGGTGACAAAAAAATAATTCACCATATGGCAACAATTTCCTCAAGTTTCGAAAATATTACTTTTACATTGAAAAAAGTACTCGACAACGGGTGGGGCCGCTAAACTGCGAAAGTTCCAAATGAATTATATTTTTTTACACTATACCTTCGATGACACACTTTGAAAATTACGGGAGTTTGTAAAGAGATTAATAATATTAATCATTCATAAAGTCAGTGGGAGAGGGCAGAAGATAGGGCAGGTGTCGAACATGTTTGGAGTGGCCAGAGGTCCTGGAAGCAGCGGTGGACAGTTATCTCTGGAGGAGATACTTAGGGGCAATGGGCCCCCGACCGAACTAGGACAAGGGGAAGAAGATGTATGTATGAAATCGTTCATTGATTCTTAGGCGGTACGAAGTTCGCCGGGCCAGCTAGTTATCTTTATATAAAATAATATAAAATATTATTTTATATATGTATGTCGGAGCGAAACTAAACTATGTCACGAGATGTCATTTTTCAGTATCGTTTTCCAAAGTTTTTTTTAACAAAAATACATTCTGGAATGTTCGAAGCCAGGAGAGCTGTCTTCTGCCGAGTCATCTGCGACCCTCGATCTTCCCCTTAATAACGAGCTGGAGTACGGTGTATTTGTAGCGTCTCATTACAATTGTCATTGATATTAACTTTTGCTCTTACTTTTTTAGAAATTTAAGCTTTGAAAACAAATTATACTTTTTTTAAGTGTTGGATATCATACTAATTCGTTTTCAAGATAGTTGAATATGACATCAAAAACAACATGACGAGGACTACAAGTAGGTATATTATGTGCATAAGCCACTTTGAACAAAGTTGGACTTCTTGTAGTTTCGCTCCGACATACAGTAGATTATGTAGTTATCTTCTTATTACAATGATATCGTGTAATTTTAAGATTAGTGTTCTCTCACTACATAACCTAATTGTAATACTTGGCTCCACAACATGTATATCAATAATCAATGATTACTGCGATTCGCTCTGCTCTATAATAATGTATGAAAATTTCAACAATATAAGGCACATGAATTGTAATACATATTTATATTGCACAATACTATTTACATGAATATAATGAATAGATAATTTATATAATATGATAATCATAATATAATTTCATATGTAAAGATTACGAATCACTGTAGAACGAATCGTATATTGAATTACCATAGTTAGTTGGACTCTGTAAAAGACGAATCTTTTTTTTTTATTATTAAATTAATCGAATTATAATTATATCATGTTTAAGATATTTAATATCTTCAGTTCAGCAATGCCACCCACCCTGAACGTCTTAACTTTTATTAGTACGAGGAGGATAACTTACACTATGTTTAATACATGCAATTAGATCGCTGGCAACCCTACGTATGGAAAATACCCCGATGAATCTTTGTAATCACGCTCACGTCAGGATAATATGCTATTCTATCCATCTACAAGCAGAACCAACATTCTCGCAGAATCACTTATAGCAAAGAGAATTCGATTGTTAAATATTATTTCCCCGAATATGTTACATAACGTACGCTGAAATTATAAGGAAAGTGGAAAACTATTGTAAATGTTTGTTTATTTATTGTTTATTTTGTTTCTGACTATCTTGAGATTTATTTATTTTATTTTATTTTATTTTATGAAATGACATTTTATATCTTTATTATCGCTGATGTGAATATTTTAGATAAACTTACTTTTCGAATTGTGTCTTACCCTGTTTAAATTTTATCTCTTTGACGTGCTTTTGCCAATGTTTTAAATATTTACTGACTTATTTTGACACACCATAATTGACTCATTATATAGACCTTTTTTTTGTTAATTCTTGTTATTCTATTATTATTTTGATCTTGACTTATGAGTTTGCAATGTACCTGTGTGATTGTGTATGATTATTTTATTTGTTGTTGTTGTTGTTGTTGTTGTCTGTCATACTTTTTTTTTTGTTAACATGTAAAAGGCTCACGCCGTGTATGATTTTAAATAAAAAAAAAAATATTTCTCTGGGATCGCGTTGACCTAAAGAATATGGTGTAATTTTAATAATTATAATGCATTATTCCACCGTACAATTGTCTAGTTTGTCACATGAAGGCTATATCTTACAACTGACTCGAGAATATTGAGGCTCTCTTATATTGCATTCGTTACTCATTACTAGAGATCTACCTACCTGTACACAATAATAATAATAATATAACATATTTGTACTGAGCTGATTGGTAAGTAGATATAGTATAAATATACAATCTGCAGGATCCAGAATATTGTAACGGGTCTTTATATAGGTATTATTGTTGTTGTTTTGGTAGATGGATGATGCTAGAGTGAGTTGGAGTACCTACGTCTCTTTTTTCTCTTCTCTTGTATTGGGAATATACCTACATAATTTATATAATATATCATCACTCGAGTCTTTAAACGCTGATGGCTATAATGTTGCTATTCTGACATTACTGTGTGTAATAATATTATATTTAGGTTGGTAGTACCTATTCGTATTATTTTCTATATTAGCTGTAGCTAAAACGATCGCGAAATAGTTACTGTTTTATTTTTAACTACAAACGTGATCTGCCCATTCCCGCTAATTCATTAGGATTATGACTCGCCTTAACTGTAAGTAAGTATATTAAGAAATTGTTTAATGACATATTGACATTAGACTTTGTATTAATGTTGCTAGTAGAAAAGAGTTACATGAATGAAATGTACTCAGAAAGAATAGATCTTCCACTTATTTTTGTAAGTTTTTGAGCGTCATGTAAAAGGTAGGTATCTGTAAAAACATCATCAATTTAGAATGTCTTGTGTTTTTATGACAAACCTGATCCAGTAGGGTAGTCAGTCAGTGAACTATTTATAACATACAATTGGTTCACTGACTACCCCACTTGAGAAAGTAACTTCTGTTATTGGTCTCTCTCTCAAAGATTTCCTCATAGCTGTGGGTCACGATTTCCTAACAAATATATCTCTGCACCATCCTCTTATGTCCTCTGCACTGTGAAGGAACAATGAAGTTTTTTTAATGTATGATTCGACATTTTTGCGCGATGCAGTTACGTAGTTAACATTTTAATAATTATTCGATGACCCAATTCCAAATACCAACAACTAGAAAAATTTCAAAATCTAAATTTTTGTTTATTACATGTAGAAATGATATTCTTCCAATTCGACAAATAAAAATATCTAAAATTTAAATATTTTCTATTACAAACACATATTTGTTTTGAGTTTTCGGTAGGTCGCCACAGTGATTCAGAACTTTAACGTGACATATCTTGGAATATTAAAATTCGAGTTGTTGGTTTATGGAACTGAAGGATCGATATATGTGAATAATTTATGGATGCACCGGTATATAGGTAATGTGTTGGCCGAGTTGGTACTATCAATAAACATGTTTACAAACTTGCATTGTATAAGTGGTGGGTAGATAATGTATAATACCTACTGCCAAGTAAACTTGTACAGGGCCTACTTATGTTGGTTGTATTATATAAATTATGTCAACCTCTTTCTGTCCTACAAGACAACTTATACCAGCTATGTATAGGCTGCCAGTACTCTACTGACCTCATGAAGGAACAGACTAACAACACATATTTTGTACTATTTACAGTGGAAATATGCAGTGGAAACATTCAATGCGACTTTTGTGAATCGAGTAACACTTCCCGCAAAGTTTCTAATGTTTCGATATTGTTGTAGGAGCTGTGTATTGAGAAAGACGTTTTAGAGCAACGCCGTAAAAACTCTGATTTTATTTCACAGTTTTCATTCATAACCACAAAATAAAAAGATTTTTTTTTATTTGAGTATTTCAGGCAATTAGGCAAAATAAAATTTCCAATACCGTGCCTAAAATTGGCTTATTTCACGAAAAACAACACGCTCTCTGTATAGATTTATATGTAGCTTTTACAGTTTTCAGTGTACAGTAAAGATTAAATTTAATCATTTAACACATTTCGTTTCAAAAAAATCATTATCTGAAATTAAAACTATAAGTTTTTTGACAACCTCTTGAATATATTCGTGATTTGCAAGCAACTATATACATAATAGATGTACTTAGTTGTCAGGTAACATCAGTGTTTTATAACCTTTATATTTATAATTTTGCCTATTATAATATGCTTTAGTAGATATTATGTGCTATAATAATAATTCAGTATCTATGTATACTACAACAATCTGTCCGGCAACATTCATCAGCTGTATTATATAAAAACAATTTTATCTACATAGTATATATATTATGTAGGTAATATAGTCTCATATAATGTAATGACTTAAAAGCTCCTAGTATCATCAGTATTAATACGTAATAGCAACATCGTAACTACATACGATACGTATATACGATGATTCGGTACACGATATGTGTCCTTTTTAATAATGACTCCATCAGCAGAGTCGAAACGTCGAGACGAAGGAGGAAGACCAACCAGATGCGGTAAACCTGGAAGAACATCAGCATCTAGAAATGAAGACCGCGAAAGCCTTCAACAGCTAATTGTAAAATATATATTAGTAAAACATACTTACAATGCTATAATATATCCTAGGTTTCCTATTTTTTATGACTCGAAAATGTCGATGATTTATACGGTTTTAATGGATGCACTTGGCGGGTGCGGATTTGGAACTGATGTAAATGTTTTTTGATGATACTGATTTCAAATTTACGATAATGCAGATGAGGATGCGGATTTGAATGTTCAAATATTCAATTTTTGTGATCAAATTTTGAGACATTCTTTTTTTAAATTTAATTAATTAATTTATCATAGATAGGTATATCAGAGCCATAAAATTCTAATAAATGTAAAATATTCAATTTTGCTTGAATTCTAATATTTCAATATATTAGGAATAATTGCTCATCGATTATTTCATCTCTTCTTGTTTGACTCTTCAACTCCACTTTCGGGAGCACAGGGAACCACTCTATATTCATTTTACACATAGTACATTCATTTGTTGTGATAGATATGAATTGTACAGGAAAATTATATACCTAAGAATGTATATTGCAATGTTACTGTACCTAAGCCTCGTCTATACGTATAAAAAACTATTCAATTATTTAAGAGTATACTATATATTATAGTCTCTGCTGTGTTATAACCAGGGTTGCCAGGTGTTCGGTATTGTACCGAACCGTTCGGTATTTTAGCACCGTGTTAGGTGTTCGGTATGACAAAATACGTATTTTTTTCTGATTAATTTTCTCCCTAATAAACGACATAAGCCCTAACTTGAAACAGATAATTAAAACAATAATGGCAGTACTAATGTAGTAATGCTTATGTGGAAAGATATTTAGGCATATTATGAATTATTTGTGGACGAACAGCCGTAATAAATTAATTGTGGACATGGTGATATAATATTTATAAGTTAGGGTGGCTAGTTGCTCTTATGCAATGGCACTTTGTATTTAAAGGTCATAATATAGATCAACGATTAAAACTTTTTTTTTTGCTCAATGTTCGGTATTTTTTTGGAAAAGACCTGGCAACCCTGGTTATAACACTTCTGGTCACTGTCCATCCATACCATATACCTACCTACTCCTACGAAGATTATTATCTCAAATACATAATATCATTCAAATTGTTAAACTTTTTAATATCCACTGATGACATAATATCCCAAAAATGATTATCTGGGATATTAAACGGGGTTTTTGAACTTTTATCAGAATGCAGGGTTGTAGGCAGAATATTTTTTTAAATTACTTATTACCTAATAGCTATATCTTTATTTTATTTTTATTTTATTTATTCAGTATGGATCAAACAGTTGAAACAATAAGTATGAATATTAAAAAAACAACAATGAGCAAACCAATTAAGATACCTTTCTTACCAATCTAATAAACATAAATTTGAGGTAGTTCATTAAACAAAGAATGTTTTTGTCTGTTTTTGTTTTGCACATAATCGATTGCATTATACAAATTTATAAAATTATATGTTTGAACACAATTGTTAAACGTGTGAAGTAGTCGATTAATCATTAAATAAAACATTTAGTAGGTATAAACAAGACTCATTTTAAATATAAATCGAAATCCTTCCTTAATTACTTCCGAGAGAGATGTATTTGACTACATTGATTATCCGTATAAAACTCATGAAGAAAGAAATATGTAGAGTGGATAAAAATGAAAATTTCTATAATATAAATATTTTTCTGTTAGAAAATTGCACACTGCATTGTCCAAAAGCTGTAATGATGTGCAAAGTGAATTTAAAGAGAATAATAATAATAGATAATATTTTAACAATTTCCAATGATCCGTGGCCAAAAATGATTTTTTTACTTTTACCATCCTCCGAACAATCTTTCAATATACACCAGAGCGTTAAAAACGTTGGTGTAAATGATAATTGATACAAAATTGTTATGAATAGAGAAAGCTTATTTTCACCCTGTATTTTCGAATCAAACGTTTAAGGGCGATTGATTGTAACAATGATGATTTATACAATATCCCGTACAAGTAGGGTAACCAGCGAACTCACCACATGAATTAATCGAGAACAATTTTTGCTACATGAATTAATCGAGAACAATTTATTGTTTTCCCACATTTTTCGACTCCATTAAATCAGGTAACATCAATCCTCCATCGAATAATAGCAGTAACATTATAAGTAAGTACGTTTACTTTAATCACAGCATAATATATTATAGGTATTCAGGATGTGATTTCACTAATACAATAATAACATGTTTTTTTTTGATAATTGTGTAAACATAACAATAACAACCAGCTATCATTGTCCGAATCTTTTCATATTGTACATGTTCACTGAACCGTAAGCTTATCATTAAATTATTACCATCTATTCTATAATATGTTATTTTTACAGGAATAACAAATCGCTCTAATTACAATTCTATGCAAGAACGTTTTTTTTTACCAAATATTTTTTTTTAAATAGCAGTGATTTATCTTTTTGTCTTATTTCATTGTGATTTCCTTTTATTTTTATTAACAATTATTTTGTTGTTTTTTACATATTTACAACTAAAGCATTATATTATTTAAATGATTTCGTGGAATTAAAATAAAATATATTTATTTTGTTCGTCCCATTTTCCTTAAAATTCCACACAATCTTATTTTTTATACTATTTCTTATCTTCTCAGCTTAATAGGCATTTACTTAATATTTTACCTAAGAGTTCTGAACTTATTTTATAAGTAAAAATCGAAAGCTTCGTTGATCGAATTTCACTTGCAGGACAAAAACATAATGCAAATATTTTTAGGTTTATCACAAACCTTTGTAGATTGATTCTAAAAGATAGGTTTTATAGTTTATTTAATGTAAGTATACCATAATATATCAAATATATCTGCCTGCCTATTGCAATGATTTGTGTGCCAATATTGCCAATAAGGCGTCCATGATATACTATACACATTGTCATATAAATTAGGTAAATAAATTATATCCCATAGATCAGTGGCTCTCAATCTAGGGTACTTGTGCACACAGGGGTAACATTTTTTACAATACATTGGTAATCCAATTTGTTCATAATCCAGTTGCCTAGAAATAAAAATTAGTAAATTCGTATTAATGCAGAAAGCGACCTCCGGTGCACATTGTTTATGACTACTAAGTATTATTAAGTTGGCAGCATAGAAGCAAGCGCAGCCATCATTCTACGAGGGCGTTTACTTTTTATCAGCTATCTTTTCAATTAAAAGGCCCTACTGTATTCCAAATAATTTTTACTTTCCATTTTTTAAGGGATTTTTTTTTTACAAGAATTAGCTAGTTTTCGAGTGTTAGGGTATGTAAAAAGCAGTAGTTCATAAAACCTCACGTATAATATATCTAAAATTTTGCGATGAGGTATGCCACCTTTCCTAAATGTCTTATTTTTTATTGGCAGGGAGAGAAGGACCCGTAAATTACGAGCTATACTCCCGCTGTCTACATAACTTGTGAGATATCCTGTGATAGTATGGTAGGATACTTAGTTGTGGAAAAGTTGGGAAACACTGCTTCAGATATTGCAGAGACATAACCGTAGACAGTTTGCGGTAATGTCGATACCTACTCTAATAACTCAACTATATTATGATTGACTGGTAGATAGATATAATTATTATTGTATATGTCTAAGAGGCAGGTTTATTTCAGTATCGTGTCAGTATGTCACACGACATATAATAATACGTAGCATAGCATTTAATAACATTTATATGTACAAACACACAAACAGACTATATTAAGATCATACATGAATGCATATACTCTTACTTTTTTGAAAACATGAAACGTGTGTCGAAAACATTTGATGTAGGTACTCTATGCTCTATGAAGGTAACGATAACAAGGAAATTCTTGATAATGTCAAGCTATCTTGAAAAAAACCACTCGAGTTTTGTAATTATCAATGTGAAAAAAAAACAGTAATGTTGTTTTAAACATTTTTTTTTAATTTCTTGGATAGGTGTGTTTTTTTTCTAGCCTTTCTCACTTCTTACAATTGATTTTGCACAATGTAACATTGCGTAAATATGGTTCTACAATCGAGATATCTAATTGGTTTTATCTATATTTTTGTTTATTGAAGGTTTAAATCATTCATATCATGTACCTACTCGGTACGTAAAAAATATAACATGATCCATTGTTTATGACAAAAATGTCAATTGATGACTTGTCGGATATGCTCTAAATTATGTAGTTGATGATGGGAATAGTTTCTTGGTGTGAGAGTGGGTAGGTAATGTATAAAATGTCATTCGTGTAGTTGGTACAATATTTGCTATTAGCAGACAAATGTTTGCTGATGTCAATAATACTAGTATTTAGTAAATAATATGTCGCAGGGAAATGATGAAAATCGAGATTTGATCAAATATTGAAGGGACATTATCGATTCGCGGCGAATGGAAAAATAGCAACTGTGGGGTCAACATGATTCTCTTAAGAGGGTAAGTAAGTCGTGAGATCAAATACCTGAAGCATTTTAGTAAAAAGATGAAATAATAAAAGTCAAGCCTCGCGTAGCTCTATATTTCGCTTGTTACCACTCTCTTTTACCTCACCGATCTCCTCCGGCGCCGGCGTCAGTGTCGGCCAGCGTTGTACATTTGACGTGACGCTCAGAGTAAACAACATTTTTATTTATTCTTTTCACTAAAACCTTGTAAACATTTGATCAAATCACTTAATTTTTTTAGAGGAATCATCCCACTTGTTGTTATTTTAACATCTCTCGTAAATTGATCGTCTCTCTTAAGGATTTGATCAAACCTCCATATTCATACATTCCCTACGACATGTATACCTACACGGCTAAGTGTCATACTTATTGTATTTTATGTTATAGGTAATATGTTACGTAGCTATTGGAGAAACATTTCTATGATTTCATTGAAAATGTCAATATTACAGTCTGTACCCTACTGTAACTAATATGTCATTAATACAATTCTATTATATTTAGCAATATTATATAACATATTTTGTTTAGGTGGGAATACTTTATATAATTTGCTTATTATCTCTCTCTCTCTGCGTGTCTTGTCGGGTCCCCCCGACGTTGAGGACCAACTGGGAGAAGTCCTTCCTGTTCTGGACAGCGCGAAACAGCTCCTCCACACCTCTCATCCAGGTCCAAAATTTTAATAATACAAAAAGATTAGCAACTTAATTAATTTCTATTATAATAGCTCGGAACTCAAAAGTTAACAAGTGTGTTTAAATGCCATGTAATTAAATTGCTTTAATCATTTGATATTATTGTTTTACCCCCCCCCCCTCTGGTAAAGGATAGGTCTTTCACTCGTTTTTGTAAGTTTTCGAGTGTTCTGTAAAAGACAGACGATCCTTGAACCTCACGTATAAGACAATAAACATCTTCAATTCAGCGATGAGATATGTCACTCATTCTGAATATCTTATTCATTATAAGCTTGTAGAAGTCAATACCTACGATTGTTTATTAATTGCAGTTTGCCCGCTGGCTTCCTCACTTGTGGGATATGCCGTGACGGTAGGTATATTAGTAGTACCTACAAAGAATTAGATTTTAATTCAATCTTGTTGATTTTCACCTTGCATCATTCCTGAATAAGTATAACTTTTATATTGCGGGAAACTATAAGTACCTAGTATAATAATAAAATGAATAATAATTATAGAAAACAATATTAGCGATGATGTAGGAATATCATCTAGCTAACATTAAACTGACTATATGAGCAAATATTTTACTGCAATCTGTTGTTGTAAATATCATTTGTATAATTAAACATAAATATCTAACAATAAATATACCTATTCATATAGTAATTGCATCATGTAAAAATACTTGCTACTGTCATAAAATGTCGGCATGTTTTATTATAAAATGTCGGCATGTTTTATTATAAATCTGACATTACCTGCTGATGCTGTTTATTGAAGCCAATGAAAAGATGAGTTGTGTTTCATGTGCATAATTAGCTTGGTAAGCATTTTTAATATAATGTTTTTCATGCTTTCAAGATTCCGACTTATATTTTCTATAGTTAATATTAATTTGTATTTATCAGATACATATTTATCTAAGATTTTAATATCAATGGTATGCGAGTGAAACTATTGTTGTTGGAATTTCAATGTATTAGATGGTTTCAAATATTATTCATGAAAGCAAAATTAAATCTATAAAATTTGTAGATTCTTCAGCAAAGAATTAGTGACTCACTTTTTTGTGTAAGTTTTCGAGAGCCCTATAAAAAGCGAGTATTTGTAAAGTTTCATAAATAAGACATTACATTTAAAATTGTTACGGTAATTATTTGACTAAATTATGTATATGGACAATTTGTAAAGCGCCGTTTATTCATAACATGACCTCAAGGGCGCCATATACCGCGTCCATCACCCGAAACTCCCAGCAGAAGTGTGCAAAAATATTATATTCAAATTCAGCGATGAAGTACGCCACCTAATCTGAATGTCTTTTATAATAATTCAAACCACTATTAACATAATATGAGTGAATCTGTTAAATAAAATGAAACTATTCCAGATCTCCTGTACGTCCCTAAACATCATTTTTTTGGATTTTTTTTATATAGATATTTTATTCATTTATTTACGACAAAAAAGCCTTTTTTACATGTTATATATAATTTTTTTTTACATCAATAAAATTGAAAACAAAACAAATTCACACCTATACAAATGTAAAAGATAAAAAAACTTATAAAAGAAAATATAAAAGATATTAAATTTAAAAAAAACAATGCATAGGTACACGTACACAATATATTTTTTTTTAATCATAATACAAATATATAAAATGTCAAATATATATAGTATTTTACCTATAAAATAAGAATCCGATGGAATTTTGCTGATTTTTTAAGCACAAAATTAATTATTTGCATTTTTCGTTCGCGCTCGGCATATCAAGTGTTCACGTTTGATTGACTGTAGAGTAGTTTGTTTAGGTCTAGTGTTATGTTATGCTACATCACTCAATTGGCAATTATTTTTACGTTTGACTAACTGTAGGTTAGGTTAGGTTAGGTCTGGCGATATTTTATGCTTCAGCATTGTGTACAAAAAAATGCAAATAATTCATTTTGGGCTCTTGAAATCGACCAAATTCAGACGAATTATAATTTATCAGGTGAAGTAGTACCCTACGTAATTACATGAATACAAGTACAAAATTCATCTATACTAATATTATAAAGAGGAAAGATTTGATTATTTGCATTGAATAGGCTCCGAAACTACTGAACCGATTTGAAAAATTCTTTCATTGTTGGGAAGCTACACTATCCCCGGGTGACATAGACTATATTATATTTAAAAAAAAAATAGGGATCCTTACTAAAACTAAATTATTTTTTTAAAAACATTTCTACCCGTGCGGATCGCCAGTAAATTATATCTTGATACGTTCAGCTTAAAAAGCATGTTGTGTAGCGCCCTTGAAGTGATTTTATCACAATACGGCGCTATATTCATATTATTATTATTTTAATCTGAAATTTTACCAACAAAACCAATTTAGTAGATTAACGATCACATATTGTATTAATAGAATTGGCATTCAACAAATTTTTAACGATTATTACATTGATTGCGAGTAACTTGTAGAGCATTCATGACACCGTTTTCATGATACTAACCTTGTAAATCCAAGGTGAGGATACCTATACATATACAAGGATACAACATAACTGCAATAATGTTTTCTCTACATCCAGTTACTACATATATTAGGTGTTATAGTTATATTTCTAAAATATATCAAGTGTATTTGATAATGTTAATGAAATAACATCACACTTTCACTATTTTTCAAATATCAATTCGAGTTGCTCTTGTATAAATAAACTACAAATTCATGTACTCACTCAAAAAAATCAAATTTACACATTTCTTGCAGTAGTTTTAATGTTTTAAGTAATATCGACTTGCTTTTTTGTAACTGATTACATGTAGTATTGTTATGTAATTTGAAACAAGTGTTTCTTTCTACTATATAGATTATTGATTCCGAGAGAGACGTCTTTCAACTTATGTAGTATTGTTCATATAAGTAATAATAATAATAAACTTTATTGTGCCTTAAAAAACATACATATAAACAGATTATAAATACAAATAATTATCATGCACAATGGGCGAGTTTATCGCGTGCAAGCGATATCTTCCAACTAACCCAAAAGTACTTATTTATTTATATATTCATTATTTACTGTACATTACTTACTTTACTTTTCGTATGGCTTCGGCTTGTATTAATAATCATTCCAAATCAAATCCTTGGTTCTCGTTTAGAAAGCCACTGCACCGAATCTGGGGTTGCTCTATGCATGCCCATCCAGTCTCCCTCGTACCTTCTACATGGACACTCCTCCACCAGATGTAGAATTGTTTGGGAATGAGCTCCACAGTCGCATTCCGGGGACTCCCTCTTAACCCATTTTCACATTAGGCAGTTGAAGCAGCCTTGTACTTGATTACCTACCTACTAGTACATACAATTTGATAGAAAAATGCATTAAAATAAGGTATTATCAACATACAGAGGGCGAGTTTATCGCAGAGGTGGGATCTCTTCCAACTAACCCAAATACTAATGGCAGCCCCATAATAATTCATACGAATTAAAGTTTGTTACGTACATTAGTTCAATTCTTGTTATTTTCGGATGTGAACTTATTTTTGTTTTTGAGCTAATTTTATCTGCTTGCGTTAGGTATTGTTACTTAAAATATCAAAATTACTGAAAAAAAATGGTATGTAAAGAAAATAGTTTTTTAGAGTGAGTACATAAATTTGACCACCCCCTGTAGATGCACCTTAACCAACTTGATCTGATTCGCGAATAAAGAGGAATATTTGCTAGCTACCCCAAATGTAGAAAATGCAGTTTTAAGCATTCTTAAATTCATTAATTCTTAAATTCAGCGATGAGGCTTGCCACCCATCCTGAATGTCTTGATTTTATATTGGCACGAAGAGGACAGTTTGCATGTTTCTTACATGCAGCTGATCTGCTGGCTACCCCACTTGTGGGATATGCCGTGATGGTATAGTAGTAGTAGTTTTAAGCATTGAATCAAATTAATTGCCTATCAATCCGATTGTCAAAAGTTTCTGAAGTTCCTACGTTGTTGTTATTTTTAGTAATTATCAATTGTTAAACATTTATGTGCGAAGTAATTAATTAAAATTTAAAACAACATTTTGATTGCATTCAGTGAAAATCTGTCAGATTTCGAATCATTGAATACACACATAATTGCTTTGATTTGAAGGTTAAGTGGTTAATTAATTCGCAGACCATCAAAATTATGATGCAATTTTAATTATTATATACATTAATATGGCTATAAATAAATATCTTAGGTATTTAAGTACCTATAAAGTCGTAAGATATTTTATTTTATTTGAATGTATTCTCCATAAAATTGTTTGTAATCAATTTACAGTAAAGAATTTTGTACATTGCTTATTTATTTATTTATTTATTTTATTCTTCTTGCACATCATCATTCATATAACAAATAAATATAGCAATATACACAAGAAAGAATGTGATGATGTGCAGTGGCGAGATTATCACTATATAGTGATTTCTTCCATCTAACCACAGCTTAGAAGTGTGGATAAAATAAAAGCGTTGGTTTATGTATAAGTCTATTATTTTTTTCTATTACAGTTAACGCCATCATACTGTAAACACACTAAATACTAAAATTACATTACGAACTAGTATAATTTGTCCAGTATCACCGGGTTTAAATAGGTTACACGTAATATAAGCAGTTACAGTTATCCCTATCGTTATAAAAAAAAGTTAATTCGATATTATATTACTAATCATCAAATCTACTATTACTGTTAATATACATATTATATTCGCCCAGGAATATTATATCTACATAATTATTAATCTACGATTTAGCCCCGGAAGCTATGACTACAGTACACGAATAAGTTCTATATATACCTACAATATCTACAGAGTGCTTAGACACGTAAAGTGATCTTCTTGTTATGTTCTCATTCGAACATAGATGAAGAGAATAGTCTATCTATCAGTAAAAGGTCTGTGGTCTTCCGTTTCGAGAGTTACAATTAGAATTTTTTAAATCACCACTTATGCTTGCTGCCTATACAATAGTAAAACCATTTATGCAACATTTATTATATCTGCGTTTTGAAAGACTCAGTTCGAAGTGGCCAGAGATCCTGCAAAGCGGCAACGCACAGTGACTTCAGGGGAAAGACGTAGGCGTAACGGGGTCCCGACCCAGTAAGTCGAAGGAAATTCGTAAGATGTATGTACGTTTGTAAAAAGCACGGGATTCTGATTTTACTTTCCTTCATAGTACTGTAGAGAAATATTTCATGAAAATGTAGTTTTGTAAATATTTTTTTATTACTTTGAAATAAACCCGAAAACTCGCAGAGATAGCACATATTGATTACGTCGCGAAGGTGGAGTAGGATCGATAGTGAGAGGAATCAAATCCGGTATGTTTCGATTAAAAGTTCGATATCCTAACATCGGGTTACTGATTTAGAGAACTTTGTTGGTGTATAGTCTATCATCAGGTTACCGACCACCTCGATATGTTCTACTGATGATCCATGCAATAAGAATGTTAATAGGAAATGTTACCTAAGGCGTGATGGTGTCAGAGTAGCCCTTGGCGACGTATTGTAATAAAATTAATCTTAAACAGGAAACTTCTACCGTAACGTTATATAATTCGATTAATTTATCAAACACGATCTCATTGCATTCTTGGACAAACCAATCCAACTTTTTTAGGTCTTCCTACACACCTCCCTTGTCCATCTATGATCTTTTCCACAGAATTCCATCTCCCATCATCTCTTTTTATAAGAATTCAATCTTCCATCCTCACATCTTGTCATGTGACCAGTCTCCAATTAGGTATATGTACTAACAAATTGATCACAAAATGAAATATTAGTATTTATAATTTGTGCAAAATCGACGTATAATTACATGCTGCGTTGTTTTGCTGATGGAATGATACTGAACAAATAGGTTTGTTTGGTGATTCAAGACCACTAGTAGTAAATACATCTTTATATAAATATATTAATATCCAATACTTACAGACTGTATGAATATGACTGTTAAAATATTTTGAGATATTGAAATAGTCAGAACCAGTTATTTAGGTGTTGTTGACTCTAGTGGGCATGTGGATCTTACAATAAACCAATACCTACATAATAAATAAATATATAGATACCTATAATATCTATTAGCAACACGCAAGAAAATTAGTAAGTACCTACCTGTGCTTTTTAAGTTTAGTCGGTAGGTACTTACTTCTTGTCCATATCACTATTTTGGTTACACAACCACTATCGGAACCTACGCACAAAATGTTTACAGGTAGGTACTAATATTATTATATTCTAACGAATTCTAATTATTATGGAAGATATCTCGTCGTTACAATAAACTCGCACGTTGAGAAAAATTACATGGAATTTTTTATACGGGTGGAATAGCCGGCAGACTAATACATGCAATAAACATGCAGGGCGTCCTTTCATTTAAGATGGGTGGCACAGCTCAGTGCTGAATTGAAGATATTACATGTCTTATGAATATGATAATATAATGAATAAAAGTGAATAAAGTCAAGCACAATAAACACGTTAATGTGCTCTGCAATAATCTGTAGTCTCTGTGCTACAGAGGAGTCATTTGTCCTGATTGAATCTTGTTTCAGGAATGTTTAGTGAGAGTTAGCTAAAAATAACTCTTATTTTCGTCCAATATGTTCCTGTTAGCTTCTAGATGATCCTTTATATATAATAAAACCTTTCTTTGACATTAATAAAGATAAGAGACATATAATTATACATTGACATTTAAAACATAATTATGAGGACAATTTATACAATTCGAACTTTCCTTTATTACGAATATCTTATTAATTTTGTTTTTATATATTATGTATCATGGGTATTATTTATTTATTTACATAAAAGCGTAGCAACAGGTATATAAATGTAATATAAATTACAGCAATATATTTACCTACACAAAAATATAATCGATTAAATGCTTCCTTTATTATCGCGACAATGCACACATACAATACACCAAACAGAAGAATTTGAAAAAGGCCGTGTTTCATTTTGCTCTGGCCGCGAATCGATCCCGGGACCTCGTGATTCAAAGGCAAGAGCGTTATCTCTGGGCCACACCGGTCATCCAAATTAAAGAAAGAATTGATGAAAAAAAAACGTAAATTGACATGTGCATAAATACGAAGTGGTGCATTAATTTTCTGATCACATCTACTGCAGGACGAATATTTGATATCTGTAATAAATACAAAACAATTTCATCTCCAACACCTTATGATATTATCCATATTTCACATATTATTCACATTGATACGTTGTCTATACACAAACTTTCTACGTGTCGTGAATCTCTAATAGAAACTCAGTCCCAAGGTCTTATAAAATGCTTATTAATGACACCCATTATCGTCTATTTATATAGGTATTTTATACGCAGTAAATTATAAACATGCTTTTTGCTATTAATTCTGTTCCCTATTGCTATACTGAATTATACCCAAGTATTTATTTACTGATGAATAATTTTATGAGATTATCATGTAGAATGTTATGAAAATACTATGTTAGTGATATACTTAATATCCACGTGGCTATTTGGTTTCATGATAATGTCCACGTAATATCGTTACTAGTGATATTAACAATTATTATTACTCAATAATAAATTATGTCAGTTGGCATGTTGATTATATAAACATAGTTCTTAAAGAAAGTTTATCAGTAAATCCATTATTGCTTGTTGATAATTTTTCACCGTTTTTATAAAAGAATGAATATTATCACCTAATTCAAAAATCAAGTATAAGCTATCTTTAATTTATCATCTAATGTAAAAAAAATATATACAAGTAATATCAACGCTTTGATACATCTCATTATATTGCCTGTCTATTTTACATTTTCGTTATAAAAATACTCCACTATATAAGTAACAGTACGTATTTGGAACACAAACTTTTGTATACTGCATATCATTCTACACATTCTCAAATGCATTCTAGAATGAAAGAAATTTAGATATTTACGACTAATTCTTGAAAAAGATGTTTTTTTTTTAATAATTTTACATTGTAAATTTAATAATTAAAAAAAAATTAATAAAAAAAAGTGTAAACAAATACATAATTTCTTGTAATCAATGTACAGTTGACTATACCACACTTTGTGTCCCATGTGGAATAGGCAGAAAGGACGGAACGCCATGTTCTTCTATCCTTACATATTTGTACAGTGTACCTACAATAAAAATAAATAAATAATTATATTCCTCATATTATTATGTTGGTGTAAAGGACAGATTCCTTGGGGACTCCCGATATTATATTATTTTCTTTGTACAACCTGCGTGTGCCTATAGTAGGTTTATTTGTGAATAAATTAAATAAAGGGATGAAGAGGGGCAACTAAATCGATAATAAAGTTTGTTTGAGATTGGTACAGTTAGTTAGTTACCTGCATGTAAATAAATAAACAACTTAGTACCTATACAGGTATACTTGTATTTTGTTTTATAGTAATAATAATTTATTTATTTATTTATTTATTTATTTATTTATTTATTCAGATATTCACGGCCGAAGCCTTTTACATGTAAAAAACTAGTATACATACAATACATGCATACAAAAAATATTTTTCTTTTAAAAAAAAGACACAAAACAATTAATTAGACACAAAACAAGAGTACAATTAAATAATAGAACAATGTTGACTCAATTTAAAAAATAAAAAATAAAAATAAAATTTGGTCAAGAAATAAAATTCAAAAAAATAATTTTGAAATTGAAATGATATAAATATTAAATGTCAAACAGAAAAACAAATGGTCAGTTAGTTAAAAAAATCACAAATTAAGGTCAAATAATTTTATATATATACAGCAAGTTATAAATAATATTTTATAAATAAGATTTCAAATTATACACATGGACTCATCCCACCAAAAATGATAAATATTACAGAAAAAAACAAGTAAACTCTGAACCTCGACTACCCGTTGTCAGTTTATGCACATAAAAATTTGATGATGTCAGATCTGTATTTGAGGAAACTGTCGGCAAAAATATCTGTGTTCTCACCAACCAGATTACCAAGTCTATGAAGTCTGTTTATTGGAGTATGGTACGTATAGTTGTTTCTAGTATAAGACTCGTGAAAAGTCACAGATTGTCTGGTATTTCTAAAAGGGACATTAAATTGGATCAGTTCAATCAGTTCAAGAGAATCGATTGCACCATTTAGAATCTTGTGTAGGAAACAAAGGTCAAACATCTTCCTACGGTTCTCGAGACTGAGGAGACCAAGCTCACTCATTAAGACTGGATATTCAATATTCTCAATAGGTATTCCCAGTCTGTAATTTATCAATCTCAAGAACTTTCTCTGTACCCTTTCCAAACTTTTACAGTGGATGGCATAGTTCGGGGACCATACTGTGGTATTGTACTCTAGTAAGGGTCTCACAAGAGAGACGAAAAGTAGTCTACAAGACTGAATAAGTTGAAAGTCTTTAACCAGTCTAAACACAAAACCCAGAGTCCTCATAGACCTACCAACAATTTCCTCTATGTGTAAGTTGTAAGTCAGATCCTCAGAGAAGGTGATGCCTAGATCCTTCAAATTTGTGACAGAGTCAAGTACAACGTTATCAATTGAGTAATTGAAAACAATTTTAGATTTGGTTTTATGGAATCTAATGACCTGACATTTTGTGATATTTAGGCAAAGCTTATTTTTCTTGCACCAGTCATTTAGAGAATCTAAATTAGTTTGTAGTATTGTACAGTCTTCCATATTACCGATAAACTTATATAACTTTAGATCATCAGCAAATAACAACACCTCTATGTCCCTGAAGATCTGAACTATGTCATTGATAAACACATTAAATAGTATTGGTCCCAAGTGCGAACCCTGAGGCACACCACTGTAAGCAAATACCATTTTAGAGACACAATCACCAACCCTGACTCTAAGTGTTCTCTCTTTGAGGTAACTTTCAATCCAGCGATAGAAAACTCCGCCGACCCCGTACCCACGTAACTTACAAAGTAGCATGTCGTGTGACACCTTGTCAAAAGCTTTTGAAAAGTCAGTGTACACGGAGTCGACTTGACCTCTTTTAGCGAGTGAATTGACAATATAATTTTGATATATAAGTAGGTTAGTAAGAGTGGATTTCTTAGGCATAAAGCCGTGTTGCTTTGTGGTGATTATATTGTTTATTGATCCTTTTATTTTACCAACAACTATGGATTCGAAAAGCTTTGGTATAGCAGATAGTATACAAATAGGTCTGTAGTTTGTTACTTGGCTATTGTCTCCCTTCTTAAAAATAGGGTTAATGTATCCCGTTTTCCAAATATTAGGAAAAATACCCTCAGAAAGAGACATGTTGAAAAGGAGAGCTAGATGTTTAGCCAAGACCACGACACAGTTTTTTATAAAAACATTAGGTATACCATCTGGACCCGCTGCTTTAGAAATATCCAAGGCAAGGATCGCACTTCTGACCTCGTCAACTGATATTGTTATGCTGGGCATGTCGATAGTTTTGTCGGAGAAAAAATCACAGTCAACATTCATAGATGGAGCATCGTAGACTTCTTGAAAAAAAGAAGCAAATAAGTTTGCAGCACTCTGAGATGAGTCAGAATGCTGATTACCATAATTTAATTTGGATGGTATATCGACTAGATCCTCCCTCATTCCATTTACACATTTCCATAGGTTCCGAGAATCCCGAGGCAAATCTTTCTCAATTGACTCCATATGTTGTTTATAACAGATTTTTGACAATGAAGAACATTGAGAACGCAAATTAGAAAAATAATCATAGTCTTTCTTGTCCAATGTGTCTTTATATTTTTTATGAGCCAATTTTTTCTTTATTACTAATTGTTTCAGTTCAGCACTAAACCATTTAGGATAGTGAGAATATTTAAAAGATTTCTCTGGAATATAAGAATCTACACATTCTTGTAGTTTAGAATAATACAGTTCAGTTAAGTTATTTATGTTGCTCCCAGTGTGAAAAGACAAATCTATGCCCTCCAAAAATGCGTTTACCGCGGAATAATCGGCCCCATGAAAATTACGCCTGACCGTCGATTTTCTCTCCGATTCATACATTTGGGATGAAATGACAATGTCGAGAGGAGGGTGGTGAACATCGACCGGCAACAAGATCGAAGAGGAGATACTAACAGATGTTATATCAGAATGCGATGTGAAGACAAGATCAAGGATTCTACCATGACTATTTTTTACATTATTTAACTGTAAAAGACCGAAGAAATTAGCCATATCAACAAGTTCTGCGGCTTTTTCACTATTCAAGTTGTCAGAAATTTGTAGTCTAGCAGGTCCGATATCCTCATCAATCACATCAAGCGTCCTCCAGTTACAATCAGGCAGATTAAAATCACCAGTCAATATTAACTTGTGTGTTGTGTATTTTGATTTGATGCATTCGATCACCTCGTTATAATCCTTATAAATTTCAACATCAGAACAAGGTGGAATGTAAGTGCAACCAAAAATTATTGATTCGTGTAGCAATTTAACTAAAACGAATACCTGTTCTATCTTTTTGCTTTTAATTGACAATTTTCTACTAGTTAAGGATTTCTTAACAGCGATCAATACCCCCCCACCTCTCGACTTGCTGCTGGTATGTGGATTACGATCCAACCTATATACATTATAATTTAAAAAACCCAATTCGGAAGTTCCAATACAAGAATCCAGCCAAGTCTCTGTTAAAAGGATGATATCATGATCAATAAATGGAACTGACTGGCGGAGATCACTTAATTTCGTTTTAACGCCCCTGACGTTTTGATAGAGGCAAAATAGTTTTTTGAATTATTAGAATTTACTATTTTGGGGCTACCTTTAATGAATTTGATCATAAGATTTTTCTCTCCGTTTTGGATTCTCGCATTCAAACTTTCCTTTAATCTAATATAGTTATTTCTTTGTATTACTGTCTGATCCCTATATATCCTTACACCACCTTTCAGTTTTGTGCTGTTTTTCATAATATCTCTGACCTGATTTTCGTGTTTTAATATAACTTTTATAGGACGGGGTTTTCCGTCATTTCTTTTCCCCAACCTAAAACACTTCACATCACTAATTGAAACTGTCTGATCAACCTCAGTTAATAAAGTATAAACACTGTCTCTATCATTCTTTAGAATATCCTCTTGTCTTGTTTTCAAACTTTCATCCACGTTACATAGAATAATATTTTTTCTTCTTTTACATCTCTCTTCAATCTCGTTAGCTATAGAATCCATCTCCATAATGTCATTACTTGGACCACCTATACCACTCTCCACTTTATTTTCCAAGATTGTAATTCTTTCCTTCAGTAGTATATTTTCAGCAAATAATTCATCTATGAACGAGAGCTTACTAGATAGTTCGTTCATTTTTGTCATCAAATTTTTATTTTGAAGTTCTAGTTGAGTTCTGACGTCATTAAATGATGTGTGTAAACCCGATATATAGTCTTTCAAAGAATCATCCATACTGTCCATAGTAATTATTGAATTATTTTTATTTGATTGCTTAGTTTTTCCATCGCTAGATGGCAGTGATGATCTGAATATTTTATTGTGATTTGTTCCTTGTATGGTAGATGGCTCTTGCTTAGATTTATTTTCAAATGATGTCGTTGGTATATCATTTTTATTTTTTCCTGATCTGGTTCGCGACATGGGTTTACTATCCATTATGACTATCTATGTAAATCCAACACCTTCAGTTTCTTTATTATTTGTTAAAAAAAAAAAAAAAAAAAAAAAAAAAAAAAAAAAAAAAAAAAAAAAAAAAAAAAAATGTGTTGAGTGGTGACTGCGGGGATCGAACTCATGCGCCCCGCTCAGCGTATAGGTACTATTCCGGCGTCTTTACCAATTCAGCTATGGACACCGATGCCGTTACCGTTATGAGTATGAATGAAAACGCAGTTGTAAATAAATTATTATTTAAGTAACTATAGCAGGTGCACTGTTGTATTTGCCCCACAATAAAAGTGACGTCACCGCGAGTTTTTATTTATTACTTTTTATGTCGTAAAGTTTAAGTGTGCGAGATTAAAATTCAATAAAGTATAAATTTTCGGATTTTGATTTAATTTATAATTTTCTTTCACAGATTCATAATGTTACAAGTGATAAGACTTAATATTCTAACATAGGTATTTGATGAATAAACTCTTTTTGGAATTACAAATAAAAAATACGTAATAGAGTCTTCTGTGTAAAATTATATATGAACACAAATTGTGAAGGATAAAATGATAGATGCAAGATCTTAAAATGAAGATCATGGTGTGGAAAATAAGTAATAATGATGATGATCTAGATTCTAGAGTTTGTGTGTTCACATTGTGAAAAGACATTTTAAACATATTTGATATCAACAAAAAACACTGTTTACTTTTCACTATTGATTCAATACTCGAGTACTTTCGTCAAGTTAGCTTGACATTTTGAAGAGAACTAATATAAGAAAAAAAATGTGACTTTAAGATTTTTTTTTCTTATATTGTATGTAGGTAAAAGTCTTATTAGAAAGAAAATATGTAAATCAATAGTGGAAAGATGTCTGCAGAAATAAATAAATAAATTCAACAATAAACTTTCACTTAACAATGGATTGTTATTGTCACTGACTTACATTGTCTTTGCTATTATTATAATTTATTTTTTCATTAACAACATGTATTTGAATATAATTTCTTCAATTATTTACGAGAGCGGAAGATCTTGAAAGCCGGCCTGCGATTACATAATAAAGTCACTATGGAATTACGTGTTTTATTTTTTTAACATTAATTTCCACCAGATACCGGTAAAAGTCGACAATATAAATTGATTTTTTAAAACTTAAAACAAACGTGTCTTTATTGTCCATACTATTGAATTGTAATTATTTTGTCTTTTAAGATAGGTACCTTTTTTTACCTCGCAATGAAGTACTCAAATATTCTATAATGTTATGCATTGTGTGTTCACTTGTACAGTATGTTGTTTTGTTTTGTATTATATTATATTTGAATGGGGGAGTTGTTAAAGGGAGCGATCAATTCACTAATCAGTACCGTACCGCTACCACTGTTTAGTATTGTTTGTTAAATTAATTATATAATTGAAACAGGTATTTTTTTTAAATATAAAATGTTAAACCGACTATGCACTTTAGTAACACATTTAAGACACTGTCATGCCCAGATGTTTCAAAAGCTGGGTGACTTCTATTTATCCGCTCTTCTAAACAAAACTTTTGTCCTCACTGATGGGCCCCAGTGGGCAGCCTAAAGGGTTGGCCAATTAAGACCACGTTGCAATATTCTATGCTACATACATTCACATCTTTTATGTTCCTCTCAGGAAGATAAATACGATTGCAAATGAAAACAACAAAAATATACATCATTACATATATATTCTCATTGTTTTATTTTTTTGACATTTTATTAACTGTAGAATAATCGTCTACCAAATCTTACACTGTCCACATTGTCATCACCATGGTTACTGTACAATGAGGATATAAATATATTACATAGATATACAACTACGTGAGTTAAATGTACAGATGGCGACAAACCCAATGATGACCCCATAACAAAACTCATTGATTTAATTCATGCTGTGTACGTCCATAGTCTACTTCACTCTGCAGACCTTGCATACAATATAAAATAAAATGTAATGTATGTGCTTACAAGCATTACATTAAATTCACAAATACTCGGTAAATTGTTATACCAGTCGAAACAATAATTATTATTCATCATAATTCACTAGATGAAGGGTGCTTTGCCACGAAAGAAATCTTTCGTTTCCTAGCACTTCTCTCGAAAACCATTTCATCCAATCGAATAGATAAATTGGATGGATTGGATGGGTGGAGAATAAAAGGAAGCTACGTGCACAATAAAAATATTTATTGGCACAAGATTTGAATATACAAATCTGACAAATTGATGAGTCAAAAGGCGAACTTATTCTTAAGCAATTACTTCCAAAAAGCTTTAAAATATTATGTAAAATATTAGTGTTCATCTGCTATTGGTGTGTATCGAACAACGTCGTTTGCCACCCATTCAAAATGTCATTTTTTTACTGGCACAGAGAAGACCTTTATATCTATAACATGTGGTTGGCCCACTAGCTACCTCAATCGTGAGAGTTGCCGTGATAGTAATGATAGTAAATCTATTGACAATATAATATAATATACATACTAATCTAGAGTCAATAAATATATCCCTAATCAATATTACGCATTGGATAAACCTGTTTCTCTATTGTGTTATTGTTGATATGCCAACAAATACTAACAAACCTGTATAAACATGCTGTAAAGCCTTATTCGCACTTGGCAAGTACCTAATTTAGTCGAGTGACGAGTAATTTAATCACTTACTAAACGACTTCACTAAATACTCAATTCATTCCACTCTATTTTTTTCGGACGAGTAGAGCCACCCCCTCCCCAGCTTATTTACTTTGTTGCGTTGCCTGTCCAACTTAACATAAACATAACATACATAGACAGTTCACACAGATCGAGCTAGTACCAAACTAATATAGGAATCTTGTATCATGGGTACTATACTAACGCGACGATATACATAATTATAACAATGTACTAAACACATATACATGTAACACCTAGACCCAGGACAATTTGAAAAAGGTCATTCTTCAATCTGCACTGGCCGGAAATCGAACCCGGGACCTCGTGACTCAAAGGCAAGAGCGTTACCTCACCGCCACACCGGCCGCCTACTTGCAAATACACTAGCTATGACCTAATTTACTGTTTAGTAAAATGCAAGTGCGAACGATTTTTGGTGACTTGCTACTAGCTCAGTTACTAAATTACTCGTCACTCGACTAAATTACTTGTCAAGTGCGAACAAGGCTTAACTGTAGAAGTGAGTACTAAAGTGTACTTCTATAAATATATGTATGCATGTACTGCGCATCAATCAGGTTAGCCTCACGCAACTATGACAATAATGAATAGGTAGTCAGGTACATAATCATCATCATGATTGTTGTGTATTCAAAATAGCAAAGTTATGTTTCCGGTTGCTTCCAAATATTCAAATGAAATTGAAATGATTATGTACACAGATTTTATATTATTATTATTGTCGTTGACAGTGTAATGATGCATATCGATGGTTACAATACGTTGACATCACGTATCATTCAACAAACAAAAGCATTTGTGGAGTCTGGAAATGCAGAAGGCATGGTTAACACAATTATGTAATACAAAAATGCTGTCTCTTTCCGGACTCAATTTCGAGTTGTCTTCTACATCTGTGATGGCGGTAGTGCGAGCGGCAACTCTTGTGCGCCAGTGGGCGAAGGTTGGAGTCTCATCCCTGAAAATGTTTGGTACGGAGAAACGTTGGTTTACTTATTACCCTCAAGATCACGCCCGCTCAGCCCGAAAAAAAAACATTCGTCCTAATAGCCCCGTTCGTGAAAGCCTAAGGTCATACATAATTAGTTAAATCATTTCTACCCGGTACTACCTCGTCTATCAACAGTGGCATTTGTCAGCAGATCTTAAAAGGTTTTTTTCTTTTTTGTTGCCGTATTAGAGATGTACACTCTTGGTGGCTTGCCACGTAGTGCCTTAAACATTCAAGTTTACACGAGTAACCTATATTTGGAGGGTTACCTTAACATACATATTTTTCACAAACGTTCGTTTCAAACCGTCCAACCTCATTTTATCCTTGGAGTTCCCGGTATATAGTAGGTCTACAAGTCTTTTTTGTAAGTTTTCAAGTGCCCTGAAGAGGCAAATATTCGTAAAACATCCTGAGTAAGAGATTTTTATATCTTCAATTCAGCGGCATATGTTGACCACCGCGAATGTTATCTTTTATTGGCACGTAGAGGATATTTTTATTAAAACCCACCATCTTTATTACCTACGATATATTCATGATGGTATTGGAAGGTTTTAAATAAATATACAAACTATTCACATATTTACAATCTTTCATTTAGGCTGAAGGCAATGTTGTGATAAAATGAAAAACACCTTTTCATACATAATATTACTGTTTTTTTTTATTTCATACATAATTTAAATATATAATGCAGTTATGAATATTGTGTTTACCTCTGTAAAATATAAATAATTGCACACTGCAAATGATTCATAATATAACTTATTGTTCTCTGTATTATAATGAGCAGAGTCTTTGCATTGTTCTTGCAGAACCAAACCATTAGGCACACATATTCATATTATTATATACTCTGGTATTGCCTAGTATATCTACACAACATAGAAAAGTGCAATGATCCTTATGGTAATACATTATTTTGTATGCAATTACTAGTACTTCACTTACTATTGTAGGCGCTCCATTAAGATACTGTCTTAATACTAAGACACTGCATTGTCAAACTTCATAACCTAAATTTAGATTTAATTTACATTTGTTAACTATGGAAGAATAATTCTTCACTGTGCCGGTGTTTAGGTAGTAGAATTCCATATCGAAATAAATAAAACAAGCGATTAAATCATTAGCAGAATAAAACGCTTGTTTTATTTATTTCAAGAATAATTCTGTGTCCGGTAAGCAAAATTACGCCTTCCTTTACTTGGTCAGCCTATTTTGGAACCATCTTTGCCCATATGACATTCAACTTACTTCTGTTTTGAGTGTCTTGCATCTCCTTTACATCATCCGCCCAACTAACGTGAAGCCTTCCAACACTTTTCCTGTCTGCTCTTGGTCACCACTCTAAAATTTCTTTGTCCACCTTGAGTCGGAGTTTTTGTACATCTATCAATATTTCTTGGTCCAGCTCCATTTCAGGGCAGCTGATTGTTGAGCCATGTTAATGAATTTATGAATTATGGAGATAACTTCAGTGAGAGAACTATATACATAAATTAAAAACTCTTTAAAAAATTGGTATAACGTGGCTGTTAAAAAATTAAGAATAATTGTTCATGTTTACTTATGTAGTTCACGCAGCAGTAATTTCCTATATCCGCATGTAGGTGCAAAAGTGCAATGCTTCTTTAGGAAATACATAATCACATTGCTGTAGTGTTTCGCAATGTGCACTCAACTTAAGTGCACTTTATAGAAAAATCTTAGATATAAAAATAATTATTTAGTCAAAGAAGTATTGATTTAGTTTTTATTATTATTTAATATAATATCAACAATTATTACTATTAACTACAACCAATTATTTGCAAATTATTGCATCCTAGTTCCTTCATTTCAACCAATTAATCAATTGTATAATAATGCCTATAGAAGCAAACTACTTTTATTCTGTGTATTGTGCATCTTCCATCAGAAATAGAAGTAAAAGCACTCAAAGAATTGACATTTCATGCCTAAATTTTAATTATGTATCTACCTATTATTCGTCACTTCAAATACAATGAAAGCGATAAATTTTATATTTATACGAACACCCCTCGCACCTTTAAATTAAACGATGGTTTATATTGAGAAAGTAATTTGAGTGGACGCACTAGGCTTCGACATTCAATCTGATCAAAAGTATTTAAAAAGAATATTATTTTCAGTGGACAGCTTTCTCATAAATATTAAATGTCAAAATAAATATATCCTATTAATTTTAATTTAATAAAAACAAAATTGAAAAAAAGCACTTTAATTTCCACTACGTTAGATTTATAGTAACCGAACGTTTTCCCCTATGCTTGTAGGCATCTTCAGGAAAACTGAAATATACTGAGAATTATTATTGATTAGGATATGCTATTATTGGTGGTGAGAGTGGTAATGGTAGATATCCGATTTTTATTTTGAGATTAATAAAGATGATAAACAAAATAATCTTTCTATACGCAAATATTATCATGTAGTTATTAGATTCTATGTATGAGTATCGCTGTCTTATCTTTTAATATTTTTATTATGATAGCATTTACTTATAGTTATAATGTGTTATCATATGTTATCAAGGTAATTATTTTGATATTACTAATGCTAACAACACCTGCACTTAAAAATAAGGAATAACTAATCGTTGCTTAGTTATCCCGTACGAAAATTTTACTTATGATGGATATTTTTGGTATCAAAATCAATTAAGTAACTATTCTTTATTTTATAATTTATTCTAATGTTCACTTATTCATAATAAAACCGAAATTTTTAATTTCATTCATCAATATAAATTTTGTTCCATAATGCCTTGAATTTATCAAGTTTTAATTATTAAATTTGATAAATTAAATTAAAAACACTGTATTTTTCCCTTTAAGTATTCTATTTTCAGTTTTAAGTATTTTTTTCGCTGAGGATGGACGTAATCCAAAAAGAGTAAAAATATAATATTTTAAGTGAAAAAAGACACGGTCTTTTTAATTTTATTTATGAATTTAAATAATAAATTATGACAGTCTTTCACACTGTTCACCGACTCTTCAAAAATAAATAAATTAAATGACAGATGTTGTTCTATGGTCACAATGTGCCAAAAGAAAAACTGACTCCCGAGAATAATTTTAGCCAGACATAAGAGTCTGAATAGTAGGTATTCCGTGATTATAAGTACGGGTGTATATACGGTATTTATAATACGATGAATCAACTTATGTGAATGTCTTATCAGTACAAATAAAACTTATACAAGTCTACTTAAACACGATACGAACAGTTAGAGCCGACAATGTAAGGTTAAACAAGTGTTTTCATATCTAAGTTTTTCATTTATAAGAGTTTCAAACTAAATATTCCATTTTCAAAAATATAGTAAAATTTAATTTAATAATATTTTATGAAAGTGTACCGAAAAAAAAAATTGTAACTTCCGTAGAAACATATATTATTTTGACAAGACAAACTTCCGAGTTTATTATGGATAAATTAGAAAAATAAACGTTTAGTTATAGACTCGTAACTTAGGAATTAAAACGTTTCATTCTGTGCTTGAAACATGAGACATTGTTCAACAAATATTCATAGAATTTAACCATTTTCTTCCTAAACCGGTTTCTTAAATGTATTAGGTAAATATGTTAAGAAATACCTAATTGCATACTTTGAAATATCAATTTTTTCTTCTGATTTTACTAAACAGTGAGTTTTCTTGTTTAAAAAAGGTTACCTATTTAAATGTTGATGATATTATTAAAATTTCACATTGAAACCATGAGTTTTAATACAAAAGTTGTGCTATTATTAAGAGTGACCGGTTCCGATAGAATGTAGTGATTGAAGTACTTGTACATTGTATATTGAAGTGTTTGCTGTTATTATGTGAAGTGGCGTTGTGTGATATTTGTTGGGAGCCACAATAATGGTGTCCTCCTCACCGAGGACCGACGAGAAGGATACCACAACACGGGATAAGAGGTTGCAGTATAAAGTAAGTAAGAGTAAAAAATAAAAGATTATAATGTATATTTATTTACTTTCTTATTTTACAAAACTCACGGCATAAGCCTATTACATGTTGACATATATAGGTATGCATAACACGTACAAGTGCAACAGTAACAATTACATATTATAAAATAATATAACAATAAATTAAGAAACCAAACGATCAACAGTTTTATATTAAATCATTTCTTTACAGAAATGATTTTGAAAGCAGTCTACACACATCATCATGACATATCCTACAAATGGGACAGCCAGTGAGCTAACTGTATGTAACTAATGTGTTATTCGTCCTCTCCGTGTAACAAAAATTAAGATATTTAGGATGAGTCACTTAGTTGATGATACATATTAAATAATTATCTTATTTGTGTTGTAGTAGTTTTTAAGAAACAGAAGATAAATAAATTCAATTAATAATTTTAAAATAAAATACAAAAACACAGTTATATTTCTACTACGTTGTTTTTTAAACCCGATTTTTTTCGCCAATACTATATGTATTGTAAGCATCTTAGTATCCCTAAATATGCCGACAAGTCTAATTTAATCTATCTTTAGTATCCCAGAATATAGTAGATACTGATGGTGGCCAGATTAATGCACTCACTCAAAAATCTAATTTCTTTACATACCTACCTCTTTTTTGCTGTAGTTTTGATATTCTGAGAAATTTCATACAGTAAATGATTACTGGTAGTATTGTTCATTATTTTTACTAGAGACAACACCATATTTGACATGAATGATGACAAAATTGCCTTTTTACGTAAAAATTACAATTTTAAATATTGAATGATATAATAATACACAAGTAACAGATATCTTAAAGGTAGAAACAAAATAAAAAACATATAATGTTGAAATAAATAAGTTGGTTAGATATTACATAAAGCATATGGATTTTTTTGAAAATCTTTTCATCGAACCTAGGACCTCATTTATGCAAGGTCTATACCTATATTAAAGTCATTGCACTTGGTAAATTACCAAGGCCGGCATTAATGCATTTGTGTACTAACATATTTTTCAGTATTCTGTCATGATAATTTCTGTTTTAAGCACTTCAAATGAGTGCTCTATCATCATTAATACATAATTATATTACCTCCATACAATTATATGACTCATGTAGTCAACAGTAGACGTATGATGCCGGTATTGTGATATTTACGAACTGAAATGTTACATATAAGTATTTTAAATTTATTTCGTGACTATAATATCGACTGTCCAGTTCTTGATATTTTTTTTTATCTATATAACTTATTCGTGATATTGTTTCTCTTATAGTATCCAAAATTGACAACAGTTGGTTAAAAAAAATTAAAATTAAAGATTTATCGATAGTTTATGACGGCAATTACTCTCTAATGTGGTGTTCTCACTTTGGCGAATATCGCTAGGGCACCAAAATATCGCCAGCCATTTGAACCGTGTGAACAAAATGACAGCTAGTCTGAAACGATAAAAACCAGTAGAAACGATATCGTCTCGAGTTGACCACCTTCCAACTTTCTCGGGCGATCGAACGATTTGCACATGCGCAGATATGCGCGGCGTTTGTGTCTATGGTAAAAGCTTTATAACCTATAAATTTTATAATGTTTCCCGCTTCGTGACAGCTGTTATCTTTTTTGTTGGTTTGTGGCGTTTGTTTCCTTAATTAAAAGGCGCTTTATAACCTCTACTATAACATTTTCGACTAAAAATAAACACTTCGCGATCTCCATCTCGACGCCATTTTGAAAACAGTGTCAAAATCAAAGCGCATCTGACAGATCGTTTCTATATCGGTGGACTTGTGTGAACAGGTGTGACGATCAATGGGTGTACGGCGAATTTTGTTTTTTCGCCTGGCGTTATATTTTGAAATTCGGCTGGCGATATTCGCCAAATGTGAACACCCCATAAGCGATGTCGGATTTAAAAGTAGTAGGTATATAAATAATGTGCTATGTAAAAAAAATCATATAAATTTTTTCATAAAATAATTTGATAGTTGCATAACATACTTATCCGCTTTGTATTGAATTCATATTATCTCAGTCAATTTTCAATTAGATGCAGTTCACTACACTCTGCCTAATATGGTAATGATTAATGTCTATAATTATTTAATTACTCCAATTATAATACAAACTATGTGGAAATTATATTACTTTATTATAATATGTTATTTAATCCATCATTGTATCTATGTTGCTAGTTACATAACTGCGCTAAATACCTGATGAATTCAAATAGTAGATTATACATAGTTTGTTAATAATAGCATTGATTACATATTATTATTAAGTTTGTTTGTTGGTACATTTGTACTGACGCCGATTTCAAAAGCTTCCTCAATTCTTAAAAAGCACACAGATTTCATATTGTTTGATTTTTATTCGAGCTTTCGCTTACAAAACCATTAATTGGAATAGTTTTGTTTTATAAAATGTTCTATAATTTTTTTCTTAAAATCTTCGAGTATCCTTAAAAAGGCAGATATTTGTAAAACATCACTTTTATTAATTTATTTCATCTCATAAACGGCAAAGCCTTTAACAATATAAATCAACAGACATCAGTTCATCTTAGGTAGGTACCCAAGTATAACGCGTTTAACATCTTCAATATAGCCGTAAAATGTGCCTCTCGTTACGATTTTTTTTACTTCTAGAGGAAGATCTGTAAATTCATTACATGCAGTAGTTAGTTTACTGACTGCTCCACTCTTGGGAGATGCAGTGATAGAAAAGATAGATTAATCCATTATTAAAGCCCTTGATCACACCTACTCCTTCCACTACTATCCCACCCCTCCTATTCCTCCTTCTTAACTTAGATTTATATTTTTTCTAATCAGTCTTCTAGAAAATGTCAAACTGAGCTTTTGACTAAAGCGCTCGAGTTTTATTAGAAAAAGTAGTGAAAAACTAACTGTGTTTATTAATATTGATATTTATAATCATGAATTTTCACTCTGTGAGTGTACAAATATTAGAGTTAATATATTTACTTGAATTTAATAGACATTGTGTTCAGCAGTACCCGGAATATGAAGCCTAGTACATCATAATTATTATCTGTAGGTACCGTACATAAAAAAACTAGCCTATGGATTATTATAAATGTAACTCTTATCTATATACTTTATTACTATTACATAGGTATATGGTACACATTATGGTATTTACTATGTATGTACTAATAATCTTCTCACGTTTTTATCTTCTTTCAATCGCTGTAACGAAATAGTTTTAATACTTTTAACTCGATATACATATTACATAAGTCACAGTTGCCATCTTACTCGATACGTGCTTCGTAGAAAAATACTATTTATCAATAAGGTTTGTTTATTAATCGATATTTTGTAAATTTCAATACAAAATTTCTTCTTATAAACATTAAAGTTTTTTTAATAACCGGGTTAGTTGGAAGACGTCGCATTTTAGCGATTAGCTCGCCCTCTGTACATTGAATGTATAACTGTTATTTTTATGACACTGTTTTATTTTGTAATATTGTAACCAATGTACAGTGAAGAATAAAATAAATAAATTAATAAATAAATAATACAAACACCCTTCAACAATTAATAAATAAATAAAAGTAAAATAAATTGGGACGGTTTGGTTATGTGGAACGAATGGAAGGGGAAAGAATGACAAAAAGGATTTATGCTTGTCTGAAAGAAGAGGTGTGAGGAAGCGCGGGCGTCCAAGAACTACGTGGCTTGATCATGTAGTTCAAATTCTCAAGGATGGCCGTGTGTTGAGTAAGAAAAATCGACGTGCGTGCATGAGAGATTGCAGGAATGTAGAGGAGGCGAAAGAAGTATGTAGGGACAGATCTACATGGCTTTCCGTTCTCTCTGCCTACCCTACTTGGTACGCGGCATGAGGAAATAGTATAGTAAATATAAAAGTAAGATTGACATATCAATTCAATCAATGAAATGCCCTTTGACTCTTCTCTTGAGAGAACAGGCAGAGACCAGCTTTCCTGGTATGCAAATTTAAAATGTACAAAATTTAATCAAATGTGTGTATTCAAAGTAAAAAAAGTCGATTTGGCCGCAAAAATTATATCAATTTTTCAGTATTGATTTGTGGTTTGCTTTAAACAACAAATTCAAGCATAAAAAGAAACTAGACTCATTATTTTAATGAGTTTGTGGTTACACTTTTTTAGCGCAATTAAAAAAAGTCATCAAATCAGAAATTACTTTTACCCATTTTAAATGTTTTCTTTGCCGAGAATTAAAATCAAACTGCTACTTTTCACTGGTTATTATGTCAAATTAGCAAAATGTTATGGTATTGCTACTTACATATTGTTTTCTTTATCCGTCCGTTCGTCGTCAGTAATATATGTTGCGTGCTATAAAAGTGTTGCTTTATTAATTACATACCTACTCCCATATTACGAGTGTTAGTAAGTATATCTGTGAGATTTTTTAAAGCGTCTTGTGTTAATTATTATTGAGTTATGTAGTACCTATTAACACATTCCTATTATGATGTAACGTTATCTACTAACTGTTACCCACAAGTGTAGGTATAAATATACCACAGAATGTTTATCTCACGCAGCGAGAGTATTTCACAAATCTATCGGTCGATCTTATAATAAGTTAAACCTAAAACTCAATATTTAATACATAGTAGGTACTTAGCTTAGATATTAATGTTTAGAATATTTTTTACTAATTTTTTATTGTTACCGGATTTGGGTGCAGATGACAAAACTAATCAGAAATCTCGATTGGAGAACCATGTCTAAACAATGCAACATTGTGTAAAATCTAATCGGAAGAAGTAAGAAAGGCGTCCCGACGCTTACGAATAGGCTCTAGGCTGGCTTAAGTGATAACTTTAGGTGTCCATGGACAACGTTCACCATTTCCACCATTCTCCGCCTTCCTCACTTCTTCCGATTAGATTTTGCACAATGTTGCATTGTGTAGACATGGTTCTCCAATCGAAATTTATGATTATACATTAATATTACAGTATTTTATTTTATATATGTATTCTTTTTGGAATAAATAAATTTGAAATATCATTTTAAAAATGAGTTAAATATTTTGAAATAAATAAACATAAAAGTACTTCAGAGATCCCTGTTTATTGCTGCTTCCAGGTCACTCACTTGCCAGCTTGTTCTGGTGTGGCCCGCCGGCTTTTTGCCATCTCCCGCAGCCTCCAATTATCTTAGCAGTAGCTGTTTTCTGACAAGCGAATCACAATGAAAATATGATGAAAAAATATTTTACTACGTCTTTCCTGTAACAGGTGGTGCAATAAAATTTATCGGTCAACGATTTTTGGTAACCACTCATGATTATTTTAAACCGTAAAATCTTCCAAGACATTTGACTGGTCACAGTGTTTTTTATTTATTATTATTTTATTTTAAAACATAACAACAATACCTACACATATATTATACATTTACTTAAAAGTACATTAAAAATTATATTACCTATTTACTATCCTATTTAAAGAATTAAACTTGTGTACGGAATAGAATTACAAATATTCCTAATTTTACTTATAAACAATAATAGATTCATCTAATACTTACTCTAGACAAGTTCTATATACATATATTATGAATATAATTTTTGCGAATAACGAGAGATTAAAACAATATTACTATTAACATGCGTATAGAAAATATGGTGGTAGATAAGATGGTGGTATATCCATTGCCCTATAAACCTTAATATCATGTGAGTCGAAGATATTATAATAATATGTACATCGCATAAGATTGTTATATTATATTGAAGTAACTTCTTCACATGTATCGCAATCCTTACAAGTTTTATATTAGTTTCGTGATGAGAATAACCAATCGTTTCAGACAAACTGTCCATACATACATAGATACTATCACTACGTATAATAATATGACATATCTATCTTATATCCAAACATGGTAGTACTCTTACATACAATATTGTATGAATGAATAAGGACAATATTTGGTTCTTATTACTAAGACGGGTATTGAAGGTTACAAAATTAATGAATATTTGTGTATTTTGAATAAAAAATTATGGTGTGTACTGTATTACCACCAATATGTGTTTTTATATTTTTCTTACATTTTTTATACAATGCTTTAACATTTTTTCTTTTTTCATCTTTTTGTTAAATAAAGTACCTCAAATTTCTGTTTATTAGTTGGTAAAGAAGGGATTTTGATTGGTTTGCTCATTGTGGTAATTAATTGTTATATTTGTTGTTATAACTGTATGATCCATAAATAATAAATAAAGTAATAAAAAACGCAATCATAAGTTGAACTTTACAGGAAGTACTCACATATATTTTACTTTGTAAACGTATTTTCGTTGCGAGTCTGTTAAAAGCCTTCAATGATATACATATTTAATTAAATATCTCGGAATTGGCTAGAAAAAATTACTTTTTGTGATATTTCATGTATCGTAAAATATGTTTATGTACTGCCTTGATACGTCAGTAAAATTTAGTTATTTATTTATCTATTTTCACTCATACTTTCCTCGTAACCATATACATCGTGATGACCGGATTTTTGAAAACAAAAATGTATGTAACGAAATAAAAAAAATCTCCTTTAATTTAACTTTGAAAATTATGGATTCAGTTGCTAATAAATCTTTCTCTTTTCTTTTCAGGAACAAATTCGTAAAAGAAAGGAGGAAGAGGAGAGAATCGCTGCTCAGAATGAGTTCCTGCGCAACTCCTTGCGGGACTCCCGTAAATTGCAAGCTTTGGAGGACACCAGCCGACAGTTGGATACGTCGCCAGCCAGGTCCAGAGGAAGGGGTGTGGCGCAAAGTGGCTTCGTCAACGATGCTTATTCGGATGATGAAGTGTCACTGGGACCTCACACGGATGATGTCTACAAAGTTATCGGTGAGTCAACAATTTATTCTTTTCGATAAATGACTTATTATTTTGTTGTTGAGCATCAGTAAACTAATCGTTTTAAGAGTGTGTGAAATGTTTAGTTATATATCGAAATCTATAACTGGATACTGTCACGTTTGCTCACATCTTAATAGTAATAACATAGAAAAAGACCTAGTCAAATAACGGTTTCGATAGTTGTCACAATATCCTTGTTATTCGACTGACCAAGAACACCATCATTGGTGAAGGTTATTAAAAAAATGACATCTTATACTATACCCTCACTCCGTGTCCCAAGTGGGGTAGTCAGAGGGAACGGAACGCTAAATAGATATATCCTTACACACTTCCTTCGCTTCCTCCACATTCATACAATCACTCATGCACGCACGTCAGTTCCTCTTACTCAACACACGGCCGTCCTTGATTCACGTGATCAAGCCACGTAGTTCTCGGACGCCCACGCTTCCTCACACACTTTCTTTCAGACAGGTATATCCTAATAGACTGACATCTTAATTTTCCGATAAACATCTGAATTTGATTGAGATAAAGTAACTGAATTTCAGACATTGCTTAGTAAATCAGATGTCTGTGAGTGATTTTCAAATGAGTCAGATGGGAGAGAATGTGTGATAGTATTCGTACACATTCATACATAGTATAGATTTATTTGGCCGGAATATGTATGAAACGGATGAACAAATGCATTCTCATCTGTAAACATATACAGTACCTACCTATATAGTACATACATACATAACAAAATGTAAACAGTAAATAGAAACAATTATACTGTCACTTCCGTTGAACAGAAAGAGAAATATACATTCATTACTATCTTTAAACCCGCTCAGAGAGCAGTAGATACCAATCACGTCAGTCTATCAAAAAAACATTTTTTTCGTGAATTTTAATATTTGCAATTCGCAATTTTAATCGCTGTATTACGATATTTTCTTTAATTACAAAATCTTGTGAAATGAATTTAATAGTTTTTTTTTTTAACCAAATTACACTAGTTGGAGGTAAATGGGCCGTGGGGCCGTAGTCAAAACACATTTCCGAGTTACGCTTTCGTTCGAATGTAGACGACATTGCGAGAACGTGTCAATTTTCGAAGCTACATACACAAGTAGCTACGAAAATTGACACGTTCTCGCAATGTCGTCTACATTCGAACGAAAACGTAATGCTAAAATGTGTTTTGACTAGGCCTACACATTTTTGGATTAGTTGAAAGAGATCCCGCCTTTGCGATAAATTCGCCTTCTGTACAGTAAAGAATGAATACACAAATAAATAAAAATAGTGTCATAATCTCTAAATGTTTACTTATCTAATGAATAAGATTCATAATATATAATTTTATCATCCAGAAATACGTTCAAAGGATGTAAGTTTACATAGACTACATTAGTTTTGAGCGTTTGCAATTCAAGGAAAGGTCTAGTTATTCAACCGAATGTCTAGCCATCAGTTAACTGGGCGGCTATATAATTATGTCCACAAACATGCGTACATTTCGAAATAGTTTTTTCAAAATACTTTTTTATTTACTAGAAACAGTATTTCGCTCAGAAGATTATAAAGAAATATGCAAATTTACAACAAAAAAGTACTTACAACTAGGTTCACACACGTAAAAAATAAATAAAAACTGTATTGACAAAATATTAAGTTGTAAAAAGGACCAAAAGGCGGGCTTCGCATAAGCGATCTCTTCCAGCCAAACTGGAAAAAAATGATAAATAAAAGTAGAACATATATGTATGTATAGATATAGATACATAAATATGCATGTACGTACATGCATACATGTGAACAGATGAAAATATTTATTAGATACATTTCATAGGATTGTAATGTCATTTGCATCACAGTTTTCATTTGTAGGTACATTGTCTGACAAATAAATTGTTCATCTTTTGTTTTCCAACTGTATATATTATATTTGTTGTCACAATTACGTATGTATGATATTATATCGTGATTGTTTTGTTTCACTGCTGTGGAATTCATTTGTTAATAACATTATGCTTTTGTCAAATGACAATATTATTGTCAAGTACATTGACTGCAGGTATAGTACGGTACATGGCTTTTATTAGCGGTAGCTACAAGTAGTCAACTGGATCATGTATTTTTCACTGATTTTTTTTATGGTTTCAATTGATATATTATACTTGTAGCCAAAATGAGTGTACTGACCTATACGGTATAGACTAGTAATGCTGTACTATTTTTTTCAGAAAACGTGTCCCAAAATTAATAATAACAATGTTACGCTGTTTCACTGGATAATAATTATTATGATTAATGGTTTTTCTCTTTCTTATTTATACCTACTTAACTATTGCACATCATAACAAAGTACATCCCGACAAAGCCGTAAAAGGACCTCTTCAATAAATATATTAAAATAAATTTAATTATGAAAAAAATAATAACCTTAGTATTGCACATCATAACAAAGTACATCTTTACAAAGTCATAAAAGAACCTTTACAATTCAAAAAATACAATGTCTTTCCAATACAAAGAAGTGTAATTATAAAGAAATGTTATTTCTAATTTCAGACTATAGTGATCTTCAAGCAGCTCTCAACCGTTTGCAACAGGCTCTTGGTGCAGCTGGGGCATCTGCGCTCAGTGCAAGGCTTGCCACAGCCGCCAGGAGACTGCGAGGGCCTCAGGTGGCCGGGGTACTGGCTCTTCAGGCAGCTGCTGTAGCCAGGGCCAAACCACTTCCTCTCCCTGTGGATAGACATGCCACCAACACTGCTAAAGATGTGAGAACACTATACACACACAAAAATAAATAAAAATAAATAAAATAAATAACATCTTAGATTCAGCAATGAGGTTTGCTACCCGTCCTGAATGTCTTAATTTTTCTGGTACGAAGAGGGCAGTTTTTATTACATGCTGCTGGTCTAAGTGTAAATTGCTTGTAATAAATGTACATTGACAGAGACCCACCATCCGCTTGGATACCGCAGATGTCTGGGGACTTCCATTTATCTGAAATTCTACACATTACAAATCTTGTCCACACTGAAGACATTGGCCAAAATACTCCTATGACTACACTCCTTCGATGTCCCTCTAGCCAATATGCATACAAAAAATAAGCAAAAGTGTTTCCTCAACTTAGATTACAATAAAATTAAAAGAAGTTTATGGACACATCAACTCAGCTTTTGTTGCAAAATTTTGAAAATATTCAATAATGTACATTGAAGAGAGACCCACCTCACACCCGGATATTTCAGGAGTCATAGACTCCTATTTATCCGCACATTCAAACCAAAATTGTCCTCACGGGCGGGCCATTGGGCAGGTCTGAAGGACCGACCGGCTAAAACCGCCGTCGTGGGAATCTTTTAAACTACACTCTCTTCAATGCCCCTTTTGAAAGTATGTTTATTTTATTGAATAAAAAAAAAAAAATACAAAATTATATAAAAAAAAAGCATAAAACAGGACCAAATAAAGTACAATTAATATAAGGTAGATAACATCGAGTAAATATGCTATATAAAAATTGCTGAGTAACAAAAGCCGAAGTGAGGTGTCCAGAAACTTGTTATTTGGCGTTCAGAAGGCGCGAGCCCGAGAATCACCAGTGCCGAATGGTGTGAAAACATTAAACCCTCCCAAAAGGGACATACCTCCCAAACCTACTCTCCACCAAGGGAGACAGGACGATACAACGAGAAAACGAGTTCACTATCGCGCCAACGCCACAAAGGGCAAAAACCAACCCTAAGACTCTCCCGCGTCAGGCGGGGGTGAACCCGGCCGACGCAGAAGCTCCCAACGAGATACCCATACATCCACAAACACCAAAAATGCTTTAAGGTTCCTCAATAATGTACAATGAGGAATACATAAATAAATATTTTTTATGGTTGTTTGTTTTAGTGCATGGAGGTATTAGCCAACAGTACAAGTCCTGCAGCCGCAGAACTATGTTCTCTGGTGGGAGGAGACTGGATGGAAGCCTTACTGCTAGCACATGATCAGGCTGCTACTCTGTTGGATCCAACGTCCATGTGCAGAGTCACAAGTGCCGAAACCACACCACATAAGGTAATTTAACTTATTTATAATGGATATTTAATACTATAACTTAATAAAATAGTCAAAAAAATTGACATTGAAGAGAGAGTAGTTGTAAGTATAAAAGATTCCCATGACGACGGTTTCGGCTAGTCGGCCCTTCAGGCCTGCCCAATGGCTCGCCCATGAGGATATTTTTGACTTGAATGCGCAAATAAATTGTAGTCTACGACTCCTGAGATACCTGGGTATGATTTAGGTCTCTCTTCAATGTTGAATATTATGAGAATGGTTTGGATATTTTCTGAAAATAAATTCAAAGGTAGAAGATCATTGGACAATTCAGGACAAAGAAAATTGGATGATGTTAGGAAACGATAATCAGTTCATTTCAGGTCCAATTTAAAAACCACAAAAATCAAAGGGAACCAAGTGTTTGATAACAAGAACAGCATTTCTTAAAGTATTTTCTTTTAAGTAATGGTTTATTCGAAGAAAGATCCTTACTAAACTTAAATATTCTATGAAGGACTTGTTAAATATTTTAAAATATTTTGATCATATAACTGATAGAAAAACGGAATATGAAATTTATCAGTGAGATATATTTTATAAACATAATTTTTTTAATGTTATTTTTCTATGAGCAGTACATTTAAAAAAAAAATAATCTGGTTTTGAACAAACAAACTGAATGTATCACTAGTCTATTTGTGGAATATGTATTGATGATATCTACAGACAGATAAACCAATATGTAATGATACAAGTATTATTTTTACTATTTTCATTATATCATGTTATGTTTGTTTTCCAGAATCATATAATAAGCAACAACAATGTGAGTCACATAGTACCCCTAGAACAGACGCCTCTATCTCTACCCTCAGGAGATCTGCATGACGTGGAGGCAGGGGAACATATCAACATCATCAAAATAGAGAAGACCAATGAACCACTAGGTAACATAAATATACTACATACTTTCAAACTATATATTAGATATGATGATCTCGAGGGCTCCTATTATTTTTATTTAACTATTATAAAATTTTGAAAACACTTGTGATTGTCACAAATTTGACTACGAGAATTTTATGTGATTATTTATTATATGAAACAGATGTCCAATAAGATTTTTATGTACCTACTTCAATATCCGACTGGATACAAGAGCAAACAGAAATATTCTATCTATTTTGGAAACCAAATTCACAACCTCGTTTGTAAGGCATATATTTTAGCCCCTAGTTAAACTTGGATTGTAAGTTTTTATGACGAGCTTCTTCTAATGTTGGTCAATGTTTTTCGGGTAAGCCATGTCTGGTTTTATTACACTTCTGCACACATTGCTCATTTAAGGTATGAAATAAATGATGTGTGTAAGTGCATTGTAGGTAATTTATAAAATACTAACTGTTGCAGCATGTGCATGTCTAGTAAATATCAATTGTTACTACATATTCACACGCTGCATCGGTCATTCATACCTTGAAAATGGCACCAGCATCCACGGGTAAACATCGTATAGTAAAACTAGATATGGTTTACCCGACAATCATTGACCAACATTTATATGAACAGATATTGGGCAGGTAGTCAAGTAATACATCCGATGGACCAGATTAACAATCAACAATTTATGTTACTATGTTAAAGAGTAAAATGAGCTTGAATAATAATTGTGAAAACTGATTGACGTGAAAGTAAATTTTGTTTATATTAGTAAATAATTTGAAATAGAATTGAAAGTTAATTAAGATAAACTCAATTCTGAGCATATAAAAAAACTTTTATGAGTTTTTCAAATCAATTTTTAATAGAGTAGTATGCTTAGTTGAGTTTTATGTCAATTATTAATATTTAATTATTATTCCAGGTGCCACTGTAAGAAATGAAGGAGAGGCTGTGATTATAGGAAGAGTAGTGAGGGGAGGAGCTGCAGAAAAGTCAGGGTCCCTGCATGAAGGAGATGAGGTAAACTATTATAAAAACATTTTCTTCTATCACAACTTTATTTAAATTTGTAGAAAGTTGATCTTATTTGCAAAATGAGACTGTATCAATGCGCAATGCAGAGTTGCTCTTTATGATGTGCAGAAGATAATTAGCTTGTCATATTTAAATAATGTGCAGTGATAATTACCTGCCTACCCCACTTTAAATATGGCGTGAAAGTATAGATAGATAATGATTGAAAAAACACTTTTGTAACCATCTAAGTCTTAAAGGGCTTATAAGTATGATAGAGATAGTTTTTTATACCCACCACCTCTAAATTTATGTGTTATAGTTAAGATTGTTGACAACAATACCTGGTGGAAATGTTTGTTAAATAGATTTAAATTTCTGAGGAAAGCCAGTTCACAGCTCATTAGTCCCACTTTATAAAAGTTTTTTATTTTAACTAATTTATTGTATTGTTTTTTCAGGTGCTAGAAGTAAATGGTATAGAAATGCGAGGGAAATCTGTAAATGAAGTATGCGAGCTACTGAGTGGTATGTCGGGTACCTTGACATTCCTAGTGGTGCCCGCAGTTATCCCTGGAGTCCCTAGGGCCAGACCAAGAGACACCAATGTCCTCCATGTGAAGGCACACTTTGATTATGATCCTGAAGAAGATATTTACATTCCATGTAGAGAATTAGGTGAATAATGCAACTCATATTATCTTAAACCCTAGTAAAACCCTATTGTTCAGGAGGTGTTATGATTCTTGAATGGGCCCTTGCGGTGGTTTTTCCACAAAACGACGCATCTTAAAAAAGTTGTCTAGTTATTATTATTATAAAAAAAAATATGCTATGAAGTTTATTTTTTAGCTCAAGCTATTTAGTATAAAATATAAATAATGAAGTGTGGCAAAATTTGTTCAGTAGAAATCCCTGTGCAATATGCGCAACTTTTGGCTGAAATATATATATGAATGTGTATACGTGTATACGAAAATTGTTTGGCAATTTATTTATTCATTTCGCTATTAAGATACAAATTGGTATAACATGGTGTTATGTTTGTTGCAGGTATAAGTTTTCAAAAGGGAGATGTGTTGCATGTGATAAGCAGAGAGGATCCCAACTGGTGGCAGGCCTTCAGGGAAGGAGAGGAAGACCAGACCCTGGCTGGCCTTATACCCAGTCAGGCATTCCAACACCAGTATGTATAGCGCTCATCTCAAACAATTTTCATATGTAACCAAAATAATTTCTTCGTGTAATTTACCACCTTTCTAATTTTATTTCTTGACTCAAAATGCATAACTGACATTTTCTTTTGACTGTTTATTATTTTAACAGACTCATTTCTCATTTTTTTATTGTTGGACTATCATTTCAGTTTCAATTATTTTTTCTACCTATCAATTAAGTTTTATTCAGGAATATTTAGGTATATAATTTATAATCAATTTATTTGCACACAAGCTATATTTTTGTCATCGTCTGACAAATTGTTATTGTTTTTTTTTATCTAACATGTAAAAGGCTCTGCCGTATAAAAATGTAAATAAATAAATTAATATTACTTATTGAGATAAATGTATAAAGATTCAGTTTATGATTGTGAGTGCTAAGTTTGTATAAATTGAAGCATAAGCTCGCTTTGAAAAATCTCTCAAGCTTTAAACCAAGACGACGTTCTTTACGCCTTTTGTACAAAGTATTTTCACAGAAAAATTATTGTCATTGTTATAGTGAATGTCCATTGATCATTCCACATCTTTGAATAACGTGACAGAGACATCTTTTGACTTCTTACCAACCAAACAAAACACTTGTTTCAATTTATACAATAAATTATGTAATTTTACTATTTTTGTTCTAATACTATAAAAAAATAGCTCTTTTACTTTAATTTCTAGCATTGGTTCACTTGCTTTTATTTTCTGAGCTGTAAATCATTAAAAAAACTTAATACCTACATCATATTTTTAACATTAACTTTATATTTCCAGGCGTGAATCAATGAAACTTTCATTACAAGGCGAAGCAGCAGCTAGGGATAAACCACGGAAAGGAGGCACTTTATTATGTGCCAGGAAACCACCAAGGAAGAAGAAGAGTAAGAAGGCATCCAGTGAGGCGGGATATCCTCTCTACGCTACTACGGGACCTGATGGTATACTATTTTATATTATAATAGCTAACACATTAAATAGCCTTGAAATTTTGTGTGGAAAATTTATGGTTTGAATCCTGCTGTGTACCCAGTCCACATTCATGATACAAGCTATTGTTTAGCATTTATCAAAAACCCAAAGATTTCCAAACTTTGTCACTGCACTTAATATAATATATTTATTTTTTTATTATGGAAATTCCTCAAATCTACTATCAAGCTACCGATTACCATGTTTCCTTGACAGTTCACACATAGGTGTATCTTTTCAATAAGATATGGATTAATTTTCGACGTTTCGTCCAATAATTAATATTTTTTCTTTTTACACTACAAAATATATTTTAATTCTAGAAGTAATGTAATGTATTTTATTTTTATTTCCAGAATATGAAAGTGATGAGATCTTAACGTATGAAGAAGTAGGACTTTACTATCCAAGAGCTTCTCACAAGAGGCCCATAGTTCTCATAGGACCTCCCAACATAGGAAGGCATGAATTAAGACAGAGACTTATGGAAGATAGCTCGAGATTTGCAGCAGCTGTACCTCGTAAGTCATTTAAACCTTTTTCTTTCTCTCTTCAACACTCCCTCTCCAGAGCACAAAGCAGCAACTAGTACTGATTCTGCATCATTAGAATCACCTCTTCCTATTACATTGGTTTATTATGAAAAAGGATCAATTCAGACTGTCAGAAATCTTGCGGACGAAATAAAAATGTTTATCTTAGAAAACTATTGTGTGAAATATTTTAAAATGTCTAGTTACTAAAGTAATAGAAAATGAATATTGATAATCTGTTTCTTTTTTCCAGACACATCCCGCCCTAGGAAAGAGAATGAAGTACCCGGCCAAGACTATCACTTTATCTCTAGAACACAGTTCGAGGCAGATATACTAAATAGGAAGTTTGTTGAACATGGAGAATATGAAAAAGCTTATTATGGTAAAGAATTAATCATTTCTTTCTTGTTATTTTCATCATTCAAAAACTTTTTTAATATTCTATGAACAAATGCTGTTTAATTTCTAAGTTTTTGTTTCTATTACGTACTCAAACAACTAGTGTATGTCATCTGAATTTTAGAGTTCGACGTTTTTTTATTTTTCTTTTAATGAAATGACAATAAATAGACTTAGAGTTTGTAATTTGAAAGATATTGCAATAAAGTAATAAACTCACTTTCTGTACATTGAATTGTAATATTTTGCAGACAATTTGTAAAGCGCCATTTACTCAAAATGTGACTTCAAGGGTGTCATATTGTATGTCAATCTTCTGAAGCTCCCATCTAAAATATGTTTTTTCCGCTTCCTTCTGGCGCTCTCTCTATTCACCTCCTCTCGCAGACCCAGAGGCAGCTTGTTCCAATACTAAATGCTATATTTCCAAAGCCCTGACTGCGAGATCGAGATAACTCAATAAGTGTTTTTTTTCTTTACCCTGTGGATAATGTTGGATAAATCGTCTTTCGCTGATGGTCTTGATCTCGCTCATCTCCAAAAAATAACACGGCAACACATTTTGTAAGGCTGAAAATACCATCACACATATCTATTACTTCACTCATTACTTTACCTTTAACAAACCCGTAAATGTGAAATGATATATCTTACCAATACGCTTTGTACCTCTGTGCAGTATGTAAACTCTAGCAAAAGGTGTCCAAATTATTATTTACAAAGATCTTGTATTGTTTTCAGGTACATCATTAGAAGCAATAAGAGCTGTGGTGAATTCTGGTAAAATATGTGTATTAAATCTACATCCTCAATCACTCAAACTGTTGAGGAACTCCGACTTAAAGCCTTACACAGTGCTGGTGGCACCTCCTAGTCTTGAGAAGTTGAGGCAGAAGAAATTAAGAAATGGAGAAGCTTATAAAGTAAGTTTATATAATGATTTTACAGTAATAAAAATATTAAGAGGGATCAATGGCTATGAGATGAATATTGGCAATCGAGCTAAATTTAAAATTTTCAAGAATAGTGTAAAATAAATATTATTTAAAAAAGATTACTTTATATTGATTTTTAAGCGAATTGACATATGAACATATTGTTGTAGTCCTTGCTTTGTTCCTTCTAGTGATATATTCATCCTTGTTAAAAATTTGGTATATTTTTTATATAATAAAGAAATAAAATATATATACAGATTTCACCAGAAATTTTTTGATAACTTTTTTATCTTGACATTGGTTGAATATAGAGAGCTAGCGGTGGTAAGCTGTTTTTATATCCAGAATATTATTTTTTTAGATTTATTTATTCAATTAAAATGTTACACAGAAAAAATACATATTACATACAAAATGCCGATGATTTGGTATTGATGGCTGAAAGTGAAAGTGATCTACAGCGAATGATGACGTGTGTGTATGAAAATTGTGCGATTAATGGATTGAGAATGAATGCAAAAAAGACAAAAATCATGGTGTTTGAAAGAGGAAGTGAGAGAACAGTATGCCAGGTAATGATTGACAATGAAGTGTTAGAGCAAGTTGACGAATGTGTGTACTTAGGTAGTTTGTTCACGAGAGATGGGAAGTGTGAAAGCGATATTGAAAGGAGAAAAGTTGCTGGCAATAAGGTAAATGGTGCAATCCGACCAATAATTGCAAATAGAAACATATCCACCACAGCTAAAAGGTTGGTGCACTCTGCTATCTTAGTTCCAACACTTATGTATGCAAGTGAGACGTGGACATGGTTAAAGAAGGATGAAAGTGGCATAAATGCAGTTGAAATGAGATCACTGAGAAGGATGTGTGGTAAAAGCCTGAGAGATCGTGTGCGTAACAGTGAGATACAAAAGGAATGTGGAATGAAAGTTAGTGTAATAACAAGGATGAATGTAAATAAGTTAAGATGGTTTGGGCACGTGGAAAGAATGAATGAGGACAGAATGACTAAGAAGATATATTTGTCTGAGAGGAATGGTGCTCGGAGACGTGGACGTCCGAGGATTAAATGGCAAGATCATTTAAATCAAATCCTACAGGACGGTCACGTGTTGAGCACGTTGAACAGGAGAGCATGCATGAGGAATTGTATGACAGTGACGGAAGCGAAAGATGTGTGCAAGGATAGAAGGGAGTGGCCCTCGATCCTTTCTGCCTACCCCGCGAGGGAAGCGGCGTGATGGTATGTATGTACAAAGAAAAAATTCACTCATCTGGTGAACCTAATATAGCTTGTAAGTGTAGAGTTCACACTTACCTCGAATTCACATTTACCCTTGTTTACCTTATGTCAATTATTTGCGGAGCAAAACATTACAAATTCAACTTAGTATCATTTTATATTTAAAAATAAACGTTAGATACAACTATAGCCAAAACCAATTACCTGCAATCATCTTTACTCACTGAAATAACTTGACTTACTGAATAAAAATTAAAGAACACTTTTGTATATGATTTCAGGAGGAAGAATTAAAAGAAATCATCGCAACAGCCAGGGACATGGAACTGAGATGGGGTCACCTGTTTGATATGATCATAATCAATAACGACACACAGAGAGCTTATACACAACTACTAGCCGAGATCAACAGTCTAGAGAGGGAACCACAATGGGTGCCAGCACACTGGCTCAAGCATACCTAGCGTTATGTAAACACAATAAGTTGTAAAGACGCTCGCCACACGTTGTGCAGTGCTAAACCATACAACAGTGAATCATGTGTTATACTCAACAGGACAGAATGTGACAGCCAATGTGTCGCCACGCCCGGATAGTGCACTAGTGCTCGCATCACACCAGAGTGTATAGGAATATTAATAATATCGTCCAAGGAAATGAAAGAAAAGATAAAAAAGATAGTGATTTTACGTTAAGAAGATATCTTGAAGATATTTAGATATTATTATGTATATCGACGAAGATGAAATGTTGTTCGTTCGATCGTTCGTTCATAATTTAAACAAAGTATAAAGGTAAAATGAAATAAAATATAAAAAAATAAATAATATTTTATTTTATTAATAGTTTTATTAAATAAATAAAAGAGAAAGTTAAATAAATAATGATTATTAAACGAGAGATGAAAGCTTACAACAGTGTTTACTTGCGTACTGATATGTTACTAATAATAATATGAAATCACACAGTACATATTGTGCCTGTTTTAATTATTGTTATATTGTCACCAACCACTCGACAACATTCTTATATTTTGTCCATATTTTTGTTTCAACAAAAGACATCCTCGTATCATCTCTAGGACAATAAAACAAAAGGACAGTTGAATTAAAATTGTTTATTATTATTATTATTAATTAATTAAAATAAAGGATTGATAAATAAAGGCTGATTGTGCTCTATAACATATTATTATTCTATTTACTGACATTATTACCTCCTGTGTATGTCGTGTTTTTTTATTATTATTTTACTCATAGCATGTCAAATAATTGACAGCGGGTGGAAATTTATTTTTTGCTTCAAATTATCACATTGACAGTACTGATTTAGGGACAAAAGTGTTTTGTGTAGTCTACCTAAGAGCAAGTATTAATAAAAAGATGACTATGACTAAAAATCCCTTTCCAAAATGTTTGAGATTCACCTACATATATTGACATTTGCAGATGGCAGACTGTAGCCAACTTCACGGAAGAATTATAACTCAAAAAAATTGCCTTTGCGTTCTATGAGTAAAAAACTATGGGGATAAAGTCTACAGTTTTACTTGCTATTTTAATGTCAATTGAATAGATGCATACTTGGGCAATATCCCAATGTTTTAATCTCAGCATGTTATCTTATTCAACATGAAATATGTATAATCCATGTTTATCACAATTAAGTAAACAAATTCATAAAATTACGCAAATCATATATTTGTCCCAATCAAGTAATTTGTACATCACAAATATTATCATCACAGTATTAAAATTATAATAAATTGTTATTTTTTATTTAATTAATTAATATGGAAGAATAAAAAGTGAATTTTGGTACATAAATGTTAGAAAAACTAATGAATTGTGAGAATACACATACTTACTACTATTAAAAATATTATATAAAAACATAAAAAATATAATAATAGAAATTGTTAAAATATATTGTATGAATAACCTGTAAAAAATATTCATATGAACGAATTGATGAGTATTAAGGTATTTGGTCTGTAGTAATTATCTACTCCATATTTTGTCATAATTAACTATGTTTATGTCAGTAATGTTGTTACCTTTGTATGTTTTATAGGGAAGAAATTTTGGTTGAATTTTACTGACGGTTAACGCAGTTGAATTTTAAAAATAAAACAATATTGACATAAATATGTACTTACTATCTAGATAGCTATCAGTATAAGGTGAACAGTTTGATTTTCTGCATTAATAATAATAAAAAATCTTATGATGCTAACCTGACCCTGTATAATTGTCAGATAATGTCATGTTAGGTTAGTTTTGTGAATCTTTTGATCTAATCTAAATATTTCGCTGGGTGTTTAGTTTAGCGATGTAGATGTTTTTTCTCTTTTATAGAATTATTGTGTACATCCCTTTTATAGATAGTCATAACAAATTTTTCTCTCTCATATCTTCAATAATAAAAATAATTGACGATTGTTCACCTTGTATTGAGTATAATTATATATTTTAGTTCTGACTATTCAACGCAATATATTTGGACCATAATATAAAATATACAATATTCAATATATTTTTATTGTGTTAGATTCCTAATGACTGTTTGCAATCTTATAATGTTTCTGGTCAATACATAATACATACATGTTATCATATACTTAATATTATAGTTTTTATTAGATTTGTATAATTTTTAGATACCTTTTGTGTACATTGTTTGTTTTGGGACTTTGATGAGAAAAGGGAATAAATAAACAAAAGATAATTTATATAAAATCTAGTCTATAGTTTGTGTTGCCATAAAATTATGTAACTACAAGACAAAAAAGTTCTCTACATTGTTGCCATATTGTATATTTATCATACGTACCTTTCTTCCTTAAACATTGAAAATTTTCAGTATTGCAACATTTATTGACGATAATTTTTGAAAAATAAAATTACAGGGTATTTCTTTTTTCATTAAGGATTATTAGGCGGTTGATATCCAAATTCAAAACATAATAAATAAATTATCTCAACAGTGTGTTATTTGTTCCCATTTTTCATAACTGTCACCATATTTTTGTAACCACCTTTTTTTAGAAGTGACATTTTACTATGGCAACCTTTTAAATTAACTATTAATTGTTTTTATTTAAAAAAAAATTATGATTAATATGGCATAATGTTTTGTTTGTTATAATCTTATTAGTGTTAGCATGTTGATGCAGTCTGTTTCCCTCTTTTTTATTTCATAGTCATGTTATTTCTTAAAATTTTGGATGTTTTTTAAAAGATGGATTTTTATAAGATATTCCGCTAAATTGGTGTTATAGACGAACAATTAAATTTCAATATCATATATTGTTATTAAATTTACATTGTGTAATGTAATATTATAAATAAATAAATCTTCTTTCTTCCATAACTAGCTAAGTTGAGATGATCTGCCAAACAAGTTCTTCAACCTTCTGGCATAATCCGCGTCCATTTTGTAAACAATATTATTTAAAAATAAAAACACTTTGTTTACTACATTAAACATGTGTTAGATTAATTGTAATTATTTTATTTATATTATTATAAATATTTAGATATTAAAAATAAATATCGGTTATAAAACAAAATGTTAATAAATACATAATAAAAACAAAAACAATATTTTATTATCCCACATCTTTTATCATAAGTATACCTCCATTACGAAACACAAAATATTTCAGTAAGCCTTCATTTGACAGATAATGTTTTGTCTATGATTTTCTTTGACGTATTATTATAATTATGGTAATGTTTACATACTTGTTCCATTTCAAATACGGAATTAATAAAAGTAAGTAATGATCAACCACCTAAATAAATCGCAGTTACAATGTTTACTACGATGATACAATAGATTTTTACTACATAAGTGCATACTAATATTGTTATTTATTTTTGTAAGGACTGATGCAAAACCAGGTATGTAAACATTGCCATTGAGATGGAAGCCATTTTATAAATACCTGCTTTAGTTGATTGTAATTTATGGACAAAGTGTTGAGAGTGTGTACGTGGATCATCTCAGTATTTGGATAATAGTTAAAAGATTTTTCAAAAATAAATAATATAATTGCTACAGTTTTGTATTGGTATATAGTGAGAGAAATAATAATAATTATTAACCCTATAGGGGAGACTAGGTTCAGTCTAAATGATAATTATATTATGATTGATGTTCACTAGATTTGTCTGCCTTTTCAGTCCTCTAAATGTATTATACTTACTACCTACACCTAACTATATACTTCTAGGAATGTCACTTGTTAAATTAAACTTCTCCATCACTCATGGTTTATATTGCAATGTGGTGAGAATCATACTGATGACCATAATGTTGACAACTTGCACATGTAGCGTGAGAAATATGTGTTGTCAACATTTGTCGTTAACAATATGCAGGTACTTAAAGAATTTATTTGATTAAGTTTTTCAATAATTTCAAATTTCATATTAATTTCAAATTAGGCATTGCAGGCTCCAATGTCCCTTTTTGTAAAATCATATTATCAATTTCATATTCAAAAGATACAACATTTTTTTAATACCCAATTACTAAATTGCAGTGTAAATCATCACTAAGGGTAAAAAGTATCTAATTCTAAAGTAATATTTTACAAACTTTTTATTTTGAGGTCATGAACATTTACACATTAATTGCAAACACAATCTTAAAATATACAAACATATCTTTTCTTATAATCTACTTTAATATCAAAACTTTCACACATCAACATCCACACATGAAACTACTTAATTTGGGATGTCTTGTTATTTTTATTTTTGTCTTCCATTTTTATATTATACCTAACAATGTGAAATACATCTATACACGATATATGATGAGTTTGTATCAATGATGTATTTGCATAAAATGAGTTTGTATCAATGACGTATTTGCATAAAATGAGTTTGTATCAATGACGTATTTGCATACTGTACTGTTTTTATTTGTGAAGAACTCAGACTATTGTACTAGGTTATTTTCTGTGAGCCATTTCTAGATAAAATACTTAATTATAATTTACCTACCATTCTTTTGTTACATTTTTTTTTAGCAGAATCACAGAAAAAGTAAATGAACTGCTAGTTTTAATAATTATTGTATTTAATTTCTTACATATTAACGTAAAAAAATCTAACATTTATTTTATTTAAATATATCAATTGATATTTAATTTTTAAATTTAAATGTTTGGATGAAATATTTCTAACTACTTAGTAACTTTATTTTGTGTCATAAAAATATTATTCAAAAATACTTTTACTCAAATGTTATGTAAATACTTACATATATTTTAGAAATTATTATTTAGTTTGTTTTATCATTTATTTGTATATGTTGCATTTTTAATATTTATTTTATTATTTTAGTAACAGACAGTCAGTAATTTCATAAGCTAACCGTTATCAGAATATATTTTTTAAACATTCCATATAGCATATTGTTAGTGTATTATACTTAAATACATACTGTTAGGTTAAATTTTTTGTGAAATAAAATAAATTTCAAAATATTGTTTGCCGCAAACTCGATAATTTAGAACTTTCCAAGCTTATAGACTTTGAAAATCTATTTGTAATTTAAAATACTATTGGTGTATAGATTTCTTAAAATAATATTGTACCTTTTGGTCCTTTTTGATTATTGTGAGTGGGCATTTGTTGTAGTGGTTAGAAGTCTGCAAAGACATTAATTATAATATAACAAGATTATGCGCCGCGGCTAAAAAACGTGCCAAATGAGATAACGAGGGGAGAGTTGTTTCCCTTTCTAATGAGATAAAAAAGTAGGATGCTAGGCTGTCCTGTTGTGTATGGATATATTACGTATTAATAGAAATTAACTTTTTATAAAAATGAGGGGTCAAATATGGTTTATGATCATTCTGTGCATTTAACATCATCTTCTCAGTTATGAGATATGCCACCCATCTTGAACTTCTTAACTTTTGTTGTCACAAAGAGAATATCTTGTATATTTATTACTTACAGTTCATCACTCATGAGACAATTACCCCAGTCACTGTCTTAGCTGGCAGGTTTATTGTTTTGATAGAAATATAGACTGAATTGTTAATGCGGAGAGCATATTTTTGCTTTAATTTGGTCAAATGGTGCACAGTCTCTTTATATTATAATGTCTTTGGACGTCTGAAATATGTTGAGGTTAGGCTGTGTTGTATATGACCTGACCTTACATCGCGTAGCTCAGAATGGCCTTATAATAATCAAAAAGTACCGCAAATGAAATTATGTCACAACACTAAGATTTCCATAGACAAATGTATATTTCGTCAAACTATGAAAATGATTTATTAAAATAAACTAACGAGACATGAATGTGAAAAGCAATAATTATTTTTAGATTCACATTGGAACAATTAATTTTAACAAATGTAAAAACATTTTGATATATCATTACGTTTTAATTTTATATAATAATTATAGATTCAATGAAAACAATTGTTTGTTATGCATCAGTCTACAATATTAAACAAATCAATAAAATATATAAAAATATTTAGGCTTTTTAAGTCTTCAGTATCATATGGGTACTTCTGAAGGAAATGTTTTCCTGGTCGTGTCAATTCCAAAAAATTCAAGTCATGTGATAAGCGTGACACAGAGGAATTGGGAATGTTACCTAGGTTTAAAGATTACTCTTAACCAAGCCTTAAGTCGATTCATAAGCGTCGAAACTCTGTGTTGTGCACTCCTTAAGGAAGTTCACATATATACATGTATCATATACAACATACCTACCTAGTTAATACCTATTCATATAGGTTGACTATGGATGAGTGTGATCAATTGGAATAATTGATCTAGAGTGGTTCAAAATATGTTTAACATTAATTTCTTTTTATTAAACAAAATTGTCACAAAGATACCTTTTTTGCAAAGAATTATTTTCATTTAAACCTTAAAAATGACTTTTTCTAAAAAAACCATACCATTTAAGTTTACTTGGTAAATCATAAAAGCGATTTGAATATATTATAAGCACTGCCATACTGTATGTATAGAACGTATGTGTATAGGATGAAGCATAAGATTGTATTTTTTTTTTGAAAAATACCTACTGCTATTAAATATCCCTCCAAAATATAATTTTACCATTATTCATTTGCTATAAACTTGTGACTTTTATACTGACTTGTGTTGTATACTTTTGTATTTTCAAAATACAACTTTTGGACTTAATCTTTATTCAAAGTTATTGTCGTTATAATTTTTTGACAAATTCAACTTTATTGAATGAATATATTATGTACTTATATTAAATTAATTAATGCAGAATGTTTATCAGAGGACAATAAGTGAAACAAGATTGTATTATTGTATTTTGTCTCCTAATCTTTCGTCCATTTGTTTTAGATTATTTTGTATATTACATTGTATATTATGATTAAATGTTAATTATTATTATTATTAACGATAATTAATTGTCTTTTCATTTGATAAACATTTTTGTCATTACAACTTTAGTAATCATCACAGTCTTTCGCAGATATTTGTGAAAATTCAAAGACTCAAGTCTAAAGAAGATAATATCCTGCACCAAATGTCATGTTATGGACACAAACATTCAGAAAAATATGTAATGAATTTTAATAAACTATTTATTATTAATGCCAGCATGTTATTTGTCAGAAGACTTGGTCAATGTTTATTTCTGATTTGTCGATTTAATCACATTTTAAAGATAAAAAAAGGTAAAGATGTCTTTAAAATATTCAAATACAAATTATCAATTAACATCTACATAGTCATGGTCTCGTACTATTCTCAGTAATATGTGATAATTAATATTTGAAGACACCAGTGGATGAAAGAGTAATATGACATAAACAAAGTACTGAGATATCTTTAGTTAAAGTTTTGAGTACCTACCGCATTCAAGCATTGTAGCATAGCATTTTCAACCGTTTTATCATGATATCCAGAACTTTATGTATATTATTTTAGTTTCACATTATATGTAACTATCGCATGGTGACTTACATAATGAGTATGTCTATGATAGGCACGATATTGTTTTTATATGATTCTATGAATCACCTTTCCTTGTTTGTTGCGACTGTAACAGCATATCCCAAAAACGAGATAGTCACCAGACAACTTGTATGTAATAAACATGCAAGTTATCCTCTACGTCTCAACAGAAATTAAGACATTAAGGAGGGTGACATAACTAGTGGCAAATTTTTTAAATATTTCATGATACTTCACAAATAACTGTTTTTTACATGACGCTCAAAACTTTATAGAAAAGAATAGGCGATCTATTCTTGTTGGAGACTTTTTTCACATTAGATTTGTTTATTACAAAATCCCGTGGAGTCCTCAGTAGAGAACAAGTCTCCCACTTCTTTCTGTTTTGTTTTTGAGTATCCTGTGAGAGGCAGGTATTTGTAAAACGTCACGTTTAAGACTGGATAAATTGAAACAAGCATTCCCTTATACTTTGGATTATACAACGTGAGAGATACGTCTTTCCACTAAGAGCTTTAAAGACATCTCTCTCACATTATTCAATTTATAGTGGAATGAAACACTTGTTTCAATTTATCCAGTTATGGAATTCTATTACTTGTGTACCAATACTAAGAACATATTTAACATCTTCAGTTAAATGACTACCAATTCTGAATGCCTTAATTTTTATTGGCACAGAGAAGACAATTTGCACATTCATTACGTATGGTTGACCCGCTGGCTACTAAACTTGTGCAAAATGCCTTGATGATGTGAAATGTGAATGAAGGATTATTACATTAATGAAAAAAAATATTACATAACATCTTTATGCATTGGTGCCTTCAATCAATATATTATTTTACTGTCATTTAACCATCTTAATATTTGTAATTCATTTTATTCTCTTGCGCATTTACATTAAAGGTTGTCGGGGCTCATTTAAAATAATACCAATTTTAAAACAATCTCTATTGTAAATGTGCAAAGTGTCTTACAAATGTCTTACAATTATTTAAACATGGTTGCCAGATATGTAATAATATATTGTTTGTCGCATATATATAACATAGAAATAAGCATATTCATTGAAAATGTGGGAAATATTTTATGGGCTCAGTAATAAGCAAACTTCTCGCTTGCTTGTGAATATGATAAAATATTATTTCCACAACCGCAATGAATGTGAAATAAATTTAAGTTAATCACCAATATTGATGTATTATTTAATACATACTTGATAAAAATATTGTTTTTAACAATGAATTTGAGATTAGTATGAGACTATTTCCAACTTTCGACATTACATTTTTTCTATTAATAAATAGTTCTGTCATTGTATTTATACAAGATGTCTAAACTTAAAGGTTACTTCTTATATGTGTGGATAGAGAACAAATGTGTATCGAAAAAACCATCAACATGGGGTCTGCATTCTTCAATTTGATGATACAGACTTTATAATTATATTTTTTGATAAAAATTGGATTGCCAATAATTTGGTATAACTTTTGAGGTACCTTTGAGAAATATGTCCTTCCATATAGGGTCATATTAAATCAAATATACCAATTTATTATACTTAACCCTCTCAGGTCTAGGAGTGGAATACTTCCCAAAAATATAATTTGGAAGAATTAATTATTTTTTGCCATAAATGAATATGCAAAATTCAACTCATCATAATTTATATAAATTGTTGATATCTAGTGTTCCGTAGTATTAATATATTTGCTCTAAACATTTTAAATAGTGAAATCGTTTTTTTTTTCATGATATTGCAGTTTTTTTTTTTAATTCTTCATTTATGGCATTAGAAAACATTAAAAGTTTGTTAAACTTAGTATTATTACATATTAATTAATTACATGCTAATTAATTACATACTATACTGTTAATACAGCAAATATTTTTTGTGTTATGAGTCCTTTTATGGACCAAGAAAACTATTTTTTGGACATTTTTTTTATAAAACGTAAATAATTCGTGTAACTTCATTGTACCTACTACATTTTAGTTGCTATTCTTCTATTTTGACAGTAAACAGAGAGGGATATTTAAAATTACTTGTACATAGGAACGTTACAATCCTGAAAGGGTTAATTATAAAAATTGTTTTCATCAAACGCCACAATGATTGAATGACCGACTTTTGACTAAAAATATATTTTTGTAATCATTTATCATCTATATTTAAATTCATTTTCAATCTCTTGTATATTTACATAGAAGCTATTGGGGCTCATATAAAATAATTGTTAACTTCTAATGTAAATATATACTTATATTTTAAATATTGAAATAGATTTTTTGCTTTAATTTTTGAGATATGAGTACCTATCTAGTAAATTCTTTCAAATAAAGAGAGTTGTATATTTTTTAAAAAATCAATTTATTCTATTTTACGTCAAAATTTGTATTCAGTCAAACACATAAAAAGAAAGAAAGTTAACTTTCATATGGCTATTTTCCGAATAGAAGAAGTTATGACTTCAATTTCGAAAGTAGATACCTAAAGCAAAACTGGTGGAAGTCATTTTTTATAAAATTTAAAATCACCTGTATCTCAAAAATGAAGGGTCACAAATCGCATGTGAATAAGTTTTTTGGATAAAATTTTATTCTCTATCCACACTCTGAAAGGGAAACCATTAAATTAGACACCCTGCTGTATGTACATTGTAAAAGACAACCATTTCAGGATTATACTATGAGATATTATTACATAATATGTATGTATTATAAGTGATAATCTTATTACCAATAAATTCATATACAGTATATATTATATAAATATTATATTATATAAATAGTTATTATTATTATTATGTATGTATTATGATTATGATAATATCATGTAAAAAGTAAAATATAAGTTCAGTACAGTAAAACTTAAACATATTAAATAACTTGTTTTATTTTATTTATCACAATAGGTATATTCACTGCGTCGATGTTTATAGGAAGTAGAATTTTATTTATTTATAAGCGTGATACCTTATATATTATAAAGTTGAGATTGTATTCCTTGGAACCTGTGGGGAAGAACACACTCTTTTCTGTAAATTTTCCGCTACCTTGCAAAAGACAGATGTTGAAAAAACATCACGATATGACATTTGCAATTCTTTTATTTACAATTTATTATTGACATTGACATGAAGATTGATATTATCAATCTTGACATTGACATGAAGATTGATAATATCCTTATAAGACGAAAGTGACTGAGGTGCCATTTTGTTCAAGCTTTGTAGACTATAAAGCACAATTTATATTGAACCCTTTCACCTACTCTTAACCAGTGCAACTTTTCCAGCGAAGGTGTGATGTGGCAACCCTTATCTTCGCGGAAAATAAGCCTTGCAGCTCCATTGAATGCCATTTGTAGACGATTCAGTTGAATTTGCGGCAGTCCTACATAGTGTATTGCAGTAGTCAAGTCTAGAGACCACAAAAGCAGAGATTAATGTTTTAATGCTATCAGGAGTGAGCTTTTTCGACACTGAGCGTATTTCACGGATGCGGTAAAATGCGGAGCTCACCGTCTTTGGGATTTGGGACTCCATAGACAGTGCGCTATCGATTCGTGCCCCGAGTATTGAGACATTACTGGACGGTAGAATATCCGTGTCGGCTATCGAGAGGGAATCTTTATCCAAGAGATGTTGTCGGCCAGGTGATGCGACCCATAAGTGATGTTTTGTGAACACCTACCTTTTATAAGATAGGTAGCAGAAAATTTACAGAAAAGAGCGAGATACCTATTTTTCCCCAGAGATTCCACGGAATACTATATCAAATTTATACATTAGGTATCACGGTTAGAAATAAATAAAATGTAAACAAGTTAATAAATAAAATACCAATAGTATTTTTGAAGAAATCCAAACATTATGATGCCGGCGAAAACATTAAAACACAGCAGAAAAAGTGATTAGTAAATAAGTAGTAGGTACGCGGGTTTATTAATTTATTCATAAATAGAATTGTTTTTATTGGCGAGAATGATTTATTGAAATTTACAATGAAATTTCGTGCTATGTTAATTGCATAAACTCAGGAGTATTTTGACGTCTTTTCGCTTTTTTATGGTTATTTTAGAAAGTTTGTGAATTTGAATAATGTACAATAATAAAGCAAATAATATTCTGCAAACGACAGATTCTATATTTAAAATATAAAATAACTTTCCTGGCAAAAACAGACAATATATAATTCTTGTTTTTCGTAGTATCAAGTTGAGAATGAGTGTGAGATGAGATCGCTTTCTTGATTTAGCTGTCAAGGTTACTTTCACGTGATTTTGGTAATAAAAATAGCTATTTATTTAGCACTACGAGTATGATTGTTTTTCACAGCTAAGCATCGTGATATCTGGGATTTCTATTTCGAATGATTCTATACCAGCCATTTAAGTATTTCATTAAAAAGTTTAATGTTCCACTTCATATTTTAATAGTATAGATACAGCGGCTAAGAGCTATTATCAGTTTTTGCGTTACTTCAAAATTTAATGAGGTGACATTACCCCACTTAGCAAAGATTGGAGTTTTCCCCTCCATTGAGTATGACTGTTGCCCAAATTAAGAACATCTACATCAAGCATGTCAAACTCGCGGCCCGCGGGCCGCATGCGGCCCACAACGTAAAACTTTGTGGCCCACTCATAACATTACAAAACATAACGGTACAAAAAAATAGGTTCTCTTGCATAACAGTAGAAAAAATTAGGAAAATTTAAAGGGAATAAAAAGAAAAAAATTAAAAATATTTTAAAAACCAAGTACCTATAACCATATGCAAATGGAGGTTATCGATATTCAGCGCGATTCTAATTTGAAGGCAAAATTCATTGAAGTTGGAGTATCTGAATTTTACAAATGTCTGCCAGCTAGATTTGAAAACACTCGAAGATTCGCGTATGAAATTATGTCCATGTTTGGATGTAATAATATTAATAATCTTTATTGCACAAAATTAGTATACAAAGAAGAAGAAAAAATGGTATCATAACAACAGAACACATAATTTTGTGCAATGGACGAGTTTATAACTGAAGCGCAATGTCTTCCAACTAACCCATAAGTACTTATCGGTGCGAACAGTTATTTTCTCTTATGAAAGGAAATAAGTCTCCAATCAGATCAAGAATTACTGACAGTCATCTCGGATCAGTTTTAAAATTAATCATTGCAAACAAGATTGTCCCCAAAGTAGAAAAGATGGTTGCAGTGAAAATATGCCAAATATCTGGGAAAAATATTAATTTTACAAACAAGATTGTCTCCAAAGTAGAAAAGATGGTTGCAGAGAAAATATGCCAAATATCTGGGAAAAATATTAATTTTACCTTTTTTTATACTAACCTAGTTTACAGTATAAACATTTTTTTGTGGCCCACATAAACTTTTAATTTTTTATTTGGCCCGTGTTAGGATTTGAGTTTGACATGCTTGATCTACATCATATATTTTTCGAGTGCCCCAAATATGAAAGATCCTAGAAAATCTCGTAGAGGAATGCATTACATATCCCCGGAACTTACAATTTTGACTACTATTAAACTCTAGAGATAATCAATAAAAAGTTCCTCAAAGCAAAAATATTTAACTTTTTGAGTCATCGCCATGAAATATTGAAACAAAATAGTTATAATTAATATTGTAATAGGTGGTGCGATGCATTGAATGAAGTGTACTACTCCATCTTTGTATCAAGGTTTGTTTAGATACTTATTTATTTTATTCTTCTTGCACATCATCATTTACATAACAAAATCAACAAATCAGTTTATATAAGAAAAAATGTGATGATATGCTGTGGCGGGATTATCACTATCTATAGTGATTTCTTGCATCTATATATAATAAGTTACAATCCATTGGATTGGTTTGCAACGAGTTTGGTTTTTCTTCTCCATTCGTCTCTATTCTCAGCCAGTCTTTTCAGCTCTACGTATGAGCCACAGTTCATGTCCCTCTTCAGTTGGTCCATACACGCGTCTCTTGGTCGGCCTCTGCCATTTGTCCCCTCGGTCTTACCCTCCGCGATGGCGATGAGTAGTCCTGGGTGCCTGATGTTGTGGCCAATCCAGTTAGCTCGCTATCCATAACATTATAATATGTATATGTGCATTGTCGAAAAGTTCGTTTGTAGTCGATCGCCAAATGCAATTTGTCTAGGTACCCTGTGGTTTCATAATGCCTCCGCAAACTGTGGATGGCCATAAGAAGAATATAACAGAATAGGTGACATCAGCAAAATATCACTTTATATTTGAACATTGAGCAGCGCTGCTGACAGAAACACTGTAATGACAGAATTACGATATTTTCACGAAATTTATAGTAAGTAGTGTCTTGCTTTTACCAGACCAGTGTGTATGTACATAGATGTCACATTAGCTACTAGGTATCTGATTAATTGGCGAGTATTCTTGTAAGTAGGTACTCTTTTGTTATCAGTAAATTTAAAAAGTTTTAACGATTATTAAATACATAGTCACAACATATTTTGTTGTTTGTTTAGAATGTTCACACTTTACTCAATTTATTTCAGATCCAAATTCATCAAAAAAAAAGTTTTATAAACACTGTTCTGGTAAAAATTAATGAAGTTTATCGTAAGATTTTGTTCTCTAATTCCTGTTTTGAAATTTGTATTATCAGTTGTTTCCAGGGCATCCCGACAATGTAATCTAGAGAAAGGCATAACATAACATAACATAACATACATAGACAATTCACACAGATCGAGCTAGTCCTAAACTAAGATGAATCTTGTATTATGGGTACTAACACGGCGATAAAATGCACTAAACACATATACATGTAACACCCAGACCCAGAACAATTTGAAAAAGGTCATTCTTCACTTTGCCCTGGCCGGGAATCGACCCGGGACCTCGTGACTCAAAGGCAAGAGCGTTACCTCCGCGCCACACCGGCCGACACTAAGGCAGCAACTTCTACCTCCAAAATTTCTACTCCAATCATCAATTTGGTATAGGAAACTGTTTCTGTATCATAATTTCAGAAAACAGCCAAATTTATCTCTCACGTAAATTTTTATAGTTACAATTATCAAATATGTGGACCATTCCACTTTTCAGTCTTAGTTTTCATAAAATCAATCAGACATTTCAATTGGAGGACCGTGTTTATGTAATGTAACATTGTGCAAAAATCTAATCACAAGGCGTCTCAGCGTTTACGAACTGGCTCAAAACTGACATAAGAGATTAATTTCGGTGTCCATGGACAGAGTACAACAATTCCGCCATTCTCACTGTCATGATATAAGGATATTACCAATGCTAATGAAACTTATAGAAGCAACCATTTTTTGGAATCTCGCACTTCAGATTTTGAATGAGCAGTCGGAAACAAATGTTTAGAACATTTATAACTTTTCTGTTTGTTTGACTGTTTTTCAGCACACTGCGCCAGTTGTTGACAAATACGATTGGACATTAAACATCCTCAATTCAGCGATGAGGTATGACACTAGTCCAAAATTTAACTTTTCTATGGTACAGAGAGGACGACCTGCAAGTAAATTGTTTGTAGTTAGCCCGCTAGCTTATTCACTTGTGGAAATCGCCGTGATGGTATTGTGGTAGTGGTTATATTGCATACAATCTGATTTCTTTTTATCAAACTCCTCGTATATTTATTGAATTTTTCCATAGTATGAATTTATAAGATACTCGCATGATTCAATGAACTTCGGTTAGTATAGGTATCAATACTGCAGATCTATTGAAGTGATCAGTGTTAACAATTAGACCATAAAAAGTAACACACATGAGAAATAATAGCATAAATACCATACAGGCATAGAGCAAATGCTGCCCATACTAATCAATTAACAGATATATAATACAATATAATATAATTAAATTTACAGTTACTTATAATAATAGGTTAAGCTATATCACGTCATGCTATACTACATAATTATTACTACATATATTGTATCCACGAATACGTTTATTGAAACAAATCATGTGTTAAAAATGCATAATATCAGGCGTAATAAATGTATTTATTTATAGGCACAAAATAGACAATAGCAACACACCTTTTTCAAAGGTCAGCTATCATCGAACACTAAGCGACACAATTAATTAATAAAATATATAGTTACCTAACATTCCTGTCATCTTAAAATGCCTTCATATACGCAGTCTCGCTCGCTCATTCATTCATCACACTATATACCACACAAGTTATTAATTACAAAATAAAAAGATAGAAGGGAAGAGGTGATTACGCGTGCCCATTGATTAGTAAAAAGTAGGGAAGCTTTCTGAATACCTACTTCTTATATGCATTTAGAGGTATTCCAAATATGTCCATGTGTGTCAGTGTATTATTGTAAAATGACGCAATTCTATAAAAAAGATCTTATATGTGGATTTAATCGAAGCCGACGTGTCATCTTCTTCGTCGAAAATAGACACTTTTAAAACTTTTCGTGGTCCACAATACGAAGCTGAGTGTTTTATTACATTGCATTACTAATTAATCTTTGTGTTCATCGAAATGGAGGCTTGCATTCAAGATAACTCCAAGGTTGCAAATGGAAGACACAGAAGTTAGGCATAAATATATTATGTTTCTATGGAATAATTTAACTACCTACATACTTTTTTAACATTGACGATGCACCCCAATTTGAATTATCTCCGTCTATCACAGTCTATGGACTAATGTAAACACTTACATAGTGTTAGGAAGCTATCACCCTTACCAGAGATGTGCAAAATACTTTCAAAAAAGTATTTAAATACAAAATACAAATACTTTTGAATTTTTGTATTTCAAATACAAAATACTAAATACTTTTTCAAAATGGTATTTAAGTACAAAATACAAAATACGTATTTTCAAAATACTTTTTTAAAATACTTATTTAAAATACTTTTTACAAATACGGTATTCAATATTTCCAGCACTCTTTAACTGTTACTATACAGCGAGCCATTGATGAATGATAGAAGAAATGAAGAACTGGACAGGAGTATAGATAAATGGAGAAAGGGTTGACATGATTCGATATGGCATTGCTTGCAGATAATGAAGATGAGTTGAATAAAGCTTTAGGAAGAACTGTCAAAATACAACATAAAAATAAATAAAGACAAAACAAAGTGTATGGTTGAGATGAGGCGACTGCGAAAATTGTCATAAATGGAGTGAGTATCAAGCAGGTTAGAGAATTCCTGAACTTGGGCTGCAGAATAAATCAGGATGGATACTGAGATCCGAATCTGAAATCGTATGGACTACTGTAACATCATATTATATACAGGACTACTCCAGACCCTTCTTGATCGTCTTCAGACGGTTTTTAATGTTGCCTCCAAATCATTTACAGAGAGAATCAGAGCTGCCACATCACTTCACTACTAAGAAGTCTACACTAGCTGGGAGTCTCAGAGAGAGTGGTGTTTTAACTATGTCTCACTATCCACAAGGTAGCACACCACCCACTGAGCTGTTCCGCTGACTAAGATTTGAGGCGAAGACTGTGCTTCTAATGCCGTGAACAAACTCGTGGAATTCAATATTGCAAACACCTCGCATTCGCAGCGCCAACTGCCTGGAACAGATTGCCTGCAGACAAAGTTGAAAACGCTACAGTTCAGAAGAAATCACAGCGCCCTTGGAATGGTCATGGATCAAAACGGCGTCATGTATAATTTGTTCAATCATCATTATTATGTGTGTATATCTCAAATATGGAGTACTCTAATGGAAACGTTGTATTCGTAATTCAACAAATTGACAAAAAAAGCTTGCATACGCGCATATCAAATTAATGGCAGAATTGTTTCAAACAAATAAAAAGTATTTTCTAAAAGTATTTTGTGTAAAATACAAAATACTCAAAAAAAGTATTTCAAATAAAATACAAAATACTTTTTACGAAAAGGTATTTGAAATACAAAATGAAAATACGTATTTTGTATTTTGTACTTGTATTTTAAGTACTTTTATTTCAAATACGTCACATCTTACTCACAAAAAGTACAAATTTAATCCTAGCCAATCTGAGAATATATCCCTAGCTGTTCCCCGGTATACTGAAAATACAAATTTTTCATCAATATTTCAATTTTGTTCCGCATGTAATATCATATTTACTTTTTTGCAATTATTGTTATCGATACGCCAAAACCTGTAATAATTAACAGTCGAGGATAATTTTAAACAGACATAAAGTAAGTCTAAACAACCCCAATATCAGCTTTTGTGTCTACTCATAATTATTTTTTTTATTTTTACAACATTAACGTAAAAATGTTTTGGACATTTGTACACAAACCACTTTAATATAATAAAATTTCTCTTGTTCTTTATATAATAATTTGTTTATAGTTAATCTTGTTTGAACCAATGTAAATTATTTATAACTGCTTAACAATTTTAAATTTTAAATCAATGGCCTGAGAATAATAATAATAATAAACTTTATTGCACAAAATCAATATGTAAAGAAGAACAAAAAACATGGTATCACAACAATAGAATTAATAATTTTGTGCAATGGGCGAGTTGAATAGAAATAATTAAAAATTAAGTGTCTCATAGCCAGAAATTCTATGCTGTATTCGACTTTTCTTGATACCCTGAAAAAAATGATGTTGCAACTCAAATAATCACTAAAAGCCTTAAGTGGGGTCTCCAGAAAATTTTATGCAATCCCAGTCCGTAGTATTTTTGTAGCATATTCTTCTTTTTAACATTATTTTTTCGATTCTTTATTTAAATTACCAGATTGACAATGTCCTTACGACGAAAGACGTCTCTCTAAGTAAAAAAAAATATAATAGAGAAAACATTTGTTACTTTAATTTCATTATTTAATGGGTATTAAAAATATTTTAAAGCTTGATCATTAACGTCAATTATTTGAATAAAAAGTTGTGACTTTATTTAAAAATTGAATTAATCATAATAATAATAATAAAATTTCATTAACAGAATAGTTTAACTTGTTTGGTGTTGTAGGCGTTCACTATATAACAATTACGATCCATATTGAGTTACTGTTTTAGACTATTATGTTGAATTATTATTATTTTTTTTTTTAATATATTTATTTCATTCATAAATACACAGTATACATTGATATTACATTAATAAAACAATATAACACACAGTAAAAATACTCCTTCCATAAGCAACTAAATGTTTGTGCGGAGGGTCGGATTTCAATTATAACATTAACACACATATAAGAATCAGCTAGAAATATTAATACACATATAAGAATTTTTACAAATAGCAAACTTTCAAATATCATGTACGTTCATCAAACGTTCAACAAAATCTACCAGCACAATACAAAATTTAACCAATACAATTATTCACAACGTCAAAACAATATACAAATCAGTTGGATCAATTCTCCTCTCATCAACATTAACACAAACACACATACACAGAAATACATCACTTTTACGCGATTCAGTGCTCAATGATGACATCATGAGCCTGAATCTCAAAATTGTCGCTGAAAGTGTTATACCGTCTTATCCGGCTTGTAGCGCTTCTTTATTATTTTTATAAGTTCGTCGCCTCTTGGAGTCTTTCTCACGTCTAATGGCAGGTTATTGAATTGGGTCTCTCCGAAATATGTGTAATGCTGCTGACCAAAAACTGTATAATAACTGTACAAAAACTATACATATAATAAGAAAATTTTCGCAACCAAGGTTTCGATGGAGACGTCCACCATTATCAAACGATTTTCTAATCGAAACCGCGGTATTATATAACAATGAAAGAGAATAGTCTAAATAGTAACCAAATATAGAACAATTACACATAAAATGCATAAGACGATAATTATAATTATAATAGTGACAGTGAGAATGGTGCAATTGGTGAAAATGATCACTTAAGCCAGCTTAGAGCCAATTCGTAAGCGTTGGGACGCCTTTCTTACTTCTTCCGATTAGATTTTGCACAATGTTACATTGTGTAAACATGGTCCTCCAATCGAAATGTCTGATTGGTTTTATCATCTGCACGTTGTGCCCAAATAGCAAATACGGAAACAATAAAAAAAACTAAAATATTTTAAACATTTAATATGATTGTGTTAAATGACAGATTTCTTGCTAAGGTAATCTTTTCCAGATTTATAAAAAGAATGAAAAATATAATATATAAAAATATAAATATGAAATTAACTAAATAAATAAATTAGAATGTTAATTAATGTTTCAGTGTTAATATTTAGAATAATTTTTATAGTGTAAAAATAACACTGTTTTTTGTTTCCCTAAATTGTATACAAAGTATATCACAAACACGCCTAGCGCTTTCACTAACGAATTGGCATCATCAGAGCTGAGTATAAAACTAAAACTTAGAGATAACTAATCAGATAATCCAATTCGGATGCAATCATACAATCCTCAGACAAAATAGTTCCTCAGCTCAGTTGTCTATCAAATTCCAGTCGAATGCTTGAATTTTATAAGCCTTTCCATAAGTTCAAGTAATACTACATTTATGCCTGTAATAGGGCGCCGCATTGACCATTTGATATTCCGTTGTTATGCCTGTTAGTATAAGATTGTGAATGAATAAATAAATAGCTAAAAAATACATTTTATTAAAAAAAAACGCACAAATTCTTGAAATTTGTGACTAAAACATTGCATAAAATCAGGTGCATTGCTTAGATTTGTCACCAAACATTTGCTCCTGATGTTTGCAACTTCTATAGCATCTGTAACTGTATCATCTCTTTCACACGCCTAGGGATGAAAAGGAAAGAAAGAGATTAACGTATTTCCAAAATCGTTTTTTTTTTCTATGTAAAAATAGCACTTACATTGAATAGACTATTAAAACATTCAATCAGTTGACGACAATTCTTTTCCTGAAAAAGAATGATACATGTTTTGCCAACTTTATTGGCAAATGTTAAGGAAATAGATTTTGTATGGAATTGTGAATTAAATATTGAATGATAAATAAAAATAGCACTCTGCGAAAATTAGGTACCCCACGTGGAGATCCAAAATAGAATTGAGAAGAAAAAAAAATAATGCACCTGTTTTCAATTCCACAAATACATATTTTCTAATTGTTTAACTATTGAACAGAACAAAGACAACATGATGTTTCTAAGAATATGATTATTTGGTATATAGCATTTTTCACTTTTTGCTGTGTTTTTAAAGCATAATATAAAAATGTGTAGGACATTTCTACTTGTTGAGTTATAGAAGTGGACAGTCGATGTATTCCTCTGGTGACAACGCCTTCGAGTACTTTTTCTTTCATTTTCCTACGTTTTTTTTTGTCACCAAGTCCTCGCCCTAATAAAAATGTGAATTTATTTTGATTATTAAATCAGCTTTCATTCCACATTTCTTCTATACATACTTATTTTTTCTCTCTCCACTACTAAATAAATAATCCTCTTCATATTTCTCTCACGAAATTCGGTCTCCAACAACATGAACGCAGTAATGTTTTTCCATAATATATATTAACTATTTCTTCAGCCCATCTTTTAGGAAGTCTACTTCTATGAAAATAATTTAGTCTTTATTGATAGTAAATGATTATTTTTCGAACTCTGATTGGTAGAATCGCCTAATTTCCTCGATACGATCATAATTACTCAGTGAAACTTCAAACAATCATAGGTTGTCCACATTATTCTATTTATAACCATTGACCTAATAGACAAGTACCGCAGTAATAATTTTCTAAGAAAACATGTTACAAAATTAATAACATTATACTGTTTCGCTCCATAACATAAAGATGGTAATGGCATCCCTCGGTTCTTAGTATTAAATATTAAAATTTAATATTTTAAGAATAATATTACATGCCAATAAAAATTTGAAATAACAATTTTAAAGCCTTAACGAACAGTTTTTTTAAGAGCGTGCCTAAATAAAAATGTCCGCACATACGCCATTTTAAATATGCAACGAGGATATTTCGTATCAATACACACTTTTATAAATGCATCTACAACGAGAGGTTCGAGGGTGATATGAACGTATATTTTTGAACCAATACATGTGAAAATTATATTGGTCGCATTTCCAATTTTTCCTTTGAATTTATAGTCATTGTAAACTTATGTTATAACCTGGATTATCATTATATGATTAAATATAACTCGACTTTACATAATTTGGTACGAGTACCTATATATAGTACGTAACGTAGGCATAGTGCGTGTGGGGAGTAGGTGTCTTTAATCTAAAGATTAACCAATTAATTCAAAGGTCAACATGACGTATGTAGATGGTTTGATACTCAATGACTACAACAGATACAATATTATATTATGAGGGACGGGAGACTCATTATACATTCATACAATAAAAACTTGTGGTCACAAAATGAGAATTATATTCATCTGCACTTAAAAAATGTTATGTCGAAAACATATCTCTAAAAATTATACAGGTACCAAATGCATCTCAATACATATTCCTAGTTGAGAGACATATTTTTTATAAATATACAGTATAAATACTAGATACGTTATTATCTGTTACTCAACTTTTTAAAAATCACTAGCGATTTCGACAAACTATCTGCCATCTATGGACGAATAACATCACATTAGTATTGATTCGCTCGTAGATGGCAAAGGCTTGCCGAAATCGAAAACAATTTAGTTCAAAAAATAAAAATAACATAGTATATAATACTTTATAATATATTATAAGGAAATCTAGAGTTCAAGAGTGGAGACCATAGGAGGACAAGAGGAGCATAGGAAGACCTCAAAAAATATGAGTTGACGATATTGCATAAGTGACAGAGAAGAAGTGGGTTCGTGTTGCTTGAGATAGCAAAGAATATAAGAAAGAAAGAATGAAAAAAGAATGATGATGCCTATATTCACCAGTGGACAGCTAAGGGCTAGCAATCAGTATGATAATTCACGAAGAAAAGGACATACATTATTTAACTCTTGTATTCTTACGATAATTCAAAAGGGTTAGGAATATCGTGGAAGCAGTAATGAACCTTGCTGAGGAAAAGATGCAGAGTCGTTCTGAATAGAGGAAACTTATTTCTTAATCCTTCTTCCTTCCAAAAAGTGCATTTAAAGTAGCATTCACATTGCTTCACTTTGGATGATCATCCAGAGTGTCAGGGTCAAACCTGTTCATCGAAAGTGAACACGTCTCTTCACATTTGTTGATTTGAACAAAAGAATGTTGGGAGAAGCCCGTGTTGATAAAAAAAGTAGTTGTAATATTCATGTACGCGAAGTTAATAAAAGTCATTTGGAAGTTAACTATATATTGTGTTTTTTTTTTCAATTTTATCGTAAAAATACTTTATCCAAAATATTTAGCGCTAAGCACAATTAAATAAACTGCGCATTTTCCACCGATTTCCGCTCCACTTCTAAATAAGGATGTTGGCCATATTGGTTAGGTACCTATCTACAATAAGTACACGTAAGTATTTCCTAATACATAAAACTGCGCAATTTCAGATATTACTGTAGTGCCTACCTAGTTATATGTATGTGAACGTAGTACTTACCTAGTTTGCGTCGTTTTTGTTCTAGTGAAAATATTTTTAAAAAAATGCGCAATGAAATTTTCTACATTTCTTTAGTTAAGAAAATTTATGAATAAAAATATTAAGTTGGTACTTATGAGATAATATTTTTATAACATAAAAAAAAAATAACTTTTATAAATCTCACTGTTTGTAAAAGGTTTCCTTGTATTTTGGGAAAATCTAATTATAGGCACATATGTAAAATTTTCAAATTCAAATATTACTCAATTAATTAAAATAATATTTATTGTAGAATAGCATCAAAAACTTTAGATACGATTTATTTTCTCAAAGTCAAAGGATAAGTCTATTTATTGGCCTGCATATTAAAACACATGCATATAAATGCTCCTATGATATATCCCAATTACCTAAATACAAAATCTTACAAGCAGTCAAAAACCATTACAAAACACATAGAATAAAGCAGGACAGAACTGAACACAGTGAATAAAGAAAGTAAATATTTGAATCAAACAATAAAATTTATTTATATGTTTTATTCTTTTTACACACCATCAATTGCGTAACAGAATAACAAATCAATTTACATAAAAAAGGTGTTATGCAATGGCGACATTATCACTATATTAGTGATTTCTTCCATCTAATTACTCTATCACGGTATTATTATTTACTACATTAAAGGTATCCTGTGGGCCAACGTCATGTAATAAGCATACTAGTCGATCTCTTCTTAGTTACTTACCGTGATAAAAGGATATGCAGAATGAGTCGGACACGTCGTCGATAAATATTAGTAATTTACCTATCTATCTGATTTCTTTTTGGAAAAAATAGGATGAGGTCTCCCACTCTTTTTTGTAAGTCTTCGAGTGTCCTGTAAAAGGCGAGTGTTCGTAAAACATGAACAAAAAATCTAAGTATGATTCTACAAAAAAAATTCAGAATTTTAAATTGAATCTGAAAAATATTTTTAAATAGCTGTTCAACTGCTCTGTTGTCGAGTTTTGTTGTATTTGGTTGCTATTTGTATTGTGGATGTGTGTTTATTTTTATTGTTGTTTGGTGAGCGCTATTGTTTTATCTCAATTATATGAAATATGTTTAAACCCTCAAAGCACGAGCACTGCTCAATTTTGAGGGTCAAATATGTAATAAATGTGTTTTTTTAGTAATAAGTTGTGTATGTAATATTATTAAATTGTAAATTTTCTTTAAATATAAACATAAAAAAAACATGATGTGTGTAAAACAATAAACATTTATAATTTATTCAGCGATTTGACATGCCACCCATCCTGAATGTCTTATTTTTTATTGGGACGGAGAGGACAATCTACGTGTTCATTAGTAAATGCAATTGTGGGATATGTTATGAAGATATAGTACCTAGTAGTAATGTAGTAAAAAAAGAAGTGGGATTCAAATCATGGAACTTTCGATTAGGAGTCTAAGATTTTTCACTTATTTTGAACGGAATAACTATGTGCAACAGTTTCGAGACATTTTTTGAGAAGTATTTAGACGATGCATTTTCTGTTGCATGATTTTGATAATCGCGATTATGCGACTGAAATTCTTTCTAGAAACAATAAGATTTATGGAATTCCACAGCAACGAATTCCAACCTATCTTCCATTCTTTTCTGTAAATTTTTGAGCGTTCCGTTATAAGTCAGTGAACTTTCGTCAATAAGGTTCAAGAAAAATTACTCAATTGTTTTTATTATCAAATTCATCAGATTGTTTCTTTACTCGTTACCCCACTTGTAGGAGATGTCCTTATTGTATAGATAGATAGATAAAAAAAAAACACTGAATTTCTAACAGAAGTTAAGAAATGTACCTAATAAAATGTCGTTTCATTTTGAGTAATTCGAATAGTTATATAAAATTTAAAACTATAAAATAATGCATCGTAAACCATATTTCAATCATTTCGATTCACATTATCTATTCAATAAATATAAAATAATAATAATATAAGTACAGATAAGTAACATACATAGGTAGGTACTACAGTTTGCTATCAGCAAACAACTTGAAAAGTTTAAATTGCAACGTCGCAATATTCTGTTATGTTTACAGTCATAATATAAAAGTGTGAATATGAGTGTGTGTGTGCGTGTGTGTGCGGTATTATATTATTATTCCCTACTAACTAATACAATTACATATGCACGACCCGTAGAAAATACTAATAAATGTTTTACTGACTATGCATATGTGTGTGTGTTTTGTATATTATGTGGCTAAGTTCAGTCGTTTATATTATGTTTGTATATGTTTGTGTTACCTCGACAAGCGGGCAGCAACGTCGCCAGCCCTGATTGCAACGAGTCGTCGAGCGACGCTATGTTTTGTACCAATTGCCTACAACATGCACGCACATAGAATATTTTCTATTTGGTAAAATTGATATGTGACAATAATTGTACCTCTTTTGATATTTTCTTTTTACATTTTTATTATAATTATGCATTACCTGTCTACTGAATTGAATATTTTTGTACTATACTTTCTTTCTATAGGTACCTACTTACCGCACGCCGCATCCTAAGTGGGGTAGACAGATGGAACGGAACGGCGTATAGGTAGATAATATATCCTCACATACTTCTGTCGCTTCTTCTACATTCATACAATTTCTCATAAACGTACGTCGATTTCTCGCAGGTACACATGGTCGTCCTTGAGAGTATGAACAGAAAATAATGGGAGAGCTATTCTTTGCCAGGAACTCGGGATAAAAAATAATGATATCATTCGTTAAAAACTTATGCCAGTCTGAATCTGAACCCAAGAATTTTTTAATCAGCGTTGTCCAAAAAGAACATTGTCTTGGGAATAGGTAACTAAATTGGCGCAAAGACGCTCTGAGTGAAGGAAGCTGGTTTCTGATACTCCTGGGAGATGCATTGAAGAACGACTTAGTTATTTCCAGAAAATTATTAGTTAGGTATCAAATATAAGATTATGTTTAATGTTTTAATAAAAGTTCTACATAAAAAATGATAATAAATATATTCGAATTTAAAAAAAGTATCAGAACAAAATACTGTTAATTTTTCTCACTAATTATTAGATTAAATTGGAACGTTTTCGTCGCATAGACAACAATATTGTTCTAAACTAGTTCTCTTGATAATGTCAAGGTATTTCGACGAAAGCGTTCGATAATTAATCGTTAATGTGAAAAATAAACAGTGTTTTTGTTTTCATTAAAATTCTTATATATGTTTTTCCCAATGTAAACGATAAATATTTTCATTATCTGTTGTACTACTATCTACACCATCACGGCATATCCCACAAGCGGGGTAGCCATCAGACCAGTCGCATGTAATAAACATGCAGATTGTCTTCCCTATGCCAACAAAAAATTAAGACATTCAGGCAGACCGGCATAACTCATCGCTGAATTTGAGATGTAGAATGTCTTTATTTTTTCGAACACCCGTCTTTTACAAGACATTTACGGAAAATAGTGGGAGACAAATTCTTTGCAGGGTGCTCCACGGCTCATATTCTCTGTTGAATCTATCTTCAGAAAAACAAAAAGATTGCATTTTAACAAAAAAAATATATATGTAATATTGGAATCCCCAAATAAACTTTAAGAAGAACCCGATTAAAGCCTTGTCTAGAGTATTCTGCTATGTTATGGTAATGAGTCGTTGATCATCGATAAGTGTGAAGGAGACGTAGCAGAAGCAGAGTTCCATAAATTTTGAAATATGAGGTATTCTTATTTATTTGACTATGAATATTCTGTCCATTGTAAATGTGTGGTAGCCAGCGGACAAACTACACGTAATTAATAAGCACATTGTCTTCTCCGTACCAATAAAAGCTAAGACACTCGGGACATTGTCGCTGAACTGAAAATTATAAATATCTTAAAACATGATGTTTTACGAAAATTTGCCTTTTACAGAACACTCGAAACTTATAGAAAATGGTGGCACGCCTATTCTTTACCAGGTACCCCACGAGATATTGTGAGGGTGTCTGGGGTGTATTTAGGTTTACTCCAAATCCAGATTCATATTTTAAAAATTGTATCAATAATATTTTACCTACCTACTAATAATATTATTTCATTTATGAGATAGATAAGTATCTACCTTCGTATTTTTTTATCCAAGAACACACTTTAAAATAAAAGAGTATTTTTTATTTATTTAATCAAGTAAACAGTTACTGCCTTTTACAATAAAAGTTGTTACAAAACAAAAATATGCATAATGATTGTATGGTACTTGGACTTACATTGTGAAAGTTAACTTTAATAGAATAAAAATAGAGATGGGTGTCTACCCGAAAGGCCTCTGAGTCAAATATTATTCATAGTGAAAGTAATACAGTGTTTTATTTTTCAATCTATTTCAATTCTATAAAAATATACATTTTACAATACTGCCTCAGAACAGACTCAAGTCTAGCGAGGCAGTAATTCCATTTGTTATGATTGTTATATAAATGACGTGTATAGATATAAGGAATGTTTGGTTAGTAAATTTTTGTAGTAGTTAAGTTTTTTTCGTTTGTTATATTTGTGGAAAATTAACAAATAAAATAAAGATTAACATCGAATCAAAGTAATTTCTTGCAAACCACAAAAAACAATGATGTTTAATTATTTTGTGTTTTCAATACATATAAAATAATGAACCATCTTCTTCCTGGCACTGTACCAACTTATTGCCGCTGAAGGCTGTTGGGGTCGGCTCTTCTCGTTCTGAGGTTGTACACTCTTCTGTTTCCTATATCCTCTTCATCCAGGCCATTTCTCCGCAGGATTCTATTGCATTGTGTCATCCAGGTATTCTTTGGTCTCCCTCTTGATGGATGTCGAGGGAGATTTATTGATGTGGCTTTGTTTACAGTGTGTTCCGGTGGTCTCCGTCTTATGTGCCCATACCATCTTAGTTGCCTCATACATATAAAATTATAAAATAATGAAAACCTCTTTGAGCTTTCATGAAAAATACATAAAAGTTATCGGAATAATACTGTTCTTGCAATATTATGTTATTTGCATTTCGTTGCTAGTATAAATGTGCTAAACGAACGGACAATATTATAAAACTCCCGAAGAAAATTAGAAAAATTAACAGATGCAAGAGGAGTGTTGTGAATAGAATACGTGTAAATGATCTACGATGGCTTGGACATGAGGAGTGTATGGATAATGAAAATATGACGAAGAGGATGTATCTGTCTGAAAGAGGAAGTGTGAAAATGTGTGGACGTCCAAGAACAACGTGACTGGATCACGTGGATCAAATTCTCAAGGGCATTCACGCGTTGTGTGAGAAAAATCAGCGCGCGTGTATGAGAAATTGTATGAATGTAGAGGAAGCGAAAGAAGTATGTAAGGATAGGTCTATATGGTGTTTCATCCTCTCTGCCTACCCCGCTTGAGACTCGGGGTTAGGATATTGGTGATGAAAATTGTATAGCTATTGGTTCACAAAAATGGTGAAAAGATAGAAATTATATTGAAAAATGTTTATTCACCAATATGGTTTTATATTGTATGGTCACTGTTTCGATTGTATGGGATGTGGGCACTTCAATTTCAATTGCTGAAAAAGTTAAGTACATATATTATAATCGATCTGTTTCTCATAAAGAGATAAATCTAATTGGTTTAGTACAATAATTTGTTACGGATTCCTGATTACTGCATTTTTTTATTACGAATGTTGGTATTACCTGGAATAACTTCATAGAAAGGTTTCATATATATATATATATATATATATATATATATATATATATATATATATATTTGTAATATAATATGAATATGATTTTATAATACTTAAATCGAAAATTAGCATAGCCTCATAGCAATCTAAATCTTACATGTTTTTTTTTATAAGATACTTACCTGTACCGATTTGCAACTGAATGATTTGATTTAGATAGTTTCTTTAATGAGTAACTCAGATATAGTTTAAAATCAAGTGTGTGGAGTTGTTTATTCTATCTATACTATCAAGAGTCTCCCATAAGTGTATTTTATAGCCAGCGGACTAACAGCTTGTAATAAATATGCAAATTGTCTTCTATGTGCGAATAAAAATTAAGACATGAAAGAAAGGTGATATACTCGTAGTTTACCACTAAATTGAAGATGTGAAGTGTCTTATTATTGATGCTTTACGAATACCAAAGGCAAACTCCTCTTTCACGATATAAGCTTTTAGCTTAGGTACTGTGAAAGGTGTATTTGGGTTTATAACAAAAACCCTGACACATATTTTTAAAAAAGAAAAATCCTTCTTTTTATATACCACTGATCGCCTTTGGAAGAATAGAATAAAAGTTGAAAGATACCGCGCTTCTGCGATACACTCGCCCATTGGACAAAATTAATTGTTCCGTTATTGTTATTTTGTTTTTTTTCATTGTATAGTTTTTTGCACATTAAAGACTCTTCATCATAAATATTAATAGAATTTTTAGCAATAATGTCATTGAAAAACAAATAAGTAAATAAACTAGACTGGGTATGTTGACAAAATATAAAACAATTGTCGTTGCTTGAGTAATCTCTTCCAGCTAACCTTTGGAAATGGAAACACAAGTGAAAAACCAATTAAAATTATACGTTTTGCATAAAATAAATATATATTATAGTAACATACATAGTTGTATGGGAATATATTAATGTGTATATTACATACATACAATGTAGGTAGGGAGGTATCACTTTAATTGTTACATCGCAAAGGACCAACAACAGGTTGCTTTTATAAAACAGAAACGAGGGAGAAGGCACATGGAGAATACTATTCCCTGAATAAGAATTACCTACTTGTAATATGTTTTGTTAGATGGTGTGTGGATTTGGGGCCACACACTGCTCCAATCTTCAGATCCCTTGAAAGTTTTGGTTCTGCTACCAAGGGGATGTGGGTTTAGTAGTAAAACTCGAGCTTCGTTTAAACACTATATTCACGAAGGTAAAAAAACTATTTACAGGTAAGTTCTAGCACAACTTAAAAGATACACTTTACAATAGGTATTAACGAACCGAGAGAGGGAACTTGAATTCCTCCTCAAAGCAACACCTCGTCTATATATAAACTTTTAACCTCCTCTCTCTTATCACAAAAACCAAAATATACAACAACACCACTTCTAGAAAAATCCTACAACCTACATATATATATATAAGAGACATCTGTCCTATATAACATAAAGTAGTGAGTAATTAATACCACCAATGTGACTACCATTAAATCATAATTTAGTTTAATATAATTTCCCACAGATGTCTATATCTTACACTCCCCCACTTAAATCTCATCTATAAACTTAAATATTTCATTTTCACTTATACAATGCAAAAAAAATTAAATACTTCATTCTTGAATACCTATACATATATGACCTTATATCACTGAGAGTAACGCTGTGGTTTTTGACGCGGTCGAGGTCTTAGGTTTCTACTTGTAGATGGCTGTGGTTCTGGTGTCTGCTCCGAACATGGATTCTGAAACGAAGACAAAGGCGTATCAGGAAAATTGTCAAACAACAACCCTGACCAGCCTTCGTCTAAGTCTTGTTCAGACGAAAGCTTTTCAGGCAATTTCTGTATCAAATCTCTCTTCCACTTAACATTTAAATTTGTGATTTGATCTCTATGTCTTTTCCAACACAAACCAGAATTTGAAATTTTTACAAGATACACATTTTTACTCAGTACCTTTGCTATTCTACCCTTAGTCCAAGAGTTTTTATCTGATCTTAAATCCATTGTTAAAACTGGGTCACCCACTTTAAAAAATTTAGACTTGTATTTCCTACTTCTAAAATATTTCTTTTGAGTATCTTTACTTTTATCGATGTTTCTTCTAACATGATCTGGGACATCTCTATCCGTTTCAAAATTATCTGGAAGCATTAAATCAAACAACGTTCTAATTTTCCTACCTAACAAAAGTACAGCGGGTTCAACACCCGTCGAACTATGTGGCGTATTTCTAAAGTCTATTAAGAAATCCATCAACCTATCCTTCCAATTTGTAGGTAAACTATTATTGTGTAACATTTTCTTCAAAAAACCTTTGCAAACTTTTACGGCATTCTCTGCCTGCCCGTTTGATGCTTGATGACCTATCGGAGATGTTATGTGTTCGATTCCATTCCTTCTACAAAATTCTTCAAATTCTTTTGAACAAAAATTTGTTGCATTATCGCTTACTATTGTTTCGCAATAGCCCAAGTAACTGAAAATTTCCTTTAGTACCTGTATTGTATTAAATGAGTTTGGTACATCTACTTTCCTACAATCAATCCATTTGGAGGTTGAATCAACCACAACTAAAAAATTTGTATTTGCTATAGGACCGAAGTAATCGATGTGTATTCTGCTCCAAATCTTACCTGTTTCTCTCCAAGGTGTCAATTCTGCTCTTTGTGGGTTATTTTGTAAAGTTCTGCATGCCATGCATTCACTTATCATACTTTCTATGTCTCTAGACAAACCTGGCCAGTATATATAATTCCTAGCTAAACTTTTTGTCTTTACAATGCCTTGATGTGATCTGTGGAAAAGTTTCAATATCTCACTTCGTAAAGTAGAGGGTATCACAATTTTAAAATCATAACATAGACACTCGTCATAAACAAATAAATCTGTTCGCACTTGATAATATTTTCTTTCTTCATTATTCAATTTATCTTTCCTGGGCCATGATTTTTGCACATATTCAATTATTTTACATAATGTTGAATCTTCTCTTGTCGCCTTGCGAACCTCTTCTATATCGATTGGATTTTGCGAATGATATTCCAATTCTACATTGTTAATTACCTCTATGTAAAATAAACTGTTGAATTCTTGGTCTTCCACCAACTCACCTGACGCTGGCGACCTTGACAAATAGTCTGAGCAGTTATTCTCAGATTTCACATATTCAATATCGTAATCAAAAGCTGACAATATGACTCCGTATCTAATTAACCTATTAGCTGCTAATTGTGGAATATTTTTATTTGGATTTAATATTCTCACCAATGCCTGATTGTCTACACATAATGTGAACTTCCTTCCGTACAAAAAATGAAACCATTTCTTTAATGCGAATATTACTGCCAATGCTTCAATATCCATGATTGAATATTTTTGCTCACAAGTCGTTAATTTCCTTGAAATGTATTCTATTGGTCTTGATGCACCGTTCTGATACACATGCATTAGAGTCGCTCCTATCCCTTTTGTTGAGGCATCAGTAACCACTTTTAATGGGATGTTTTCGTTATAATGTGTTAAGACCATGTCCGAACACAAATAAGATTTAACTGCATTCACTGCGTTTGTACACTCATCTGACCATACCCATTTCTCTTTTTTCTTCAATAACCTATATAAAGGGTTTAATAATTCGCTTATACCTGGTATGAAATTCCTATAATAGTTCACCATCCCTAAAAAACTTCTTAGTTCTGTAACATTTTGAGGGTTTCTCACTTCATGGATTGCTTTCACTTTGTTTCTTACCGGTGATATGCCTCTTTTCGATATAATATAACCCAAATATTCAATTTCTTCCCTAAAGAAATAGCACTTATCAGTATTCACGGTCAACCCGCAATCTTGTAGCCTTTTAAATAATTCACATAAATTTTCATATAGTTCCTGTTTGGTTTCTCCTGCTACTATAATGTCATCGATGTACGCACTTGTTTTTGGTAACCCTTGTACTATGGAGTCTATTACCTGCATAAACAAAGACGGGCTAACTTTTAAACCGAAAATTAGTCTTTTATATCTGAATAACCCTTTGTGCGTTGATATTGTTGTCACTTCACGACATTTTTCTTTAATCACAATTTGGCTATATGCCGACTTAAGGTCTATTTTTGCAAAATATTTTCCTTTTGCGACTTTTTGTATTACACTCTCTATTCGTGGTAAAGGATATTTTTCATCACGCACATATTTATTTATTGAACATTTGTAATCAGCACACAATCTCACTGAGCCATCAGATTTAGGTATAATCACTAATGGACTTGCATATTTTGAAACCTCGACACGTTCGATTATCTCATTTTCCAACATTTTATCTAATTCTTGCTCGACTTTCGCTTGTAATGCATACGGCACGGGTCGTGGATTGAAGAATTTTGGTACATGATCCTCCTTTAATGAAAATTCCACTTCATAACCGGTGAACTTTCCTAATTTCTCACTAAAAACGTTTTTATATTCTCTTTTTAGTTTGTCAACTAACTTTGACGTATCGTCCATATTGCCGCTCCGTAAATTTATGTTCTCTGTTTTACCGACCTTGCCGGATACTTTACTTATGTTTACATGCGAATTTTCCAAACCTGTTAATTGTATATCAAATTCCTTCATGAAATTCCTTCCAAAAAGTATTTCTTTTCCGAATTGCACAATAATAAATTGAACACTTCTTTTTAACGAATTAAAGCACACTGGTAATTCCAAAGTACCTAACACATTTAATATTTGATCACTATAGCCACGGACATCACTATTAAATTCACTAAGTTTATGCTTGTTAAAATATTTCACATAACATTGTTCTGGAATAACAGATATAAAAGCTCCCGAATCTATCATTCCTGTGTGAAACTTATCTCCTAATTTCACTGATATCTTGCATGGATTATCCTCGGATATTTCATTAATTTTTCTTCTTGTGATACTGTTCAGTTTCTTCTTGAAATTTGTTTTACAGTTTCTCGCCCAATGTCCTGGTTTTGAACATCTAAAACACACTAACTTGTTCCTATCGTTATCCTGTTTAAAATTTCTATCTCGGCTTGAGTTTCTATCTCTGCTTGAGCTTCTACTGTGATTTGAGGAATGTGAATTTCTTCTCGTATTGGTATAATGCGATTTCTTGTAATTTTGTGAAAAATTTTTCCTCTGGAAATCTTGTGCTTCCTTATCACTTGATCTTCTTGAAAACTTGTAACATTTTTCCGTTGAATTTTCCCTATGACACTCAGCAACAATACTACTTCTTGATTTCAAACTATTTTCAAAAATTATTGCAGTTTTTATTGTCGTTTGAAAATCACTTTTTTCACATTCTAGAAACAATTTCTGCCGTATCCTAGAATCTTGTATGCCTACCACAAACATATCTTTTAAATTTTCCAATAAGCGACCTTCAAATTTACAATTACCCGCCAATTTTTGCAATCTCGCTCCGAATTCTTTGAAACTTTCATGAGCTAATTGTCTACTAGTAAAAAAATTATATCTATTTTCTAGAACATTCTCAACATTTGAACAATAATTCGACAATAAATCTATCAAGTTTTCCGTCTTTAAATTCTCTACACTTTCTGGTTTCGCTAGATTTACCAACAAATCAAATGTGTCCTCATGGAGATATGATAAGAACAGGGCTCGCCTCTTTGGTTCATTAAGAACAGTATCATCATTTAGCACCAGACCTTGTCTAAATCTAATTATAAAATTCTCCCAAGAATCTGTTCCGTGATTAAACCTCAACGAAACGTCCCTATAAACCTGACTTCTTACTACAACTTTCTCTGTCATTTTTCCACAAGAAAAAAAAATTTAACTACTAGCAAAAAAAATTAAAAAAAACAACAATACAATATACAATTTATGAACAAACTACTTAACTTCTGTGACTCTCTGCGGCCTCCTTTGTCTGCTCTGCCCTTGGCTGAACTCTCCACCTCTCTTGAGCCGTCCTCCACCTGGGATTGCTCCTGGGATGTTCCTCCACCTGTGATGCTCCTTTCTTGAGCCGTCTTCAACCTGGGACTGCTCCTGGGATGATCCTCCACCTGTGATGCTCCTTTCTTGAGCCGTCCTCACCCTGGGACTGCTCCTGGGATGATCCTCCACCTGTGATGCTCCTTTCTTGAGCTGTCCTCAACCTGGGACTGCTCCTCCTGGCCTCTTCTTCACCTCCTTGAAGATGCACCTTTCTCGAGTTGTTCTCTACTAGGAACAACTCTGATCCTGTTCCCTCTTCTTCCTGGTTACACCCTGAGCTATGTAATATTCTGCTAGATATTACACTGCTCCTCTATGTAATATTCTTCTAGATATTACCGTCCTCCTTAGTAGATACTGACTGCGCCATGTAATATGTTTTGTTAGATGGTGTGTGGATTTGGGGCCACACACTGCTCCAATCTTCAGATCCCTTGAAAGTTTTGGTTCTGCTACCAAGGGGATGTGGGTTTAGTAGTAAAACTCGAGCTTCGTTTAAACACTATATTCACGAAGGTAAAAAAAACTATTTACAGGTAAGTTCTAGCACAACTTAAAAGATACACTTTACAATAGGTATTAACGAACCGAGAGAGGGAACTTGAATTCCTCCTCAAAGCAACACCTCGTCTATATATAAACTTTTAACCTCCTCTCTCTTATCACAAAAACCAAAATATACAACAACACCACTTCTAGAAAAATCCTACAACCTACATATATATATATAAGAGACATCTGTCCTATATAACATAAAGTAGTGAGTAATTAATACCACCAATGTGACTACCATTAAATCATAATTTAGTTTAATATAATTTCCAACAGATGTCTATATCTTACACTACTGTAAAATTAAATGTTAAATTATGCACGAGTATTATTTTGAAACACATAATTACGTGAATAATTCTTCATCTGGTCCATTAGCTCTCCTCTCGGGAGCACAGGGCGGAAACATCTCTCCTCACTTCTCTCATCTGTCCCTAATGAAGTTTTTTATGTTACTCCGACATTCCGCTCTTCTTTTTGTTGTTGTTTATTTATTCGTTTGTTCATTCCATCGCAGCATATCCCACAAATGGAGCAGCCAGCGCTCTAAATTAACTGCATGTTAAAAAGATAAAAATTGTCCTCTCAGTGCCAATAAAAATAAGACTTTAAGGATCGGTGGCATGCCTCATCGCTGAATTGAAGATGTAAATTGTCTTATACGTGAGGTTTTACTAATGCCTGTCTTTTACAGGACACTAAAACTTACAAAAATTAGTGGAAGACCTATTCTTTGCCGTGGACGCCACGGAATTTTTTGTGATGTTATTATGAACAGTGGACTTTTTTAAGGAAAGTGGCTGGTTTCTGCCCATTGCACCTCAGTGGAACATTAAAGGACGATTAGGTTAGAAGCCTAATGAATTAGAAAATCGATTTGATGTCATTGTGATATAATGTTGAAATAACTTTATTTCTCGGATATTGCAGGAGTCCAAAGACTCCTATTTATCCGTTTAGGTGACGATTTATTAATTGTGATATAAACGGTATTCTGTGAAAGAAGGTCGATCAGGTCGTTAAACGCCTTTTGGAATAGTTATCTTTTGGACATTCTCAAAATACGATCCAGCCAGGACAACCATGTCTCCTAAAAAATTTCCTACCTCTCTATAATATGATTGCCCGAGAACAAAATGAGTTTAGACAAAGCGTTGCCTTATACGTAAAACTCAAACCTATATTTTTTTTTAATTAATATGTTGTCTGACAAAATAAATATCAGCCAAGTATTACTGCATTCAAAGACCTAGATTATGATAAAATAAATAATAATCTAACAATGTTAAGAAGTCTTTGGTAACAATTTGCTAATAACTAATTTTGATGAGTACGCATTGTGACACCCGTTAGAAGTACCTACCTATGGATAAAAAATATATAAGATTTGGTTTTGTTAATGTGTTTCATGTTTCAGAAAAAAGAAGGCACAAATCAGTTGTCACTCATTTCGAATGGAACTCCAAAAATAATGAAATAATAAAGATAAACAGGTGAATTCGTTTTTGAAAACGAATAATATTGTATTCGTGGCAAAAGACGCACCACGTTATAAGCTGTAAGTAAGTAAGTAAGATAAGTAATAAGATAGTGCTGTGATGCTGATCCAAGTAAAATATTATATTATTCATAATAACTAAATAATAATATTATATGTAGGAGTATTGTATAAATACTACTACTGTAGTAGTCAGTCAGTAGTATAGTGGCTAGTAAACGTGACAACGTCGCTAAATTGCAAAGTAAAATAATAATTCAAGGAAACATACAACGCCTACCACCGCACGGACACTGCGCTACACACGGATAGTTCATCGCAGCTCAACATTTTATTTAACTAATGTACTCAGACTTCATCCTATCCCATCCTATGCCTTCCTCTCTAATCTGTCCACTCTAGTTGAAACAATTATTATTTTCTGTATTTAGGTAAATTGAAACAAGCGTTTCATTCTATTATAAATAGAGATATTATAAATAAGAGAGACCTCTTTTGATTTATCAGGTCATTATCAATCTTGATCAATATCTTTTGATTTAGGTATCAATATCAATAATGAAATTCTACTATTGTGTGCACAAAAATAATAAATTATTTTCTGCCCATGGTCTGAGGTGTTGGTATTTACTTATTAATATACGTATTGTCTTTCTTCCAGGATAAAGTTGTCGTCGAAGGATAGATAACTCAAAATTTGAAATGTATCTTTTACTCCTCTTTCCTATAAATGATGATGACGTTGGATGATTTGTTTCTTTGCTGCCGGTGAAGTGTTGCTTTCGTTTTGCTTCTCAAACTAGTGATGTTGCTCTGATGTTGCAGATGAATGAATTCTTATATCACTTCATTATACCTACTCGTATTACACCATTTCCTATTTGTCCAACATACGATTTGCAATTATGGATCACGCCGCTTCCCTCGCAGGGTAGGCAGAAAGGATCGAGCGCCACTTCCTTCTATCCTTGCATACATCTTTCGCTTCCGTCACTGTCATACAATTTCTCATGCATGCTCTCCTATCCAATGTGCTCAACACATGACCGTCCGGTAAGATTTGATTTATATGATCTTTCCATTTGATCCTCGGACATTTTAATGATCTCCTTGTATATTTATATATCGCCACTTTTACTTCTACAATATAAATGTATTATTAATGTTGAACTTTGTATACTTTGTTACTCTAGTTGAAACTATCAACAAAACTAATGGCATCTATTTTTCGATTATTTCCTTTATCTGTAACATCATTGATAATTTAAATTATAATTAACATTTTTCTGTTTTATTTATTGACATTTCAATCTATATATATATATAATGAGTTACAATCCACTGGATTGGTCTGCAACGAGTTTAGTTTTTCTTCTTCATTTCAATCTATTATAGACTAATTCTTATGACATTTCAACTATTTACTACATTTCTTATGACATTTAAATTATTTGTACCATTTCTCATAGTTTTTTTCTTTCTTTCTTCTATCTACTTGACATCTCCTAACTTTACTTCAATTTTAATTCTTGACATATTGCTAAATATTTCATTACCATTGTATACTGACACTCCAATATTTTGTGATTTGACTTATTGATATTATGAATTGATTCCCATTTGTGTTTTGTTCTTCGCCAATTTTTTTGTTCTCATCTTGCTCCAACTATGTAGTGGTTGTGAATGAGGAATTTGATTTGCATATTTTTTTGTGTATTTTAAACATGTAAAAGGCTCACACCGTGGATATGTCAATAAATAAATCAGTCAAAACAAGCTCATTATGTGTTTTTGCTGTTTAATATTCTTCCAGCCATTGAACCAGGAATACATCTCACTTCACTTACACCTCATTCATAATGTAACTGAACCGCAGTCATCATTATTTTGACATCAATCTCTAAATGTCTCCCATTTTTTTTGTATGTTTTCTAGTGTCGCGTAAATCACAGGTAGGTACCTAATATTCGTAAGACATCACATTCTTCAATTGTTCATTCTTGATTTTGGATTAGTGGAACGAATGGATGGTGAAGACTGAAGAAAGTGATCCCGGACGTCAAAAAACTACGTGACCTGGCCATGTGTATAAAATTTTCAAAGATATCCGCGTGTTGAATAAGAGAAATGGACACGCATGTATGGGAAATTGCATAAATGTTTATGTTACATCACGTCTTCATAATTCATTGAGTTTAAAAAATAAAATAAATATGTTTAGTTGGTAAGAATTTTGGTGAAATAACTCTGTGAAAATTATCTACAAAATATAGAAAATAGAATATATTACATAACATTTAATAATATTATTAATAGTGAAAACATAAATTATTAAACATTTTTGAAGCATTGATTCACTTTAAATTTTTACCTTCTTATTAATTGAATCGATGTTTATTTTGTAAAACTCTATATTTATTTATGAAGATGAACACAAACTATTTCGAGTTTTACTATATTTAATAATAGTTACAGCAACATGGTTTTGGCACGCAAAGTCATAATAAAACTCTTAACACTAGTTTGACAGTGATTTTGTAAGCCGAAGCCAGGTATTATTATCTATCCTTACACACCTCTTTGGCTTGCTCCATATTCTTCCAATTTCTAATATTATATGCATGCCGGTTTCTCTTATTTAACACGCAGTAGTCCTTGAGAATTTGATCCACGTGATCAAGCCACATATTTCTCGGATGTTCACGCTTCTCATATTCTTGAAAGTAAGCTGATGAGGTATTTATTTTAATTGACAAAATCTAACTGAGAGTCTTCAAAACTTCAAAATATGTAGTTTAGCTACAAACTGTTCATTTGAGATAATTGTTACTGTTGAGGGTAGAAAGACTATTTTCAAAAGGACAAAATAGACATTTCAATGACACTACATCGCGTTGAAATAACCCTCAGAATTTACTTTACTTCATCACTAGAGAAATTGGAGATGCTAAATTTCTGCTTCGGGAAGTTCTTACCAAAGACGAGGTCTTCCACTAATTTCTGTAACTTTTTCGAGGTAAATATTTGTAAAGCACGTAATAATTCTTAAAGGTTAGGCACGAATTTATTATGAAGGGCATTTCTCTTATACCACGAGTAACTAACTACGCGCAATAAACATGCAAATTGTCTTCTTCGTGCTACTAAAAATTAAGGCATGAAGGGTATTTATTAATTTATAATCAAATCAGTTGATAAGTTTATTGTTACCTATTTGATAAATTGGCTCAAAATAAAGACGTATTATCAATATAATTGTAAAGTTTTCAGCTGCTATTATCATCTGACTTGTGTTGCATGATGTTTTCTTACTAATGATATCATTAAAATACGATAAATAATTAATATTTAATCAATAACTTGTACCTATATACTTACAGATAATAATATAATGGAGACAAAAAACAAGTAGGTACATACTTCTGCGTACTCATTTCTATGACTGATATTCAGTGAATTTAAACTTTTTTTTTACCGAATTTGGGCATATCGCGCAGATGACAAAAAGAATCAGACCCCTCAATTTGAGAACCGTGGTTACACAACATAATATTTATTTATTTATTTATTAACATAACATAGGGCCTTTTAAAATAACCTCTACAGTACAATAACACAAGAAAAAAACACACTTGAAACAAACACAACCAATATAATATGTATATGTAAAATACAATGAAAACAAAAACATGATAACAGAAACTACATGGGATTCACAATGGAAAGCATGTACAGTATCTTCGAACAAATCTGCTCACAGCATATTTCCCTCACGGTGTAGGTTCCTACTCTGAATCGTTGAAGATATCTAAAAATTAATAATATCGAATACAATCTATAAAAGTATAATTGCTTCTATCGTAAATTTAGACGATATCATAGAAATCATAGAAAAGACAACGTCACGGGGCACTACCAAATAAAGCGACGTTGTCTTTTCTAAGCCTTATATGGTAGTTTCATGTGTTAAATTTAGGCACATTTATGTGACCTCATACAATGGTTAATTGTAAAAAATAACGCCGAATAACATTTCTTCTATTAGTTTACATTGAGTATGTCTCAATAGGTGAATCTAATATCATGACACTGGGATTGATGGAATTGGCGAACGTTGTAATGTCGTTGTCTTAAGACGTCTTTCTCACTTTTTTCAATTGGATGTTGCACAATGTTACTTTACTTTTTGTGTAACATTGGTGTCGACTATTTTTCTTGGTAAGTTGCTGCTCTTCAGTTTAACTGAAATTCTTGCCCCGAAAGCTTGATGGCTTTCTGATATACATACCTACAGATGTTTTAAGTTCACTTTTAAGAAAAAATATATCCATCAATACAAATATTTTTCGATTGACTAGAAGCTGACAGATATGGCAGCATGCATTAAGTCTTTTTTTAGTTAATGATTTTCTTTTTCTGTGTTCTAAGCAGTAATTTTTTCAGCCTAATGTATTTCAATAAATAACTAAAACTTTATTGACATCAAAATCTGTAATAAATATACAAGCATGATTTTACAAAAGATACCAAAAGCCAATCCGGAAATGTAGTTGGAAACCTAAATTTATTGTTACATGAATTGTACACATGAGAACGAGAAATCAAAAGCAATGTATAATTTAAATAATATGCTTCTTGTCTATGATACGATCTTCGATCTGTTTTCATTCCTGATAAGATTTATTTAGTTTTAAGTGAAATAAAAGAAAATAAAAACATTAATTAGTTACATACTTCATATAATTGGCAAGTGTTCCAAAAATTTATGTTTTAATTTAGTTTGCAATTCACCAAGGTATTTTTTTTTTTCACCACATATTAATTTTTGCGTAACAATGAAATTGTTTGCCAGTAATTGTATGATTGTTGTAGAAAAAGTTTGCTGGAAAATCCATAGGAAAGAAGTGCATTAATGTTAAGTTTTGAAAAAAAAATTGATTTTATGATCCTTAAGAGTCGATACAGACTATGGGAGACATGAAATGAGCTTTAGAAACTTTCAATTGACTAAGAAGTCAAAAGAAGTACATACCATCATGTCGCTTCCCTTGCGAGGTAGGAATAGAGGTGCGGACGTTCTTACACTTACTCTATTATAGACTTTTCGCTTTTGTCACTGCGATATAATTCCTCAAGTACCTACATCAATTCAATTTGCTCGACGCCTGTTTATCCTACAGGATGTGGTTTACGTGATTTTGACATGTATAGGTATGTGTGTAGTGCATTGTATATGTGTGTATCGTCGTGTTAGTACCCATAATACAAGATTCATCTTAGTTTGGGACTAGCTCGATCTGTGTGAATTGTCTATAAAAAAAAAATCTCGGATGGTCGTATATCCGAGCACCATTTTCTTATTCATTCTATCCTCGTTCTTTCTTTCCATATATGAAAACCATCGTATTTTATTTACATTCATTCTTGCTATGTATTACACGTAGGTATACAACCAACAATTTGTTGATTGGTTTTTCCTTGAATCATAAATGTGATTAGATAACAATACTAATTAATAATACATACTACATTTTCCAATTCTTTGATAAAGTATTTATCTCATATAAATAGCAATACATCCCTGCCAAGATAAGCAAAGAGATAACAAGTTATACGCTAGCCATGAGACATGATATTTTTTCAATATTTAGCTATATAATATTATGTTCATGTAGGGTAGTTAGTGTACTGACACTCAGAATATTTGGGTAAGTTGGAAGACATTGCGCCTATGAATTTATTTCTCTATGAAATCGATTTTAATCAATGTACATATAGTTAAAGAGTGAAGAATGAGGATATTAGAAGAATGAGCGGATGCAAGAAGAGTGTTGTGGACAGAATGCGCGTGAATAAACTAGGGTGGTTTGGGCATGTTGAACGAATGAACGAGTTAAGAATGACAAAGAGTAAAATAATAAATTTGGGGGGCGCAATGGGCCCCTGACCCAACTAGGACAAGGGGAAGAAGATGTATGTACGTATATATGTATATAAAAGATAATAAATTGTTATTGTCACAAGTTTGATTATTCACTAAACGATACTAAAGCATAACAATCTATAACTTTAATCTTTGAATGTATGTATTAAGTGAATAAATTTTAAACGAAGGAAAAGATAAACAATAGATTCAGGCAGTTACAAGATTTATCCCATATTCAAACAAAAATGACAATAGGTTGGTTATACGAATTCAAGAAAAGATGTGGATGGATCCAAAGGTTGTGTGACGCGAAGACTTCGGGACGAATTAACACTTCAAAGAAAACAGAGGTAGACCTCCGTGCTGTGCTGACGACATCGTCCAAGTGATATAAAAAAATTAAAACGTGGGTTTTTTTGACAAATTTATATCCAGAAGCCTACTCCCGACGTCATCTTGATTAATAAACTTTAAACTGACACCTTTGAAAATATGTTATTCTGTGGAGGCCCTGGTAAAACTCTTGTTTTTTTTCAAAGCTTTCAAATGTTCTGTATAAAGTAGAAAGTCGTAAAATATCACGTTTTAAGACATTTAATATCTTCAGTTAACAGATGGAAGATGCGACAGTGATATAGATAGAAGAAAAGTGGCCAGTGCTATGATGAACGGTGCACTTCGACCCATTGTCAGCAATGGCAATGTGTCAAACATGGCAAAAATGCTGGTGCACATACCATTCTAGTACCGACACTTATGTATGTAAGCGAAACGTGAACTTGGTTGAAGAGGGATGAAAGTGGTATAAATTCTGTGGAAATGCGATCGCTGGGAAGAATGTTTGATAAAACGTTGCGTGATAGTAAGGAATGAGGATTTTAGGAAAATGAACGGATGTAGGAAAAGTGTTGTAGATAGAATGCTTGTAAATAAATTGCTATGCTTTGTACATGTGGAACGAAATGAAGGGGAAAGGATGATAAAGAGGATATACTTGTCTGAAAGAAGGGGTGTGAGGAAGCACGGGCATCCGAGAACTACGTGGCTTGATCACGTAGATCAAATTCTCAAGGACGACCGTGTGTTGAGTAAGAGAAATCGACGTGCGTGTATGAGAGGTTGCATGAATGTAGAGGAGGCGAAAGAAGTATGTAGGGACAAACCTATATAGCGTTCCGTTCTTTCTGCCTACCCTACTCGATAAATTTCACAGAATCAATTTTCAAGTACATATGAGTTTTCATCAATTATCCAAGAAAAAGCGGCACCTTAGAGATTTAATTTCTCTCAATCACTTTTGCGTGGATATCTTAGCGTATGGGTTATTTCATCGGTAAATGCGACTCGAAGAGGCGAATAATTTGGTATGAATATCTTACTTAAAAAAAACATAGAAGGTTTCATGGTTCCACAGATGATAAATGGGTGATTAAGGAGATTAGTAATTACTATGCGCCAATACGCAAAATACTACGAACTTTAATGTAGGTAGGTTTCTTATTTTAACATACAGTAGAATGATGTCTTAAGCACATTTCGATGGAGGTACGAAGAGCTGATGAAGATCGTACAAGACAGCGGAATGGGACATACAGGGCTTTGTTGCAAATCAATACACAGGATTGAAACCAGAGAGAGAGAAAGAGATGACACTTAAACATTGAAATAAATATTTAACTATAGATGGAGGTCGATTTACATTCATATTTACAATAACATATTATAAAACAAGTCTACTGACACTCGAGAAAATTGTCGTGATGGTGTGAATTTGAAAGAATTAATTTGGGGGCAGCTTTCCCAGTCCTCTGGTCCCCTGCATTCTTTGAACGCAGCTCTGCTTTCTTCAAGTCTTTGGCCATTGTGCGAAAGAATGAATGATCGAACAAATCTAAACATTTTAGCTAGGCCACTGGCTACCCCACTTGCAGAAATGTCGAGATAGATGGATTAAATATTCTAATATGATAGTATAGATGAAATGTCACAATCCTACTACAACATTTAAATTGAGAAAAAAACAGCACATTTCTATTTAAGTGTTTTTGATGTTACATAAATCAGTTTTTTGAAAATTTCTTTGCTCGAGGACCAAGGTAGATTTACATTCTATAGATCAAAGTACAGATTAGCCAACAAAAATACGATCATTTTTGCATTCGTAATTAAAAACATTTGTGAAAAAGAATCGATGCGGCTTTGCTCTTCACCCCTCACAATACGTAATACAAATATATCTATTTGATATCACCAAAGTGATATGAGAGGAGAGACTCATGTGAACAGAAAACTCTCAGTCAGTATTTATGTAGTAAGTAAGTAACAATAATAATATAATGTACGAGTATGTAATGTTGACTACGTGTTGTAGAAATTGTTGTACTAGTAGGTAAGTGTAGAAGTAGTACTGGGTATTTTTACAGCTTGAATTCCATACAAGGTTTCCGTTTTCATTCACAGATGTCATCGCTGTACTGATTTTGTGTTATTTATTTTAATTATTATGGTACCTTTCAATAAATAATACAATTAAGTGCGTTATAGTACAGTATAATTAATCTTTATTAATTAACATTACATAAATTTTTATATTGTTTAAAGTAAAGTATTATATATCGATCGACTGGTACTTTGATCATTAAAAAGAGAGCTGTTCATTTATTATTCCTATATATGTTTATTATCACGATATCTTCCACAAGTGGAGTAATCAGCACACTTTCTTCTTCTTCTCCTTGAGCAATATTATTAGATGGAGGGGTCTGTTTTCTTTGTTTTTCTTCGCCACGTGGTTCTGTCCAGTGCGTCATTCTGAATGACATCAAGGTCTCGCATGTTCTGTCTTGCACTTTCCACCACGGGTTACGAGTAAATAAAAGTTTTATTCTGAAATTTTCACGTTCGGGTTTAGACGAAACTGGATGCTATTATACCATTTTGCTATTCTTGTCCTACTTTTATTACTTATTTTATTATTTTATAAATAAATTTGTTTGTCCCAAAAAGGACATTGAAGAGGGTAGTATAGTATACTATCAAAGATTTCTACGACTGCGGTTTTGGCCGGCCTGCTCAATGAAGATAATTCTGGTTTGGTAAATAGGGATCTACGACTTCTAAGTTATCCTAGTATGAGGTGGGTCAATCTTCAATGCTATTATACTACTAATCTGTTATTACGGTATTTACCACAACTGGAATAGCCAGGGGATTAATTGCATGTAATAAACATGCATATTGTTCTCTGCGTGCCAGTTAAAAATAAGAAATCCAAGACGGATGATGCATCTCTTTGCTGAATTATAGATGTTAAATGTCTTATACGTTTTCTTTTACAGGACACTCGAAAACTTACAGAAAAAGTTAGAGACATATTCTTTTTAAGGGACCTCACGAACTCTCAATTTAGATATTACTTAGGTGCTGGTTGTCTGGAAGAATGATAAGTTCTCCAGTCGTAAAGATATTTAATGTAGACAAAAATAAATAAAGGAATATCTGGAGGTGAAATGGAAATAAATCGTTACCACCAGAACAAACGTGAATACCATGAAACTTGTGTAGTTTATGAATGTCAGAGAATGAACATGAGAAAAAAATACAAAGTATAAAAACGTAAATTAATAATATAGATTTGATTTGGTCTTTATCAACAAATTGTAAAGTTCATTTTTATAAATTGATAAAAATTAAATTACTACATTTGTATGAAATATAACAGTGTTTGTGTTTAAATATTTCTTTTATCGATTAAATATATTACGATTCCAAACACGATAATGAAATAATTTAATCATATTGTAATTATTTATAGGTGGACATATTTGCAACACACGCAACAAAATTAAAATGTTCATTGTGTTGAAAATAAGTCCATCTATGTTCTAGAACAATTTTTTGAAATATGTTGAAAATGAGTCTATCTATCTCTATATTAGTAGAAGCATGAATATAAGAACATGAGAAAAAAATACAAAATATAAAAACGTAAATTAATAATATAGATTTGATTTGGTCTTTATCAACAAATTGTAAAGTTCATTTTTATAAATTGATAAAAATTAAATTACTACATTTGTATGAAATATAACAGTGTTTGTGTTTAAATATTTCTTTTATCGATTTGTAAATAATAAAAAAAATATATTACGATTCCAAACACGATAATGAAATAATTTAATCAGATTGTAATTATTTATAGGTGGACATATTTGCAACACACGCAACAAAATTAAAATGTTCATTGTGTTGAAAATAAGTCCATCTATGTTCTAGAACAATTTTTTGAAATATGTTGAAAATGAGTCTATCTATCTCTATATTAGTAGAAGCATGAATATAAGAAAGCATTTTGCTGTGTATAACTCCAATTCAAAGTTCGCTGAAATGAATTCCACTTTCGACTTATTCCGCATAATATTGCTTATCGACTGCGGGTTCTATTTTCAAAAAAAACGTAGATTTCCAAGTGTCATGAAAAAGGCAGGTATTCAAAAAACAGCCCGAATAAGCCATTCACCATCTTCAATTCAGCGTTAAGATGTGGTACTCATCATGAATTTCTCATTTTTTATTTGCATGGAAAAGGGCCTATGTACATGCATGTATGTATGTAAAATGGATGATTTATTCGGAGCAGTTAATTGGATCATCCATCTCAAGAGCATGTAGTTGGTCTACAGGTTACCCCGTTTGTGAGGATGTCGCGATGGTATAATATGTAGATTTCAAAATATACCTTCGACAAAAAGTAATGTTTATTTCTTTACTCAAACGGCTTAAAAGCCCATTACAATAATATAAATTAGACATATCGTAATATATATTATTATTCTATACACAAAAAGTAGCATATAAAATATTGTTGGTGATCTGAGCTCCTAGACAAACACGAATTTTCGACAATAATTGCAACAATAACGCATAATTATATGGTACATGTAGGTAGATTGTCGAAAAGTTCGCCAGTAGTCGATCGCTAAGTACGGTTTGTCTCTAAGTATGGGAAGAATTCTAGACAATCAATCGAGAGATTCTGAATTCAATTGCCCTACAGAACTTCATATAAAAATCGAGGGTGAGCGGGGTGTATCTATATTTATGATAAACCTGTTTTATGACCGTGACGGGACGAGAAACATTTTTGCAATTAGAATTATGATGCTTGATAATATTCTCTGCTTACCCCGCAAATGAATCGGCATTATTTTGTGGTTTTATGACATGTTTAATTATGATTATTGTGAAACAACTTACAAAATATTTATTGTACATGATACATATATATCTATATATATGTGTAGGTACTTACTTAATATTATCGTATATTTATTTTAATTCCAAAGTGCGCCGTTACGTTCTCGCGGCTCTGTGCGTACAATATAATAATATTATGTTGCCGATGTTGTTTTCAGAATGGGGCTCCCTTTGGGTGAATAGTGTATAATGTATTATTGCTTAGTCGGAAATAATGTTTCATACATTGATAGATATTATTATTATTTATATATATTGACACTTTTGACCTATCATCGCAAATCGATTTTGATAATTCATACAATATTTTAATAAGTCGTTGCAGTAAATGTACATTTTTTTCGATGTTGAAACTGTTTCTGAATCGATTTTTCACCATTACCTTCCTAATTATTGGTCAAGGAACACTTTATCACACTAAATATGGCATCTGTTTCCTAGTCCCTTTTCCTACCTATTCTCTCCTTTTTTACCTCCTCTTTCCTTCCTTTAAGATTTTCTTTATGTGAAAGTTACATGAAATTGTATATTGATTGTATGATTGCATTTGTTTTAAATGTATTTTTGTGTGAATGCTTGTAATGAATGTACAGTAAAGAATAAATAAATAAATTATAATTTTAATTTACTTCTTCAATGATTTATAACAATCTCTGCGACTATTTATTTATTTGATTATAGAGAATGATGCTCCTAGATGTGTCACGTTTTGAAAACGTCTAATTTATTTATTTGATTACTTATAGAGAATGATGCTCCTAGATGTGTCACGTTTTGAAAACTTCTAATTTATTTATTTGATACATTACCTAAACGGCGTTTAAGCCTTTTTACATTGTATCACAAAGTATTCAATTCTACTTTCAAAGGTCATCCACTCGTTTAGTTTACGAGTGATCAGGACAAAGTATACTTGATATGGTATAATTTAGTCAACGATATAAATAATATAGTAGGTACCTAGTATTTTTCCGTTGATATAGGCAATTTTTCCTTTTACAATTGAAAATTTCCTTCAATAACAACATCAAAGAGAGATAACTCAATTGATGCAGAAGTGGTGAAGAGATTGTTTCCATCCTGAAAGCGTTAAAGGGTGAAGAAAGAAGAAGAATTTAATTTGAGCATCATCTTGTTCCGTAGAGCAGTGTTCCGCAAACTTTTTGTGTTCAAGGTACACCTATCAAATCAAGAAATTTTAGAGGTACACCAAAGAAAAAAGCAATGTTAATTTAACAAAGCGTCTCGCTCTTATAGCTCTCAGCTATTTTTAGGTGTATTATTTTCACAAAACCTTGACTTTTTTCCGCGGCACATAAACTGATGACCACGGTACACCAGTGTGCCGCGGCACACGCTTTGCGGAACACTGCCGTAGAGAACCCGTCAAAGAATTGGCCACCAACTCTTTTCCGTAGGTTTTCGAGTGTCCTGTACTGTAAAAGGAAGGTGTTCGTAAAAATAAAGATATTATACAAATTAAAATCAACGATGAGCTTTGCCACCCATCCTGAATGTCTTATTTTTTATTTGTACGGAGAGGACAGCTTGCATGTTTTTTATGCAGCTGGTATGTTGGCTACCAGCGGTTTGTAGTAAAGGTAGGTAGGTAATCCTATTATTATAAATATTTTTTTAAATTAAAATTCTTCCATACTTTATTGTTTTATTTTGGTTATAAATAGACCTTCATGTTTCTACACGTCTTACAGCATAATATTCCAAATTTCAAATTCAGTCTGGCGATCACTGCGCCGTAAAAAAAAATCGAACTATTTTGATTGCTGGTAAATCTCTATAAAACATAACATTTAAAATAATTTGCCCAATATTGTTAGAATAATGAATACGAGACTACTTCCTAAGTGGAACACTGATCCGAATGAGTTTCAAGCAAGCGGATGTTATTTGACGGAATGGAGTTGTGTTCCAAGTGATTGTTTGTCCTACTTTGGATAAATTTTAATGACGCAGCTGTCTGTTTAGTGTCACGACAAGTAAATCACGTTATTCTGATAATTTTAATCCAAAATGTCATAAACCAAGATAATTATTACTCGCTACATACTCATATTCTATCTACTAAAAATGATTTTTAAAAAATAACACAATTTTAAAGTTTTTTTTACAAGTCTCCCAATCTCTCATTTTGTAGTTTTCAAGTTAATGTTTTTCTTTCGAATGGGTACTTTTATAGTCATATTTTTTCGTCATTAACCAGAGTCTTTTCAAGTTAATGTTTTTCTTTCGAATGGGTACTTTTATAGTCATATTTTTTCGTCATTAACCAGAGGCTTTTCAAGTTAATGTTTTTCTTTCGAATGGGTACTTTTATAGTCATATTTTTTCGTCATTAACCAGAGGCTTTTCAAGTTAATGTTTTTCTTTCGAATGGGTACTTTTATAGTCATATTTTTTCGTCATTAACCAGAGGCTTTTCAAGTTAATGTTTTTCTTTCGAATGGGTACTTTTATAGTCATATTTTTTCGTCATTAACCAGAGTCTTTTCAAGTTAATGTTTTTCTTTCGAATGGGTACTTTTATAGTCATATTTTTTCGTCATTAACCAGAGGCTTTTCAAGTTAATGTTTTTCTTTCGAATGGGTACTTTTATAGTCATATTTTTTCGTCATTAACCAGAGGCTTTTCAAGTTAATGTTTTTCTTTCGAATGGGTACTTTTATAGTCACATTTTTTCGTCATTAACCAGAGGCTTATCAAGTTAAGTTAATGTTATTCTTTCGGGTGGGTACTTTTATAGTCATATTTTTTCGTCATTGGCCGTGTGCTGGGGCTCCTTATTAATATTTACAGGACTACTGTTTTCTGCACTTTGTAGCATTGAGACGTCTTGGGCTTAAATAAATAAATAACAAAAGGTCCCTCCTTGATGCCTCCTTCACTTAGTTGCTCCATCTCATTGGTAGGCGTCTCCTAGCTCCACTGCTTTTTAGAACTCCTTCCAATTAATAAATTCAGCAATGTGGCACGTCATCAATCCTGCATAAGAATTTATCTTATTATGATATGTATATGAAGACTCGTACTTTAAATTGAATACACTAACTAGATACCCTTCGTTAAAACTATGAAGAATTGATAGATTGAAATATTGGGTAAATTTTAAAGTATGGAGGTAACTGGAATCTGTGTTTGAAACCCATATTTATTTATTTATTCTACAGAGACACACACAGAGAGTTGACATAACATTTATAGAAGTAAGAAAAAAAGACACATTGATCTGGTCAGGCCAACCTCCCAATTAAGCGTGTCTACATCATGCACGTTCAAATGAAATTATACAAAAAAAAGCAAACATAAGGTTAAAAACCAACCAATGCAAGTCAAGTAAACCAGACTCACATTACCCCAAACAACAAATAATAAAAACAAAAAAATGAAAAATATAATTATAATTAATTAAACCTTTAAACTTAGCCTACAAGAACATTAAAGTTGGCAGAAACACACTTCCTGAACCTCGTTAGTGAGTCACCAAAGACATCCACTCCTTCCACGCGATGCGTGCACAAACCATTATAAAGTCTACACAATATATCTTTATATTAAAAGTTCTAGAGGGTAAAATTAGGTTTGGTTACAAAAATATATATATTCCAATTATATTGTTAGCTTAAAAAATTTTGGGCTGTGTGTAATCTAGTTCATTAGAAACTTGTATGTAATTATGTATTATACAGTAAATTTCTATCTATCTATACCATCACAGCATATCCCACACGTAGGACAGCCAACAGATCAAATGCATGTAATAAAAATGCATACTGTCCTCTCCGTGCCAACATAAAATTAAGACATTTAGGATGGGTGGCAAACCTCATCGCTGAATTTAAGATGTAAAATGTTTTTAATTTTATAAAATCTGCCTTTTACAAGACTCTCGAAAACTTATGGAAAAGAGTGGAAGACCAATTCTTTACCGCGTGCTCCACGGCTTTATAATTATATATTTATAAATATATTGCTATATGTATTGAGTCATTTATATACGAGACACATTTATCAAATGACAATTATGATGATGAAATGATGTTAAAAAGAGATAGTATTGTTACAACTGGACATTGTTAATGAAATAGGATCTCACGAAAATGTCATTGTGAATTGTAGGTGGCGAATGATCTTATATTTTGTTCTTTTATTTTACTTATTGTTTTTATGATAGATAGAAATTTATGTGTTAAGTAAAATATCCATATATATATTTTTATGGGCATAAGCCGTATGATGTTAATAACCTACCTTCTCACCAAAAGCTATACATACACATTCTACGTGTACAAGTAATCATTTAGCCATAAATTTGTAAACTTTTAAAAACATTGATTTTTATAGGTTTGTATTTTTGCCTGCTACCCACTTGTGGGAAGCTTTGCCGTGATGGTATTGAAATATTTCGTCGGTGCATTATGAAACCAGCTGTGTGCATTCATCAAGACTTTACAGAGATCAAAAAAAAATATTTTGCTGGATGACATTTCCTATGTGTTTGATTCGTTACTTGGAAGGTAAGATTTTTTTTAAACAAGTGCACATGAGTTTTCAGGATTTTTTCAAGAAAAGGCCGCTCGTATGGTTTTTAATTTATCTCAGCGACTTTTTCTTGGATATCTCAGCGTATTTCATCGGTAGATGAGGCTCGACAAAAAAAAATAATTTGGTATCAATATCTCATTTTTAAGAATGTGAGGTTTCATGGATTCACCGACGATTTGCTGATGAAAAGATGACAATGAGGATGTATCTATCTGAAAGAGGGGGTGTGAAATAAGTATGTTCAGATAGAATTGTATGATGTGCCGTTTTCTCTACTTACCACATTTGGGATAAAGTGTGAGGATAAAATATATTATATATTCGAAGGAAGCGCGGACGTCCAAGAACTATGTGGCTTAAGCACGTAGATTAAATTATAAAGGACGGACGCGTATTGAGTAAGAGAAATCGGCGTGCATGTATGAGAAACTGGATGAATGTAGAAGAAGTTAAGGAAGTGTGCAGGGATATATCTATATAGCGCTCTGTTCTCTCTGCCTACCCCACCTGGGATACGGTGTGAATGTATAGAATATAGATAGAGATATATTTGATAATTGGTTATTCAGGATATTTTTGATTTTGATATATTTTTGCAATATAAAACACGCACCTATCATAAAAGTAAAAGATCGTCAAAATCTGGGCATTCGGTGACATTTTCGCAGTGGATTCAAAATATTATTGAGTACATTGAAGGAGACCCACCGACCACCCGGATAGCGCAGAAGTCTGGGGACTTCCATTTATCTGAATTCTACACTACACAATTTTTTTCCATACCGGAGGCGCCATAGTGGGCAGCCTGAGGGGCTGGCCGGCCAAAAACCTCCATGTGTGGAATCTTTTGACTACACTCCTTCGATGTCCCTCTAGCCGAGAGAAGCAAATACATTCACAATATAAAACTAAGAATACATTTACAAAGGCATTCCCTAACCTAGAAAAACAAATCAATATTCAAAATAAAATTGAGTACAATGACATGTAGGTCTTTGATTGATTACATGATTGTGATAAAAGGCTTGAACTCCACTAACAACAGCTCGCAAATCACCACAATAAGCCAGAAAAGCAAATGAAATTTCTAAAATACAATATTTTCTTTATACATAATTTAATTTGCATAGTTATCATATGCAATACGATAAATCCTAAACAAGAAACAACAAGGATAAGTAAAATATGAAAAAAAAAAAATAATTAAAATATATGTATTCCCAAATTCATGATTTATTATTAGACCCTGTTTATTTATTCATTTATTTATTTATCATTTCATCAACGGCCCACTGGCCATTTAAAAGTAAGGTTGGCACAATATAAAATGCAAAACATTTAAAATGGCAACCAATAACAACAAATAGTTTAAAATGATTCAAATTAGCACAGACCAAAATAGCGAGGAAAAAGCGCAATTGAAGAAAAACTTTGGCTTTCCTACATTATTCAAATTTGTACATATTTTTACTTTTATTTGATTGGTAACCTAATAATGGAGATTCTGATTATCAAATACGAAATTCAAATGTTATAAGTACTAATATTGTATAACCGCATATTTTTCAAGACTTTTATCACATTTGCACATAATCGTTTGAGCTCTCGCACCGTCTAGTAACATTTTTATTTTTGGTTGTGGTGCGTGGATGTGTGGATATCAGATTTCTTCTCACCTTCGAACGAGCACTGAGGCCGAAAACTCGAGAAACAGAAGATATTTTAAATCCACACCGAACACCCGAACAAACATAATTATTTATAAGTCTATGTTATATGTCGGATACACGGAATATTTTACAATAAGGAAAATTACTTTCCCTCTGGTATCTCAATATTTTAATTGCGTGATAACTTAAAATTGTCAAAAACAGTTCATAAACGGGGCGCAAATATAACCTAACCTTAAAAAAAACAGGTGGTGGACTAATTATGAAGAGGCAGAAGAATTTGAACTTCATTTCAAAAGTAGTGGCATTCGAAACAAAATGAATACCTAAGAGATATTTTGTGATATTTTGATGATATTTTGATGATGATGATGATGACAAATAAATGATATTTTCTATGTTAATTTGTAACCAATGTACAGTGAAGAATAAAATAAATAAATAAATAAAATTGCAAAAAAAACAAAATATAATATGTAGTTAACTTCCAAATAACTTTTTTAACTTCGCGTATTAGTATTCGGAGACTCTCGACTCCACCGTCAGGCGATTAGTAAAAAGTTAAAAAATATTAATCATTTGGAAGTTAACTACATATTGTGTTTTTTTTTTCAATTTTATCTTGAAATGGACTTCCAACAAGTGCCTTCGGTCAACAACATTAATATTTTAAAATAAATAGGAAATTTATGCCGATTTCCTTAGTTCTCAAAACAGATTCGAACAGTTCTTAACACAGAGTTTAGAATTCTTAAAATAATGTTAGACATACATTTTATTTACAATGTGTATGTACTAAGTAGGTAGACATAATTTTTGCAATACAGTGTACCTATAAGTGTAACATTTTTATCCTTCACATTATGTAGGTATTGTTTGTAATCAATGATTTTTGTTTACAATAACATGCATGGTACACTCACACAATATTGTTTAATGTGGTTATTCATCATGTGTTTATAACTTGGTGCACGTTTTCATAATATTGTTGCATTATAATAATATAATTATGCACTTATGTTAGGTTATGGTGAATTTTACAATTCAGTAGTACAGTGGAAAGTGAATAATTTTCAAGTTTCATATTTGTTTCAAATCAATGATCTGTTTTTTTTTTTGTATAGACAATTCACACAGATCAAGTTTGTCCTTAACTAGGATATGAATCTTATATTACTTATTTACTACTTATAAATTTACTTATTCACTTGATAATAATATGTACATATGGATAAAAAATACGATGGTGCTTCTAAAAAATACAAAATGTAATCTGTCTTGGTCAAGTAATCAGTTTAATTTTCTACCTAATTTGAACATGTAATAGAAAAAAAAGATAAAAACATTAAAAACTAAAACGTCAAAAAGCTAATGGTTTAAAAATAAATTAAAATAAGCTTGAATATTAAATAAGAACAATCATTATTAGAAATGCACAGATGAAAACAAAACGAAGTTTCAGCACCCATACACCTACTCTAAAATTTCCGAGCAATATAAGCTTGACTGACAACTTTTATAAATTGTCATGATGCTGTATTAAATATTTTATTATATAATTTTGACTGACCAAGAACACCATCATTGATGAAGGTCATCATTGAAAAACAACAGAAAAAATATGGTCATATAATTTATAAGATCTATCGATGGTATGGCCGTGTGCCGGCAAGCGACCAAGAGGAAGGCCAAAGCGCAGATGACGTGAAATAGTGAGACAAGGCATGCGGAACTGTGATGTTTCCCATGAGGATGCGTTCGTTACGTAGTGTTACCAAACAACAAAGGCAGACCCCAACACCATGTGGGACTAATAATTGCCCAAGGAGAAGAAGAAGAATTTACAAGTATGTTATTAGTTATGTCGTTGGTAGTAACGTAAAGGGTAACAATAATATTATTACTTTTACTTCTATAAATAACATTTCCAATCGTTCCAATTTTAGTACATGTACCATCGAAGCGAGTACATAATGTGGTGTTCTCACTTTGGCGAATATCGCCAGGGCACCAAAATATCGCCAGCCATTTGAACCGTGTGAACAAAATGACAGCTAGTCTGAAACGATAAAAACCAGTAGAAACGATATCGTCTCGAGTTGACCACCTTCCAACTTTCTCGGCCGATTGAACGATTTGCGCATGCGCAGATATGCGCGACGTTCGTATCTATGGTAAAAGCTTTATAACCTATAAATTTTATAATGTTTCCCGCTTCGTGACAGCTGTTATCTTTTTTGTTGGTTTGTGGCGTTTGTTTCCTTAATTAAAAGGCGCCTTATAACCTCTACTATAACATTTTCGACTAAAAATAAACACTTCGCGATCTTCATCTCGACGTCCGCCATTTTGAAAACAGTGTCAAAATCAAAGTGCATCTGACAGATCGTTTCTAAATCGGTGGACTGTGTGAACAGGTGTGACGATCAATGGGCGTACGGCGAATTTTGTTTTTTCGCCTGACATTATATTTTGAAATTCGCCTGGCGATATTCGCCAAATGTGAACACCCCATGACTTAACATTTCATAAATAATGAAAAACGACTAAGGTTAGTATTTTGTAGGTTTTGGTTTTGTAGAATTCCGTATCTATAAAAATTAAAATACGGGTGGATAGCCAAAAAAAAAAAAAAACAATATTTGAGTTTTACTATGTAATACTTTTCCCGGGTGACATGTTATAATGTCTTTGTCAAACTAAAGTTAGTTTTTGAGTGACGTTATTAGTACTAACTTGTTGCGGGCTATGTGGCATTACATGTCAAAACTTATGTCTCTCAAATACCGTTTTTTTTAATCTCATCGCTGAAATTACGATGTAAACACCTGCCTTTTACAAGACACTCGAAAACTTGCGAAAAAGAGTGGGGAACTGATTCATTACCGGGTGCTCTTATAATAATGTATAAAATAAAATATTGCAACACCTTTAAAATTATACATACCTACAGTAAGGTTTTCCTTTGCGATATAATATGCTTTAACACATTTTATGGTATTTTACATTTATTTATTTTACTGAGTAGGTTATTGTAATATTAAACACGTACCCAAATATGAGCAGTGAGGACTTAGGACTCTGCTAGATAGCATTTTGATAGCATTCCATCTATTGAAGTGGAGGATCTATCTATCTTTGCGATATATATGCCTTTACACATTTATGGTACACACACTCAACTTAACCATATCCCTTCCCCTCCCTCCCCTCACCCTTATATATATCTATGTGTGTATGTATGTATGTGTGTGTATGTATGTGTATATGTGTGTGTGTATGTATGTATGTGTATATGTGTGTATGTATGTATGTGTGTGTATATATATGTATGTATATTTATGATTGTGTCTATACTATTTATATTATTTTATTATGCTTTTTGTTTTTAGTACTTATACCTACTTATGTTATATGTACCTATATATATTTTATTTATTTTTTATTATATCTTTTCTTTTATGTACTTTACTATGTACATCAATATTAATGTATCTCGTATCTCTCTCACATTTGGTTGGTTGGTAGAAATTGCCTAAAGGCAATAAACCCGCCATTTGTGTTACTTTGTATATTCCACAATAAAGATTATTTTATTTTATGGTATTTTACATTTATTTATTTTACTGAGTAGGTTATTGTCATATTAAACACGTACCCAAATATGAGCAGTGAGGACTTAGGACTCTGCTAGATAGCATTTTGATAGCATTCCATCTATTGAAGTGGAGGATCTATCGAAGACTCACCAAAGGCCATTGCGTTCTGTACATTATCTATAAAATTATAATCTGAAGGAAACAAGTGCTTTCCCACCCATCCTGAGTGTATTAATTTTCTGCAGGCACGGAGAGGACAGCTTGTATGTTTGTTGCATGCAGATGGTTCACTGGTTACCACACATGTGGTATGTCACAGTGGTATTGATATAGTAAGTAAACAAACTTGTATGTCAATATCAGGGATGTTGGGGATGTCGATTTTTACACATCCGCGGATGTGAATGCGGATGCGGATTTTTGAAGGCTCACATCCGCGGATGCGGATGCGGATGTTCAAGATGTTATAGAAAAAAAGTAGGAACTATCTTAGTTGGTTGGCCCCACTGTCAAATATGTGACGAAATTGTTGCTACAATAATATTATGATTTTTTTTGGCGAAATATTTTTTTCTCTTTTGTTACTTGCAAAAATAAAATAAAACCAGCAAAAATAAAAACGCGACGGATTTTGTCACCAATTTTTTCGTTCCCATTGGTTAATGTCAAGTGCGAACGGCACGCGCCATTCGCCGGCCCTGCCCCATTTCTTTCTTGTCGCAACTTGTCTTACATCCGCATCCGCATCGATTATTGCGGATGCAGATGTCCAAATACATGCTCCGCAATTGCGGATGCTGATGCGAATATTCGCGACATCCCTGGTAAATATATTTTGCTAACACTCAATATGTTACAATACCAATACATTGGTCCAAAGACTTTTTTATTTATTTCTTTGATTGTTTCGATTTATTGTTATGTTTATTGTATTTTTTTATGATTATTGTTGTTTCATTAAATATTACCACGATAAGGGGGCAAATCTAGTGAAGATTTAATTTAATATAATTTACAATTATTGAGTGTATAAATGTGAATCTAAATTGTGAACATGTCATATTTAGTGCTGTAAAAATACTATGGGAAATAAATATTTATTATTATTATTAGCATCCGTATTTTATACCTAATTATTTATTTAATTACATATTTTTTTTATTGTGCGACAAATTGTGTTGCTGCATAATGAAGAACTGATACTGACAGTTATCAATACATCCATGTGAATAACCACAAGTTCTACATAGATAATAAATTATTTGACCACATATTTTAGATTAATAAAGATAATTTCCATTAGATTTAATAAGAAATATTAACAAAATAAAGTATGATTAGGATATTGTAATGATGCCTCTAACATTATTTAACAATGATTCATGTGAAAATATTGTTAGCTATGTTTTCATGAATCATTCAAAACGTGCTGCTTCTAGGAAAAACACTCAATTGAAAACGTGCTAAGTGCTAAGATGTTTCATGTATCATTTATATGGGCTTGTTTTTCTCTTTTTTTCATAAGATTTACTTATTATATTTCTTAAGATGATTTATGAGAATTCGCTTGATAATAATCAGTGAGTTTTGTCACATAAATCCTCTTTTAAAAGATCTTCTCTGGCTTGTGTCAAAGAAAGAGAAGAGTTCAAGATCACATTGACTGTGTTCACGGTATGGCACCGGTGTACATCTCGGAGTTCTGCATTTCTGAGGAGGCAACGGAAAGGCAAAAATCACTAAGGTCTGCTAAGACAGACTCAGTCATTAGACTTGTGGTGCCGTGTAGAGGGGGTTTGGCTAACTATGTTGACCGTGTCTTCTGTGTGGTTGCCTCGATGCTGTGGAACAAAATTCCCTATGATTTGCGAACTCTGGAGAGTGTGGAGGTGTTCAAGGCAGGGTTAAAGACCCTATTGTTCAGGAGGTGTTATGATTTTTCTTCTCAACTTTTTTTATTTTAGATTTTAAAAATGTTTTATTATGAGAAACTTATGATTATTTACTTTTTCTCCTTGTTTGCTCTTAAAAAAATGTCTAGTTATTTTTATTATTTTGAGCTAGTAGGAAGTGAACTGGCATAGGAAATGTCGTGCAGTTTTTTTTTATAATAAAAATAAATTCTTGGTTGGGCAAAAGGGGGCAGCTAAAGAACACGTGGTCAGCTGTCTCAGAGTCCTCTCCACATTCTCAATCTGGAGAGTCAAAAATATTTATTCTAGCTAGGTACGAGGGCAGTACAATATAACCGATTCTCAGTTCAATATAAATTCTGTAATGCGAAAAAGAAACAAGATAAACCATTAATTTACTCAGTTTCCAAAAATATTTATTCTAGCTAGGTACGAGGGCAGTACAATATAACCGATTATCAGTTCAATATAAATTCTGTAATGCGAAAAAGAAACAAGATAAACCATTAATTTACTCAGTTTCCAAAAATATTTATTCTAGCTAGGTACGAGGGCAGTACAATATAACCGATTCTCAGTTCAATATAAATTCTGTAATGCGAAAAAGAAACAAGATAAACCATTAATTTACTCAGTTTCCAAAAATATTTATTCTAGCTAGGTACGAGGGCAGTACAATATAACCGATTATCAGTTCAATATAAATTCTGTAATGCGAAAAAGAAACAAGATAAACCATTAATTTACTCAGTTTCCAAAAATATTTATTCTAGCTAGGTACGAGGGCAGTACAATATAACCGATTCTCAGTTCAATATAAATTCTGTAATGCGAAAAAGAAACAAAATAAACCATTAATTTACTCAGTTTCCAATGTTCACTTCAACATGTTTCGAGAAACTGTCCCCAGTTTGTTATTGAAAATAACACAATAATATGCGGGTAGGTGTCCACTAGGACCATACATAATAAATTCAATAAAATATTTTTTTATTAAAGGAAATTCATTTTTCATTTTCACATTTAAATACAAAAATTACTTAACGAACAACCAAAGATCACTAGGTATAAACAGAATAATATTAGAAAGTTAAATAAAGTGTATGATCACTTTTATAAGTTGGCTTTTTTTTATTGGAGACAATACATTCGATATAGAGTTATTCGCATTATCCAAACCTAAATATTTAAAATGAATGTCTAATTTACTTCCACGACTCGACAGGAGCTCTTTTAAATTCTCACTATTTATTCACGTGCGTTTGAGGGTGTATAAAATATAAAACACGATTAGTTTTTAGCAATTCAAATTGAAATATCCTTCAGGTAAGTGGAATGAAAAGCTGTAGATAGAAAAACTGTTGGTAATAACAACCAGACCATCATTCTTCCTGCACCATAAAATTAATTTTGAAGATAGATATATATCCCGTGGAGCACTCGGTAAAGAATTGGTCTCCCACTCTTTTCCGTAAGTTTTCGAGTGTCCTGTAAAAGGCAGGTGTTCGAAAAAAATAAGACATTTTATATCTTAAATTCAGCGATGAGGTTTGCCACCCATCTTGAATGTCTTGATTTTTTGTTGGCACGGAGAGGAAAGCTTGTATGTTTGTTGTATGCGGCTGGTCTGCTGGCTACCCCACTTGTGGGATATGCCGTGATGGTACAGATATACTTATATTAAAAAAACTAGCAAGTATTTGAGAGGTGTGGAGGTGCTGTTTCGTGCTGTCCAGAACAAGAAATTTTATTTTTTTAAAAAGAAGGATTTCTCCCAGGTGGTCGTCAACGTCGGGGGGATCCGACAAGACACGCAGAGAAGAAGTATTTAAGTGCATAAGATGTTAATCATAATTGTAATATAAACAATGCAACAATAACAATTCACATTACATACAACATAATTTCATTATCTCAGTCATTGGAGACGGATCATGACTCATATTATGGAACAGTGAGAATAAGGCGGCGTCTCCTGCTATCGCAGAGTCACTGGAATGTTATAGGTACTTTATAATATTATTTACTAAGTAATATTATTTACTAAGTTATAGTTATAGTACTAAGTTACTAAGTTATAATATTATTTACGAATGTTATAGGTACCTTATAATATTATTATTGCAGTATTATGGTAGGAATGGTATGATGCATTGGATAAACAACAAGTACAGTAGCTACACAAAGGACTGACTGACTCATAAAGGATTCTTGGTTCAATACTGAGAATGTTCTCTTAATGAAATGCCACGTCGTAAATACTTATGTAAAAGTTTTCATTATTCAAAGTATGTTCTTGCATATTTGATTTTTAATTATAATTATTAAAAAAAACCGATATCAAGACAAATTTTTAATATGGATTTTTTTAAACTAACTGGTTATTTAACTTTGTTACGTTGTATAAATTTTTGAGCTTATTCTGAAAGAATGATGTAAGCCCGGCCGCCCTGTTCTCTCGGACATTGTATTGTATTTATATCCAGTTGGAGTTTAAAGCAGAAACACAGTAACTACAAAACAATATAAAAAGAAATATGTAAAAACAAGTAATAAAGGAAAAAAAGAATAAAACAATAATTCCAGTAATACAAATAAAAATATATACTTAAGCAAAGCAGGAAAGAAGAAAATCAGTCATAATTACAAAAAAGTATCTTTTATTATTATAGGATTACAAATGAAGATAAAAAATGAAGTTGAGATCGATATATTTTCTATTCTATAATTAAGGGTTATCCACTCGTTTGAAAGAAATCAATGAAATAAATTTGTGCAAGTAAAACATCAAGCCCAAAAAATGTAATGTCGGATCTGCAAAGTTGTCATTTTAGGGGAGAGCCAAATGAAGGGGAATAAATGCATAATTTTATTATCCGTAATACGAATATTATTGACATTTTAATATATAAATTGAAATTATTTTATTATGAAACAAGTGTTATATTACATAACGTTATGACTAAATATGTAAAAAAGTGATTTTCGTAAGCTCTGTAGAACGTACATTGCATTTTGGAAGTGACGAAAAATAAATTAAAAACCAACCATCAATATTTTTTTATATAGTAAATATTTGGATCAACAGGAGTGGAGAAATGACAAGGAAATAATATGGGGGAATCTTTAACATAGTAATATGTCACTTTTATTGCTAAAAAATTAAAAAGAAAAAATAAATGTCTTTTTGATCGATGTAAAGTGTTGTCTCTTCAGAGGAGGGTGGAGTATAGCATTCTGGTTGAGCATTTTTTAAGACCTAAAGACGGACTTTTAATAGCACATGGTAGACAGACTAGATCACTGGCTAACAAACTATTGCGCATTAACAAATTTTACAATGACTATGGACGTAGGACCGACGATGTGTTGCTGCCCAAGGTTTGGAACCCCGTGCCTGCCTGTTTGAAGCAATGCGAATCCATCGAGGAGTTCAAAAAGAAGGTTAAAGGATACATATTACACAAAAATCCTCGATGGTTGATCTAAGAATTGGGCATGGGTTGTTCTGGACTTTGTGGGGCGGATAGTTTATTATAGGTATAAACATAATATATGTACAATATTTATATTTTGATTGTATAATTTTATTATTGTGATTTAAGATATTTAAGATCACAACCCAAAATCCCCATAAGGGATTAGGCAAATAATATAGACTTTGTTAACATATTTTTTTATTAATAAAAGTATAAAAAAAAAAATATACAAAAAAGTGGAAGTCTTGGATAAGGTAATCGTAGTTAGATGGAAGAAATCACTATAAAGTGATAATCTCGCCAGTGCATAGGTTTCATCACATTTTTTCTTATGTAAAATGATTTGTTGATTTTGTTATATGAATGATGATGTGCAAGAAGAATAAAATAAATTAATTATGTATGCATTTATACCCATAATGGGGCACAGTAATGTATAATATGTAAGTACGACATATATGTTGGATATGTTGGCCTATGTTCGATCCTAAATAGATAAATAAATTATATTTAATTTATGAATCTTACTGAAATTGGTTGAATTTAAAGTAGTACCTAGCTATTTTCAGTAGATACATCATTAAAAAATTGTAAAAAAAAAATTGTAACATTTTTCTCCGTAAAGTCCTCGACTATGAATAGGTCTCAATTTTTTTTTGTTAGTTTTCAAGTGTCTCCTGTAAAAGGTAGGCAATCGTCACGTTTAAGACATTTAATATATTCAATTCAGCGATGAAGTATGAATGTCATAGCTTTTACATATTTACACGTTTATTGACAATCTGCATGTTTATTACATATAGGTAGTTTGACGATTGTAGATTATAGTCCAAGTTCATTTCCAAGATATATAGAAAATTGTTACAAATTTCTTATGGGTAATAGTAATAAGATATATGTAGGTAGATTTCCCTTGGGTTAGTTGGTAGAAATTAATACTCTGCGATATACTCGCCCATTGTGCAAAATTACCATGTTGTAATCTAAATATTTTGTACAATAAAGTTTATTATTATCCTAAATAATGTAAGTAGGCCTTGGCCCCTGCATTGGCATTCCGATGAAATATTATTATTCTACGATTGTTTCTTTTATATAAGTATTTACCATACCATACCATACCATCACGGCATATCCCACAAGTGGGGTAGCCAGCAGACCAGCTGCATATAAAACATGCAAGCTGTCTTCTTCGTGCCAATATAAAATCAAGACATTCAGGATGGGAGGCAAACCTCATCGCCGAATTTAAGATGTAAAATGTCTTACATTTATATATATATAAGTATTTACATTTTTTTATTATTTAAATGGATTTGTGCGCAACCTTCATGTGACATATTTTGAGCTTAATGTTGTTCCGTCGCCATTATAGAGTGGAATTATATTATAATGGCTGCAGAATAGAAAAAAAAACTTACTAGTGAGAAAATTGACCGATCCTTAATCAGTTAATTTTTCAATTAGATAAGAAAGGAAATGAAGAAAATACTCTAAGAATGCTCTTTTAGGATAATTCCTCAGCAGTAAAAGTTTTTTTTCTATAGAACATGTTTATTTATTTATTTATTCATTAACATGGTACGCAACAGATGAAAGACATAAATATAAACATGTAAGCGACAAAAACATTCCAATAGTTTTACATCCAAACAGTGCACACTTCAGCAATAACACACAAAACAATTATAGAAAATCTTACACCCAATACATTCATTCACAATACATCCATTCACCCAATTTCGCACACATAATACATTCATTCGCACAAACACATTCACACTTCCCAAATGTATGCAATAACAATACAAAAAAATAACTCTAAAAATAAGAAAAATCAAAAATTTTAAAAACTTTTTTTTTTTAATTTATTTCATATAATATAAACATTAAAAGGTGCATGGTGCATAGAGTGCACTTAACTTCTTTTTTGATTGTGTTATTTGTTTTTTTTTTTAATTTGGAACATAGTGTTAAATAAAATAATTTAACAAACTTCACTGGCTTGTGATAAATGTAATATTTAAGTTGTACTATATAAAATGTAAAAGCTGTTTGTTTGTATTAATAAAATAAAATAAAAAAATAAAATTAAAATAAATACAAATATACAGTCGCGCCAAATCCATTAAAATAGATTTGTCGGCGCGTTCCTTAGAAAATAACAATATACATAATTTATTTCAACCTAATCCAAAGCATCGAACGTAAACTTAACAACTAAAGTATTTAGTAGTATATTTATTTATAGGATTAATAAAAAAGCCTTTTCTTTTACTACAAAAAATTTGATTTTCTTATAAAGTGTATACATAGTATTTAAAATATCTATACACATGTTTATTTATTTATTTATTTATTAACAATTCACGGCGCTAGACTTTTGCATGTTATATATTTAAAAACATAGTTCATATTATGATGTATATACAAGTATAGAATATTAAGACACAACAATCATAATAAAGAGTCAAAAAAACGCAAAAAAAGAACAACACAACTATCGGTATCACAGCATAAGTTAAGAATGGAGAAAAAAAGTCAATGGATCACAAGTCAATTCGATAGTACCTAGTGTAAAATTTTCAATAAACGAGTATTTATGAGATTATTTCAAACAAAAATAAATGGGACGTCATAGTAGCACACAGTCTTTAAAAATGGATGTTGTAGAATTAATAATATTTAGTGTCAATAGAATCTGAGAAAAGTCAAATTATTGAAAAATGTCGAAACAAAAACAAATATTATTAGATAAAGTTGATATTTTCAACCGACGGTACTTGGTGGAAATTCATGTTGAATTAATTAAAATAAAACACTTATTTGTAGTATATCCACGGTGACTTTACTTTTCGCCAGCCTGATGATGAGAGCGGAAGCTTTTGAAAGCCGGCTCGCGTCCAATAAAAAGTCACCGTGGATATACTACAAATAAGTGTTTTATTTTAATTAATTAAATATTATTAGTGTGGTCAATTTGGGTGTCAATGAGTAAAATGTATAATATAACGAGTTACAATCCATTGGATTGGTCTGTAACGAGTTCGGAATTTCCATGTATTTTTGATTTTTATAAAATACACTACATTTTATAAAAGTGTACCTATTATTTTAAGCAAATTACTTTAAGAGGTTAGTGAATAATGTATCCATACAATAATTATACTTATTTATTATCTCTTCTTGGTCATTCACACATTTTGAAATGATGCATTTCATCAGAATATTATACCTACATAATTTGACCACGCAGATAAGATTTTTTATTGATCTAATGAATGCGTTTTGAGTACAAGAACTTTCCATCGGGAGATCCCGGGTTCGATTCTACCCGTTATCGACTTCACCTGTACGACACAAACATACCACTAAAAGTGTGGGTGTATTTGGGCTTATTCCACATCCACATCTTTGTAAAAACACTGGAATAGAAATCTAGTACTAATTTAGGTTCCGTAAACGATATCACAATCAATGATGAGTGAGAGAAACTGTCGAGCAGGTACCTACAAGTTATAATGTAACATAATAATATGTTCAATAGAACTGTATAATAATACGATAGATAAAACAAAATCGATGATTATATGCATAGTTAATGAACTGTCAATTGGATCAATTGAGTTTCTCTTTATATTCTATCTCTCTATTCATTGACTGAAAAATGATTCATTCAGGATTAGTGGCAATAGGTACTGCTAAATTGAAGAGACTAAATTAAATTGTACTGCTAAGTTGGAAGACATCGCATTTAGCGATAAACTCGCTCTCTGTACATTGAATTATATAACTGATTTTTTTCTATGATAAATGTTTTAATTTGTAATGTTGTAAACAATGTACAGTGAAGAATAAAATAAATAAATAAATAAATTGAAAATTTCACATATCATGTAGGTCCGTGACGTTTTGTGCATGAAATCTATAAGGACATTCGAAAACTTTCAGAAAAAAAGTGGAGAACATCTATTTTGGAGAACTTACGGAATTGGGATTTCACCTAAAAAAATAAGCAATAGGTATTCTTAATCTATGATGACTTTTGTTTTTCCAGTCGTTATATAATCAATAAATACATGAAAATCAATTGAAATATTATATCTATGTGTGTATAACGGATACAAATCAAAATAGAAAACAATGGATTCAATGCATATTAAAATAATTACATATTACATACCGTGTATGTATTATCATATCTCGGAAAACAAAATTAGAAAGGCAACGTCGTCGTTCGCCGCCGCCAGAGTGGTTTATCAAAAATAACGCCAGATGGTGCTGCCTGTTTTGAAAAAGCGAAACTGGCAAGTACACAATCAACAGCTATACAAATATAGTAATATTATTTATAATGACGACTCATTATTGTAACAATAATAATATTTGTTAATATTATCCTTTGATAAACAAACTTCATTCAATGAAACGCAAGAAAACTTGTGAAATATTGTTTATAATACATTTATTAATGTTTTAAAGGATGTTTTGACTCATTCGATGTGGTTTTATTTGTATATTTTTCATACTGTAGGTGTAGAGAGTTTCGAGTTGATGTAATATATTACGATCAACCCATACCACGCCTCATTCTCCGTAACGTATAAGTAGTGTACACTGCTTGATCTAATTTTGTTCAGTTGGTTGACATAATTGCCGGTATTATTGACACGTAGGCATAAATAAGCACACATCATTATATGTACGTTATTATCATGAAAATAATGATATGAACAAGAGTAATTTTCTTTTTCTTAATTTACAAATTTCTTAGTAGACTTCTATTTATCTTTTCAATAAGCAAAAAGGAATAAACGTCAGAAAATAATAAGTCTAACCAATATTTAAAAAAAAACTTTCTCCTCATCATTATAATTATCATACAAAAGCCTTTCGATTGTTCAATATCTAATTATTATCACGAACAAATATATTATTATTCCACATAACTTAGTATTTAGTGTTTAGTAAAACTTAGTTGTAGTATTTAGTGTTTTTCTGGGATCGCGTTGGCTAAAGAATGTAATAAAACCTAATACGATTTCTCATGCATGACGATTAATCTGAATTCGACTATACCTATTTTCTCATCTCAACTTAACCAAGTCTCTTAACTGCACAATTGGTCTCCGATTCTTTTCCTTATGTTTTTTAGTGTCCTCTAAAAGGCAGGTGTTCGAAAAAATAAAGACATATTAGGTATATCTTAAATTTACCGATGAGGTTTGCCACCCACCCTGAATGTCATTCTTTTTTTGGTACGGAGAGCATGCAAAAGTGCAAGAGTGAGAAAGGCGTCTCAATGATTACAAATTGGTTGCTAGCTCAAATGATCATTTCATGTCCAATGGACAACGTTCATCAATTCATTTGAGGTTAGAAGTAGCCAAAAAACCCTGGTTAATAAACACGTAAACAGTACATAATATGTACATCAAGAAAACAGTGTAAGTAAATGCCTAGTTAAAACATTATTGATTCTACAACAGATTTAAAAACAATATATATACCTAAGGTCAATAGCTGAAGATTATCGATGTTAATTTTACAGTTGACGATGTTAATTTTACAGTTATGTATGTAATTTCCAATTACCGATGAATTAATTTATTCACTTCCATTACTCCTTTTGCATAATAGTCATAGATGATCGAATTATTAATGAATTGCTGTGTCCCACGTCATATCATTTGTAACATTGGTGAGATGCTAACGGCGTTACGTCGACATCCTTTTACTTCCTCTCTTTCCTTCATGAGCTTTATTTTTGATAGAGAGAAAGAGAGGTTTCTATTTTGTTTGTTTAGTTAATATTTTTTAAATCTTTGTTAAAATTAGCCAATATGTAGTCACTTTTTTTAGTTTATAACTTGCTAATAAAGTAGTATTCAGATTGTTTCACTTTGGATGAGCATCCAGAGTGACACAGCTTAAATTGTTCATTAAAAGTGAATACGTCTATTCACACTAATTCATCCGGACATCCTTTTAGTGCCATGTCAATACTCATGGTCATGTTGTCTGTAGTTTGATGTGTTTTCGTAAACAAAAAATGTAAATAAATAAATGAAAAATAACAGCTATGAAAATTCAAAAACAAATGTAAATAAATAAATATATGAAAAATAACAGCTATAAAAATTCAAACCAATCGATGAAACTCTTGAAAATGTAAAACAGTGATCATTCTGTTTATAATTCTCACATTTGATACTTATTCATAGCGAAATACTGGAAAAAAAACTTGTTTATGATCGTTTCAGTGAAAGGACCCTTTGTTTGAAAGGATGAATGATCATTGATGAATGATCTATTCAATTTGGTGGATCATCCAGAGTGATCACAGAAAGTGAACAAGTCTGAATACCTCTTTTGGTTGAAATGCACGTTACTGGCTACCCTTCATGAGAAAGATTATTATTTCCGGACAATAGTGACGTTTACGTGCCAAAGCATCTTAAGGACAAGCCGAGGTATCGAAATGATGTCGACAGATTTTATTTATTTTATATATTTTCGGCGCTAGCCTTTGACATGTTAACAATCATATTAAATAAAAAACAATAAAAAAACATTATAATAAATGTGTCAAATCAAGAATAGTCTTACAGGTAAAATAAGTGTTAGTGAGATAATTATTATACGTCAATCAAAAATATTTAATTTCGTCATTGTAAATAGAGGATTTATAAATACATATTCATACAGGCAAAATAAGTATATGTGAGAAAATTATTATGTTTTTTATCTATATGCTTAGATCTGATATGTTTTATTTCTTCGTAATAGTTTTTATATAGAGCGACATCTGAATTTGGAGGGATATATTATGTTCATCCAAAGTTATTTTTTATAAATTTAAGAGACAATTGTTTACTTGGTAAAGATTGATCCATTTAAAATATTACATAATTTATATATTGTCTGCGAACTTTTGAAAACAAAAGATAATTATGTAATTATGTTTCATTGAGTGTATTGGTCCATAAGTATTATACGTACTACGTAAGGTCCCAAAATAGATCACTGCGTAGACATCAAGCGATTTCAAGCGTATCTATGTAGAACATATCTAATGTATCAGATACATGTCATACAATATTATATATATTATGTATAGGTACCAAGTATTTTTTTAATCTTTATCTCAATGATATCTTTAACGTTTATCATAATTAACTAAGAAGATTCTAAAATTTGCTTAATTTGCAATAAACTTCATCCATTTGCTTCATTATATATATTTTTTTATATTTTTACTAATTTTATGTGTCAATAATCAAAATCAATTATTTCTACCTTATTTATAACAATTATTATATTGTTGTTGTAACAATACACACAAATGAATTTTTATAACTAAAAAATTATGTCTGGTTGTTTCAGGATTTCAGTAAGTATCAAAACATTGATTAATCGGTTACGGCAATTCGCCCGATTCGAGTGATTTGTGTTTCAAAACATACCGAGACATTTATATACGATTCAAAATCGCTTTCTTGTTCGAGAAAAAAACGAGTTTTATTTTTTATTATTTAAATTTTAGGTTTTATATTTTAGTTTTCTTGATAATATCACACTATTTTGCGAAAATTTTCGAGTTTATTTTTACCTATTATTTATTATTTTTAGTGACACGAAGTTTTAATATTTTTATCGAAAATTTCTCATTTTACGTGCAGAATGGTTTTAGTATATATATAATCGTATGGCATGTCAGGCGCTATAAATCATAAAAGTCACTAAAAACAAAAATCATAAAAAAATGACAAAGAGATAAAATTGTAAAAAAAATGTCAAAAAGATAAAATTGTAAAAAAAATGTCAGAAAGATAAAATTGTAAAATAAAATACAATCGCAAAATATTTAAAATTTATAAAATGACTCTTGTATCCCTCAGATGGTTATGGTTTATGGTTTTAGTAATCAATAAAATATTTTGTATAAAAAATCTTCAAAGAGCACAAACATTCTTTTTTTTTACACAATATAACAAAGATCAAATAGATATGCTAATTTTGAAAAACTATGAAAGATGTTTATTTATGAAATAGCTGGATATAAACGAAACCATGAGTTTAATTTTTTCTAGAAGATTCATAAGAGAAATGAGTCATTTTCATGTTGACTTTTGCATCCTTTCTTCTTTTGATCACAATATTATAGACGATTTCTCTTCGTCGTATTAGTTTTTTTCTTTTTATACCTTATCGTATCGTATCGATTTCGCAGCCACAGTCACGTCTTTCGAACCTTCCAACCTATAAACTAACAGAAATGAAACTATGTGATTTGGAGAAAATACTAAAATTATTTGACCGTATAGTTTGTTTCTTTCTTTTTATTTCATATTATTTTTAAATTATCAAAATCTATAAATTAAATTAAAGAAACTTAAATCATATAAGGTTGGTTCTTATTATTGCGTCTGCAACGTCATCTAATTTGGTACTTTTCCAGATAGGAAGTGAATTCAAGATCCATCTCAGGATTAATCAAATAAGATAATATTGTAATTTCTAAGCCTTACATTAGTATTATGTGAATATATAGGCGACCGGTGTGGCGCGGAGGCTAACGCACTTGCCTTTGAGTCACGAGGTCCCGGGTTCGATTCCCGGCCAGGGCAAAATGAAGAATGACCTTTTTCAGATTGTCCTGGGTCCGAATTGGGGGACGTGAAATATTCCTTATATCCGTTTACTTCAAATTCTCGGACAATGTAGGCCGTCACCTACAGGGTTTGGGACGAGCGTTGGAAGCTCTCAGGGGTAGGCCGGTCATCGTGGCCGGTGACTTTAATGCACGCTCTCCCCTATGGTATGACAGACCTGGCACCGACCGCTCCGGGAGTGGTGGTCCTGTTGCAGATTTTATATCTTCGATGGGACTATGCATTCTCAATGTTGCGGGACAACCTGCCACGTTTGCCGGGCCTATGGGTGAGAGCTGGATTGATCTTACGCTCTGCACCAATGATCTGTATACGGAGCTCTCTAATTGGAGGGTTCACGTTGGTGACGTTTCGAGCGACCATCGGCTTATCACTTGGTCGGTGGCTCGCTCGAGATTGATCCATACGGTCTCTGGAGCTTTCGTTGCTCGAATGCTGATTGGGAACTCTTTGGTTTTGCTTTGAAAGTTGAAATGAGAGATTTTGGTTTGTGGAAGTGTGAAGGTGCCGAATCACTTGGGGAAAAGTTTAACTCAGCGGTTGTTCAAGTTGCGACCGAAGTGCTGGGTAGATGTAGGCCTGGGGGAAAGAAGTCTACCAATTGGTGGACACCAGAACTCACGGTTCTGCGACGTCAATTTAAGTCAGCCGAAAGGGCCTATGGTCCTGTGAGAAAGGGTAGCGTCATGCGGGACTCTCCCGCTGGCAAGCGTCTCCTCGAGTCGCTTCAGCGTGCGAGGGGCTCCTACCATCTGGCCATAAGGCATGCAAAGACCTCGGCCTGGAAGGAGTGGATCACAGAAACTGGAAACGCCGACCCTTGGTCCGTGACGCGCACTGCTGTTAAGACCAAAAGGTCCGCCGATCATTATCTTACTAGCATTGTAGCTGGCGGTAGTGAAACTGTGTGCATTGATGACACACTACGGGCCCTGTTGGATGGGTTAGTGCCGCTGGACTCGACGTCCACGGACAGCCCGTTCCATGCAGGGTTGCGTATTCTAGTGCGCTGCCCTGGTGCTCGTGAGACTATAGATGCTGCAAGCGTCGTGACTCACAGCGAACTGAATGAGATCATCAAAACATTAGGTCCAAAAAAGGCCCCAGGGATTGACAGACTGAATGGTATAATTGTCAAAAACGTCTGGAAGAGTTGTCCAGCGGAGATGTTGCAGCTTTTCCAGCGTTGTATGAAAGAGGGTGTTTTTCCAAAAGTATGGAAGAAAGGTTTGCTCAGGGTGATACCCAAAGGCAATGATAAGCCGCTGTCGGACCTCAAAGCGTACAGACCGATTACCCTGCTGCCTTCCTTCGGCAAGATTCTTGAGATCTTGGTGAGGAACCGGCTTGGGTCGGCTCTGGCGCAGGGTAGTCCTAAACAGTTTGGCTTCCGCCGGGGTCTCTCTACTGAGCATGCCATTGATGCATGTCTGAAATGGAGGGATGAACGGAGAGAAAAGAATGTGCTGGGTGTCTTCTTGGACATAGCTGGGGCATTTGACAATGCGTGGTGGCCGCTTATCCTGGCCAAGCTTAAGATACGGGATTGTCCTCGCTGGCTGTATGACATTGTCTGCAGTTACTTCAGCCAAAGGTCAGTGGTAATCCATCACGCTGGGCATTTAGTTGAGAGGGAAGTCAGCATGGGCTGCCCGCAGGGATCGGTCCTTGGACCATTCCTTTGGAATGTCCTGTTTGATGACCTCTTGAGGATGGAGTTGCCGCCTGGTTGCACCATATTTGCGTACGCCGATGATGCACTTCTCTTACTCTCCGGAGATACGAGGAGTGCGATCGAAAGTAAGTTTAGTATCGCGATAGATCGCATCTTGACGTGGGGCAGGGTGAATAGGCTTGTTTTCTCACCGAGCAAGACCTCCGCGCTGTGGTTGAAGGGTGTGCTGGGAAGGGGCAGGAACCCGGTGCTTCGGATGGATGGACATCCCGTGAGGGTTGTTGATGAAGTCCGATACCTGGGGGTTGTCCTTGATAGGGGCTTCACCTTTCTTCCGCACGTTAGAGCGACAGCCGAAAAAGCGGGAGTGTTATTTCACACTCTACGCAGACTCAGTCGTGGTACGTGGGGCCTCAGAGCGCGGACTGTGCGTACCATTTATCGGGCGACGTATGTGGCCCAGGTCACCTATGGCGCCCGTGTTTGGTCGCACCGTCTTGCGGTTGGTTCTGTGTCCGCGGCGGTTTTGAGGGGACAGAGACTCCCCCTGCTCGCCGTCACTGGTGCGTATCGAACGTCCGCTAGCGATGGTCTTCCTGTCATCGCTGGTGTGTTGCCCGCTGATTTAGAAATCTTAGATGGTGTAGCCAGGCGTAAGCTCAAGGCTGACGGCAATGTTGAGCATCTTGGAATATCCGTTCATGCGGAGCCTGGGACTAGAGGACTCAGTAGGGCAATCGGCTTGATTCGAAAGAGAACTTTTGAGGTCTGGCAAGATAGGTGGGATCGGGGGAGAACTGCTAGATTGGTCTACAGTTTTCTTCCCGACGTATGTGAGAGAATGAAGAGGCGTTTCCTTTCCCTAAATCACTACGCCGTCCAGCTTGTGACGGGCCACGGTGATCTAAAGGGCAAGTTGTATGACCTTGGCCTTGCGGAGAATCCGTGGTGTGTTTGTGGATTGGGGGCGCAGTATGCCGAGCATATCCTATGGGAGTGCTCTGTGATGAATGATGCTAGAGATGCAATGCTAGATGATATGAGTGAGAACACTCCCAGACCTATATGGTTTGGGGAGGTTTTGCAATGCCCAAGGAACCTAAAGGCATTTTTGGGGTTTGTGGATGTTTGGGTATCTCGTTGGGAGCTTCTGCGTCAGCCGGGTTCACCCCCGTCTGACGTGGGAGTGTCGTAGGGTTGGTTTTGCCCATTGTGGCGGCGGTGCGTGTGGCGAACTCGTCTTTTTGTTGTGTCGTCCTGTCTCCCTTGGTGGAGAGTAGGTTTGGTAGGGATGTCCCTTTTGGGAGGGTTTAATGTTTCCACACCATGCTGGCGCTGGCGACTCTCGGGCTCGCGCCCTTTAAACGCCTAACAGCACGTCTCTGGACACCTCACCTCGGCCTTCTGTACCTACTTACCAATTTGTGTATATATTTTATTATCATGTTTTGTTTATTTTGCTTCACGTTTTGTATCATTATGTTTATTTTTCTTTCTTTTTTACTTGTATATATATTGTATAATAACTCAATAAACATTATTACCGCCCAGAAGGGACATTGAAGAGAGAAGTAGTATAAAAGATTCCCACGACGGCGGTTTTGGCCGGCCGGCCCTTCAGGCCTCCCTAATGGCCCGCCCGTGAGGACAATTTTGGTTTGAATGTGCGGATAAGTAGGAGTTAAAGACTCCTGAGGTATCCGGGTGTGTGGTGGATCTTTCTTCAATGTCCTGGGTCTGGGTGTTACATGTATATGTGTTTAGTGCATTGTATATGTGTATCGCCGTGTTAGTACCCATAATACAAGATTCATATCTTAGTTTGGGACTAGCTCGGTCTGTGTGAATTGTCTACACGTGTTATGTTATGTTATATACGTAGATTTATGAAAACTTTTACAATGTTTCAAAAAAAAAATTGGCGTATCAGTGCAGTTTACTTAATGATTATATATGAAACCTATTTCACTTGTTGTACATATTTGAAGAAAAATAAATTAAAAATTGAATAAAAGTACAAGTATTTCTCAAAATATAAAAGTTTTAAGAAAGGTATCAAACAACAGCGCTGTTTACTTTGAAGCTGATAATTATTGACCGGAGAACACCCGGCAAATAATTGGTTTCCCATTCTTTTCCGTAGGTTTTCGTGTGTTCTGGAAAAGGCGAGTGTTTGGAAAAAAATAAAGATATTTTGCATATTAAATTCTGCGATGAGGGTTGCCACCAATCTTGAATGTCTTAATTTATTGTTGGCACGGATAAGACAGCATGCTTATTATATTCAGCTGGTCTGCTGGCAACCCCACTTGTGGCATGAACCGTGATGGTGTATACCGCAAGTGGGATTAAATATTATGAATATTATCTTTAAATTGCCCTGGGTCTGGGTGTTACATGTATATGTGTTTAGTGCATTGTATATGTGTATCGTCGTGTTAGTACCCATAATACAAGATTCATATCTTAGTTTGGGACTAGCTCGGTCTGTGTGAATTGTCTGTACATGTTATGTTATGTTAAAAAAATATTTTTTTCACGAGGCAAAGCCCAAACCCTAAAACAATCAAAATATAAGATTCAATTAAAAAACACTGTTTAATTCCACTATGAGAATTGTTTATTTTATCAAACGTGTTCGACTACATTGTAATCGGCATCAATAACAACACATTGTAGTCGAAAACGTTCTATTTTTTTATAGTATTTTTACAATGTACACAGGATCAGACAGTCAATTATAGTACATGATAACAAACTACAAAATCAAAAGGTGGACCAGTGAAGATCCTAAATTTACTTGAAGAGTTTTTAAGAATCATCAAATTTAAAAAAAAAAAAAAAGATATATCTGGGTTTTGTTATAAACCCAAATACAACCTTTAATACAACTTTCACAGTAAGCTAAAAGCTTGTGTCGTGAAAGGGGAGTTTGCCGGCACCTGGGATCGAACCCCCGTTAAAAACAAAATAGTGAAAACAAAAAAACCATGAAATGCATTTAAATTAATAAATAAGATGAGAAGATTCAGGTGAACGAATCAATTAAGACTAAGTGAACAAAACAAGATTAAAAAATCAACGTACGTAACAAAATAAAGAAATAGATATAAAAATGTATTTAAAACAAATAAAATAAAATTTAACAATTAAACAATTCTCAGAATGGAATTCAACAGTGTTTTTTTAATTTAATTTTAAAAATAATGTTTTATAATGCATTTACACAAAGTTACACTAGAAAATATAGAAAATTTATTAGATTAATAATAATGTATGTCACAGCATCATAACTATCATGTAGACATTATTAAATGACGAATTATATTGTAGACATAATGAAATTTTAAATACTTTTTTTATAATATAATAATTAATTTATTGTCACGTTTGTTGGAAACTCTATACATAATATGAACAGTACCGTCATCGATACCACCGCACCCTGCCTAATAATACAAACTCACAAAGTCGTATCATGGTATCATGGTTCAAGGACAACCAGATTCTTTTTACTACAGGATAATCAAATAACAAATTTAGATACTGAACACATTTAACATATTTTTAAAGTTGTTTGGTAAAGTTGAATGCTTGTCTATTATAATTTGTCTGCCTTCTTTTTATTATTTTATATTCGTTTAAAGGCAAAGCGCCCAATTCTGGTACATAGCTTAAAAGGGCGTACTTAAAGGGTGCTGCCATAAGTCTATACTGTCGACCCCTACCCTAAAAACTCAAAAATCGTATCAAAGTAGACATAAATAGTATGTATAAACCCCCTAAAAATTTATCGAAGAAATACTATCCTATACCCTCACGCCGTGTCCCAAGTGGGGTAGGCAGAAAGAACGGAACGCCAAATAGATCAATCCTTACACACTTCCTTCGCTTCCTCCATATTTATAGAATTTCTCATGGACGCACGTCGGTTCATCTTACTCTTCTTACACATTCTTACTCAAATTCTCAAGGACAACTGAATATATTATATTAGATAAAACGGCATCTTAGAAATCTCATATTAATATGATAAAGCTGGCAGCTAAAAAAACAAGATAGGATAAAAGTCTAACGAGTTTTACTTGAGAATCATTTTAATTATAAAAAAATAGATTAAAAATAAAATATAAAGTTTTATTTTATATTATCTGTACCTGAGAGCCATTTAGTCTTAAGTACTAAAATGCCATTTTCAAATTCAATTTTTTAATCGAAAAAATCTCAACATTTTACAAGTAATAGCTGTATATAGTATTTACAGCTTATTACATAGACCCTATTGTATAGACCCTAAGCATTTCTGTACTTAAAACTCACGACTGTTGTGTTATTTCCGCTTTTTTCGTAACTTTGACATTTTTGACAAAAATGTACTTGAGTCCTAATGGCTCTCAGGTACAGATTTATTTATTTATTCTTTACTGTACATCAATTACAAACAAATTTCCACAAAAATGCATCCAAATTGAAACAATCATACAATCAATATACAGAGGACGAGCTTACAAATTTTATTGAGTTGAGATTGAGCAATACATTAAGAGAGACCCACCTCCCACCCGGGTATTTCAGGAATCACAGACTCCAATTTCTCATCAAATTTTTCTTTAATTATATGGAACATGATTGTACCTAGTCCCTTTTTGTGACAAAAATAAGGATATTCAAAATAGGTGGCCTACCTCATCACTTAATTACAGATGTTGAAAAGTTTAATAATATCTACAATTCAACAATGAGCTAAGCCATCCATTCTGAATGTCTTTTTTCATAAGGCACAAATTCTACTTTACTAAAAAATCTGTTAATATATAAACGGTTAGTTACTAACATCAGCAAACTTTTTTAGTTTTATTTGTTTATATTATTTTATTTTTTTAAAAAAATGTTACTTTAGTACTTGTAGTTTAGCTTGCTTGGTGAATAAATAAATTAAAATTACACATTATGTTTAAATGTCATCACTTATATAGTGTATATAATGTATTGTTACATATGTATTACATAGATGTCGGTAATAGTCAAATATACTCGCGTACGAAACGCAATGTAGGGAAATACATAATATTGCAAGTTTAGTTTTCGGTATTACTTACTTACTTACTTACTTAATTTTTGGAAGTCGCTGGCAAAGTTACCATTAGAGGTCTACTGCGTTGGCGGCGCACCACTTCGCCGGATTAGCTAGTATTTGCGATTGGCTCTTACAGAACTTACTGCTTGAGCTGAAAGTTAATCTTGCGTCATTAGACGTAATAGGTACAAGTTAAAACTTGCATAACACGAATGACTTTGTACCAAAAATGAACAAACTCGTTCCTAACGTGGAGAAACAAAAACCAACAATATTATAGCTGATTTCTATACGAGCTTTGAATATTGATTCATTCATACTATCACGCCAATTTCCAAAAGTGGGTAACCAAAAGACTTATAAGATGTAATAAACGTGTAAATCATTCTCTTCGTGCCAATAAAACTTGAAAGTTAGATATTCAGGATGGGAGACATAATATCTACCTAGTCGTACGATGAAGATGAGAAATGTTTTACTGCGTAATATTTTGCCTTTTAGGTGACACTCGAAAAGAGTGAGAAAACTGTTATTAGGAGACCTATCGTCCACCTGGATACCACAGAAGTCTGTTATAGGAGACCTATCGTCCACCTGGATACCACAGAAGTCTGTTATTAGGAGACCTATCGTCCACCTGGATACCACAGAAGTCTGTTATAGGAGACCTATCGTCCACCTGGATACCACAGAAGTCTGTTATTAGGAGACCTATCGTCCACCTGGATACCACAGAAGTCTGGAGACTTTTATTTATCCGAAAATGGATATAAGCAAAAAATATGCAAATAAACTACAAACCTTGATATTTTTCATATAAATTTCATTGTGTTCAAAACTCAACAGCTGTTCCGGAAAATACGATTTCATAAAACTCCGCTTATAGGATAATGTGCCTTGATGGTATAGGTAGTAATAGTAGAATAAAACTCGAAATAAATAATTTTTTTGCAAGTTGAATAAATTGCTTTCTCGGATTTATCCGATTTTGATTCTAAAGTAATGAAATATGATCACATTTTATTGTACTTCACATAAAGCGAATCCAGATTTTGATAAACAGAATACTGATTTGTAACAATTATCAGGTACATAATAAAATTACGGATGAAATAATTATTTATTTGTCTTTTAACAGATCTAAATGAATTTCATTAATATACGTATATTGAAATATTTCTGAATTGTATGAGTAGGTACGATCTGGTTTAGTTTTACATAAAGTTCTATTAGTAGCACATTCCCCCCTGTTCCCTATAATGGAATATTTCTAAATAAAAAAAGAGCTTCTATTTTTTGTTGTTGTTCTTACTTATGTGACTTCTTCAAATAAATATAATGCATATTGAATAGTATTGTTTATGCTTTTATTTTTCTAATTCTGCTGAGGATCTAAATTTGAGAATATGAGGACTATAGATTTTATATTCAGACTGGTGACAAACTTTCAATTGATCCAATCTTCCAGACTATTCTTTGTCTCCCTTGTGAGACCATTACTGCAGTATGGTCCCTGAAATATGTCGTCCATAGGAAAAGTTTGAAACGGGTACAGAGAAAGTTCCTAAGACTAATAAATTACAGAATGTAGATACATAGGTACCTATTGAAAATATTGAATATCCAGTCCAGTGAGTCTCCTCAGTTTTGAGAACCGTAGGAAGATGTTCGACCCTCGTTTCTTGCACAAGCTTCTAAATAGTGCAATCGATTCTCCTGAAGTGATTGAATTAGTCCAATGTGATATCTCATCCAGAAATACCAGACTATATCAGTAACTTTTTACTAGAATGAACTATACATACCAAACTCCAATAATCAGGTTCCAGAGACTAGGTGTCTGGTAGGTGCGGACACTGATGTTCAAAACCGAATTTATGTGGGTTGCCTCCCCAGGACGCCAACATCTCATAGACACCAAACAAATCTCTGTCGCTGGCACCAACATAACACCATCGCGCACAATATCCGTTCTCGGCGTCTTACTGGACGAAGCACTCTCCATGGAAGCCCAAGTACCCAGGACAGTAAGCACAGCCTTTTTCCACATTCGTCAACTGCATCTCGTATCCAAAAATCTATCTGTAGATGCAGTAAAAAGTCTGATCGCCTCCTTTGTCATCTCTCGTCTGGATTACTGCAACATCATATACACAGGACTGCCCCAGACTCTTCTCAATCGCCTCCAGATGGCTTTTAATGCTGCCGCCAGGACTATCTACAGAGAGAACAAGCGTTGCCACATCACTCCACTACTAAAAGATCTACATTGGCTGAGGGTCCCAGAGAGAGTGGAGTTTAAATTGTGTCTCACTGTCCACAAGGCTTTATGCGGCACGGCACCCACATGTCTAACCGAACTCTGTTCCGTCGACGAAACTCCGAGACGACCGCTGCGCTCGGCCTCTTCTGCTGTCAACAAACTCGTGAAACCCAACATGGCGAACACCTCCAAATTTGCAGAAAGGAGCTTCAGAGCCGCCGCGCCATCCGTCTGGAACAGACTGCCCACAGATCTGAGGGTGAATCAGTCCACAACCACGTTTAGAACCAAGTTGAAAACACTACTGTTCGGGAGAAGTCACGGCGCCCTTGAGATGGTCACGGATCATTAAACGGCGCCACATATAAATAGTCCGATTATTATTATTATTATTCTTGCTGACAGTTTCCTGAAATACAAATCTGACTTTATCAAACATTTATGTGCACAAATTGACAATGGGTAGTCAAAACTTAATTAAGTTTAAAATAATAGAATCGCTTCTTTCAGATCTAGTGGATTTTTCCATGTTCATGTATTTTTGTGCAGTTCTAAAATTATTATTATTTTTTGTTTGTTTTTTTAATATCTTAACTTTAACAACTGATGTTCTTGTCAACAAATAGGCATAATTCACTCGGTATCGGGTGCCTTGCCTCGAGGAAAAAGAAAGAAAAAGAAAGACTAGTGACTAAAAATTGTCTTTTAATGAATTTATTGTATTTGTATTTAAATTTTCATTTTTATTTTTTGACTTTAACTGGAGTATGTTTTGTCTGTTTTATATTTTTGTACATGTGTTGAATGATTGTGTGATGTTATAAAGTTTATCTGTATACTTGTAAAGGCAATTGCCGTATGTTGTGTTTAAATAAAATAAATAAATAAATAAACTTGCAATTTGCTTATTTGTGTTTTTTTCTGTAATATTCATAGCTTGTAGTAAGTTATGTTCATATTATTCTCTTATATATACTTAAAAAATACTTTTATGTATTATTTTGCTGTATCTATAATATTCAATTCGCTCTTTCAACCTATTAACCAATATAATTATTTTTATTTACGATTAATTTGAACCCACTGAGTTTTTTTGTAACGTGGCGGAAGAATTTCCATCCACACTTCTCAGCATTATACACTCAGATAAGTTTTCATATGATCAGTCATGGTCACACAAAAACTTAACAGTCTAATGCCGGGAAAAATTCACTTATCCAGATATACAGGATATCAAAGGATTAGGCTCAAAACGCGGGTTCAAAATACCAGCATTGTGCCTGAAATATCTGTGTTCAGAGACTTTTTAACAATATTACAGGTGTTTATCATACTTAATAGATTTATTTATTGTTATTTTTTTTATATCACATCGATTTTTTATTAATTTCTTGACGTCTTCCACAAACACAAACCTTTTTAATTATTGTCAAAATGAATTGAAAAATAAATACTTTAATTGGTATTGCACCGTTTATTCTACTACTGTTATATATAATCTAATCTAATTGTCTCATTTTTTTTTATTAATACTTTTGTATAGGTACATGTATTATGTGTATACAATATTTATATGTAAAAGGCTAGACCGTGATTTTCTGAAATTAGCAGTAAATACATAAATTTAACTAGAAATTAATTTCGTTTCATGAAATTTGATATCCTTTTAGTTAGTTTTAGATATTTAATGTACATATTTATTTACTTTTTTTAAATTAAAAATATTCAGAAATGGTAGCATGCTTCACTGAATTGAAGATGTCAAATATCTTACACATAAATGTTTTACGTCTACATTAAACAGTTATGTATGAACAATAAAAAAAAACGAAGTTTTTGAAAATCAATGAAAATATTGGAACACCTAATCACAAAGCGTTGGAAATAAACACCGTATGTTAAAATTGACGAGGTTCCGGTGGCATGAAAGGAGTAGAACGAAAGAAAGAGACAGCAGCAGTAAATAAAAAATAATACATCTATTTAACCTCTAAATATTTACCTACCCATATACTCATATGGTGATCTTCAAAATTATGATAACTTATTGATTATCATTAAAATACACAAAAACCTGTAAAAATTTAAAAGATATAAAAGTCGTGGGTGACTTAGCATGAAACCTTCCATGTACTCGTATTAACTTTTTTTTAAATGAGATATTAATACCAAATTATTCGTCTAGTCAAACCGCATCTACCAATGTAATAATAACCGATGCGGTGAGATATCCACAGAAAAGTTATTGAGAGAATTGAAATATTTTACGTGCTACTTTTTCTTGGATAATTCGTGAAAACTTGTACGAAAACGTAAAAAATGATTGCGTATTTTTTTCGAATCATACCTTGAAACTCAATGAGAAGTCGTAGAAGTTCTAAGACTCCTTCCACATAACGAATCAGACAGAAGATGTCATCCAGTAAAACAGTTATTTTGGATTCCTGTAATATCTCGATAAATTATAAACGTGTTATAATAGATCTCACAGTTCTCAGTAAAACACTTATTTCAAACTTTGACTGCCCAGAACTTATTGCTATGATCAATTTTCATGTACCAAACCGTTCAACAAGACAAAATATGTTATTTCAGGAAGCGCAGGCAAGAACCAACTATCACAAACATTCTATTATAAATCGCCTTCACATTCTCGGAAATAAATTCAATAATCTAATAGACATGTTCCATAGTCCAATCAACATACCTACTAAACTTGAATCTAAAGATATTTGCACATTACAATCACATTTATATAAACAATAATCAAGAATCAACAACATCTTAGTAGGAACCCTTCCTCTTTTTATATACCTATGTACCTACCTACCCATGTTTTTTTTTAAATTTTAAATATTTTTCTTTTGTCTTAAGTGTGCATACCTAATTCTAAAACATTTTAATTTTCATTTCCTGAAGTATAATTTTATCAGATTCTGTTAAATTAATGTTAATTTTATCGATTGATATTTTATTTTGGTTACCTTTAGTAGGCCTGGTCAAAATACATTTAAGCGTTAAGTTTTCGTTTCGTTTTCGTTCAAGAAAGACGAGGTTGCGAGAACGCGTCAATTTTCGTAGCTAAAATACAGAAGTAGCTACGAAAATTGACGCGTTCTCGCAACGTCGTCAACGTTTGAACGAAAACGAAACGAAAACGTAACGCTTAAATGTGTTTTGATTAGGCCTACTGTTGTGTTATTTTAAAATTGTAATGATGAATGTATGTTTGTAATATTGATTTGTTAATTTTGTGTTTGGTACCTAGGTTTTCTTATGATATTGTACCTATGTAAAATATTGTGTAAAAGGCTAATAAACCGTAAATAATAAATAAATAAATAAATGCACATAGGAGTTTTCATGAATTCACGAGTCCACCGATGAAATGTATTTGTATATATCATATATATGAAAGGATTGATATGAGAAAAAAGCATGAGAGAAACTGATGGAATTGGTAAACGTGGCCCATAAAGCGCTTAAGCCAGCCTGAGACGTTTCGTAAGCGTCGAGACACCTTATACTTTATCTATCCTGCAAAGAATGAATATCTTCAGATTGAATCATACCTGCAGCTGATCTGCTGGCTACCCCACTTGTGGGATGTGCCGTGATGGTATAATAAATATAATAATAATAATGAATCATACCCTTTTCAGCTATTATAATTATAAAGGCCTTTTTGGAGATATTTCTAAATTTTAAACATTCTCCATCGTTGTTTCGTGTCAGTTCTACTTGTATACCTATCCTATCCTATAAATATAATTAACTAACATAATTTTCACAACAACTGTAAGGTCAAACAAGCTTTTGAAATTAAATATTGATTATAAATATTACGCAAGTACATATTATCTACGTCATAGTACCTACTTATGTAGACACTTTATATTTATTTGCACTTGAAGTTTTGTTATTCGCCAAGCATAAAACTCAGGCAATTTTACTGTGGTAACAATATTGTATACCTTCAAGGTCCATGTCTGTGTTGTTTCAAATTGTATTGAAATCGATAAAATGAAATAATATATCATTATAAATAATGCACTTTTTGAAATAGTTTGCAAATTTAAAAAAAACCTTTCAGTAACACAAGGTTGCAATGCGCCTTCTCCATTCAGAGCGTCCTGAGTTAATTAAGTCACTTCTTCCTACAAGATTTCTAAAGCTTTATGACATCGTTATAATTGTGCAAAAGTGTCACTATACATATTGTGTCCGGATCGTCGGAGACAAAAAAATAAAACTAGAGTTCGTCGGTAGCCTGGAGGTAGAGTCTCGGCCTCCGGAACAAGGGGTCCGTGGTTCGATCCCAGGTGCCGGCAAACTCCCCTTTCACGGCACAAGCTTTTAGCTTAGTGTGAAAGATGTATAAGGTTGTGTTTGGGTTTATAACAAAAACCCAGATATATCTTTTTTTAAAAAAAAAAAAAAAACTATTCATTTTAGTCGTAAATATCATCAAAGGACTTAATAAAAAAAATAAAAAAAATAGTAATAATACATTTAGATGTTCTCTATTGAAATCTTTATCATAATAACAATACGAACACTTTATTGATCAGAAAAAAATCATGAGCAATTGGCGAGCTTATTGCCTGGAGGCAATATCTTCCAGCTAACCAAAATAATGTGTGATACTATGTTGACCATGTGTAATTAATACTAAATGTGAACAGTTAATACTAAACTTAATTATAACTTATTACATTCTTAGTCCTAAGTAGAACATTACTTGTGTCATGTTTCCTGTAATGCATACTACAAAATGAAGGATAAAGGCACGGGGAGGAACTATTTAGGATAAGTCTATGGATTTTAGGTTATTCTTAAAAACGTGTAGCGTAGAGGAATTTCTGATATTGCAAGGTAGATTATTCCACATTCTAATTGCATGGGTCGTAAATGATGAACTGAAGAAGGTACATACCGTTCTATATAAACTTGCATACTATGAGTGTGTTTTCTAATCTTCTTCTTCTTCTTATGGGTTATACCTTATACCCGTCATATTCGTATCTCAAGGTCCCACAGCCATGAGATCGCGTCGTCCGACCCTAAACTAAGTGCTTGCAACCCGCCATCGTATGAATATCGGGGACATATGTTCACCACGTGGTCTGTTGTTTGGTCAGCACCACACACACATAACGGAGAGTCTGCGAGTCCCCATTGATGTAGGTGTGACGCTGTGCATCCGACACCATTCCTTAGTCTGTTCAGCGTGCACCAGAGTTTTCTGGGCAAAGTATAGCCTGGAAGTTGTACAGTTGGATCTGCAACCAGGTTATGGTTTTTCACCCTTGTCGTTGCCCACAGATCTCGCCATTTGTCATCAGTTGATTGTCTATCGCTTGCAGCTGTAATCCAATATGGATGCCTCGATTTTAGTCGATATTTAGGTGGATGTTCTATATCTATGTGTATAGGGAGATCTGGATTATTAATGATTTTCTGGTGTTCTCTGTATAGTGCTTCTTCACGCCTGAGATGTGCGGGCGGTATATTGGAGAGCACTAGGAGCCAAGGTACAGGAGTTGGTTTGAGAGTACCACTGATAATTCTCATAGCGTCATTTAGTTGGGTGTCTATGAGTTTTGTATGTGCACTTTTTAGCCACACTGGTGAACAATACTCTGCGGCTGAGTAAACCAAACCGATTCCCGCAGTTTTCAATGTTCGGGCATCACATCCCCACGTAGTTCCGGCGAGTTTATATAGCACATTAAGTCTACTCTTTACTTTTTGCTGGAGGGTTTCAATGTTTTCTAATGAAAATATATGTATTGTCAATTTCACGTTTTTTTAAATATAATTTATCAACATCAACACCCCAAAAGAAATTCGACTTGAAAGGGATACACGTTGATAGCGATTTATATAATACGATAATAACAATGAGAGTCTATCTAATATAATTATAGATAAATAGAATCTAACTATAATCTTTAGTGGACGTATGTTTGTATATACGTACATAGTTACGTGTAAATGAGAACAATTATTCATTATACTTGTCACGCAGACTATAATACTGTACCTAGTAGTTCATTGTTTAGTTCAGTAACATAGCTACTCCACTGTGATTTTCTCTTTTATCTAGAACAAACTATAATAAATTATATTATGTACTCACCGTTTTATAATACACAGTACATAAAATCATTATCAGTTTGGTATACATACATGTTACATCTACTATCTATAGATACTATCACGTGTATGTAAGTATGATTGTATATAGGAATAATACATAAATAGCATATAATATAATATACCACAATATTTAGATAGTTTCAATCGTTTTTATATCATAATCAATTACATCGACATGCAATCCTTTGATCATAAAAATATATGTAACATTTAGGATAACTGACAAACTTCATTTTTTTTTTTATTTATTTATTTTATTTAACATAACAATTAAAACAGATATGACAATACATAGACTATTTGATATACATTGAAGGAGACCCACCGACCACCCGGTTAGCGCAGAAGTCTGGGGACTTCCATTTATCCGAAATCTACACTGCACAAAGTTTGTCCACACCGGAGACGCCATAGTGGGCAGCCTGAGGGGCTGGCCGGCCAAAAACAACCCCGTGTGTGGAATCTTTTGACTACACTCCTTCGATGTCCCTCTAGCCGAGAGAAGCGAATACATTCATAATATAAAACTAACAACATACATATTTACAAAGGCATTTCCTTAACCTAGATAACAAATCAATATTTAAAACAAAATAATAGAAATAAAAAACTATTTGATAAAAAAACTTAAATCATTGGCATTCTAGGTCCGTTTATATAATACCTTTAGTCATGTCAGCTACAGGGGTAACTCCGAAATCTTTAATAAATAATTTACAAAAATTAGATTTACCGATTAATTTGTACATTAAAATTCAAAAATCTATTATAATAAACACTTGTAATATTGTAAAAAAGTTTCTGAACACAAATATTTCAGGCACAATCCTGGTATTTTGATCCCGCGTTTTGAGCCTAATCCTTTGATATCCTGTATATCTGGATAGGTGAATTTTTCCCGGCATTAGACTGTTAAGTTTTTGTGTGATCATGACTGATCATATGGAGACTTATCTGGTTGTATAATGCTGAGAAGTGTGGATGGCAATTCTGCCGCCGCGTAAAAAAAAAAAAAAATTATAAAAGTCATTACTTTATAAAAGACGTTTCCTATTATTTTTTTTTTTTTTAACATACATAGACATATTATTAATTTATTATGAAATATTTCAAGAGCCAGCTGAAAAGGATGAACGTAGTTACTCCATGCCATATATTCTATAGAAAAAAATAATTATTAATAATTTGGTTAGTTGAAAGACATAATAAAATGCACCAAAGAACACCAAGACGACACAATGTAATAGAATACTGTGGAGAAATGGCTTGAATGAAGATGGCATAGCGAATAGAAAAATAATTATATAATCTCAGAAAGAGAAGAGTTGACCCCAACAGCCTTCAGCGGCATTAAGAAGAAGAGATCAGTTGAAAGACATCATAATGTAGTAAAAGGTCCGGGGTTCGATACCAGGTGACGGCAAACTCCCCTTTCACGACACAAGCTTTTAGCTTACTGTGAAAGGTGTATAAGGTTGTATTTGGGTTTATAACAAAACCCAGATATATATCTTTTTTAAAAAAAAAAAACTTTGCATAAAAAAATAAATAGAAAATGTAATTTTCCCAAAGAATAACTAAAATTCATTTAGAGACTACAAATATTGTTCCGTAGAGTCCTAGGCAAAGAATTGAGTTCCCACTCTTTCCGTAAGTTTTCATGTGTCTTATAAGAAAAGTGAGATTTTACATCTTGAATGTGTTATTTTTTTTATTCACTGTGTCTATATTTAGTATTTAGAATGAAAAGAAAAAAAAATTTTTTTTCCACTATATTGTTTTTTTATTGAGAGAGAGGCGTTTTTCGTCTTTAAAGGACATTGGCGATAGTAGAAAATTAGTTGTTTTTTTTTAATTTCATTCTTAATTTTTTGTTGTCATGGAGAGGACAGCACGTGCGGCTGGTCTGCTGACTACCCCACTTGTGGGATAAGCCGTGATGGTATAGTAGCAGTAGATTTCAAGAAAAAATGGAATCCGGAGTCTCCTCTCCAGCAATAAGGGTGGACATAACTCTCCTCCACTTTGTGCCGACTGAATCACTTCCTTGTACAAAATTTATATTGTTCTAATAACCATTATTTTTCTTTTAGTGTCATGTCAAGTCCTCCCAATGGCTTAGACTACCTCTGGAGAGAAAGTGTCCCTATTCTGGGTTGTCTGAAATTTTTTCTTGAATTAGATCAGTTTAGTGTTGAAAGATATCATAATCTAGCGATAAACTCTAAGTGATAATTTTATGATACTTTGTAATAATAATTGATGTTATAACCAATATAACACTACCTCAGTAGGCCTAGTAAAAATACATTTAAGCGTTACGTTTTCGTTCGAATATAGACGACGTTGCGAGAATGTGTCAATTTTCGTAGCTAAAATACACAAGTAGTCACGAAAATTGACATATTCTCACAAAGTCGTCTATATTCGAACGAAAACGTAACGCTAAAATGTGTTTTAACTACGGGCCCAGACAAAAGTCTAGTGAGGCAGTAAATTCCATATCTGATTATTGTTTTTTTAGAACACACTTAACTAGGTTAAGAAAAATACTATACCTACTATACTATACCCTCACGCCATGTCCCAGAAGGGGTAGGCAGAGAGAACGGAACGCCATATAGATCTATCCTTACATACTTCTTTCGCTTCCTCTACATTCATCCAGTTTCTCATACATGCACGCCGATTTCTCTTACTCAGCACGCGTCCGTCCTTATCCACGTGATCAAGCCACGTGATTCTTGGACGTCCGCGCTTCCTCACACCCCTTCTTTCAGATAAATACATCCTCAAGTATAGCTATATACAGTAAAGAATACTTCAGCTGTGGAGCACCCGGCAATGAATATGTCTCTTACTCTTTTCCTTTCTTCGAGTGTCCTGTAATTCAGCGATGGTTATAACACTCATCTTGAATGCCCATTTTTTTTGGCCTATGCCTTTCTGTACAAGTGTACAGGACAGCTTGCTGTGATGTAAACATTATTATTGTTGTGGCATTTATCGATTTTTGAGAAATACATCTTCTGATTTCGTCAAAAAAATTATCATACGTCTGCTAAAGAAACTTACTAATGTGGTGTTCTCACTTTGGTGAATATCGCCAGGATGCCAAAATATCGTCAGCCATTTGAACCGTGTGAGCAAAATGACAGCTGCTCTGAAACTTTAAAAAACCAGTAGAAACGATATCGTCTCAAGTTGACCACCTTTCAATATTTTAATTCGATGGAGCGATTCGCACATGCGTAGATATGCGCGGCGTACTTATCTATGGTAAAAACTTAAAAAAACTATAAATTATTTTTTTCCCCGCTTCGTGACAGCTGTTATCTTTCTTGTTGGTTTGTGGCGTTTGTTTCCTTAATTAAAAGGCGCCTTATATAAACTCTACTATAACATTTTCGACTAAAAATAAACACTTCGCGATCTCCATCTCGACGTCGGCCATTTTGAAAACTGTTGGCTTCTCCACTTGTGGGATATGCCGTGATAGTACAGAAGTCGTAGTGGTATATACTCAGAAACGCGTATATACCACTACGAAATAGTAGTAGTAGTAGTAAGATAGTATAATATAAAGCTATTCCATATAAATTCAAATTCAAATATTTTCATTGAGATAATAAAAAACACATTAGGTAGTTAAATATAATTATACATACAATAAACACAATTACACAATTCTTTATAATATCTGTTTAACCCTCAAAATTGAGCAGAGTTCGTGCTTCGAGGGATATGACAGTCATATTGTGTTGAGTTCAAAGTGTAATGTGTATAACTCTGAGAGTGTCTGGAGGTGCGGGACGACCTACATAGCTAACGGCGCGGCCGCGACGCTCAACCAAGCGTCGAACACGAAACCATCCGTACAACTTCAATAAATGTGAATAGTAATCAACCTCAAGTAATCAAACATTTACTTCGACACCAACAAATGCGTGGTTTATTCGTGATTTTAGTCCTCAAATTAATTTGGAGTCATTTCAAAATAAGTCACGGAGTCTCCGGCATAGATATCCCACTCTTTTAAAGTCTTCAATTCCGAGATGAATGCCACCCATCCAGAATGTTTTATTTTGTGTATTAGCACGGTGGGGACAATTTGCATGTTTATTACATTCAATTTGTCCGCTTGCTATCCAACTTGTGGGAGATGCCGAGATGATTCCTGATTAGATAGATAGAATGAAAGAAATTATAATTGGCATTATAAACACAAAGTGAAATAAAAATTGAGTTCAAGGTAATCTGTATGTTTTCCAACCATTTAATTATAAACATTTAGTCGTTAATTCACGTAATGGCAAAATATACTATACAAAAATTATAGGTAGGTTCTATGTATGTTGAAAACGCTGAGATTGGAAAAAATATTTATGTATTAATTATATTTCTCTTTTCATTAAAATTCATTAAAACCAAAATTACGTTGATGAAGTAAATTGAAACCTTTATAATGACCTGATAAGTGGAAAGACTCTCTCGCGATTTATAATCAAAAGTAGGTATAAAGAAGAGGACAGTTTGCATGTTTCTTACATGCAGCTGATCTGCTGGCTACCCCACTTGTGGGATATGCCTTGATGGTATAGTAGTAGTAGTAGTAGTATAAAGAAACACTGTTTCAATTTACCAAGTTATGGAATTAAATATTGGACATTATTAATATTGATGACATGGTTTAAAAATATTCTTACTTAATAATTATATTAATCATTTAAATATTCACAAGCAAATTTATTTGTAAACTGCCAAAATATAGGTATCTACTTAATATTTAACTATATATTTTTTTATTACTTTACGACATGTTATAGATACACTATACATTGTATTTTAGGAATATATAACTCACTGATTAGCGTTGTCTGTTCACCCGAAAGGCCTCATGAGTCTATTGTCTTGGTAAGTGAAAGGGAACAGCGTTGTTACCTCATTTTTATTTATTCTTCAATCATTTTGAAATGAATTTTTCACATGGCGAAGCAAAATATGAACTAGATATAATGTACTTATTATTAATAATTAGGTTCATTTATATCATTTAGAAAAACAGTCAGCCGACCCTGAAGGACATTAGTGTAAGACTTGATTTGGTGAATCCTAGAAACCCTAGAAATCCTAGCTATCCCATAAGTGGGATAGCTAGAAATGTAATACACAGGCAAGCTGTCTTCTGCGTGCCAATATAAAATCACGACATTCAGGATGGGTGGCAAACCTCATCGATGAATTTAAGATGTAAAATGTCTTAATTTGTTCTAACACCTGCCTTTTACTAGACACTCGAAAACTTACGGAGAAGAGTGGGAGACCAATTCTTTATCAGGTGCTCCACAGGATATTATGCATAATATTATGCGTAGGTATTTCCTCCTCTGGAGCAAATACCTAGGCATAATGTTGTATGCGTACCTGTGTATTAAAGAGGCGATTCTGGACATAAATTTGTATACTTATGCCAATGGCTTAATTATGTATACATATATGATGTAACCAATAGTAATAATGTTATTTTTTGTCTTCACTTATAATTTTACAAAGAGTATAAATGTGTATTTTATGTAATTTGTATTGAACATTATACTGTATTATTAATAAGAGGCAACAACCCTTTATTGCATCAATAAATAAATAATGAGCCCATCACTCAGTTGGGAAAAGGGAACAAGATGGGCGTATCTATGATTTATCATCCAGTCAATGAATAAGTGGAACGAATTGATGACGAAGAAATTGTATATATCAGAAAGAAAGAATTTAAGGAAGCGCAGTCATTCAAGGATCACGTGGATTAACAATGTACCTACTCGTAAATGAAACTCTCGAGGACGCTAGTGAGTTAAGTAAAAAATCTGCTAGAATAGAATGCATGTGGACGAAGCGAACTATGTCTGTAAGGACAGTTTAGTCTGGCATTTCATCCTTTCTACTTGAACGGTAAAAGATGTGGTGAGAAGGGATGGATATGTAGAGAAATCAGGAATATATTTTCAAAAATAGGAGAGCAGACACGAAAAGCCAAGTAGGATAGAAAGAAATCTTAGAAATATGTTATATTTCGTGTATTTTATGAAATCAAACAAATTGATAAATATTTATGAACTGCATAAGGCATAAAATGTTTTTTCTGCGCTGTAAAAGCCTGATGATGTGAGCGGAAGCTCCTGAAACCCGGCTCGCGATGAAAAGTCACTATTGAAGTATTAAATATAAATGCACGGCGAAGACAGCTTGCATGTTTTATATGCAGCTTGTCTGCTGGCTACCCCTCTTGTGGGATATGCCGTGATGGTATAGTAGTGGAGTAGTAGTGTTTATTCTATGCAGCTGGTCTGCTGGCTATCCCACTTGTGGGATATGCTGTGATGTATAGAAGTAGTAGACGTTTTTTGCTCCATTTCGAGAGATTAAACTGTGAACTCGCCGATGAAGAATAAGTATCCCACTCTTTTAAGTAAGTTTTCATGTGTCCTGTAAATGGATTCGTAAAACGTTATATTAGAAGATATTTTATATTTTAGCCATGCAGCGATGAAGTATGCCTCTTATACTGAACTTTTATTCGCAAGGAGAGGACGACTTACATTTTTATTACATTAGTTAGTCCACTGGCTACTCCGCTTGTGGGGAATGCCGTGATGGTATGAATAAATGAATGGATAAATTGTATATTATGTTGTTGAAATAAACCTATGTTAATTGTGTAAAAAAGTGCATAAAAAACATATTCATTAAAAGCAAACATATTTGAATTTGAATAAGTATCCTTTAAAAGGCAGGTAGATATTTGTAAAACATTATATAGACAATTTACATCTTCAATCATTCAGCGATAAGGTATTGCCTGCCATCCTGAAATACACTACTTTTATTGGCGCAGGGGATGATTTGAATGTTTATTACGTATACTGGAATACTACCTATGTTTTGGAGATGGCGCGATGGTATGAATGACTTTTTAATAATTTTAGTGTAGCTAATTTCTCATTGAATGAAAAATCTAATATAGGTTGTTATGTAATATCATAGGAGGCAGAGAATCATAAAACGGTCTCAATGTCAAAAAAAATAGGAAGCAAAATTAATGTTACTCCAGCGCTTTTACAGAACCATTTTTTTTAATTGGACAAAAAATTAGGATATTTATTTGTAATGTTAAATTTAGTTAAAAAAAAATGAGATTAATTATTAACAGTTAAAAGTCAAAATTTTAACGGAAGTGATTTAACTTGTTTTTTCCAGCAGTGGTTGTATTTGTATGAACGTAAAGCATAAAAAAGAGTAGGTACTAGGTGTCGATGTTTCCATATAAAATAATGACAAGTATTATGTGTTCACGTTAGTTAGTAAAGTAGTAAGTAGGCAAACGTATATATGTATGGAAGAGGCTGGAGGTTGTTAGCCTTTGTGAAATGTACTGGAGCCTCGGTGTAGTTGATGGTAGTCAAAGACGCTTGTAGGGAATATACCGCTAGTGTTAAACCTAAATTAACGCAGTATATATAAATATATATCTATAACAAATTATTGTTCCTGATAGCTGTACTGAAATGCATTAAACTGCTAAAACTGCATATTTCAATAACTCATTACTTATTTCTACAATCTATGTATGTCCAGATGCTGTCACGAAATATTGATTGCTAATGAAATTGCAATAAAAATTCTGAAAGTTTTATTTTTATGGTAGGTATAGGTAAATTCACCCCGTGGAGTTATTAAAGTTGAGAAGGTCTTCCACTTTTTTCTGTATTTGATTCAGAATTATCTTATGGTACGAAGAGCATGATCTATATGTTCATTAAATTCAGTTAGTCCTCTGAACACCTCACTTGTGGCTGATATCGTGCTAGCATAGATAGATTTATTTGAATGGCGAAAATATTCAATTGACATTTGATTACGTTTTGTATTTTTTTTAAATCAGTTCATTCCCTTCTTTGTATCAAGTGTTAAGCTTTTGAAGAAGTTGTCGTCCTTGTTAAATTAATATGAAAATTAAATATGATTAAAAATCAGTTTCTATTGGACTATGGACAAGTTCTGAAAGGCCTCTGCCAAATATAAAATATATGTAGTGAAAAATACAGTGTTTTAATTAAACAATTTTAATACAAATAAAAATGAACTTTCAGAACTTCTTGAGAAAACAGAATCTATATTATTTTTGTATCACTAAATTATGTTCTTATAAAACAATGTCACACTTGTTGTACAGTTTTGTTATAAAAGATTGCCTCCAGGCACTAAGCTCGCCTATTATGCTTATGAATTATTACAACAATAAGCTGTTCATTATTATAATGATACTATGGATTTATGTTTTTTCCGCTTTTCCAGTTATTTTTACTGAGATAGATAATAATATTACAGTTGCTGTGTATGCTTAGCAAGAATCCTTACATAATATTGTACCAACCTCTTGTATTATTACATTTCAATAATTCTCAGGAGATGATATTGCAAATTATTTTTTCAGGAGTATTTAGTGCGTAAACAATTGAAAAATAATGAAATAATTTATCCGTACTACACTACAACATCTACATAAGAATATACAACTTTATATAAAAATTAGTTGTAGATATAATTACTGTATTAATTAGCCTTGCCTAAATTAACGCCGGTCAACATAATATCAAATTGGCTTCTTTCAATTATATATCTTTTGATGAAAATTAATCTGAAATTATTAGATATTAATTATATCGCGGGGTCAATACTACAACTAGACATTTCAAGTTTTGGAGGTTTTGAGTTATATTTTGTTCCCGATGTTTGCCATTAATGTCTTGAGTAATTTCTAATAAAAAATATGAATTAAGAGGCTTCCTTGTACTGTAATCAAAGTGTTTCAATAATATGCAACATATTAATTACTATTCTTCTAAATTTAATGTAATGTTTTGATTTATCTTTTATTTCAAAACTATAGATTTTTTTATTAATTCATTCTTTACTATACCTACATTGGTTACATAGAAGGTATACATTCAAATTAAATTCAGACAGAGGGCGAGTTTATCGCAATGGCGCGATCTCTTACAACTAACCCAATTGGTTTTGAGATGTCTAATTTTTGTAGTATTGAGCCCACGATTATAGTGTTAAATATTTATTCTACTTATTATTATTCATAATTTTGTTATTTTACTAACATTACTTTTAAATGCCTTTTTTAATTAATATCTAGACTAAAGTTTTATTTTTACCTTAATTAATTTTACACACACAATTAATTCTACTCTTGTTTTGTATTAATCAATTTTTTTCAAATTCAAATATTTATTCAATAAAAATACACACTTAAAAAAAAATCAATGAATATAAAATAATAATTAAAACATATTAGGTATATATTTCCTTTATTTATTCCTTCAAAATTGAGCAGAGCTCGTGCTTTGAAGGATATAGGGTTGTTTTGTGTGTTTTTTTTAAATAATACTTTTGTATGCATCTATTGTACATTTTTCAATATTTAACATGTAAAAGGCTTAGGCCGTGAATTTCCGTAAATAAAAAATAAATCATTTAATTGTCAACCCACTTGTGAAATATTCCGTGATGGTATAGTATTAGTAGAAGAAGAACGATAAATTTTTCGGTTGTTAGGTAATCACAAGTCTCAATGTGAATTACCGTTATGTACTCGGTTACTAATACAATCACATGTTCTGTAATACACTAATCACCTGTGACTGTGTGAGTAGTGCACTTCTAGAGAAATCAGAGTCTATGAACCATAACAAATCAACAGTCTTATATACTTACATGCATAGTTACAGAATGCAATAAAATAAATAAATAGCAAAACATTATTTACCAATTATATCTACTGAATACAATATTAATCAGGAACAATATAAAATATGGAAAGGAAATTCATGAACTACAATAAAATAATATATGTAAGTAATTTATTATTTAAAATTACGCTGAAAAACGTAAAATCAAATCGTTTCGAATCATTTTAAAGCGTCCCTTTAACAATAACGATAAAACATTCAATTTTCAACAAGTATGGTATACAAACTCTCAAAACTTGTTGACCCTGAGAACGTTTTGATTTGATAAAATATGTAAACAAATATTAATTACCAATATAAGACTTAAACTTAAAAAAAATTGAATTTAGCTTCATAGTATTCGTTTATAAAAAAGCATATTTCTATAAAAGCATATGGGTTAGTTGGAAGATATCGAGCTTCTGCGATAAACTGGCCCATTGCACAAATTTATTTGTCTGGTCTAAGTTCTTCAATGTTTATATTTTAATAATGTTTGTTTTTTTGTGCATTAGTGATTTTTATTATTATTATTTCTAAAAATCGAATTCGGGGATGTGCTTAGTACATAAATGCACGAGATTCCTTCAAGCTTTCATATTTTTTTTTTAATATTGCGAAGAGTTAGATAGTTATTACAATTATAAGAAGAATAAATTCTATTTTTTTCATGGATATTGACCGATTTAAAAAATCATTTTCTTGATAAAATTTCTCATATTTTCAAATCAAAAATCACCACATGAACTCGATTTTTTGTACACTAAAAAAAGTTTGTATATTTTATATGCTTGATAGGATGAATAAAAAATATATATATTTTACAAATAATTTGTATTTTGATATAAGAAAGATTAGGTAGGTACCTTAATAAATCTCGTCTGTCGGTTATTTTTTTTTTGTTTAAGTAAAAAACTAATATTTGTAATAAATATTTGTTTTTTCCATTTTATCAAATCAAAATATTCGCAAGAGTCAACAAGTTTTGAGAGTTTTTCTGTCGAATTTGTTGAAAATTGAATATTTTACCGTTTTTGCTAAAGGGGAGCTTTAACTAAACAAAGATTTCGGTATCGGTAAGACAATCTGCATGTCTAATAATTTGTGTTTTTTTCCCTGGAAACGGGAAATGAATATTAAAGAATTTTCCCGGGAATAACCCTCTAATCTAATCATTTCAAACATTAATAATACATTTATATTGTTCCTCACACGTGTGAGCTCATTACCAGTACCTACAGGCTCAGTATAGTGAACAACTGTCTTTATTAAGCGTGTTCATTTGTGTGTAAGTTCTTATATTATGTATGTAGTACCTCATAACGTTCAGAGCCCCCCGTCTTGTACGAGTCCATAGTGTATTATGGAGACTGCTAAGGAATGTCTCTAAATTAACATTCAGTGCGGCGACACATCACGTTTTTGTAACAACACATAGTATTATCACACTACACCTCGATTTAAATAGAATGTTTTAATGTCACAAAACAACACAGCAATACTTTTATCTACTTCATCAACACACATAATAACATATCTAGATATGTATAAAGTCAAATTGTATCATCTGTGAGTACCTATAGACATATAGGTAAACATTACTTTGAGATTATTAAATTTTTTATAAATCCAAATCTGTACAGGCATTGACGTATATTTTACGGCTAATATCAGGAGCAGACTGGTGGATGTCGCCAACCTTCAGTCCTTTCTTCTTCCTGATTGCTGTTATTATTTTGTCCTTAGTCAAAATATTTTTAAATTTAACGATGTTGTCTTGTGTAGATTTATGCGCCGTTCTAGATGCATACTCCAAGTCTTCGTCCGAGATGTTAACTCCTGCAACCCTCGCCACTCGTTTAACACATTCTGTTGCAGAGTATATCTCAAACTCGGGCAATCCTGAGATCTCTAAATTACTCTTCCTGTTTAACTGATCAGTGCTATTTTGCTCCCGTTGGCTATTGATGTTTATTGATTCTAATTTTATGTTCTATTTGTTCTAGATTTTTAAATTTCTCAGTGAATTCGCTTATATATAACTATTATATCCCGTGGAGCACTCGGTAAAGAATTGGTCTCCCACTCTTCTCCTTAAGTTTTCGAGTGTCCTGTAAAAGGTTTGCCACCCATCCTGAATGTCTTGATTTTATATTGGCACGAAGAGAACAGCTTGCATGTTTCTTACATGCAGCTGGTCTGCTGGCTACCCCACTTGTGGGATATACCGTGATGGTATAGTAGTAGTAGACATTTAAATTGCAAGTTATCTGAATACATTTAAGACGTTTTCAAGGTAAGTTTATGATAGTACTTTTCTGTAAGTTTTTGATACATAATTCTCTGGTTGCCGTTTGATCTTTAGACACTAAGTAATTTTATACCCATGATTATGTCATTGTTATCTTTTTATATTTTTAAAAAATTATGTTAACATGTAAACGGCTTCTTGCCTTATATATTCCTAAAATAAAATAAGAACATTTTTTGTACATACACACCTACACACCATCATGCCGTTTCCAGCTTAGGGTAGACAGAAAGGATCGAGCACCACTTCCATCTATTCTTGCATATACCACTCGGTTCCGTTACTGTCATCTGTCATACAATTCCTCATGCATGCTGTCCTATTAAATGTGCTCAACACGTGACCGTTCTGTAGGATCTGGTTTATATCATCTTGCCACTCTCTTGGACTGTCACGTCTTCGAACACCATTCCTCTCAGCCAAATAAATTTTCGTGGTCATTCTGTCCTCATTCACTCTTTCCACGTGCCCAAACCATTGTAACTTATTTACATTCATTTTGGCTATTACACCAACTTTCATTCTACATTCCTCTCTATAGCACCGTTACGCACCCGATCTCTCAGACTTTACTTTACATCCTTCTCAACGATCTCATTTCAAATGCATTTACGCAATATTCATCCTTTTTAAGCCATCTCCACGACTCACTTGCATATTGTATTGGTACTATGATAAAAGAGTGCACCAACATTTCAGCTGTGGTAAATATTTTATATTTGCATAAGTCGGATTATCTGCAACTTTCCTTCTTTCAATATCGCTTTGTTTGTCCTTTCCAATTTTTTATAGAACTTGAAAAGTATTAGGGACTTTCAAATGATATTCAAATATAAACAATATATTCTATAAAGATTTACAGAAGAATTCGTTACATGTAAGTTGGGTTCAAACTTTAGAAAGCTGAATGGTAAGTTAACAAATAAATAATTCAAAAGTTTTTGTGTTTATACTGTGGAAATCCATTTTTAAATCCGTTTATAATAAGGATTAATATTCAGCATAGTGGAAATTAAACAGTGTTAAATAATATTTTAATTATACTATACTATACTATACCCTCACGCCATGTCCCAGGAGGGGTAGGCAGAGAGAACGGAACGCCATATAGATCTATCCTTACATACTTCTTTCGCTTCCTCTACATTCATCCAGTTTCTCATACATGCACGCCGATTTCTCTTACTCAGCACGCGTCCGTCCTTAAGAATTTGGTCCACGTGATCAAGCCACGTGGTTTTAATTATGTATTTACTATTTCACAATTAACCATTATTTTGAAAATGCTACACAATGTTAGAATGCCACTCATTCCGAATGTTCTTTTTGAAACGGAAAGGATAACTAGTTTATTACATGCAGTTAGTCTATTAGCAATTAGCTAAATCATAAGTGGATGATACTGTGGAAGATAGGTATTAAGGAATACATTTAATTTTCACTAGAGCTTCATGGCACGTGTGACTTGATAAGTTACACAAGTTACTCCACTTTGACCCTACATATTTTCAGTGACACATAATAAGTAAAAAGTTAAAGCCGAACGAACATCTGCATTATATTCAATCAAACATATAAATACCTCTTCTGATATTAATAATGATTAGGTACTGTAATTAGATATTATGAATCAACAAGATAAGAAATATATTTCACAAAGAGAATTCATTATTTTCAAAGACATATTTGACCTCAGTTCAGTACCTATATCCTGTAATGTCCTCACATAATCAATGAATCATTGACATGTTTTATAAGTATCAACCATTCGCTTTGTTAGCAAATTGTTTTATAAGCTTTGAGATATGGATCGCATCATAGTTTTGTAATTTTGAACTAATCATGATTAAATAAAACAAATTTTATCCTACTTTTTGATTGGCAATGTCCTATAACAAGTCATAAGACGTCACTCTCGTAATTAAATCAAATAGTAGTATAAAACATTTTTGTTTTATTTATTTCGCTATGGAGTTCTACTACCTTAACACCGACACAGTAAATAAATCACGATTAATTTTCAATTAAGTATTTAGAACTTATAAAAAATATATGAATAAGTTGTTTTATTTATTTTTATTTATTCATTCTTTACTGTACATTGATAAAAAACAATTACATAAAAGGTATACATTCAAATTAAATACAATCAATATACAGAGGGCGAGTTTATCGCAAAGGCGCGATCTCTTCCAACTAACCCAAAAGTATTAACTTAAAAAATAAACAAACATATGATGAAAATAAAAAACATACACACATATATATAAAAAGGGAGACTGAAAAAAAAAAAAACAAACATATATGCATAAAGGGAAAGGAAAAGGGGGGAAAAGGGGGGGGGTTAGGAGTGATGGGTTTCAGGTTTCAGAGGCTGTGTTTGTGTTTGTTGAAATCATTTTGTCCTTAACGGCTCGCTTGAAAGACGTCAGACTTTGAGTCAGCCTAAATTTTGAAGGGAGATTATTCCAGCAACGAGCACCCTGAACTGCAAAAGATTTTGAGATGAAAGTTGTACCATGAGCCGGGATTGACAGGATGCGCTGGTTATTCGACCTCAGAGGTAAACCGTGACTCGCCAAGTATTCAAAAGCCTCCTTAATATAGTACGGGGTTGATCCTGCGTACAGAGCATTGTGGACAAATGTGAGTAGATGGAGCTCACGTCTTTGTCTTCTTTATGCCAATAAATATATAATTAAGTTGTCTTCTTTGCGCCAGTAAATATATAATTAAGTTGTCTTCTTTGCGCCAGTAAATATATAATTAAGTTGTCTTCTTTACGCCAATAAATATATAATTAAGTTGTCTTCTTTGCGCCAGTAAATATATAATTAAGTTGTCTTCTTTACGCCAATAAATATATAATTAAGTTGTCTTCTTTGCGCCAGTAAATATATAATTAAGTTGTCTTCTTTGCGCCAGTAAATATATAATTAAGTTGTCTTCTTTACGCCAATAAATATATAATTAAGTTGTCTTCTTTGCGCCAATAAATATATAATTAAGTTGTCTTCTTTGCGCCAGTAAAAAAATAAGACATTCAGGATGAGTGGCATACCTTTTTTATGAATCCAATTTTCAAAAGACGGAAGTCTTTGTTGATCATTTAGGGTCATAGACCAGTATGTAATGTACCAATGTAATATTTTATTTATGTAGTTTAACGAATGCCTGCAACTTACAGAACACTCGAAAGTTCACTGAAAAGAGGGAGAATTTATTACCGGGAACTCCAGGGAGCATTCATATAACTTTTGACACCATTCAAGATTTGCGATATTTTGTGTACCCAATTTACTCTAATTTTGAAAAAAAAAACAAATGTTTTTTTCAAATAATTTATAAATGATTAAAAACACTTATATTTTCACTATATTTATTTAAACTCTAAGAGTCTCACTTGGTTTTTAGTGAGTGCCAATAAGATGGAGCCACCAAATTAAGGAGGCCAAACAGAGCTCACTTCACGGGGCCTTACACATGGCGGAGGATCGCTCAACATGGAGACAGATGGTTTACAGAACGAGGCATGATGGTAACGATCCTCAGGATTGAGGAACCGACAGAGATGATGATGATGTTGAACGTTTTTAGTGTGTTTTAATTATTTATTAATTATTTACTATGAATTTTCAGTGTAAACACAATTAACACCCTTCAACAATGTATAATAAATTATTGTGAAATCACTTAAAATATCAGCTTTGATTACCGTAAACTATAAAAGTAGTGAAAGCTATCTCAGTTTTGTAGAAGCAGTAAATATCTATAGGTTATAGCAATAATTAACATACTTATGAATGATATAAATTACAAGTACCCGATGACCGTTTAGATACCCACATATTATACTTATCTCATCTCTAGATAGTAAATAATAGTACCTATTTAGCAACACTGATCTCTTTGTTCTCAAGTCACATATAGTTATTCTTCTTTCGCAATAACAAATCATGATCCAAATACCAGTCCAGAGTTCATATAGGTATATCATATCATACCTAGCTATATATGTAGGTACGAAGCAATATAAGCAATATATTGCTTTGTTATCATTACTGTTTTTCTCAATACATTATAGTATTTCACAACTGAAGGACCATTTTTATAGAATTTATACTAGTAACATGTTAACTAATATTATTTTAGCCTGTCAAATTGTTTTTTAATTTTGAAAAATTATATTAAAACAATTTTGTCGGTCGGTGTGGTGTGGAAGTAACGCTCTTTCCTTTGAGTCACGAGGTCCCGGGTTCGATTGCCGGCCATGGCAAAATGAAGAAAATGAGAAATTGTGATATTGACATCGTAGAAATACGTTCGTTATTCTAAACTTGCTAATTTTTCTGAGAAAACGGTATAGATTCCACAAATAATGCAATTTAAAAAAAAAAACTAAAGATATATCTGGGCTTTGTTATAAACCCAAATACAACCTTATACACCTTTCACACTAAGCTAAAAGCTTGTGCCATGAAAGGGGAGTTTGCCGGCACCTGGGATCGAACCACGGACCCCTTGTTCCGGAGGCCGAGACTCTACCTCCAGGCTACCGACGAACTCAAATCATATCCCTTTTTTTATGCATTTTGTCGGCACTTGAACTATCATCACACATAATTATATAAATCTATCTGAAAGCATCTTAATCAAAAAATAATTTTAAAAAAATCGGAAAACTTGAACATTCGTTACTCAAAAATTCATATATTCAGAAAATCTTTTTTTATTAGACTTGGTTAAAAGCTATTTGTAAAATGTTTCATTATATTCTGATATCCCACAAAAGACGTTGAATATCTTCAGTTCAGCGACGAGGTAAGACATGAAGTACGAGTACTCGTATTTTCAAAGGCATTGTGTGCCTCCTGTGTGCTTAAATGTTTTTAAATTGTTAAGACACTGAAAGATCGATACGAGTATGTATATACAGTACACATTATAAAGTATTATATTTTTAGCAACAAATTTGAGACTAACAAATTGTTTGTTCTTTTTTAAAATCTAACAACTTGAAAACTTTTTTTCTATTATGGGATAGCATCCTGCAAGGATGAATCGTGCCAAATTTGAAAGCTTTCTTTGACTAAATATTTTTAGATTTACTTTAATACCTCTCTGGGATTTCAAAATAGTGAAATATGTGTATTTATATATGTTGCAAGAATCCACTTTTATTTACACCTATCTAGACATCATACACTTCAAACTGAAATTACTTTTTAATAAAAAATGTTAAGAGCAACGTCGTAGTTCGAACATACATATAATACGGATATTTCTCTCGCAATTTTTTTTCCTACACGTAACTCGCTGTTGGAATAATCGTCCTTGGAATAAGTTATATGTAAGATTGATTACCAACTCTTAATTCTTAATTCTCTACTACTACTGCTACTCCTACTATCCCATCGCACCATATCCCACAAGTGTGGTAGCCAGCAGACCAGCCACATACAATGAATCATCCATGCTGGTAACCTCATTTAAGATCATTTTTATTTATTTATTTAGTTATTCATTCTTTACTGTATATTGATAACAAACAACTGCATAGAAAGTACACATTCAAGTTAGATTCATTCAGTATACAGAGGGGGAGTTTATCGCAAAGGCGCGATCTCTTCCAACTAACCGAAATAATATTAAGAATAACATCCATCTAAAGATTTAGAATCCATTAAATGAATGCCCCTTCTTCTTCTCCTTAGGCAATTATTAGTCCCAAATGGTGGTGGGGTCTACCTTTCTTGTTTGGTTACGTCACTTGATTCTGTCGAATGGATCCTCATGGGAAACACCATAGCATGGCCCCTAGTCAAAACACATTTAAGCGTTTAAGTTTTCGTTTCGTTTTCATTCAAACAAGACGAGGTTGCGAGAACGTATCAATTTTCGTAACTAAAATACACAAGTAGCTACGAAAATTGACACGTTCTCGCAACGTCGTCAACGTTTGAAGGAAAACTTAACGCTTAAATGTGTTTTGACTAGGCCTACAGGGGCCGTAGACAAACCGTACTTAGCGATCGACTACTGGCGAACTTTTCGACAATCTACCTACATGAACCGTATAATTATGCGTTATTGTCGAAAATTTGTTAGTAGTCGATCGCCAAGTGCGTGTTTGTCTAGGGGTCTGGTATATATATTGCAATAAATTTCATTAATTGTTCCCAAAGGGCTCAAGTCACTCGATAACGGGTGGATAGCCAAAATTAAAAAAAAAAAAAAAAAAAAATTTCACTAATAATTTATTTTTTCTAATATTAATTTTATTTTATTGATTGAGTTGACATTTATTTTGTAAAACTCCATACTAATTTCTGGAAATGAACAAACTGTTTTGAGTTTGACAATGATTTTGTAAGTTGAAACTAGGTTACTACACCTATTATTAAAAACAGTAAAACTTAAAACAGTTTGTTTATTTCCATAAATTAATTATTTTATTTTTGCAGTTGTACGCATGCATGTTTTGTACTGTTTTGTTCATTATTTTTTGCGTTATTTACCATTACAATTTTTTTAATGCTTATGTTCCCATGCATATCTTATGTTTTCTTTTCTTTAATAATCGATAAACTCGATTTTTACGCATTGTATTCGCATTGATAAATCAAATTATTTATTTAATTATTGACCAATATATAATAAAGTAAATAAAATTGAGGCATTTGAAATGTGGTTGTACAGAAGAATGCTGCGTATCTCATGGACTGATCGAGTGTCCAACGAAACAGTTCTAAATATAATGCAAAAAGATAGAGAGCTACTAACCACTGTCAAAAGACGAAAGGCCGCGTACTTTGGTCACATATTCCGTGGAGAAAAATATGCCCTTCTGCAGCTTATAGTAGAGGGTAAGATAGAGGGCAGACGGGGTTTGGGGCGCAAAAGAGCATCATGGCTCAAGAATCTTCGGCAGTGGTTTGGAATACCGGATGCAGCAACCCTCATCAGACTGACCCAGGATCGTGAAGAGTATCAAGAGATGGTCGCCAACCTCCGATAGGAGCGGCACAAGAAGAAGAAGAAGAAGATATAATAAAGTAGAATAAAGCAACTTTAAAATAAATAAAATAATAAATTTTATCAACATTATAAACAAAAGCTGTTTTTTTAACAAAAAGATAATTTATTAAATTTCAACAGTAAAAAATATATAACAAAATAAGAAAGAAATATTATTATAAGAAACATTCGTTTATACCATGTAGTAACCTTATTATTTGTATCCAAATATTTTGTAAAGTAAAGTTTATTATTATCTCATATCTCATTTATTAAACAAAACAATATTTGATTCTACATTTTGAACACAATATAAGATTAACAATAAAATTTAAAAATAACATTAAATAACAAAAACCATAAAATATTAAAATAAATTTATGTATATTCAAAATGTAGAACCCCAACATTATTCGAGTTGATTCTTCCATGATGTTCTATGAAATAGTACAATCATGGGAGATCACTTACAGAGCTACAGGGACAAAAACCTTCTTACTATCCTGGTGGACGATAGAAGTACGGCCTTATTATTATTATTATAAAATATTATTTTCCATCAGGCAAAACTTAACAATCTCAGAGCAATGTAAACCGTAATGCAAAATAATTTGCTATATGTGGAGCAAATGGATAATGGAAGGAGGACGCAAATCATGTATTTATCTGAAAGTGGATATATGTATAAGATATAGCGCGGAGGTCTGTAAATTCTCTCTGAAAAGAATCAAATTTTCGAGGAAAGCCACGTGTTGAGAAGGAGAAACAGGGGTGCGTATATGAGGAATTTTACGAATGTGGAGGAAGTGAAAATAGATAGGTCTATATAGTGTTCTGCCCCCTTGCCTACCCCACATGGTATACGGCGTGAGCGAATAGTAGTAGTAGGTAAAGTGGTAGTAATGTAAAATGATATTTCGTAATATTAAGTCTATACTTATTTTAAACTAATCTATTATCAAACATATTTTGAACTACTCCAGATTAATCATTCCAATTGATCACACTCATCCATAGTCAACCTATTTGAATAGGTATTAACTAGGTAGGTATGTGTAGTGTTTGGACTTTGATACACAGTACAGGTTAAGTGAACCTTGAACCTTGTTTTCAAGTAAACAGTAGTTATGATGAGTGAGTAGCAATACTATGTAGTCTATATAGGTTGGCCGCCTGTGGAGAGCGGCGCTCGTTAATTGATAGAACCTTGACTTGCACTGTTAGGCTGCGTGTTTTGACAAATTGTGTTCGACAAATTATAATAGGAATTATTTATTGAATATATTGTGTAAATATAAAAATACGTGTCGTTATTCAAAAAGAACCTAATATTGTTATACTTGACCCAGTATACAATACGTGGCGCAGTTCGGTAGTTCAAAATTGTCGTAAACACGCAACAATAGTTTTTTTCCGCGCCGAAAGTTATTGTCGGCAGTACGCGGAAATAAAGAGAGAAAGGCAGTCTACAGGAGTAGAAAGGAGGCAGGAGTCTCCAAAGCCAGATAAGCCAGCAGTTGCAGGTAGCAGCAGAGAGACAGGAGTCTCAGAAGCCAGTTGGGCAAAGTTGCAGGTAGCAGCAGGGAGACAGGAAGTCTCAGGAGCCAGTTTGAGGCAAGGTGCAGGCAACATAGGGAGACAGGAGTCACCCAGTATCCAGGCGGAGCCAGTTGGTGGATCCAGGAAGCCAGGAGAGGAGAGTCTTGCTAGTCAGCCAGGCGGAGTCCATTGCAGTTGCAAGGAAATCCAGAAGACCGGAGCGATTGGAGGAGTCTCTCATAAGTTAAGTCTTTTTATTCTTAGTTGTTTTTGCCTGTGATTTTCCGAAATGACTTCGAGAAGTTTAGAGCCGTTTTGTCACAAGACAATGAGTTGGCCTTCTTACAGAACAAGGTGGGAGAACGCCTTATTATTAAATGATGAAAGTTGGACTGATGTGAAGAAGCGTGCTTTCTTCATAACATCGTTGTCCCAAGGCAGTTTCAAGCTACTGTCTGATCTGTGTTTTCCAGCTTCTGTGGAAAAACAGTCTTATAAAGAGTTGATTCAGTTATTTAATGGTTATTTTAAAGAGGAAAAAAGTGTATTTGAATCGCGTGAAATTTTTTTCAAGGCTACTCAAGGTCATTCGGAAAATGTTAAAGATTTTGCCTTAAGATTAAGAGAATTAAGTATAAATTGTGAGTTTGGTACTAGATTAGAAAGTAATATAAAAGATTTGTTTATAATCGGAATTAGAAATAAAGAGATTAAACAGCAGTTATTCTTGAAATGTGATAAAGATAGGGTATCTTTGAACGAAGCAGTTGCTTTGGCTTCTAGTTATGAGCACATACTAGAGAGAAAAATAGAAAAAGAGGAAGAAAATTTTGAGGAAATTAGCCAGATTTCCAGGCGAAACAATAATAGTTTCAGTAGTTCAAGTAGTACAGATACAGATTATAAGAAAAATAATCGACCGTCAAAATTTTCAAGGTTAAATTCAAATGTAAATACGAGTAGGTATAAGCATAATAAAAATGTTTCATGTTTTATTTGTAAGGGAAATCACTATTAAAGTGAATGTAAATTTAATAGAGAATTTTTTTGTAGAAAATGTAGATCTAAAGGGCATTTGAGTGAAAATTGTTATAAGATTCAAGGTATTTATAATTCGCAAGACACCGAAAACGATTTTATAAAATTAAATGTAAGAATTGAGAATAAAAATGTTGAATGTATTTTAGATTCGGGAGCGAATATTAGCTGTATATCTATTCAAAAATTGCAAGAAATATTCAACGAAAATAATATAATAGAGAAGTGTGATGAAATTAATTTATCTACGTATAGCGGGCACAGTTTGAATGTGTTAGGTATTAAACATTGTAAAATAAATCATAATGGAATGGAAAAAAATATTAAATTTGTTGTAACAGAGAGCGGGAATAAAATAATATTGGGTACAGATTTTATGCGTAGGTATAATATAGGGTACAAAGTACATAGCACGGAAGGCAGTGAATTAAACAATATTGTTGCAAGTAAGCCCATTGAAAATATTCCGAATTTCAGTGCGAACGCATCGCTTGCGTGTAATGTGAAACAACAAAAATTAGATTTTGTAAATAAAAATAATAGTTTTAATTCGAAATTAATTTTAGAGAGAAGTAAAAGTGATTATACATTGGAAAAAGTTGTTAAATATGTGGAAAAAAATAATTGGCCGTGCAAAAGACAGTTAAATGAATCTATTGCGAAGTTGTTTAATGTGAAGGAACATTTGACTGTGTACAAGGGTTATTTATTCTACAGAGATAGAATTGTTATTCCGGAATCAGTTAAAGGTATTGTGATAAATTATTTGTGTAAAAATTATTCAGTTATTGGGAAAATGAAATCATTTGTTAGAAGTTATTTTTATTGGGTTAATTTTAATATAGACATTGAGAATATAGTTAAGAATTTAGTGAAAAAGCGGAATAACAATGGATGTAAATGTTTAAATAGGTATAGATATGAGGAAAGGTATGTAAATAGGGAAACTTGTAAAGATAGTTCCAGGGGCTCGAAGTTTGTCTCGGGGAGGAAAAAGGAATTTAATTTGGGTACATCAGTACTTGTCAAAGATCTCAGAAGTGAAAAGATGGTTTTAGGTAAAATTGAAAAGGTATTAGGCAATACAACTTTTCTTATTAGAATCAAAGGTACTGGTCAGCTCTGGAAAAGACATATGGATCGGATAGATGTGAGATCTGTGCATTGGGATGACAGTCCCTCTGATTAATAGTAGGAGTTTGGGTCCCCTCCCCCTGTTTGAAGGCAAAGCTCTCACCGGTTCTGAATTTTTCAGGTCAGATTGGAAGCCATTGGCGGGGACAGCTGAGACCCAGGACTTAGGCTGGTGGAAGACTTCATCTGGTGGCCCTGGACGGAAGGAAGAACATGTCTGCGTGTATTTGTAATGTTTTGTTTTATATGTATAGAGTCTTGAAATAAGTAGAGAACACTGTCAATCACATAGAATTGTATAAATATTTAAATATGTAGTATAGAAAGATTTTCAAGGTTGTGAGGGGAGAGTGTAGTGTTTGGACTTTGATACACAGTACAGGTTAAGTGAACCTTGAACCTTGTTTTCAAGTAAACAGTAGTTATGATGAGTGAGTAGCAATACTATGTAGTCTATATAGGTTGGCCGCCTGTGGAGAGCGGCGCTCGTTAATTGATAGAACCTTGACTTGCACTGTTAGGCTGCGTGTTTTGACAAATTGTGTTCGACAAATTATAATAGGAATTATTTATTGAATATATTGTGTAAATATAAAAATACGTGTCGTTATTCAAAAAGAACCTAATATTGTTATACTTGACCCAGTATACAATAGTATGTTGTATATGATACACATAATAATAATAATAATAATAAAAACTTTATTGCACAAAAAACAAACATTATTAAAATATAAATATTGTAGAACCAGACAAATAAATTTGTGCAATGGGCGAGTTTATCGCGGAAGCGCGATATCTTCCAACTAACCCATACGTATGTGAACTTCCTTAAGGAGTGCGCTTATGAATCGACTGAGGCTTGGTTAAGAGTCTTGACCAAGCCTAAGTCGATTCATAAGCGTCGAAACTCTGTGTTGTGCACTCCTTAAGGAAGTTCACATATGTATGTGTATCATATACAACATATCTACCTAGTTAATACCTATTCAAATAGGTTGATTATGGATGAGTGTGATCAATTGGAATGATTAATCTGGAGTAGTTCAAAATATGTTTGACATCTACACTTCTAGTAAGTTAAAAATCCAGTTCTCGACATCCAATTGTGTCAAAAAATTCATAACATAAAAAAATAAATAATCTATTATCGCCTAAAAGGGACCTTGAAGACAGAAGCAGTAGAAAAGATTCTCACGACGCGACGGCGGTTTAGGCCGGCCGGTCCTCCAGGCTTGCCCAATAGCCCGCCCGTGAGGACAATTTTGGTTAGAATGTGCGGATAAGTATGAGTTAACGACTCCAGAGATATCCGGGTGTGAGGTGGGTCTCTCTTCAATCTAGGTGTCATAACTCATTGCTGAATAGAAGATTATAAAATCTTTTACATGATTATGATCTTTGACGAATAATTCATAATAATGTTTTGACGTTATTTTGTACCATTATCTACACTTCGCTTCATAGTGTGGGTACCTATAATGAAACTATGAATAATTTACAGCCTCCTTGTTAGTAGATATCCAATACATCATATTTATAAAAATGATAATGTGCACAATGATATATTGACATCACCATCACTATGCATACATTGTATAACATAATAATATACACAATAAATAATAGCATTATATACATACATACATCATGACTATGTCGCGGAGTTTCGAAATTCGCTATAACATTATTATTTTCGCGAAAATTGAGTTATATTTGTTACGTCGTTGGATTCGTTATTAAATAATATTCTACTACTACTACTACTACTATACCACCACAGCATATCTCACAAATGGGGTAGCCAGCGGACAAGCTGCAGATAATAAGCATGCAAGCTGTCCTCTCCGTGCCAATAGAAAATCAAGATATTAAGAATGGGTGACAAACCTCATCGCTGGATTTAAGATGTAAAACGTCTTAATTTTTTCGTACACCTGCCTTTTGCTAGACACTCGAAAACTTACGGAAATGAGTGTTTCTTTACCGGGTGCTCCACGGGATATAAGACATTATATATTCTTTAACCCCTTAAATATTCTATAACCGTAGAAAATTGTTTTTTTCGAAAGACTCACCATTCTTATATTTAACTTCTTCTTTACACGGCAAAGCCTTTTACATGTTGAACAATAAAATAACAATAACAATTAAAACAATTTGACAGACGAAGACATCAAAATACAGGTAGGTACAGTTTCATGCAAATAAATTAATGAAAAAAGAAGATATATAATATAATCTGAAACAGACTTCACATGCAGGTACAAAAGATTAGTTGAATTTAAAATGATTAATATTATTAGACAAACAAAAAAATATACAACAAATGAGTGTGATTTACCAATAAATTATATAATTTATAAAAAGAATGATGTGAAAAGAATCCCGTTATATCCCTTTTAATATCCTGTATAACTCAACCGACCAATAGGAGTTTTTTTGTGTAGGTATACAAATTGAAAATTTTATTTTAATTCAATAGCAAAATTTATTCTAAAATTGAAAAATTTATTCTAAAATTAAAAAGAAAAGAATCCCGTTATATCCCTTTTAATATCCTGTATAACTCAACCGACCAATAGGAGTTTTTTTGTGTAGGTATACAAATTGAAAATTTTATTTTAATTCAATAGCAAAATTTATTCTAAAATTGAAAAATTTATTCTAAAATTAAAAAGAAAAGAATCCCGTTATATCCCTTTTAATATCCTGTATAACTCAACCGACCAATAGGAGTTTTTTTGTGTAGGTATACAAATTGAAAATTTTATTTTAATTCAATAGCAAAATTTATTCTAAAATTGAAAAATTTATTCTAAAATTAAAAAGAAAAGAATCCCGTTATATCCCTTTTAATATCCTGTATAACTCAACCGACCAATAGGAGTTTTTTTGTGTAGGTATACAAATTGAAAATTTTATTTTAATTCAATAGCCAAATTTATTCTAAAATTGATATGTTGAAACAGTCTTATAATTAAACCAACTTGTTTGACTTCAGGAAAGTAGGTACGTTATATTTAATACTTGTATAAAAGTTTTTATCGAATTTCTCCGAATCACAAAAATGTGTTATAGCAAATTTATAAAATCAGCGACACGTTGTATTTGATCAATACATAACATAAATACATGTAATATACATACATGCATACAAGGTGACCTTACTTATCAATTAATTCAGTCCAAAGGTCCAGTCAATACAACTTATAATATATCGTGGGCTCAATCATCAAAGCACTAGACATCTCAAATTTTGGTGGTATTGAGTTAGATTGTGTTCCCGATGCTAGCCTTTAATATTTGTGTAATTTCTAATAACAATTATGAAATAAGAGGCTTCCTTGTACTGTAATCAAAGTGTTTCAACTATTCTTTTGAGTGTAATAACATTACTTATTCAATATCTCAAAACTTTTGATTTTGAGATGTCTATTTATAGTATTGAGTCCACGATATGTAACCAATAAAACTTCAAATCATAGGTACCTACATTACCTACATATTATGCAACATAATATTTGAAGTGAGGAGTAATTTAATCATAAGCGTACTCATTTTTTTCCCTAGAGAGGAGGGGCCAATATTCTATCTTAGTAAAATTTTATTTTTACAACCATCAAATTAGTGGACCTCTTTTAAAGTCTCAGTTTTCTTCACAAATTGGTGTGTCATTTTTAAACTTAGCATATGTAGAAAAATTCTTCTTATAAAAATCTTTAAGACAGTATTTTCCACAACAGTTGAATCGCTTGAAATTTGTATCTCATTAGTTTTTGAGCTCTACTGACATTTTACTACAAATGGATTTGTCCAGTTTCGATAACATACCTATTCGACAAAATTCTATTCTATTCTATACCACAGAACGATATCCTCGTTTACGGTCAACAATTTTAGAACCGCCTTATATATTTAGTCCAACTTCTATGAGAGGGATAGCTTTTTATACTTGTCGATGCCAATTTTCCATACTTTTTTATTTATTTATTTATTCATCAGATACACACATAGAGTTGACAAAACATTCATAAAAATAGGAAAAATAAGATACATTGATCAGGCCAGTTCAAACCCCCCCTACATTAAGCGTATCTACAGCATGCATGCACTTTACACAATTTTGATTACTTTCATACTATTTTCGAGATCCTATGGGGAAGGGGTACCTGCCCCCCTGGATGCGTCCATGAATTTAACTCCTATTGTTATACATAAAAGTATTAGCGAATAACATTGTATTGAAGATAATTACATTTTATTCGTTCAATTTGGCGAGAAAATAAAAAGTTTAATTATTTGATGGGCATTGTAAATATTTATACTAACTCTCTTTGTTATGAATTACGTGATCCATTTTACAAATGTAATGTCAACAATTTTCTCTCAATTAATACAAATAAGTACGTATTTTTTAATTAATTTTAAATAATTTACAAAAATTAGATTTACCGGTTAATTTGTATATTAAAATTCAAAAATCTATTATAATAAACACTTGTAATATTGTAAAAAAGTTTATGAACACAGATATTTCAGGCACAATGCTGGTATTTTGAACCCACGTTCTGAGCCTAATCCTTTGATATCCTATATATCTGGATAGGTGAATTTTTCCCGGCAATAGACTGTTAAGTTTTTGTGTGACCATGACTGATCATATGGAGACTTATCTGGTTGTATAATGCTGAGAAGTGTGGATGGCAATTCTGCCGTCGCGTAAAAGCTTTTCTGTAAAGTTTTATCAAATTCTCGCTTTCATTATTTTAGAGAAAAACAATAGACTTGTTAAATCAAGGAAATTAAATATTGATACTTCGTTTATCTGTTTTTGATTTAAGTAAGGTAAAATGTGTATTATTACTGTTTACTAGCAACGTGTTCGTCATACGCTTCGGTAATAAATTTGCGCGATCTTGATTGGTTTGTTTGCTGGAGAGATATGAATGTTCATATTTGTTAAGTTGAACTGTTTGTGTCCCTTAAGAACAAATAAAATAAAAAATAAAAATAATTCGTGCCAAAATACTACTACAACTACACCATCACGGCATGTCCCACAAGTGGGTGTAATAAACATGCAAGCTGTCTTCATTGTGCCAAGAATAATTACGGAAAGGAGTGGGCGACCAATTCTTTACCAAGTACTACGCGGAAACTCCTTACTACTCTATAATTAGGTAATTGAAAAACACAAATAAGCTTTTCTATACACAGATATCAGTATAGATGGCGAACTTAACAATTATGTTATTTCTAATTATGACAGTTTTTCTCCAAACCCTGGATGCGAAAATTTCTGTTGAAAACTTTCCGATCCACCGGGAATCGAACCCGGGACGTCGATGATGCGAATTACGTCATGTAGCCGTTTATACTCCTCTAAAATATATACCTACATCTTATTTTATTAACGAAATAAATTAAACAAATGTTTTATTCTACGAGTACTATTCGATTTATTTACTAGAAAGACGTCTTTCGTCTTGTTAGGACACCGCCAATTAGAACACCGATACAGTGAATATAGAATGTACATACTCTTTATTTTTTCGTCCCTGAGTCATTTTCAGTACTGACGTCGCAAAGCCACATAATATTAAAATAAAAATGGTACGGAATGAGGAATGGTATATTTATAAATCAGTTACCGAATTTATAAGCAGGCTTCAAAACTTTGTATACGTCATCTTGTAGATAGGAACTATCATTTGAGGAAATTGCCAGCATTAAAATCATAATTTAAAAATAAGGAAAAATTATTGTTCGAATTGATAGATATTATGGTTTATAAATATTATTTAGTCTATTCGGGTTTATAAGAAAACAATAAATTAATAGTCATACTTACACACGACGAGATCTGTAAGCTTTCAAAAACAATAATATAATCTCAGGTTACACTAATCGGATCACAAATCTAATGAGGATCCAGTGACGATTGTATATAATTACATATCTATATTTTACCATTAAAGGGACATAATAAAAGTAAAAATACACAACTAGAACCAGCAATATTACAAATTATGTAATATGATACACGAATACTACAGGCTTATTTTATAGATGTGATAAATAAACATTTATATTTATTATTATATAAGTGATTTTTATATTGGCACGAAGAAGACAGCTTGCATGTATTATATGCAGCTGGTCTGCTGGCTACCCCACTTGTGGGATATGCCGTGATGGTATAGTAGTAGTAGTAATATGCCAAAAAATTATGTGGCTTTATTTTAATAATCTCCTTACATATTACTTTAATAACGTCATCATACTAGTTTTGGTTGAATTTTAGTATTCGACTGGTATTTGATGCAAGTCTCATCATAGAATAAATAACTACTATACTATACCCTCACGCCGTGTCCCAAGCGGGGTAGGCAGAGAGAACGGAACGCCAAACAGATCTATCTCTACACATTTCCTTCGCTTCCTCCACATTCATACAGTTTCTCATACACGCACATAGAATAAATAAATAAATATTTTAAAGAGGATTTCAGTGAAAAGGATAAAATGTTCATTCGCCGAATATATTTGTTCAATTCAAATCCCTTTGTGGACTAACTCTACCTTTAGTAGAAAACGCTAGGTTTGCTGTGAGAGTTTTTTGAAAGTCAATTTGTATTATTATTCACTGTGTAGGTGTTTAGGTAGTAGAATTCCATAGCGAAATAAATAAAACAAGTTTTTTATTCTACGGTTTGACAATGTCCTAATAAAACGAAAGACATCTCTCTCGTCGAATAAATCAATAGTAGAATAAAACATAAGTTAATAAGTTCTTCAAAAAATCGAAGGAGGAAGGCACCTGCTCAAGATCTTGTCAGAAAGGCGTGCAAGGTGAATCGGCCATGTAATACGACAAGAAGGCCTCTTGCATGCCGTAATGGAGGGTATGACCGAGGGGACAAACTCTAGGGGACGCCCACGCCGAGAGTACCTGGAGGACCTGTTGGTGGACATGAGCTGCTCATCATATGCAGAATTCAAAAGAACCGCACAAGACAGGGAGGAGTGGAGGAGAAGAATTAAAGAGATAATTGCTGCAAACCAATCCCAGGATTCAAACCAGAGAGAGAGAGAATAAAACTCTTGTTTCATTTATTTCGTTTTCAATTTGTATTTAATCCGAATTCGATTATATATATATGCACCTAACTGAAAAAATGATAAAAAAAAGAGATTAATGTATGAATAAAATTTCGTTACAATCCAGTATTAACAATACTTATTTGTCAATGAAAAATATCACTTTGTAGTTCAGTTTTCAAAATAAAATCAACTTTTCTCTGTTCTTTATTTCTGCGTAAGCTTTCAAGTTAGTTCTCGGAATAAAAGGGTGACAATAACTGCCCTTTTTCCTTTTTGAAATAATTAAAAAAAAAAAAATTCTACTATTTGATTTATTTGATGAGAGAGACGTCTATCGTCTAGTTAGGACATTGTCAATCTTTCCTTTTTAGTACGATTTAACAATAATGGAGTGAAAGCTGCGTGAAAATCTAAGATCATACATTAATGTAAGAATGTTAGGAGTTTATTGACAACCGGAGGAATGATTGCTCTGTTATGAATCAAATAAATTCCCCCCCCCCCTCAAGTTTCATAAATGTGAGTGAAAACGAATTTCAATATCCGAAAGAAAAACTATCAAAGAGCTATGTGAACTGAATAAGAATCGTGTGTCAAAACAACGTAATAGAATCTCAAGAACAACCCTCTGCTGAGTAAAAAAAATCTAGCATACCGATTTTTTTATATAAATGACGAGTAAAGGGTAAGTGAGACTGAATATATCAGTGGGCCTAGTCAAAACACATTTAAGCGTTACGTTTTCGTTTCGTTTTCGTTCAAACAAGACGAGGTTGCGAGAACGCGTCAATTTTCGTAGCTAAAATACACAAGTAGCTACGGAAATTGACGCGTTCTCGCAACGTCGTCCGCGTTTGAACGAAAACGTAACCCTTAAATGTGTTTTGACTAGGCCTACTGATGTTTCATCTTTTTGTGTTTCCCACTTTCTAATTCATTCTTCACTTTCTAAAAGAACGATAGACAAAAAATACCTACTAGACGATATTCGCTAGCTACCCCAATTGAAATAATCACAGTAATAGATACACAAAAAGGAAAAATGAGCTATTCAATCATACACATATACAAACATACCTACGTTTGCAGAGAAAAAAAGTATTTGCTACAGAACATAGAAAGTAGATTAAATAAAAGTAGGGGAGACCGGGTATGGTTGTCTCACGGGTAGGTTGTCACAGCGGCCATTGTAGAAAAACGAACAAACAAATGCGTTTATTGATTGGCGTAGAAAGATCGCATGATCAATATCTCTCTCCCCACATCACTTCAATCCGCTCTGTAGTGCCACGCCGGACATACGTGCGTTTGTTTTCTTTGTACATTGAAAGTAATTTTTTGAAGATCTGTTTCGACTCTCATAAGTATACTTGAATTTTGCATAATAATATATATTTTCACATATTTATAATGCTAAATTTGTGTTTTATGACAATGTTTCATCACTTTTTTAAATAAATATTAATTTTAGTTTATTTTGGAAGTTTATTTTCTAAAACGTGTTATGGGGCAGGTTGTCTCATTTTTTTTGGGGCTGGTTGTCACATGTGACAACCAGCCCCATGGATGTGTGTTGTCTTTTTTCATTGTAAATCAACAATCTTAACAGATACACCGGAGAAGACCTATTTAGAAGAGAAAAAAAGGGACAAGAAGCGAAAAAAAAAGATTATATCAAGACGCATATTCAATAAAAATAAGGAAACTAAAAAGGTTTCTAAAGGAAAGAAAATGAAAAGAAAAGCAGTTGACGACGACGAAAACGAGAAAGACGATGAAGAGTTTTGCCTGGTCTGCTTATCTCCATACCCTGCTAGCAAGTCTAGGGAAGTCTGGATTCAGTGCCAAGATTGTAAGTTTTGGGCTCATGAAGCTTGCACACCTGGACTACCGGATTACCTTTGTCAAAATTGTGATTCTGATTATTCAGACTGATTTTTTAGACTGACCTTATATAATTTTGTTAGTTTTATTTAAAAATATTGCATCTTAAGAGCTTTACGATGAACCTTTTTTTTTCGTTACCAGAATGAATAAGATGTTTTTGTTATTGCTTAATGTTTTTTTATTACGAATAAAAAAAATGTTGTTTTGGAATTTTGTTATTATGAATAAGATTATTTTTTATTAATGTTTAATGTTTTTTTATTATAAATAAGATTTTATTATTATTGGTTAATGTTTTATTATGACTAAGATTATTTGTTATTGCTTGATGATTTTTTTTTATTACTTATGTATAAAAAATTAATCAGAAACCTCGATTGGAGAACCATGTCTACACAATGCAACATTATGTAAAATTCAATCGGAAGAAGTGAGAAAGGTGTCCCAACGCTTACGAATTGGCTCTAGGCTGGTTTAAGTGATCACTTTCGGTGTCCATGGACAACGTTCACCAATTCCACCATTCTCACTGTCACGATTTAAGGTCCACCAATCGAGAGACGCTTTATGCAAACCTTAGAAGCAACCATCTTTTTGGGATCTCGGACACCGAAAATGATCACTTAAGCCAGCCTTGAGCCAATTCGTAAGCGTTGGGACACCTTTCTCACTTCTTCCGATTGAATTTTACATAATGTTGCATTGTGTAGACATGGTTCTCCAATCGAGGTTTCTGATTGGTTTTGTCATCTGCACCCAAATCCGGTTAAACAATAAAAAAATTAGTAAATATTCTAACCATTTATAAAAAAAATTTGTTGTTTAATGTTTTTGTATTATGAATAAGATTTTATTTATTATTGTTTTTGAATGTTTTTTTTATGAATAAAATAATTTTATTACTGTTTGATGTTTCTTATTATGTATAAGATTTTTTTTTATTATTATCTACTGTTCAATGTTTTATTACTGTGAATAATATTTTTTTTTGTTATTTCTTTTGGTACAATTAGATACGTCCAATATTTTATCATCAATAAAAGTACACATTTGATTAAATTTAGTATTTCTTTTTATATATCCTCTTTAATTTACTTCGTGACAACCTACCCCATACACTGTGACAACCATCCCGGACACGGGGTTAAAAGTCACACTTCTCATTTTCCACGAAAATTGTGATATTTTCTGAATTGGTGACGTTGAAATAAAACTATTTATTTAATTTGAAACTAGAATAAATACACTATCCATTGGTATTTAAATGTCATTGGTAAACTAAGTAAATATGCATCAAAAATGCAAATGAAAAAAAATGTGACTTCCAACCCCGGTCTCCCCTACCTAGTAGGTAATGGAAAATCTCGATAAAAACAAATGTACTAGGTGTTTTCTCGTGTGGGAAAACAAATGAAGAAGTGTGTAATTAGGGAGGGCTGATCCAGGTGATTAGAGACATATAAGAAGAAATATATTTATTGCAAAGATATTATGTAATCCCAGTGTTGGAACTTCACTTTTAGATATAATAATTATGTATATGTACATACATATACAAAAAATTATAAACGACAATTTGTTGAGCGCCGTTTACTCATAACATTTTGTGTATTCGTCATACGAATCTCCCAGTAAAAGGTGTTAATATCTTCAAGTTTCTTCACCTTGTTATCAATAGATTTTAGGGTGTCTCAATGTGCGCAAATGGAGGTGTTGTCTTCTTTTCAAACATAATTTAAGGCTGATTATTACAAAGGTGCTAAGTGTCTGGAACATAAAATCAAGAAAAAGTGAAAAGAAGTAAGGGGAACAGTAGAGCAATGTAGCAAAAGTGATATATCTATTGGACGAAGTTTGAAGTACACTATGTACCTACTTCAATCACATTGCAACTTTGTATGTTTATTAACCTTTATGTTTAACATCAATCAGGGGTAAAAACTCGAAAAATTTGATACTTAGCATTTTTATAACCAGCCTTCAATTTGACTTTCCAACCAAAATATTTACCACGATAGTGTGTATATGATTTATAGTTGTGACAGTTGTAGGCAGAAAGTAAGCAAAGATCTATTAAAAGTTTTATCAAATTGTTATCAATGACATTAATACTAAACGGTTTCCATCTGTTCATAATACTGTATTACCTATTTATACTAAGTCAGCCCTTTGCAACAGACATAAATATTTCATACTAACCACTTCACTCAAAACATCAACTCCAAACCAGTCAACACAAAACACCATTCTACATACTTTTAAAAACAGAATGTCTGAACATTGTTAAAAGTTTAATTTAAGGAATTCATTTTTTAAAAAAAAAAGATATATCTGGGTTTTGTTATAAACCCAAATACAACCTTATACATAGTGATATTACTTACATATTATATGATATTACATATGAATGAAAAAACTTCACAATAATCACCGGAAGCCTCGAACAATGACAAGGCAATAATATTAGTTTTGATTGTGTGTTTATTCATTATTTATATCTGCAAAAATCATTTGTTTAGAGCATTTACTAGAACAAAATATCGGATCTTCAATCGGGCGATACTTGATTGGATTATCACTACCAAATAACTACGATTCATGATAGAATCAGATTACTTACTTTAATTAGCTTAGATATTATATTTTTTACGCCACTGGTGTCTTAAAGTGATACCTACTCACCTACTGCAAGACGAAGTTAAATATTTTTTACTGACGATAAAAATATATGAGGAAACTTTTATTACGGTTGCATTAATTGCCCGAAAATGGCCTATGAGAAATTGGCCTGCATATATGAGAAACTGGATGTGGAAGAAGCGAAAAAAGTATCTAAGGACAGATCGATATGGTGTTCAGTCCTCTCTGCCTCCCCTACCTGGGACTCGGCAAGAGGGGATAGATAAGTAAAATAATGATAATTATAATAATAAAGGTTTTGAATAAATAAATAAACAAAGAAATTTGTGCAATGGAGGAGTTTATCGCAGAAGCGCGATATCTTTCAACTAACCCATAAAGTAGTTAAATAGATTTGTTAAACCATTTTTTTTAGAAGATAGCTCCGATGAAAAATCCCTGATAATGGTCAAAATACTAGAACCGAAATGCAGCCAGCATAATATATTAACTATACTTCATTATTATTACAAACAGCAATGAAAGCTGTAGAGTTTGTTTAAAAATAAATTAATGTTATATGTATATTGTATTGGTATACCTATACCATTTCATGAAAACTTTTACCACCATGCATAACGAACTTGTAAGGTTTCGTTTCTAGGTCTTCCTAATTCATTCCATATGACAAAACATTTTTCAGCAGTAATTCACCCATATTTTAAATATGAAAATCTGATATCAGTTTGAATATCTATCTATATATACAGCATTGAAGAAAGATCCACCACACACCCGGATACCTCAGGAGTCTTTAACTCCTACTTATCCGCACATTCAAACCAAAATTGTCCTCACGGGCGGGCCATTAGGGAGGCCTGAAGGGCCGGCCGGCCAAAACCGCCGTCGTGGGAATCTTTTATATTACTTCTCTCTTCAATGTCCCCTCTGGGCGGTAATAATGTTTATTGAGTTCTTATACAATATAAATATAAGTAAAAAAAGAAAGAAAAATAAACAAAATGATACAAAACGTGAAGCAAAATAAACAAAATATGATAATAAAATATATACACAAATTGGTAAGTACAGAAGGCCGAGGTGAGGTGTCCAGAGACGTGCTGTTAGGCGTTTAAAGGGCGTGAGCCCGAGAGTCGCCAGCGCCAGCATGGTGTGGAAACATTAAACCCTCCCAAAAGGGACATCCCTACCAAACCTACTCTCCACCAATGGAGACAGGACGACACAACAAAAAGACGAGTTCGCCACACGCACCACCGCCACAATGGGCAAAACCAACCCTACGACACTCCCACGTCAGACGGGGGTGAACCCGGCTGACGCAGAAGCTCCCAACGAGATACCCAAACATCCACAAACCCCAAAAATGCTTTTAGGTTCCTTGGGCATTGCAAAACCTCCCCAAACCATATAGGTCTAGAAGTGTTCTCACTCATATCATCTAGCATTGCATCTCTAGCATCATTCATCACAGAGCACTCCCATAGGATATGCTCGGCATACTGCGCCCCCAACCCACAAACACACCACGGATTCTCCGCAGATCAACTGATCAACTGCATGTAATAACGATGCAAGCTGTCCTCTCCGTGCCAACTAAACTTAAGACATTCAGGATGGATGACAAATCTCATCGCTGAATCGCTAAATTGAAGAAAATATGAGTTATATTTCTAAAGTGATGGTAAAGAAGCAAAAATATAAAATTCTGTATCTAAGTAAATCAAGAGTCGTAGATCCCGTATTAAGGGGCCCCTTTAGCAAAAACGATAAAACATTCAATTTTCAACAAGTTTGGTACACAAACTCTCAAAACTTGTTGACCCTACGAACATTTTGATTTGATAAAATATGAAAACAAATATTAATTACCAATATCAAACTTTAACTTTAAAAAAAAACTCGATATTAGCTTCATAGTTTTCGTTTATAAAAAAGCATATTTCTAAAAATCGAATTCGGGGGTGTGTTTGGTACATAAATGCACGAGAATCCTACAAATTTCCATATATTTATTTTAATATTGAGAATATTTAGATACATAGTTATTACAATTATAGGACGAATAAATTTTATTTTTTTGTTGTTTTTTTTCATGGATATTGACCGATTTCAAAAATCATTTTTTTGATAAAATTTCTCATACTTTCAAGCCAAAAATCTCCACATGAACTCGATTTTTTGTGCACTAAAAAAAGTTTGCTGTAATCTATAGTATTTATATGCTTGATAGGATGAATAAAAAATATATATTTTACAAATAATTTGTATTTTGATATAACAAAGAGTACCTAAATAAATCTCGTCAGTCTGTTATTTATTTATTTTTTAGTAAAAAACTAATATTGGTAATAAATATTTGATTTTTTATTTTATCAAATCAATATGTTCGCAAGGGTCAACAAGTTTTGGTAGTTTTTCTATCAAATTTGTTGAAAATAGAAAATTTTACCGTTTTTGCTAAACGGGGCCCTTTTTACGTTGTTTATTGTTCTCCATCTCATGCAGTGGTGAAAAGAGTGGGTGTTTCTTTCTACTATAGATTATAAATCGTGACAGAGACGTCTGTCCACTTACGATTAATAATCTATAGTAGTGAAACACTCGTTTATTCACCTAATTATGTTATTCTACTACGTGTGCATCGACACAATTAATAATCTTTAGAGTGGACGTAGTATATATGAAGCAAAAAATATTATTTATTTATTCATTATGTATTGTACTGATTACAAGCAATTTTAAATAAAAATACATTCACATTAAAATATAATCCAATCAACATACAGATGGTGAGTTTATAGCAAAGGCACGAATTTTGCTAACTAACCAAAGCCCATATCTCAAAATGTTATGTCTTTTTGTGGAGCTGGTATGCGAGGTAGACACTGATATCCTTTATAAAAAAAATTTCGTTCATCTGCTCCATAAGAACGCCAATCTACATAATATTCATATATTATGGATACAATGTCGCACGTATAAATTCACTTTGATGTAAAATATTTCCTACTTAACAATATTAAATTATTATTTATGCCGTTAATCACCCAGAAGTTGACTCAAGTGATCAATTAATCCCCTCCCCTTTCCCTGAGTAGCGATCATTCATTTCTCTGTATTATTATCAAGTATATTATAACGTCGCATGATCAAAATTATTACAGGTACCTAAATAGGTTTCACTGAAAGAAAATAAGTTTATGACGTCCATGCCGTTTTTTGTGTTGAAGCACTTTATCAAGCTTATAATGGTATACCTATTGGTAATCTACAATTCTGTAATGTTGAGCGAGCTAATGAATTGAATGTAAAGTCTCACCATTTTGATATTTATTTATTTATTTCAATTTTACAGGATACATACAGTTGATACAAAAAATACAATGGTCTATAACATATTTAGCAATAAGCAAACCAGTGAAGATCCCTATATTACCCTTATGTGCTCTACAAAACATACATAACTAAACACAACAGATAAAATCAACAAACAACAATTACAATAGAATAGAGTAAATTATGTTAAGAAAATTATTAGCATAATTTCATATGTTTCATATTATGTCATTTGTAGATGGTTTGCCAAGGCGATGGAGGCATCAAACGTATTTTGACATAGTGTCTTTTACTTTTCGATTTATCTGCACAACGCATTGGCCACATAGCTTTTAGGTTGCAAAGAGTTAATTAAAATAGAGTAATAATAATGATACATTTGTCTTGTAATGTCGTGGGATATATCGGATATATCGGATACAAGAGAGCAAATTGCGATGGTATGGCCATGTGGCCAGGAGGCTACCTGAGTATGTAGGCAATAAAGCTCAACGTATCGAGGTTACCGGCAAGAGACCAAGAGGGAGGCCAAAGCGCAGATGGCATGAAGTAGCAAGACAAGACATGCGGAACTGCGACGTTTCCCATGAGGATGCGGTCGATCCAAGTGGAGAAACAAGACAAGAAAGACAGACTCCACTACCATGTGGGACTAATAATTGTCCAAGGAGAAGAAGAAGTCGTGTATTGTATAAAATAGGGATAAAAAATATTATATTCAATTCTCTTGGAACTATTTTAAGGTAAAGGAAATTTCAGGTGGGGTAAAATATGATAAAATTTTGGCTGTTTAACAGACAAATCGTTAGAGTACAGATTTTTACGTAAATTTATCAATGAATTAACGATAAAATACTTAAAATTTGAGATACTAAACTTTCTTTCTTTATTATAGTCTCTTCATTATCACGAGAGTCTTGTATAGACAATTTATTATAAACATTACTAATAAAATATTTGAGATCTTCAATTTTTTTTTTTATTTAACTTTTATTAATAAAAAATATGTTTACAAAGTCTATATTATTTTGCCTAATCCCTTATGGGGATTTTGGGCTGTGATCTTAAATATCTTACATTACAATAATAAAATTAAACAATCAAAAAATAAATTTTGTACATAATTATGTTATACCTATAATAAATTCTCCGCCCCACAAAGTCCAGAACAACCCGTGCCCAGCCATTAGATCAACCATCGAGGATTTTTGTGTAATGTCTATCCTTTTTTTGAACTCCTCGATGGATTTGCATTGCTTCAAACAGGCAGGCATGGGGTTCCAAACCTTGGGCAGCAACACGTCGTCGGTCCTACGTCCATAGTCATTGTAAAATTTGTTAATTCGCAACAGTTTGTAAGCCACTGATCTAGTCTGTCTACCATGTTCAGCAATGATGAATTAAAAATTTTAACGTCTTATTTTTTAATGGCACGGAGATTATTTCTGGCAAACTCCCCTTTCACGACACAAGCTTAAAAGCTAAATAGCTACTAAATAGCTTACTGTGAAAGGCGTATAAGGTTGTTTTTGGGTTTATAACAAACAAAACCCAGATATATCTTTTTTAAAAAAAAAATTAATTACACGTTGTAGGGAGTCCGCTGGCTACCACATCATATGGTGTAGATTTAGACAGTTAAGACAGATAAATAGTTAAGAAAGTCCTTCGAATCTTTTATTTGATACTTGCATACCAAACCAAACTTATGTGTACAGACTATAAATGGTTTCCTAATACGGCACATAGTAGGTATAATAGTATAATAATAATAATAATACTATATATGTACTATAGTATCAGGGGCCTAGAGTAAAGTTGGCTATTTGTTAGTTGGAAACCAGGTCAAGAGTTATATTGATTACTTAATTTCTATTTGCGCTTCAAAATATTAATATTACCTACTTATTATTTAAATGTACTGCCTACTTGAATTCATTTTACTTCACTCTCATACCTACAACCGATATACTTAACATTTAAATATTTAATTTCATAATTAAAATCTCTAATATTTTTAAAAGGCCAAAAATCTCCTAAAGAGATTAGGCAATGAAATGTTCATATTTTTATATACATAAATAAAAAAAATATATTCTTCTTAAGATTGATTTCTTCAAGCACTTAATATGCTAAGCGATTTGTAATAATGCTTTAATATTAAGGTATAAAAAAGAAGAAAGACGTTTGTAAGGATAGATCTATATGGCGTTCCGTTCTTTCTGCCTACCCCTCCTGGGACACGGCGTGAGGGTATAGATAGATATTTAGGTTAAATAATAATATTATAATATTTTTATAAATAAATGCTAAGCATAGTGTCCACGTCAAAAAATACGTCTTCCATTTTCTTCCTGTAATTTTGCGAGAATCTTGAAAAAGGTAAATATCTACTATGGGTTAGTTGGAAGATATCGCTTCTGCGATAAACTCACCCATTGCACAATATCATTTAATTGTACCACATTATTTTATAACTTGATAACTATGTATGCTTCTTATTGTGCAATAAAGATTATTATTATTAGTACTACTACTACTATCCTATCATGGTATATCCCACAAGTGAGGTAATAGCAGACCAGCCGCATGCAACAAACATGCAAACTGTTTTCTCCGTACCAACAAAAAATAAGATATTATTAATTGTGTCAGTGCACACGTAGTAGAATTCCATAATTATGTAATTTGAAACAAGTGTTTCTTTCTACTATGAATTATTGATTCCGGGAGAGACGTCTTTCGACTTATCAGGTCATTATCAATCGAAATTCCGAGAGAGACTTCTTTCAACTTATCAGGTCATTATCAATCGAAATTGATTGATAATGACCTGACCCCCTAGACAAACACGCAATTGGCGATCGACTACAAACGAATTTTCTCCTATAACTGCAACAATAACGCATAATTATATGGATCATGTAGGTAGATTGTCGAAAAGTTCTCCAGTAGACGATCGCTAAGTACGGTTTGTCTACGGGCTCTGATAAGTCGATAGAATTCTCTCTCGGAATCAATAATCCATATATCAATCGAAATTGATTGACATAACATTATCAATCGAAATTGATTGATAATGACCTGATAAGTCGATAGACGTCTCTCTCGGAATCAATAATCCATATATCAATCGAAATTGATTGACATAACATTATCAATCGAAATTGATTGATAATGACCTGATAAGTCGAAAGACGTCTCTCTCGGAATCAATAATCCATAGTAGAAAGAAACACCCGTTTCAAATTACATAAAAAATAAAACATTCAGGAGGGGTGGCGAACCGCATCGCTGAATTTATGATGTAAAATATCTTAATTTTTTCGAACACCTATACATTTCGAACACTATAATAACATAACATGCATAGACAATTCACATACATAGATCAAGCTAGTCCCAAATTAAGATAAATATTATGGGTACTAACATGACGATACACATACGAGTACATACAATGCACTAAACACACATACATGTAACACCCAGACCCAGGTCAATTTGAAAAATGTCATTCATCATTTTGCCCTGGCCATAATACATTACATTGATGTATAAAGCTAATATTTTTTATAAATACTATACATAACCGATGCGAAGTGAAAAATAAAATTATATAATACAAACCAGTGTTTATTTATTTGATAATTTTGCAGTAGGTATACTTTCATCGATTACAAAATAGAATATACACTCAATATTATCAATGCACTAAAGGTGAGTTTATCACAAACCTAAATACATAATATAATACAGTGGCGTAGCTAGGGTCATCTGCGCCCGGGTACAAATTCTGCGCCCCTTCTCGGAGTCCCCAAGAAATTATTGAAATTTTACGGTTTATATGGTTCGTTTTCGAAGCATGAAGCATTATGAAGAATAATATTTGAACCCGAACTGATCTTTGTTAAAAAAAAAATTTTCACATTACACTATTATTATGTCATCGAGAAGACTATTTGTCAATATTCAAGTAGACCGTTTTTAAATCATAAGTGTTAATCATTCATTTTTATGGGTGTTAATTACAATTTTTCCGGTCATACATGTATAAGTCATATAGTGCTACATATAATAGTGCACGCGCCTATTATATTATACGTAGATAATAAAAATAAATTCTATGTCCTTAGTTAAACCTATATCCATGATTCTTTAAGTGTTACATTTGTTTAAATATCCCATGTATGACCATACATGGCTTTACGAAATTCATATTATTTGTTGAGATCTCATTACCATGATCATTTTACTTGGTTTATACAGAGTGTCTCGTACATGTTTCATATTTGTAGTTAAATAATATACCGTGGAACACCCGGTAAAGAATTGGTCTCCCACTCTTCTCCGTAAGTTTTCGAGTGTCCTGTAAAAGGCAGGTGTTCAAAAAAATTAAGACATTTTACATCTTAAATTCAGCGTTGAGGTTTGCCACCCATCCTGAATGTCTTGATTTTATATGGGCACGGAGAGGACGGCTTGCATGTTTCTTGCGTGCGGCTGGTCTGCTGGCTACCACACTTGTGGGATATGCCGTGATGGTATAGTAGTAGTAGTAATATTATTAAATAAAACACTTAACTTTCTTTGATACTTACACATGTTTTTAAATCAATGAGTAGACAATTATTGTTTTGTCTCTTACTCTAAGATATTATCAATACTATTCTTTTTACACATTTTTTTATAGTTAACAAATACATATCAATAAAACATTAAATTTCAATGATTCAACTTCAAAAAGAGATAATCTCGTGTTTTGAAGTGAGTTACATACATTGTTACAATATTACAAAATAATACAAAAAGTAAAAAAAAAAAAGAAAAAAACACTATCAAAACATTATACATCCATAAAACCTGAAAAAAAAGAAAAACACACATCGAACAAAAAATAAATGTGTTGATTAAATCAAATAAACAATAAATATGTTGATTAAATTAAACAAAATAATTCTGTTAATTTAATTAAAAAATAATTAATTCTATTTTCCATTAATAAATCTATATCTAAAATATCTACTTAATAAACTTTTTTAAACCCTTTTTCAAAGACTTTTTTAAATTGATACAAAAGTATTGATAATGTCTAAGTAAGAGACGACACAATTTCTACTAAAAAAGTTAAGTGTTTTACTTCCTACCAAGATGGAAAAACACAAAAAATTGAGTATTATATTTAAAATATCATATAATTAAATTTACGCATCCTATGACTTAGGAAATCATTTGAAATTTTTGACTCTATCCATCAAGATAATGATTTCATAATGCTACACTCGTATAAATTAGATATTTGCATAATGATTTTGTCAAATAAATTATTTTTGATGCAATGCAAGATTGAAGGTAAACATGGTGATTGCAAATACAGCCTAAAATAATGCAATGGCAATAGCTCAAATATGTATATAAGGGATAGGGGTGAAATTCATAGGGTGGAGGAACTCTTTTAGCTAGACGGAGAGACCATTTACACCAGAGTACCTAATAGCTGACATGAAACTCAAAGAAGAAAAGAAATCATATAATAAATAAATCATAAATATGTATGTAATCTATAAATTAAACACATCCGAATCCTAAAATATCCAGATGGGAGGTAGACGAAAATATTTAATCTCCAAAAAACATTTTCTTTGAAAATCAGCTTCTAATAAACTTCTAATAAATATATTTGATATTTCTGACTTCCACATCACGTAATATCCCGTTTTCTCACATACTTTTTTCTTTTCTACCTTCTTAAATTCTCTTTATATTTTAGTAATATATTTATTTATTTATTTATTTATTTATTTATTTATTTACACAGTGAACGGCTATATAAGCCTTTTACATAGAAAAGAAAAAATACAATAAAAACAACAGATAGTGAAAACATATAACAAAGGTATCTACCCACACAAACACACCAGCAATGCATAGGTACACAGCAAAATAATGTTATCAATCAAGTAAGCACCTAATAATATAATACAAAGAATAATAATAATAGGTATGATGGTACAAAGAACACAGCAAAAAAAAAGAATACAAGGTATGTAGGTAGGCTATAACAATATTAGCAATCAAAATGCAACAAATCTCTGTAAAACTATTCTATGAAGTATAACTTAATAATATCAAAAAATAAAATAATAATAATATATGCTAGGTACCAAGTACCCGCATGTTATGTATGTATGTAATATAGATGTATGTTATCTATATCAATTAGTATGAATCGAAGAATGTGTACACATTAAAGGTTGCACCCTCCCTCACCCATGGATGTTGCAGGAATGTTAATTCCCATGTCATCCATACTCTTCATGCAAATTCTTCTCAAGGAAGGGCTCAAGGTTCGCCTGAAGGGCTATCCCCGACAAAATCCTCCCCAAAATTAAATACAACCGTTAATGTCCACCGACTCCATTGTTTAACAAAAGAACTTAAAATTAACTTACAGTTACGTATTTACTACGTACTAGTTGTTTGGCTAAATTAATACAAAATATCTTAAGACTAGATTGAAGTTCTTAAAACTAGTTGCATTTCATAGCCACAATCAATTACACAAGCAGTTTCTTCTTGAGTGTAGAATGTGTACATGTAAAATTGATTGAATGTCAAAAATATATTTAGGTTTAATAAATCGTCACATTCGTGACATGTACTCTGAAGATGTAAATCCCGCTAAAATGGGAGAAAAAAATTACAATCCTCCTCATGATTTTAATAAAACTATTTATTTTAATCAATTATTATACCTCGTATACTATTGACTATTGTATCATACATTATAGCTTTGGTGTAAGTAAGAAATGCCTATATCGAGATGACATCATAAATTATCATAAGACTAACTAACAGTCACCATACCTATTATCATATACGTATTCACGAGGTCATTCTCCAAGTATGTATGTAACTTTGATCGAATTTATTACGATAAAATACCATGTGTGCCTATATACCTCAATACGATATTATGTGCGTACAGCATAGTGGATAAAAATATAAGTGTTCACTAAAAAACAAACACGCTGCAAGGGAGAGATAATAAAACAGTACTAAGCAATTTCAAATGACAGGCGTATCGCCTTGAAGCCGTATTTTCTAGTTTAAATGAATGTCTAAAAACCTAAACGCCACCCTACCTTGTTCTGTCTGAGGTTATTTCTTTACGACTGAATATAAACTTGTTAATCTGAGAAAGTTCACGAATACAATGGTCACTTTACATACATTAATCCATTGTTTTTAAAAGTGTTTTTCTCTCCTTAAGATGGAAATCGAAGATGTGGATATTAAAGATTTTTGCCGGCAGTTTTGGCCGGTCAGTCCTACATTGCGGCCCACTCGTAAGATTTTTTTGTTTATTTAAGAGGTGCGTATAAATTAATTATGGAAGATAAAATATTCCCTGATTTTCTCGATGACTTCATCATTGATTATTTTTAATAAACTAAAATGAACTTTTTTCAAACTGTTGCCTTCTACGCCTGCTCTAGATATTACTGAATAAAACTCTTTACTCGTGTAGATTATTCAATTTTATGTACTTACATATAAGCTTTGGCATAAGTACCTACATTGATGACGAATCAAAAATAATATCTGTCTTGAAGTACACGAAGGTTAAGATTCTTTACTCAAAGGAAGCGAATAAGTATGGAAACATGATTCATTTAGATAGGTACTTGTTTATTGACGTCATCTTCAAATATAATTAACACCTTATTCAGACCATTTCCGTTATATTTCTAAATTGTAAAGATTCAAACATCAGACTGAGTGAAAAGAATTATTTTAAAAACAATTGAAAAACCAATGAAATGCGCACATTGCAGTGTACCTATAACAATAAGTTAGTATCATCTGTCAGATATATTATGCGTATCTACCCACTTATTACAGGAATTACGTGTATTAAAATAGAGCATTGCCGATTTACTCATGGGTAGGTACCTACCTAAGTACAAAAACGAAATTAGAATTGGGGTGGAAATTTAAATCTATTAGGGGAGATTGAAATATGTATTAAATATATCTACTAATAAGTACACGAGTATCTACCTACGTGCCTCCTTGCATGAATGGCAACTCAAGCTATTTAAATTTCATAGAACGCGTTTCTTTATTTGAAACAAAGAAGCGCTTGAAAATGGAACGTAATTCATGAAACCACGTGGTGCGTCGTTTTGATGATAATATTAAGTATTTGCCGTTCATTGTAAAGAAAACAAAATAGCGACAGTAAAATATACCTGGGTGTATCTATTAAAATGTATTATTATCAATAACTGCCTTTATAACCTAAATAAGAATGTTATCTGCTAGACATGTAGAGATATAACAATAATATAATACTATGTAGTCAACTATTTGCGATGTGACGTCAGCTAGCGTAGCAACAGCGCGTTGTGTAGGTCGTAAGTTCATTTTGTTCACATTCATCCACATGCCATGAGAAATATCAAATAAAATTACTATACCTACGCCTATACGATATAATATGCGCTTGCGCATTATCCACCGCGCATTCATAACAACACTAAAATAATACATAAACCTACATAGTATGTCGCACAAATACAGATAAAAATATTTCACCGGATAAACTCCGTCCAGCGGAAACGGATTGTTGTTTATAAAAGCGGTCCACAGAGGCGCTGTCCACTACTGCTGCCAACATTACCTAACGACATTCTACTGACGCCTCAACTGACAGATAAAACTGACAACTTAAGCATTTGGCGGGTAAACAGTATTGCCTGTTCTAAAAATTATCCTTGTTTACCAAAATGTTCAACTTACTTTTCAACATACAATAAGTTCAAATCTCACAATTTCATTGTTTTAAGTTAAAAGTAGTGATAAATAATATTTTTTTATATTTAAAAACATCTTTTAACACGAAACAAGCGATAAAATACTATTTTCGCAAAACTCGTTATTATTTTTTTCACATAGCAACTCTCTATTAAGGGATTGTTTTCGTTTTGACGTGACGTTTGATTGCAATTTGTTTTTTGTTGGAGTTTTGAGTATTATTGTCGTATTTGTTGGTTTTTATTGGTTGCTGAATGTAAAGTGATCAAAGATGCCTGCGATGAAAGTCAGTGGTGATAGTGAAGGAGAGATGTCAGGAGCTGAGTCGGAACATTCTGGGCCCTCGTCCAGAGGGGCTGATAGAGACTCCAGCGCTGAAGAGGCTGATGAACCAGATTCAGATGACTCCTCGGAGATGGATGAAAGTGAATGTGAGAGGAGAAGGATAGAATGCATGGAGAATTTAGGTAAGATGACACAAACTTGTAGTAAGCTACCTAACCTATACTTACATAGTTTATCGAATATTCTTCATAAATTTTACACATGAAAACGCACAATTCATTGTTTTTCATTAGATTATCTTTATTATTTAAGAAAACGAACGAAAATGTTATTCAAATTACTCTCAGCGCTTGAATTTACGTTTAGTAAAATTGTCATGTCAAGAACTATCATTTGCTGTAAAATTCCGTGTGAAAAGTTAATTCAGAATTAATTAACCTCTTATTATTAAAGAAATGGGTGTTTCATAAGTTTTTATTGTGTAAAAATGAAGAGTTTAATTCAGTTTTACTTGGTAATCAAGTTTGTAAATTCCAGACATATGCAGATACAATATAAAATATCCAGTTGTAATAAATAAGTAATGAAACAATGAAGAATTACATACATATTCTTCATCCCGTCCTACTTGGGTCCAAGCCTTGATGCATCCAGATACATATTCCAAAGACCCGTTTGTCGCTTTTTTCAAAATTCTTCTCCGGCATAAGCTAATTATTTCATAACACAAATTTTACATCAGTTCATATTAAATTGCAATACTTGTTAATAAATGTCAGGCTTGAACACAACAATAAGTAATGTATAATAAACAAGTGAATCAGAATTTTGAGAAAACAAAATATTCCATTTTTCCATAAATTCAAACACGGAATATTATTTTTATTGGATTGAAAAATATGTATTGTGAATGTTTACGCAAAGTTCAATTATAACACATTATTATCATCAACCTTTATTGCATCTATTGATGAATAGAGGCCTGCCCTTGATATTTCCACGGTTCTCTATCTTCAGTAGAATACAATCAGTCACTGCCAGTCATCTGCTGTATATCAACTGGACTCCTTACCTGCATGTACTTCTCCCGTTTAAGGTTGATGTTCCAAAACCTTCTTGACTTTTTTCTCACTGTTCTGTCAAACACAAATTTCACCACAAATTTTGTATCCCATATATTATTTTACATGATACATCATTGTTACTGATGCCAATGGGTTGAACCAGCTAGAGTAAATGTAGGTATTTAGATATATTTAGTTATTTGTTATTGCGTGGATTTTTACCTTGAATGTTGTAAAGCGAGATATTATCACAGTGTGGCACTATGTAAGTTTAATATTTTCATGAAATCAAAGATGTATTTTGGTTTATTAGAAACTTATAAACCAAACACAATCCCAAATATCCTCACAGTATATTTCGGGCATGTGTTGTGAAAAATTACACATGTATGTGGTACATCTACATATTTTTTGTCTGGTAATTTTCTTTATAAATATGAATCTGGATTTGAAATAAACCCAAATGCACCCTAAACACCCTCACAGTAAGCAATATGCTATTGTCGTCAAGGTGGAGTAAGTCGGCTACGGGTGAAATCAATCGCGAGTTTCTATGACTATTGAAATTCTATGACTACCATCAGACTTTTAACTGCCTCTACTTTAGCTATTCCTATTCAGTTACCCTGTAAAGATTCATCTTGTTCATTCAGACCATTATCTAATAAATTAGATAGTTTAGTGAATTACACATACATTCCCATTGCAAGCGATGACTTCGAGTGGACAAAATAATAATGTTCTCCCAAAGTGATTCATCACAAACTTTACTTACATTAGTATTATAATATATATAGGTACCAAGTAGGTACTTTATCTTTTTTAAGAATATTACTTAACATACACCTCATCTATGCAACCAACAGATTGTGCAAACTCCCTATACTAAGAAACAGGAGGGGTGTCTTGATAATTATAATTTGGCTTAGGTTGGTTTAAGTGCCATTTTTATTCTTGGTATGTTCACCAATCCCACCTATATCTTTTTCAAACCATTATATTTGACATTTATGTAGATGAAGTGTCTGTTGAGTAATATTCTAAATCAGTGGTTCCCAAAGTTGACTGGGTTCCGACCCATCTAGGAAATATTTCCAATCTTGGAACCCACCTTTTAGCTGTCTTAGAGAATAGAGGTCATAAATATTGGTAATGCTCAGATTCTCTAGAAGCGAGTCATGAAATTATGTAATGTTCAGGGCCCACTCAATATTCGCTCTTTACCCACCGGTAGGTCGCGACCCATAGTTTGGGAAACACTGTTCTAAATATCTTCGCTCATGTAGATGTGTGAAATCCAGTAGAATATGAAAAATACTTTTAACGTTCATGTTTGTTTATAATAGTCTATTTACCTTAACACATATCTGATTTATTTTAACATTGGTAATTTAATCTCTCACAGCCGATCTGGAAAGGCAGTTCTCAGTTCTCCGTGAGCAGTTGTACAAGGAGAAAGTGACACAAGTAGAGTGGCAGCTAACTGAGGTACGCGGGGGCAAATCTGTGGACTATCTGGGCCCTCTGAAGACACTTCAGGAGAACATGAGACAGAGGATAGAGGTGGCAGCAGTACTTAGACAGATGAGAATAGACAACGTCAAAAATAAATATGAAGCCGAGGAATTAGCAGCCATGCAGAACTTCCAGGTATGTGTTGATAGTTGATATTATTTAACTCTCTGCGTCTTCAGACATAATCTTCTTTTGAATTTGGATTCAATATCTAATTATTTATTTATTATTGGACAACCTAGTTGGGCAGCATCAATAAACTTAAAAAAAAAAAACATTAATGTGTCGTTTACATGCTAAAGCACCTCAAGGACACTGTACAATTCAACAATTCTAGGACATTATTACTGTGTAACTCTTTCGATGATGAGACATTTTTATGTTTGAGATGTCAACATTATCTATAATATCAAATTTTCAGTCAAGAGACCCGATCTCGATCCCACTCGCTGCCGACTAACTCCACCTAGAAGCATATTGCTTATTGCGAGTATGTCTGGGGTGTATTTAATATTTATATTTGTTTATAATCAAGATTAATCTTAAAAATGTTAATTATTAACAATACTGTCCAAGAATTACATTCATATCTCAGGTATAGGCATGAAGATCTGAGATCTTCAGGGGCTGTAAAATAATTATAAAGTATGCGAAGTTATTTTTTTTTTTTTCGTATAAACTGGAATTTTTCACCTAATTATAAAGTAGTTTTTTCTTCATTCATTTATACCATCACAACATCCCTACAAGTGGGACAGTTAGAGGAACAACTTCCTGTAACAAACATGCAACTAATCCTCTCCGAGTCAGTAAAAATAAAAGATTTAATATATCCTCATAGCTGAAGTTTTTTCTCTCTAAGTTTGTACCATTACAATGTGTCTTGTAAGTGAGATGGTCGGTGGGCATAATGCATTCCAAATACTTAACCTTCTGTAGGGATTTTTATTTTGTTTTATTTATTTCAAACTTAAAGTTACAACTGATATTATGTAATAAACAAAACAATAACTGTACAAAATTAAAGCCAATGACAACTTAAGTTATATAATACAAAATGTTAGTTAAAAAGCAAATTAAATAAAGCAGTAATGATGAAAGATAATTAGATAAATATATATTTAAAAAGATATATGTATAAGAATATGAAAATAAAGAAGAAAAGGTATGAGATATATTCAATTGCTGGTGAGTATTTTTAGGATTGAAGGGATGGGAATAAATTTTGTTCAAAGATCTGAGTAACTTTAGTAAAAGTAAGCATATATGTAATAATTTATGTTTATTTTCTGCTTAAGATATTTATTATAGCATCTAATCATAACTTACTATTTTAGGACAGGACGCTAACCACATTTCTAGTGAATTATTACATGTTCTGGCTATGAATCAGATCAGCATTCTGTGTATGTACATCAAGTGTGATTTGAAATATTTCACTATTTTATCATTGTTGTATTGCAAATTTAGAAAAATGAAGGGGTGTTAGACAGCGCGGAAACATTAGAATCACGTGACTTCACTACATGCACGAAATTCTGAAAGACGGCTGCATGCTGAGTTAGTGCGATCGGCATGCATTTATGAGAAACTGCATCTATGTGTAAGAAGCGAAAGTGGTGTACAAAGACAGTTAAATCTGGCGTTCCGTCCACTGTGCTTACTCCACAAGGGATGCGGCGTGAGGGAATTGGTAGATCCATTTTATGATGATAAAATCTTGAGTAAAGATTTTAGGCAAGAATAGTAATAAATTCTCCCACTCTTCCCCGTAAGTTATCGAGTGTCTTGTAAAAGGCAGGTGTTCGAAAAAACTAAAACATTGTACATCTTAAATTCAGCGATGAGGTTTGCCATCCATCCTGAATGTCTTGATTTTTATATTGGCACGAAGAGGACAGTTTGCATGTTTCTTACATGCAGCTGGTCTACTGGCTACCCCACTTGTGGGTTATGTCGTGATGGTATAGTAGTAGTAGTAGTAGTAATAAATTATGTACCTACATACATTTAAATAATTACGTACTTGATCGTAATTGCGTGATAGATTGAGGAATGAGGATATTAGCAGAATAAGCTGATGCCAGAGGTTGGTTGTGGATAGAATATTTTTAAATAAGTTGCGATGGTTTGGACATGTGTAACGAATGCTAGAAGAAAGGATGATGAAGATAGTGTGTAATATGTATCTGAAACAGGAGGAGTGAGAAAATGTGGACGTCCGAGAACTACGTGGTTGTACCACGTGAATCAAATTCCCAAGGAGATTCTCAAATTCTTAAGTAAGAAAAATCGTTGTGCATGTATTAGTAATTGTAGGAATGCTATAGGCTAGTATGGCTAATTATGACCTCCTACCTCACTTGCGATATGGCGTGAGGGTATAATATTTATGTTTTTTTATATATTTTTTCTATATTTCTACATTGACGGTTAGTATAGTATGGCTCTCGTCACTGAAAATTATATCATAAAAATTCTTCCGATTGAAATTTTCAATTACCAAACTTCATACTAATCTTTTAACTAACTATATTTTCATAAGAAGACATATTCCGCCCTCTGCTTGTTTTACAAAACTATTTGAAACTAATTGATGTAGGTATGTAATACCATAAGTTGTGAGTTTTACATTGTGCGTGCGAAATGTCGTGTCCGGGTCAAAATAAAAACTATGTAGGTCGTGTGGCGTGGCAATCGGCTGGAATTATTACAGTTACAGTATGATGTATAACAACGCGTTGGTCTCTATCACAAGGACGGGTGTTCCAATATACGTAGGCGTAATATACTCCCTCATTCACACGTGGGAAATACTTTTTCATCTTTCTGCGAACGATTCGCATTAACACGTACATAAAATGTTATTTGAAAGACTATAATTTATAGGTACGTAGATAGGTACATACTTCTTTTACTTGTATGAGTATTGAAATAAATCTCCTCCGACGTTGGTGATCATTGTGGAGAAGGTGTCTCTGTCCCACGCAACCCGGAACAATTCCTGCACCTTCGTGTACATACCTACTGTATATGTTTAAGTCCACCGTATTCGTGAGAGACTTATTCTGGAGATACGATGGTCCTGGCTGGGTCTTGTTCTGAGAATGTCCAATGATAGTCGGCCCAAAAGAGCACTATTTTTCCGTCCGCATGGGTGCCGTCGGCCCGGGCATCCCTTTTTCATAATACACCGTTCCTATGACAACGACATCAGAGCACAGGGAAAGTAAATGGAGGATACTGGTCTCTGCCCTGTTCTCCCAAGAGGAGCATTGAGGGCGATGATGATGATGATTCGTGAAAAGTGCATATTTAGGAATATTTAAATGTGTATTAGGTTAATTACGAATTTCAGTTTGCAGATCATTACAGACACGGGTCAGAAAATTATGAAAAGTTTCTATACATAAAAAAACAAAAGTATCTTTTTTTAACTACCTACCTCTAATTGTAAAAATATTAAATTTCTTATAAATCTATTTTAAATACCTCTTGATGTGTTGTTATAATATGTAGCTTACTGGTTTTAATTCCATGAAACGGTTCTTAAAAGTTAATCTTGTCCGTTGCGATGCGTAAAGAAAATACCGACTTTAAAAGTACCGGCTTTAATTTACCAGATATCGAAGCTGAAACCTTGGTGTTGCTAGACCAGCATCATCAGGACCTACATATAAATACTTAATTATGCGTAATAATGTGTTTGAAAAGTTTTTTTTAAGAAATTTGGAGTTGGTGCTCCTGTATGTATGCACACTCTTTGCCATCATCAGAAAGATTAGGTTCGTATCCTATTAATGACCTTACGCATTTAAAATAACAAAAAAAAATCTAACTTCTCAGTCGTTTTAAATAATTTATAGGTTTAAATTTTTATTATTAATCTGTGGTTACTCGATTAAGTAAAAATAAGTTCAATAAACTTAGCAATTCTAAATAAATTATTACAAGGCGGGCTGTATCATTCGTTCCTTTTAGAAACACATGAGGTAAATGTGGCATTTTCATTTAGATCTATTTTATTATTCACTGTAAATTGTTTACAATAATACAAATTAAAACATTTATCATATAAAATATCGGTTATACAATTCAATGTACAGAGGGCGAGTTTATCGCTAAAATGCGATGTCTTCCAACTTTTATTGTTATTAAAATTAAAAAAAAAAACAAAAAACAGACATAAATATACATCCACATATGTACATATCTACAGTTATAAAATAAATAAAAAACAAATATACAATATAAAGCAAACAAATGAAAAAGACACATGCAGGCAACAATGCATTTATGGTCACATAATAATAAAAAAAGTAGAACATATATTGCAGCGTGCACATGCATAGGGGAAAGGGTTACTAATACCTCGATGATGTTGAGAACAAATAAAACCAATATTTTTGGTGAAAACGCTAAGCGTCTTATGGGGTGTTCACATTTGGCGAATATCGCCAGACGCATTTCAAAATATATCGCCAGGCGAAAAAACAAAATTCGCCGGACATCCATTGGTCGTCACACCTGTTCACACAGTGCACCAATATAGAAACGATCTGTCAGATGCGCTTTGATTTTGACACTGTTTTCAAAATGGCGTCGAGATGGAGATCGCGAAGTGTTTATTTTTAGTCGAAAATGTTATAAAAGGGGTTATAAGGCGTCTTTTAATTAAGGAAACAAACGCCACAAAGCAACAACAAAGATAACAGCTGTCACGAAGCGGGAAACATTGTAAAATTTATAGGTTATAAAGTCTTTACCATAGATACGAACGCCGCGCACATCTGCGCATGCGCGTCTTTACCATAGATACGAACGCCGCGCACATCTGCGCATGCGCGAATCGTTCAATCGGCCGAAAAGTTGGAAGGTGGTCAACTCGAGACGATATCATTTCTACTGGTTTTTTATCGTTTCAGACTAGCTGTCATTTTGTTCACACGGTTCAAATAGCTGGCGATATTTTGGAGCCTGGTGATATTCGCCAAAATGAGAACACCACATTAGATTCTGTTTGTACCTATATACCATATAGTAAATAATAATACTATACAGTGTAGACACTTATGTAAGATAACTGTAATCAGTGTAGGTATTAAGAATTTAAGATTACCTACATATTAATTATTTTATTTGAAATGAAAGAAATCATTTCGGAAGAAGAATAAAAACGTTCACTTAGGAAAAAATTGTGTTGAAATCTTAAATAAGTTTATTTTATTTACGTACATGGTTATCATTCACTTATTCCTACATTTTTAAAAGATTCGAAGAATTGATCTCCCACTCAAGTCCTGTAAAAAGCAGGTGTTTGAATAAATAAAGATTCTTTACATATTGAATTCAACGATGAAGTTTGCCACCCATCCTGATTGTCTGGATTGATTGGCATGGAGAGGACAGATTGCATGTTTCTTGCATGCAGCTGGTCTGCTGGATACCCCACTAGTGAGAAATGCCGTGGTGGGATAGTAGTAGTAGCAGTAGATCTTTGAAAAAATACAAAACATAATAAGTTTACTATGTCACAAAACAGAATATAATAAACTGAGTAGGTAATGAAATAAAAAGTTGCGTGATAAGGTTACAATAATGTCAAAACAAATTAATTATAAAAATTGTTCGCAACCGTTACATACTCGTATTTGATCCTTTGAAAGTAAATGAAATTATTTATATATTATTTTATTCTTCTTGCACATCACCATTCACATAACAAAATCAACAAATCAGTTTACATTAGAAAAAATTTGATGATTATGCAGTGGCGAGATTATCACTTTATAGTGATTTCTTCCATCTAGCCAAGATTATTAGTACCAAGTGATTAAAATAAAAATAATAATTCAGAAACTCTGTTAATGTTCATTTATATTTAATCATCCACTGATGATAAGATAAATCCTTCTACACAATTGACGAAATGCTAAATGAATAGAATTGTTTGATTGTTTTTTTGTGTGTAATTAATTGAATATCTGACGTTGTAGATCCGAACTCTTTACATTCGCGCTACAAAAATACTAAGATTTAACTTTTATATAACTTTAATTGTTTTATGGACTGGTTCTATTATTAATGTGTATGGAATATTTTGTGAATATTACATGTATGACAAGTCCTAGTGCCAACATTAGTTGGGCCTACGGACACTGAAAATAAATGTAAATTAATATAAATATAATTGATCTCGTATAGCGATTGTTCTGCGAGGATAAAAAATTAAGATATCAATTTCCTTGAATCCTTACTTTTATCATAAATATTTATTAGTTTTCGTTTATATTCATTTCTACTTCTGTGTATTATTATTGTTATTTTAATATGTATGACAACCGAATGGGCTTTGATTAAAATAATTAATTTAATATTTGAACACTTATAAAGAGGACATTGCATTGAGTACTTCTTTTCTTGTATAATATTTGGTTGTATTAGATATGTATGTTTTGTCTGTAGTGTTTTGTTGATTGAATAAAAAAATTAAAAAAATAGTGCTAGTGCTTGCTTCGAAAGGCCTTAAAGGGAATAATCTAACTCATATAGGAAATTTAAGTATTTTTAAAGTATATATTTATTTTTAAATTCATATTAGAAGGCGAAGGAGGAGACTGGAAAAGCTCTAGGAGGCGGTGAAATTATTCGCTATTTACACATTGTCTATAAAGTTTGTTTAGGCTAGCGTAATTGTGTAATTTTGTTGTAAAATATAATTTATAGGTATGTTTGTATATTATATTGTATAGTAACGTAATGATATAATGTTTCGCCAAAATATTTGTCGACGTAATAATTATGTTGCGATACGTGTACTAGCTTTGTACCCAGTTTAGCTTAAATAATTATAGTCTAATTGACAAAAACACCTGCTATAGCGCGTTATTAAAGCTTGCCGGTGTTTCTTCTTTTCTGATTTGCGATGGTTGGGTCGTATGCTCCGCTAAATCATCAAATTGCGGTGTATTTTTCATCGCTTTTAGTAGGTACCACTTGTATTTTTTTAAAGCTACCAAGTTCTTAAATAAAATCCAAAAAGCAATAAGAAATTATAATAGTTTTTTTATGATTATTTTTATTCTTATCACGGTATATCCCACATGTAGGGTTGCTAGCGAACCAGCTTCATGTTACAAACTTACAAGCTGCCTTCTCCATGCCAACAAAAATAAGACATTCTGGACAAACCTCATCGTTGAATTTTAGATGTAAAATATCCTTATTTTTTCAAACGCCTTACTTTTACAGGACACTCGAAAACTTACGGAATAGAGTGGATGACTAATTTTTGCCAGGTGCTCCACGGAACAATTCGTATAATATGTATTTTCTAGAAAAAAAACATTAACGCGCTTTTCAAGATAATCGTTAGACTGTATGATTCCCACTTGTTTGTTTGTTGTTATTTAATATGTGCTTTCCAACACACAACCTTCAACAATCATCAATACTTTTGCTTCTATTTTTTTTTTATCAAAGATGTATCTGGGTTTTTATTATAAACCCAAATACAACCTTATACACCTTTCACAGTAAACTAAAAGCTTGTGTCGTGAAAGGGGAGTTTGCCGGCATCTGGGATCGAACCGCGCACCTCATGTGCATGAGACCGAGACTCTACCTCCAGGCAATCGACGAACTCAAATTTGTTTCCCCTTTATTTTTCCACTGCTCTCTGACTTCTTGAACTGACAGCATCCAATCACTACCACAGATCGTAAACGTATGTATACACAAATTGTACGCGAACTCATATTATTATTTCTGTATAGATTGAATAATTATATTACATGCAAAGTTATATACATAGAAAAGTGTCTGTCCTCCGACAGAAATAGCCGATGTTGGCTTGATGCTTCAATAATATGTTGTATCAAGCATACAACATGTTACTATGTTTTAACTGTTTACATACAGCGAGTGTTAAGTCTTTAGTTTAGTGTTGTGTAGAATTATTGTTGTTATTGGCACTTGGCCAACGTATGTACCGTAGCAGGCTTCGTCTTGGATATCTGCTATGTACATACATGAAACCGTTATACACGTAGTATGTGTGAAGTTTTACAGCATGTCAGCGTCAAGGCGATTGTACATCTCAGATCATAGTTAAAACTGATATTATCGCAATACGACGCTATAAAAATTATTGTCATATTTAATAACCCGTCGGTAGAATTTCCATCTACACTTGTCAGCATTACACAACCAGTTAAGAATATTATTATGTTCAGTCATAATCACACTTTACAACCTAATCCTGGGAAAAATTCATAATATACGGAGAATTCCTATACCAAAGGTTTACGCCGAAAACGCGGGTTCTAAATACCGGCATTGTTCGTGATTTTATAAGTAGGTACCTATTTATTGTAAAAAAAAAAATTGGACGTAGTCTCAGGATAGGGGTCACCCTAATGGCATATTGACATATCGGGGCTAACTATTCTAGTTTTCAACATGGTTTTTAAAGGTACAGTAATGGTTAACATACAAAAGAATATAATATAGTGTTTAACTCACTGATAAATAATTAATCCTTTTTTTAAACAAAGCACCCCAAATCTATTAAATTGTGACGTACGTCATCTCTTGTAATTTCTATCTATCTATACCCTCACGTCGTGTCCCAAGCGGGGTAAGCAGAGAGGATGGAATGCCATAATTTCTCAAACACAGCGTCCGTCCTTGATATTATTATCAACGTGATCAAGCCACTTTGTTCTCGGACGTCCGCGTTTTCACACAAACCTTCTTTCAGAATCTTGTAATTTATGTCGTAGTTTTTTTGCGTGTTCGGTAATCCAATAGCAATTTAATGGGAAAAGAAAAAGCTCCATAATATTGTAATTCCTCTCGACGACTTGACTAATAATTTTCACTACTCAGCATTTCTGTTATTTTTATTTGTAATCATGTCTAATCCACATATTTCTTTAAAAAAATTACCAGCTTTCAGAAACTAAAGCTTTTGGATAAAATAAAGGCGTAATGTAAAATCAGATGTAAATAATAATTAAAAGTACTGTCATTGTGAATCCATAATTATGTAGCATTCTTCAGTCGAAATATAAATTTAAAGACATTCAATATTTACAATGGGGAACTATCACAAAAAAAAATTCAGCTCAAAAAATATTACAGAAAATTAGAAAAATTGAGGTGCTTTTATATATTTAATTTTGCATTTTTAAGGCTTTTATCACCATTTGAAAAAGCAATTTTTGCTCTTCGCCGCAAAAAGTCCCACCCATGGCTAAACAGTGTGTGACGTCATCAGCCGCTATATAATAATAATAATAATAATAATAAAAATCTTTATTGCACAAAAAAACAAACATTATTAAAACACAAACATTGCAGAACTAGACAAATAAATTTGTGCAATGGGCGAGTTTATCGCAGAAGCGCGATATCTTCCAACTAACCCATTAAACAAAAAATAAAATAAAAAAAGTAAGTAAATTAAGTAAATAAATAATTGAAAATATATACATATATATAAATACTAAAACAAATATGCATATAAAATAAAAAACTACTTAAATATAAAAACAATATAAACAATTCCGGATACGCGATACGACATAGATGATAGGATATGGGGATGGGATAAAGTGGTAGGAATGAGGCAGGACTGCTCATTGTGTATGAATACACAAAAAAAAACAAAATTAAAACCATGGGGAACCTCCAAATAAGTAGATGAGACAGAAGACTAGCAACCATTAACTTCTTTCTTGAACGTATAAAAGGAAGTACAAGTACGGGTTTTTAGTGGAAGCTGGTTCCACAACCTAGCACCATGAACTGAAAAAGAATCGGTATAACAGCTCGAACGATGCGACGGGATCACTAGAAGATTGTTGGAGGTTGATCGTAGTGGTCGTCCATGGGAGTGTAAAAACTCAAATCTTTCCTTCAGATACAGTGGAGTATTGGGGTCAAATAAAACTTTATAAAGAAGACAAAGAGTGTGAACATTTCTGCGTTGAAGAATAGTTTACAGTTACAGACAGTACTACGAGTAAAATGTGTGCCAATACAACATAGCGCCTACCGACGTCACAACTGGCTAATTCAATAACAGGGCGTTTAAAATATTGACAGAATATGTGTTTTTTTAAAATGAAAATAATGAATGAAAAGGATATCGTGACTAGCGTATATTTATTAATATAAATTCATAACATTTATTCATATTCCTCACACATGCATGTTCTCCATTCAGCAATGAGGCATGACATTCATCCTGTCTGTCTGTCTTATGTTTTTATTGCCGTATAGAGAATACAATCTACGTGCTTTTTACTTGCTGCTACATGTTATTCATAATAATTATGTGAATGGGTTGAAATATTCAAACACGAGGATTGTATACTATAGCTGATGTATTGTTGTTTACTTAAATCCCAGTTCCTGGAATCTCCCTAGTAGGTACATGACGTTATTATACTCGTGTTATTTACAATCAAATAACTCTATCGTTCTTCGCCTGCAGAAAAGAAACTTCTACAGAATTTCTTTGTTCCAAACAATAATAAATCTAATCTATGTTATATTATCTCTCTTCGTTACGGGAGGTTTTCACTTTTTTTAAATACTGATTATTGATTTAGTTTATGTTTATTTTGTTAAACTCCGTATTAATTTATCGAAAAAGACTTAAGCTGTTTTGAGTTTTATAGGTACAGAAGCCAGGTTACTGGACCTATTTTAAATATAGTCAAACTCAAACAGTTTGTACTTACATTAATTGTATCGGCATTTACTTTGTAACACTTCATTTTAAATTATCAAATAAAATAAAATAAATATTTATTATTTTTGTTTCGTGTTACTGTTGAGTAAGACTAACGCACGACCGGTTTCGCGGACTCCGAGTTCGCATCATCAAGATCAGCACCTGATGATGCGAACTCGGAGTCCGCGAAACCGGTCGTGCGTTAGTCTTACTCAACAGTAACACGAAACAAAAATAATAAATATTTATTTTATTTTATTTGATAATTTAGTTTGTACTTATACTAATTATTATTTCCAAGAATCATTGTTTATAACATATTTGATACAAAACATGTTTTACTTTTCACTATTGATTTTATTACTCGAGCGTTCTAATTCTGCAAGACAGATTATTCTATAATCTAATGGCATGGGTCATGAATGATGAACTGAAGAAGGTCTGATGTGAAAATTAGAAGGTTGTGACGTAGATAACCCAGGATCTAGCCACTTAGCTCTCGGACACCTTCGCTTCCTCACACCCATTCTTTTAGACAAGTATATCCTTTATGTCATCCTTTCTCCTTACATTCGTTCTACATGTCCAAACCATCGCAATTTATTTACACCCATTCTATCCACAACACTCCTCTTGCATCCGATAATTTTCCTAATATCCTCATTTCTCACTCTATCACGCAACGTTATTCCAACCATACATATAACCCTTAATACATTGACCAGTGTCAATATCAATATATAAATCTGTACTACACTATGCCATCATGGCGTATCCTAGATGTGGGGTAGCCAGCGGATTAACTGCAAGTAACAAACATGCAGAGTGTTCTCACCGTGACAATAAAAAAATGGGACATTCAGGATGGGTGGTGTGGCGGCTAGTTACACTGCATACCGCCTAACATTTAATATTACTTATATTTTTTTTTAAATCAAGAACATTTGGACCCTAGCAAGAAAAACAGTAAATTTGTAAATTTTCATTCGATTTCATTTTTCCATACTTATCATATAATCTCTTTTTTTGGATAATCACACAAAATTGGGTTCTCTGTTTGCTGTTTGGTCATTTGATTTACTTAAATTTAATGATATATTATTTTGTTTAAATTGTCAGTTATACCTGTAAATGTTGTATATAATGTATTTTGTCATGTAATAGGCTTATGCCGTGAATTTTTGTAAAATAAAATTGTTTATTTAATTTGTTTATATTACACGCATATTTATTTAAAAGTATATATTAATATTGTATATTGATACTGTATTAATGCTCATAATAGTTTGTCGTAATAATAAAAGTGTTTTACATAACTATCGTAATAATTTCTAAAAATGGCATACCTCATCGCTGAATTGTTGATGTTAATTGTCTTATGTGAGGTTTTACGGATACCAACCTTCTACAGGACACTCGAAAAATTGCAGTAAAGAGTGAGAATCTTATTCCTTACCAAGGACTCAATGGAATATAAATCTATGAAGTTACAAAAAAATATTCCTTCATCTGTTGATATAACATCATTAATAATTTAAATTTTAATTATCATTTTTCTGTTTTACTTATTGGCATTTTAATGTAGGTATTGCAGACTAATTATTTTGACATTTCAACTCTTTACTACATTTCTTATGATATTTAAATTATTTTTACCACTCCTTACAGATTTTTTTCTTCTATCAACTTGGCATCTCCTAACTTTATTACAATTTTAGTTCTTGACATATTATTAAACATTTCATTGACATGCTAAACTAACACTCCAATATTTTGTGATTTGACTAAAGTTATAGACCATTAAAGGATGACGTCACAGAAAAATGTTTGGGAGGACAACAACGGAACAAAAACAGAACAATCAAAAAGGTGGAACGCCTAAAGAATACCTAATAATCAAAAAACTGTCAGTGTCGTTTTTGTTATTATTTTGGCGTTGGACTCTCTTTTTTTCCTCTTACTGCATAACATCCTACAAGGATGATTTGCGCAATCTGATGATTTGCCCTCCAAGCAAATCCATAGACAAGACCACGTGACCTTTACTGGTCTATTGTTCACTGTGTCGGTGTTTAGGTAGTAGAATTCCATATCAAAATAATAAAACAAATGTTTTATTCTACTAATGGAGACTAACTACCCATTAGTAGAATAAAACATTTGTTTTATTATTTTGATTTGGTCTATTGTTGTTATGAATTAATTCCCATTTGTGTTCTGTTCTTCGCCAATTTTTGTTCTTGTCTTGCTCCAACTGTGTTGTGAATGGCGGCGTACAGACAGCTGGATGCGAACGTCAATCATCAAGCATCAAGCAAATATCTTAAATCTTTCGGCGACAATTCAGAGCATTCTCCGAAGAAATATTGGAATGTATGCCTTCGTTACTCGTCCATGAGACGTAATAAAGGCATTCATTCGAATATTTCTTCGGAGAATGCTCCGAATTGGCGCCAAAAGATTTAAGATTTTTGCTTGATGCTTGATGATTGACGTTCGCATCCAGCTGTCTGTACGCCGCAAATAATGAGAAATTTGATTTGTATTTTTTTTTGTATATTTTTGAATATGTAAAAGGCTCACGCCATGGAAATGTAAATAAATAAATAAATAGTTATGATTTTTATATGACATTTTGAATAACGTATTAAAAGTTACGTGTATCGGATGATACGCAATAGTAAATTTACGTCGGCTCACTCTACTCTACTGAACTGTGCTGTACCTAGATAAGCATCCTTGACCGACTTATTATTGCGAGTAGACAAATTACAGTAGTGGCAGTGAGTTTGTCGCTGGATATGTTTTATGTCTATACATGTTTATAAACATAACATGTATAGAAAGTTCGCAAAGTTAGCCCCAAACCAAGATGAAAACGAAATAAATAAAACAAACTTTTTATTCTACTATTCGATTTATATACGAGAGAGACGTATTTCGTCTTATTAGGACATTGTCAATCTCTGAACCTCTAAGATATAAATAAATCTTGTGTTACGGGTATAATTATTATTGTGCAAAATTATTCGTTATACCATGTTGTAATCCTAATATTTTGTACAATAAAGTTTATTATTATCATATTGTACAATGTATAAGACGACGATACACATAATATACAATGCACTAAACACGTAGGTATACATGAAACACCTAGACCCAGAACAATTCGAAAAAGTTAATTGTTTATTTTGCTCTGGCTGGAAATCGAACCCAGGATGTATAATTATTATTTACTAGTGTAGAAGTCTCATGGATTTTCGGAGAAATTCCGTGAGGTCCCGGTAAATAAAAAGGCTCTTTTCTGCGAGTTTTCGAGTGACATGTAAAAGGCAGATATTCGAAAAACATCACTTTTAAGACATTTAATACTACAATTCAGCGATGAGGAATATCACTCATCCTGAAATCTTTTCTTGGCACAAAGGGGATAATAAGCAAAATCCTTAACGGTATGTATCAATATATGTGTAGTTTAACTCAGGAAATAATCGTCAAATTCACAAATTAACACTTGGAGACAGCACAAGTAGGTTCTTTCCTTAGAATTTAATAACAAATTTTGAGGGATTTTTTTTAAAACCTTGCAATACCGTGATTCAAATATTTTTGACAGTTCCATAGTTATCGGATATTGGTTATTTATTTTTGTATAATAGTCTACCCATTATTATTATTAGCAGATGCAATGTTAATTTTATTCATGCAAACAAAAATTCCGTACATTATACATCAAGATAAAAATCATTATTATTGTTTCGACACAACATGTAAAAAAATATTTATGTCCAATTCCCGTACAAATATTTTGACGAATACGATAGTATAATATTTTAGCTTAAAACTTGCCACAAGGATAAGACCTCGTATAGAGTGTATTATTTTTTCTCTTGTTTAATTACGGTGTCTATAAAATATGTATAAACATAAGAGCGGACAAAAATATCAGTTTGTTTACAATTCGTTCGGATCATGGATGACACTGAACGATCCTTAAAATTTCTCACTTATTATCTCTGAACTCTCACAAAATACGCAAATAAATAACCCTTTTTATGATCTAACAACATTGTTTTATATAATGTTTTTATTATATTATAATAAATTATTTTACTTTTATTTACTTATTTTTGTGCGTTTTGTAGAATATTTTGAAATTACATTTTTGGTTTATGGAAATTTTTACTACATTCAATTATAGGTGCAGTCGCCTGGTTTTGACTTACGAAGTCAGTGTCAAATGCAAAAACATCGTGAAAGAGTTTGACAATGACTTCGTAAATTGGAACCATATTACTGTACCTATTATTAAATATAGTAAAACATAAACAGAATGTGTTTATTTTCATAAAATTATTTATTTATTTATTTATTTCAATTTTACAGGATACATACAGTTGATACAAAAAATACAATGGTCTATGACATATTTAGCAATAAGCAAACCAGTGAAGATCCCTATATTACCCTTATGTGCTCTACAAAACATACATAACCAAACACAACAGATAAATCAAAAAACAACAATTACAATAGAATAGAGTAAATTATGTAAAGAAAATTAATAGAATAAATAGAATAGAATAATAGAATAGAATAGAATAAAATAGAATAGAATATGAATGAAATATGAATAGAATATACTTATATGAAGTATTATAAAATAAACGTCAAATCAAGTAAATTACTAATTTGCTTAATATTTCTCAGTTTTGGGCCGATAGTGCCTTATTTAAAAAAAAATGTTTTGATTATGTATCGTATCGTTTATCTGTGTACCTGTTTGTTTTCCGTACTCTCTGTAAGTGCTTATAAATTCTCAGTGCGCAACAAGTGCAATAGTAGAGACTGAAGAGGCGTCTGCCTCCTGCTGAAAATCAATAAGAAGGATAACGTTGATATTATTTTATGTTCTTTTACGTTGCCATAGATTTGTTTATAGGAGTAAGTATACAGGATTCTATTCTATTTTTAAAGGCCATCCCCTCGTAACGAGTTATCAGGGTTTATAAATAATATTATTATTAAGTGTAGATTATATTTTTTCGGTGGTAACTTTATAAAAGCTAATCTTTACCTATATTAAAATGATTTAATTAAAAACACTGCAAGTTTCACTGTATAAATTTTATATTTGGCTTTTCGGAACTAGTCCATAATCAGAAACTGAGTTTCAAAGTTTATGGCACTTACGTTTTAGTTTTTCTTCTTCTGGGAAATCTGATTTACTCTTCTAGAATATTGCATTACCATTGTGGGCTTTATTGTATATTAAGATTATAAATTGGATAACTGCACCGCTGTTGCAAAACAAAAGAACGTATGCCTTGCTGAAAGTAAGGTGTTGTAATTTATATTGCAGTACAAATAACTAAATAAAATTTTATTGGCATATCAGTGTAATATATCAAAAAAAGAAATTACATTAATACACTTAGAGATGAGTTCGTCCCATGCGCGTCGTCATCGTAGGAAACATCTTCTGAGATTTTGTCATGTAAATATTAAGTGTGTGTAGATAGATATAAAAATTACATGTTTTACTCATTTGAGAGAGTTGTTTTTGGTAGTACCTAATAGGGTGCATAGTATTAATTAACAAAATCTGTTTTTTGTGTTTTTTTCGTAAAAATCGTTCCAAATAACCTGCTCTTTAATACTTAACATAAAAAAAACACTATAAACTGCCATAATTTTTATTTTACGAAGATAATTAAGTTCCATCTGATTTTCAAAACGTCAAAAAAACACTATTTAATAAAATTATTTTAACACTTTTTTTCCAACAAAATTAAAGGTATTTCCAACATTGATTTCAATTTCAAAAATCACTAGAATGTGTTAACTCATTGAAAAAATATTATGAAATATATAAAGAGTCTTCGAAACTTCAATCCCATTTTTCTCTGATTTTTGTTTTTGTTAGATGAAACCCTCTTATTCTCAGGTAACGATGTCTTGGATATACGTTGGTTCGGGCGTGAGGACAAGAGTGAGAGAACAATTCTTTGCCGGGTGTTCCACAGTCCACAGCTTCACTGCATGTTGTTTACAGTTTACACATACCTAGTTAAATAATTAATCGCTGCATTGTTCTCAGAACGAAACCTTCACCCGCTTTGAAATACTTTATTTTATCAGTCAACTGTTGCATATATTATACACATTGAAGTATGTATCACACATACATTGTGTTTGAGTACATAGTATAATAGTACGTGTGTAAACACAAGTGTGGGTAAGTCTTCCGTTCTAAGCTCGTTATTTTAAAGTGTTACGACTCTAAAGTAGCATTCACATTGCTTCACTTTGGACGATCATCCAGAGTGTCAGGGTCAGAGTTGTTCATCTAAAGCGATCACGTCTGTTCACACTTATTCATCCTATGCTTTCACTGTCATGTCAACATTCACGGTCATGTTGTATGTAGTTTGACGTATTTTCATAAAAAATAATTATTTAAATAAAAAAATTAAAAACAACAGTTAATAATAATTAATATAATTCTCGACAGCGTGGTAATTTTGTCTATTTAATACTAATACATAGAGAATAAGACAAATAATAAGATATAACTTGTTTATGGTAGTTTCAGTGGAAGGACTTTTCATGAAAATTATGTTGGGTGGTAATCGCTTTCTTCCGTCATCGCTAGTGATCACTATTGATGAAACGCCTGTTCACATCTTTTCATTTTGGAGGATCATCCAGAGGGAATATGTGAAACTCATTTTTATACAATCAAACTTATGTCACAGATAATTATTCTGCGACAAAGATATTCAAATTCAAACAATTGAGATCGGAATTCGGCGCATTTTTAAAACTAGTGTACCTATGTTTTAATTGGTTGTAGTTGATCATAATATTATATTGTTTGATTATCAAATAAAAACTGATGTTTTCTGTGATTGTGTTCGATAACTCTGTGTTATTGACAATTATCATTATTTGACGAAGTATACCGAATAATTTTTCTACCATCATCATTTTGAAAAACACAAATGACCAAAATTAAAAGAGTTAAAAAATCTTTAGATGTTGGGATTGAAATTCAAATAGTGTACCCATACGTCCTTAGTAAATTGGAAAACAATATTAGGTTATAAGTAACAAAAGATCTGTGTTAACCAAATTTGATTAAATACATCTACATAATACGTAAATTTCAATCTGTGATAAGTTTAATTATTAATATCGAGAGATTTATTTCGTCTCTGAACGTTGCCCTATTTTTTTTGACAAATATGTGAATCAAGGATATGTTTTTGAAAAGCAAAACAGGAGGCATACATATATATCCAACTCAAAGTAGCTGAAGAAAAAAAGAACGTTGTTAAGTTATAAGATTTTCGTGTTTAAAGAACTCGCATACACAGTTTATTTTAAGAGATTTGAATGTCTGACATAAAAATCATCGTATGAAATTGTATATATAGCCATTACAAGAAAGAATAGTGCATGTACAAGGGTACTTACCGTACATACTTTGTGCTTTGGATAACACTTACAATCTACATAGTATATAACGTAATATGACGCAACTTTTATTTGTCCTTACCATAATAACATTTATGTTTCTTAGGTGTACCTAAGCGAGATTTTTTAGCCTTTTATTTTAGTGTTGGTAAAAATAACGTCCCTGAAAAAATCAATGACCGGTTCCAATAAAATCTCCTGTGTAAAATGTTATTATTATACATTACATTAAGGGTCGTACCCTCCCTTACCCGTGGATGTTTCAGTAATGGTAATTCCTATGTCATCCACAATTATTATTATACAATAGATTTTAACTGATAGTAATGGCTAGATAGATTATTGAAACCGACCGTTGGTAGTGAAATTGAAGATAAATAACAGAAAATCGCATCCTCACTAAAATGTGTCGATTCTATCTCATTCGTGCATGGCTTACTACATAGCCTTCCATTTTTATGAGTTAAATTTGATTCCCTGATTATTTATTTATTCAAAACATAAACGGCAAGTACCTTTTATATAAAATCATACATTATAATAATAATAATCTTTATTGCACAAAATTAGTATACAAAGAAGAAAAAACATGGTAACATAACAATAAAATACATAATTTTTTGCAATGGGCGAGTTTATTGCTGAAGCGCAATATCTTCCAACTAACCCATTATACAATAATAAAATCACAAATTTCTAGTTCAAAGCATTAACAACTAATAATTAATGTAACAAATACAAAAAAATTACAGAAAAAAATCGAAACAATTAAAGAAAATAAAAATTAACCCCAGAATGTTACACAACAAGCTTTTTTTAATTTAGTTTCCACGTATATATAAAACCTATCTCTGTCTTTCTATAAGTAGGTACCCTCCTGCCATATAATTCTGTCCTTGCATACTTCTTTTACTCAATTTTGCGGATTTCTCTTACTCAACACGTGACCGTCCTTGAGTATTTGATCTACGTGGCCAAGCCACGTAGTTCTTGGACGTCCGCGCTTTCTCACACCCCCTGTTTCAGTTAAAGACATCCTCTTCGTCATCCTTTCATCGTTTATTCGCTCCACACGTCCAAACCATCGCAACTTATTTACACGCATTCTCTCCACAACACTCTTCTCGTGATATCCTCATTCTTCACTCTATTGCTCAACATTTTACCAATCAGTGATCGCATCTCCACAATATCTATTCCATTCTTTTATATAAAATACCAGTAAATATTAAGGAGAGGTGAACTTTTCAAAAACGTAATTATATCGTTTTTCATCCAAGAAATGATATGATACTGAAATGATTATCAGTAAATGTGCTTTCGCATAAAAAAACACCAGACTAACTCTAACCTAACATACAAACCAATCAAACCTAAAAAAAATAAGTACAAATAATTAATTTTGTTCACAAAAAACACAATATTACACCGGAGTCTTATATATAATGAGTTACAATCCATTGGATTGGTCTGCAACGAGTTTGGTTTTTCTTCTCCATTCGTCTCTATTCTCAGCCAGTCTTTTCAGCTCTACGTATGAGCCACAGTTCAAATCCCTCTTCAGTTGGTCCATATATGCGTCTCTTGGTCGGCCTCTGCCATTTGTTCCCTCGGTCTTACCCTCCAAATAAAGTCTTAGGAGTCTTATTCTCCAAATAAAATACATAAAAATAATTCAAAATAATCTAATTAACAATCAAATATTGTTTATTCATTAAATTGAACACATTCAAGGAAAACGAACACTTTCATTCTTGTTCCCTTAATATGAATGACATTTTGAAGAAACTACAAAAGTGTAAACACGATAATATAAATGATAACGAATAATAATTTTTATGTTGTATTATTACAACTATGTACATACCGTAGTAGGGTCGTTCTGTGTATCCCCGATTAGAGTGCAGGTATAAAAACTTGGAACTGGGGAATCTTGGGGTAATAATAAGAATACAGTATTATGTTATAATGCATGTACCTACACAAGGAAACAAAATCCCCGTAACTGGATGCACTCACTGATGACGGCGAGGGCAGGTGGTATCTCCTTTACTACTTAAAACGTCCACAAAGTTGGTAGTCGTCTACCTAATGTAATATAGGAGCTTACAATACAGTATAATGTATAATCTACATGGGTACAACCCCTTACTACCTCAGACGACTTAATTTGAACTAGGTATGAATCGTATGAACATGCCATCTTCCTTTTTAGGAAAAACATACATACTTTATCATGCAATGTCTTTGTTGCATTTTTTATTATTATTATTATACCATCATGACAAAGTCTTCATAATAATATTTATCAGTTTTTTGCTAATAATGGTATTATTATTAGTATTTTTGAGTGCATTAAAAATTTAGATTTCAAGAGGCAGCGATTTTCATGAAGATTGGACATATCAACTTTTGCCGTATTACTTGTCGACCAGCTTTCTTAAGATAATTATGAGGAAGGTTCAAAGAAAAAGATATTATAAGATGAGGTTTGCCACCCATCCTCAATGATTTCTTTTTTCAAGGCAAATTGAAAAAAAAAATACATTATTTATTAAACTCCCAAGGGACATACTTCGCTTACTAATATTCGAAAAAATCTTTATTTTTTTGTTGGGGACAGAGAGGATAGCTTGTATGTTTATTGCACGCGGCTATTCTGCTGTTTACCACACTTGTGTATGTGTCGCGATGGTATAGTAAATGAAATTTAGTGTAATTGCTACCCGACTTTCGTGAGTTTCCGCTCTCATCGTTAGGCGAATGAAAAGTAAAGCTTTATGAAATAAGTAACTATATAATAGAAAAAAAAACAATGCTCCAAATCTCCTATATAAAAAAAATTATATCTAGGTGGAATGAGGTAGGTACCTTGTAAATAGTTTGTTTTACTTCTGATATTAATGATAACTGGAATAACAAAATATTTTTTTAGTAAATCATCGTGCATAAATTTAACATTTATATCATATTTTTACCATAATATAACTTTGTATCGATCCCTGAGAAGGATGGTTGGTAAATCGTTGCGTGATAGAGTGAGGAATGAGGATATTAGAAGAATGAGTGGATGCAAGAGGAGCGTTGTGGATAGAATGCGTGTAAATAAATTGAGATGGTTTGGTCATGTGGAACGAATGGAAGAGGAAAGAATGACAAAGAGGATATACTTGGCTGAAAGGAGGGGTGTGAGGAAGCGCGGGCGTCCGAGAACTACATGGCTTGAACATGTAGATCAAATTCTCAAGAACGGCCGTGTTTTGAGTAAAAGAAACCGACGTGTGTGCATGAGAAATTGTATGACTGTGGAGGAAGCGAAAGAAGTATGTAAGGACAGATCTAATTGCCGTTCCGTTCTCTCTGCCTACCCCACTTGGGATACGGCGTGAGGGAATAGATAGATAGATATAACTTTGTACCTGAGCATTTCGTACCAACTCGAGTAATAATAAACTACATACTCGGTTAGTAAATAACAAAACAGCAGTGAACAATAATAATTTATGTCCGTGTTTATTCATCCACAGCGATTGAACTGAAGAAACTTCAGGTATACGGAGCACCTAATCGTCAATGGTAAAGTTTACTTATGGGTAGTTCACATTTGGCGAATATCGCCAGGCGAATTTCAAAATATATCGCCAGGCGAAAAAACAAAATTCGCCGGACATCCATTGATCGTCACACCTGTTCACACAGTCCACCAATATAGAAACGATCTGTCAGATGCGCTTTGATTTTGACACTGTTTTCAAAATGGCGTCGAGATGGAGATCGCGAAGTGTTTATTTTTAGTCGAAAATGTTATAGTAGAGGTTATAAGGCGCCTTTTAATTAAGGAAACAAACGCCACAAACCAACAACAAAGATAACAGCTGTCACGAAGCGGGAAACATTGAAAAATTTATAGGTTATAAAGTCTTTACCATAGATACGAACGCCGTGCACATCTGCGCATGCGCGAATCGTTCAATCGGCCGAAAAGTTGGAAGGTGGTCAACTCGAGACGATATCGTTTCTACTGGTTTTTTATCGTTTCAGACTAGCTGTCATTTTGTTCACACGGTTCAAATGGCTAGCGATATTTTGGAGCCTGGCGATATTCGCCAAAGTGAGAACACCACATTATGAATAGTAATACAGTAATAATAATATAATAGATGAATATGATAGAAAAACCAAACTCGTTGCAGACCAATCCAATGGATTGTAACTCATTATATAAATATGATAGTGTGTATTGTACACAAGATTACAATCTGTATCGAACGAGATAATACATAACATAACGTCGTCGGTTCTATGAAACCTCTTTTGTGCTCCAAACCAAATTTTACAGGAGACACAAAAACTGTTAAAAAGTCCACAGATCAACAAATGTAATCAAATTTATTATCAAATTCATGTAAAACGTCTAAAGTTTTACATGAATTTAATTAATATTATCTTTACAAAAAAATGTTCATTTGCAAGGCGTTGGATAGGTAATAATAAATTATTAAATAGATGTTTTGGTCAGTACAAATTGACGATTATAGTGTTGTATTCATTGTTATTATCTTTCACTGTATATCGTTACAAGATATTATGGGGCACTTATTAGATTTGAGCTGGAGGAGTACAGATTATGTTTATGTAATTATTTATCATAGTTGAATTTCATGGATCATAATAATTATGCTTTAATCTAGTATTTTTTGCACCTGGGTGATCTGCACACACCCCCCCCCCCTCCCTCTCGCCCAAGTTGCCATCTGGGTACTTCTGTGAGTCACTATGTCAGTGTTTAGATAGTGGAATGCCATAATGAAATTAAAAATCAAATGTTTTTCTACAAGGACATAATATATTAACAATGTCCTTGTAAGGCGAAATATGTCTCTCGCAATAAAAAAAAAAACAATTTAGTTAAAAACCTTTGTTTTTCTTAATTTCATCATTTCTAGGATATTTGGCAAGCTCGCCTATTTCTTTCACTTAACACGTTAACGTCTTCTAGAATATTTATACTATCACGGCATCACCTACAAATCGGGTAGCCGTCACTGCTTCAGGCACATACGATGTAGATAATTATATTTTCATATACCTACGCCGAATCATTCGCAGGCTAATATCTAATGTAAAAAAACCAGTTATTTCACAAAGCCTTCGATATGTAAATACCTTCATACGAATAGTTTTGTGCCGTATGTAAAACGGGAGCTTTTCAGTGCATAAGTAATATTATTATCGCGAATTATAATAGCAAAAACATACATAACTTCTCGTACAGTATGTAAGCACAATGCCAGTCAGCATAATCTGCTTTTACTGTATTTATACTACCTATTTCTATCAGCGGCGTGCTTTCCGCACATGCAAAAAGCAACACATGACTATAAAATCATACAACATAAATAAATAAAATTGAATTGAATCTACCGCATGATGGAAACTCTTTACTTGGGCATCAGTGGTTGATTGATGAAATAACTTTGTTTCTGGTATTAGAGTTGAAAGATAAGTAAATTTATTTATCTTTCAACTCTAATCTGTCAGTACCACTATGCTAGTGTTGGCATCTCCGACCCAGCTGACGGAATAGATCCCACTTTGAGATCCACACATCTACGAATGCCTTAAAGTGGGTATCAGTGGTTCTCGGGCGGAGCTAAAAAAAACTATACTATACCCTCACGCCGTGTCCCAAATATGGTAGGCATAGAGAACGGAACGCCAGATAGATCTATATTTACACACTTTCTTCGCCTCCTCCACATTCATAATAAAAAGGTCCCAAATTATAGAACTCTCGAGTATTTTCCTAAATTCCTACACTAATTCATGAAAATCTAAATGTAAAATAGAGGTCCTTGAGTCTATAGATATAAAGTGAGTTACAATCCATTAGATTGGTCTGCAACGAGTTGGAATTTCTTCTCCATTCCTCCCTATTTTCAACTATAATACCGGATAATTTCTATTGCTACAGTGATTTTGTAAGGCTGAAATTGTTTTTTTTTTTTACCAATTTACTAATTTATAAGCTTGAGTCGAATAATCACATTATGTTAGCATGACCATTATACAAATTCTAATCCCGCCACTGGTTTCTATATCATAGGTAGTGAATAATGAACTTTGTATGCAATTATAACAATGCAAAGCGCACTATGAACATTATCTCTCAGTTACACAGGCGGTAGCTTTTAAAAAGACTTTATTATTACGGGAATTTAATATGTTGTATAAGATTAATTAATAGTTGTGTCTATCTCAGCATACTATCCTCTAAAAGAATGAACAGAGAGAATGGTACACCACTTAAATATCATTGAATTTTATTAACATTTTTTAGCTTCCATCGTTTCTTTCAAAATCATTACCTCCTTTCACTAGAAAATTTACGGGTAATTTTTACTGTAGATTTTTGAAGAGGTTTATTAACGTGTATTTTGCAGAGGAAAAACCACAAGGTAAACCTCTTAAATACTCCTGATTCCTCTTCTTATGGCCCGTTAGACTTAAATTTCAAGGGTTTTAAGCCATCTTTTTGTATCTTTCGTTTCAGAATGAAAGCCTTATGTAGTCCTACATGGATGACTTACGAAGTGATGTTTTTCAAACATTCGGAAATAGTTTATGGGAATCCCTTCTTAATGTAGATTTTTTTGTGTTACAAAATATGTGTAGTATACGTTGTTGGGTGCTCTTTGCTTGATTGGTTTGTAGTTTAGCTTGACAATCGACGATTCGTAGTGGAAGTTCATGATAATGAGATATTTAAATCGAAGCTCTATTTAGTTATTCTATATAAATTTGTAGTTATGTAGAATTACTAAATAAAGTATTTTCATTTTAACACATATCTCATTGTAATAGGATTATTTTATCGCCGAAATAACACACGCTCATAGACAACACAACAATAAAAATAAATTTATTCAATTAAATGTCTATGGATTCCTCAAATGTTAATATCTGAATTCACGAGTGCTAATCTTCTCGTTTTCTTATCTTCCATAGAGTGAAAAGTGTCTGGCGTGGGAGAGGATACAAGAAGACCTAATGGAAAAGATCAGGAGGCTGGAGGAAGACAAACAGAACGTGGAACTGTCCTGGAGCGAGTGGGGGAAGTCGGGGACAGGACCTGGTACAGGGAACACAGGAACGGGAGGTAGGAAATATTTCTCTCCGCGTGTTTTCCGTTTGTTTTATATCTTGAATACTTACGGTTTACCTTGCGAGTGTTTATGAATTTAGGAAGTTTTCAGTTAATAAAATGCCTGCTTATCAAAGAAGCTAGTCATTAATATTAATTATAAATATGTACATAGATTTGAATATTTTTTATATATTCTGGTAAAACTTCACTTTTTTTTTCTGCTACCCCAATGAAATTAGTATATTTATCAAGGCTTTATTATTCATGATTTATAATATACAACAGCATAATATTATCTTATTATAGATTTTGAGTAGGTAAATCTTTGGAAACTTAAAAGAATAACTAATTCTAAATGAACCAATTTATGTATCGCAAGAAAATAATAATTAAAATCAACGCGGTTTCAGCACGAACAAAGCGATTCAATATAAATATTTTTCTCTCTGTTCTGTATAGTTTGTTGATCCTAATTTCGTTGAAGTCTATTTTCTGTTGATCAATAAAATTGCGCGCAGTTATATTCATTAGAATTGTGTAGGTGTGAGATTATGAATAAGCAATAACTAATCTTATCTTTATTTATAATATGACCTTCAAAATAAATTTACAATACACAAGTCAGTGATAATCTTGTCAAACTTCATGATATAATATATATTTTATTATTATCACACAAAGCTATAAATCAATTCACTGTTGAGAGATATTTTAACATATTTTTTTTACCTAGTATTTGTGGTATAGTTTCAGTTTTTGCAAAATCTTACATCTATGATAATTTGAATTCAATGGTAATAAACGAGGAAAACATGATTTTGCGAATTAAAAATATTATTTTTCTGTTTCATAAATTTATTAGGTAATTAATTAGAAAAAGTATCCCTGAAATCCTGTTTATTTTTTTCTGTAAAATTTATTTTTGTTTATTTAATTTTTTTCGCATCACACCATACTGTGTTTTATTTATTTAGGTGTTTTTTTTTTTTTCGCATCACACCATACCTACTGTGTTTTATTTATTTAGGTGGTAGCGGTCTTCGTGGTCGCGGAAGAAGAAAAGCAGTCACCATATCGGGTCCATACATTGTGTATATGCTCTCAGACCAGGAGATCATGGAAGACTGGACAACGATCAAAAAGGCGCTCAAGAGGACTTGCACCTAACATCAGGTTTATATCCCAAGTGGGGTCATGGTGAAACCATCCCACAGGGCAACTGGGAATGACCAGAGTATGACACTCAACAGGTCGCTAAAGACATTAATATTTTCGTGACGAAATTAGAAATAAAAGTAATAATAATCTAGAAGACTTTTGTGAATAAGACGCCATTTTGTGAACAATGACGACATTTTGTTAACGATGATTATTATCTATGTGTCACTCATTAATAATAAGACTACATTTTGTAAATAATTTCAACGTGTCACTCATTATGAATACGGTGACGATTTGTGTTAGTCAATGCGACACCATTTTGTAAAAACATTTTGTGATCAATGCTATCAAATCTCACACAATATCAATATGACACCATTTTGTGAATAATTTCCACGTGTCATTTATTTTGTGAACAATGATTTTTATTATGTCACTCGATACTACACCATTTTGTAAATAATTTATACGTGTCACACATGTTTTGTGAACAATAATATCCATATGTCACATATCGTAATAACGATAGCATTTTGCAAATTATGATGTTCATGAAAATGACGCCATTTTGTGAATAAAGAATTCCGTTATTTTGTTGAGATTTAATGTCGTATTATTAATTAATAATAATATCGCTCTCGTCGATGAACATTAATTGTACAAATTTATCTTTCATTGTAGCTGAAATTTATATATTTGCATTTTATTTGTACATATTATAATTATAAATTATAATGTTTTAATTTGTAATTGATTTTTATCCAGCTTTGATACGTTAAAATTGTGGTATAGATTGATCAATACTACTAAATGTTTTTGATTTTGTGTACACTCTGAACAAAGTTAAGTCATTATTTGTAAGATGTAAGCAATCTCAAACTTGTGTTGTAAAATTTTATGTATATAATTAAGGTAAATAGAATTCCTGTGGACGATTTACTGTTATTACTTTTGAGATAGAAATTAAGAGAACTTTGAAATAGTTCAATCTCTATAGATCTGTTAAAATCGTTACTCAGTATACATACATACATTTTCTTTATCTTCTCCTAGTTCGGTTGAGGACACATTACGCCTAGGTACCTTCTCCAAAGATATCTGTCCATTGATGCTTCCGGGACCCCTGGACGGTCGTAATTTACCATGTTAGGTATTATGCGAGAAAAATAATAGGTTTTATGAACTATCTGAAAAACGCGCGTAGAAGCTACAGATGTAAATGATTTATGTTACCCATACAATTTCACTTAAATGATTTACGTTACCCATATAGTTTTTCGTTAAAATTATCATCTTAATATAGATATTATTCTTGATTACCTTTTTATTTTTTTAATTTGCACTCTTTACACAATGTTTATTGACAATGGCGAAGACTTTGTTCATATTTTTTTTTTGTTATCCGATATCTGTTTTTATTCTTTGATTTTCTACTGATTTTCCTGACATCTATCCTATCTTTCATTGCATTTCATGCTCGATAGGATGCAGTTAGTTCATAATAAATGTTGTAGTATTTTTTTTAACACTGACGATGGGGATGTATGTCTCCGAAACTAGAATAAATATAGTACAATTTACCAATCACAAATTTAAACGATGCGATTATTTTAATTTCAATTCAGAATTGAATAGTAAATATAACAATGAACAAGATAAAGAAAAAGTATTGCTAACTTACTTTACTTGAACATGGCTGAAGATGGTCGAAAATGGAAATAATTGCTGTGATGATGAGATCGCTGAGAAGAATGGTTGGTAAAACGTTGAGTGATAGAGGGAGGAATGAGGATATTAGGAGAATGAGCTGACGCGAGAAGAGTGATGTGGGTAGAAAGCTTGAATAAATTGCGATGGTTTAGATATGGATGATGAAAGCATGAAGAAGATAATGTATTTGTTTGAAAGAGGGGTTGTGAGAAAACGCGGGCATCCGAGAACTACGTGGCTTGACAACGTGGATCAAATTCTCGAGGATGGCCTCGTGTCGAGTAAGAGAAATCGGATGATATGAAAATTCCATGAATGTGGAGGGAAGCGCAAGAAATATGTAAAGATAGATTAATATGGTTTTCCGTTCTCTCTGCCTACCTCATTTGGGTAACCACGTGAGGGTCAAGATAGATTTTTGTGTCCAGTATTAGACAAACACCTTCCATTTGAATTTCTGTCAATTCGGGACCGCCTTTTAAAACCCGATCCACTTAATCAAATCCATCAATTCTTGGAGGCTCGCTCTTTCTTAAACCCCTTACTGAAAAATATATTTTGCTGTTCTGTTCGCAACAGTCGTCTCGCAGCTTCTATTTATTTTATAAAGTGAATTTGGATTCAATGTAAGCCCGAGTACACCCCACACACTCAGTATCGTGATGAATGAAATCGAACCCGAGTCTTTCGATTGAAGATCCTAGACTACTTCCATCAGGCAACCGACCACCTCGTTTTACTTATATTCTTATTCCATTATTCTCATTGATTGTTTTTTGGACCCATTATCACATTGTTCCTACTTAACTAATTATTGTGTTTAAAATTTCATGACCACCGTGTACGTATTATTGGAATTCTGTCATCGAGAAATAGGACACGATAGATATACGTAGATACCTTATTTTAAAATGTAGATATTATTGTATGATTAATGACTAGATTCGTTAATCGAAAAAGCAATAACAACTTAATAACTGATTCACGTATAAAAATATATTCAGACAAATAATAATAAATTAATCGAGGTCATTGTTTATATTGATTGTCTTTTTGTATTCATCCATAGGCTTCCTATTTTTTCTTCCGCGAATTTGATCGGTTCGTCTTATGTCATTTTATCATATAGCCTGTGATCTCCTCGCACATCTTACGCATATTCTAGAGATGTACAAAGTATAGTAGAGTGAAAATTTATTTGTGATATATAACAGAAAAAAGTATTCAGACATGTAAAAAAAAACTCAGTCCCTACATAAAAAATAGCAATTATAAAATGGACGAGGCGTTGATGTAATCCAGCTCGAAAGACCATATTAGCTTATGTATGCCGGGGGTGTCTGGGATTTTGTTGTAAGATTTTATTTATTTTGATGATTAATCTTGTGGAAAAACTAGACAATTTTGTCATAAAAATCTGTTAAAAATGCTTTCTTACAGGCGACAGTTGTAAGTCAGTTTTTTGTAGACTACGTTCATATATCTTTAAGTACATACTAGCACGTTGTTAGTCTTGTGATCAATGGAGCGGTTTGTTGCTTGTCCAAGCGTCAAGTTCGTAATTAAGACTTTTGCAGAAATACCATATTATTATCATCAATATGTGGCCTCTTTCACTTAGTACTAGATATATATTGTTTCTTGCTAACTTTGAAGGCAAAGACTGACATTAAAAAATAACTTGTACAGAAGGTATCTTCATCCTGATATCTGATTTCATAATATCATTCGATATTTGATACGAACACATAGTGTTATAATATGGAATTTATACGTTTTTTTTTATTTTCATTATCTTAATTAAAAGCGTTTAAATTTTGAACACGACCTTTTTAATTTACGTGATGAACGATTTTTGAATGTTTTTAGAACGAGTATATTGAAAACGTCACCGTTAAAATCATCGAATCCCCCATTTACATTAAGCCATTCATCTATGTAGGTACATGATTTTTTATTTATATACCATCGCAACATTTTCCATTATTGGGACAGACCGCGGACTCACTGCCTGTATGTCAACATACGGCATTTCCTATTTTTGCTATTGAAGGATGCATAAAAGCCTCATGAACTTCTACTTAAAACCGTTTGATCGACAAAATCGATACATAAATAAACCTTGCATTGTCGGCTTATTCATCGCATTAGACACCAAAATAGATCAAGTAAAATAATATTTTATATATGCCATTATATTCGCATAATTTTGATATCATGTTTTAGTTTTGTTTTTACATATTTTTTGGCGATGAAGCACGTCATCGACAATCGTTACCCCTAATTTTGTCCACAGTGGATCATACATGTAGGTACAACCAACTCTGCAGCTCTGCTTCTAGGGTAGACAAAATTTATGGGAACGTTACTTACTCCCATCCTTGCCTTAAATTTATTTGATCAGGCCGACTTCTCAGAGCCCGTAGACAATTTGTGCTTGGCGATCGCCTACAAACGAATTTTCGTCAATAACTGCAACAATAACGCATAATTATACGGTACGTGTAGGTAGATTGTCGAAAAGTTCGCCAGTAGACGATCGCTAAGTACAAATTGTCTACGGGCTCAGGTGGTTACGTCTTCACAAAAAATATTTTCCTTCTTATCGCCCTGTTCTCGTTAATTCTCTCGGCAAGTCAAAACCATCGTAGTTTATTCATAGGAATACGATTTTATCGAATAACTCATCGTTTAAATACGGGGTGTTTGACAGAATGTCAGATTTGGCGATAAATAAAAAAGTTATATGGGTAAACAAGCAAAATTTTAGTAATTTAAAAAAACATTTTCAAAAAAGCTTAAAAAATAGGACATCTATGTACGAACTGAGTACTAAAAAGGTGTTCCAAATTGTCTCCTTTATGTATCCTATCACTTTATCTTACTTTTTGTAAAATAACGTGTGAATGGCCTTGGGATGAATAGAATAGAACTTTCTGCCAAACACCCTGTATTATTGGTTTTAATCTTAGGTTTTCGTTAACCTCGTGATTTACTTACTAGTGATTGCGCCATTTATTGACAGTGTATTCATTTATTGACAACGTGTAATTATTCCATTTATATATTCGTTGTTTTATGAAAAAAAAAATACTTAGAAAAATGTACAAATTAACTCAATCACCCTTTTAAATTCCTCTCGGAAGTAAAAGTCAAGTTTCAGCCTCTTTCATACAGACTGTCTTTTTATCAATTGTGTTATATTTACCTTTTTTCTACGACATTGCTGATGCTTTAATGTCATTGTCGTAGGAACGGTGTATTGTAAAAAAATAGTGTTTTAATAATGTTAATAAATAATTATTGTGAATAATAATTGTTGACAATGGAAAGGTTGTTATTAAATGGTACCAGTACACTGTAAATAAATGGATTAATTAATAATATTGTAGGTATTAACTTATGTTGTATGTGTACGATATTATTTACGTATGTAATATTTATGTGTAAATAAATAAAATAATAAACTTATTATATTGTATATATTATGTATTTGATTAAATATTGTTTATAAAAGAAAAATAAAGTTATAATGATATTTTTAAAAATTGTTTTTTTTTATGACTTCCAGATACCCGTTTTATTCATTTTTTTAATAATAGAGTCAATCAGGCCTGACTCAAAACACATTTTAGCTTTACGTTTTCGTTCGAATATAGACGACGTTGCGAGAAAGTATCAATTTTCGTAGCTACTTGTGTATTTTACTACTTGTGTAACGTAACGCTAAAATGTGTTTTGATTACGGGTCCTGGTTATTTATTGATCAGCAGATATCAACTGTAATTATAATTTTAAATGTTATCTAAAAGCAAACCGAAAAGTGTAGAAGAAAACTTCTGAATTTCATTAAAAATAACGAATAAACAACAATGAATGTAATAATTGTTCGAGGGTTTGTGCGTTTACTCTGTAAAAACACAAACATCAGAATTTTGGAAAAGTATCAAAACTATTATTAATTAATGAATATATTCTCGAGTGCTTTCGTCAAGCAAGCTTGACGTTATCAAGATAACTGGTGATATCAAGCCAAAGCGGTTCTCTAGCATAATAATAATAAGTCAATTTATTTAGCGCCGTATTGTGATAATGCGAGTATCACTTCAAGGGTGCTTTAAAATATCTAAGATTAACATCCACCTCCATTTAAAAAATACATAGCATCAATTTAGAATTATCATTAGAAAGATAAAATAGTGATAGTAAAACACAAATAAGCATATAGGTAATAATTGACGTGCAAAATGAAGTGTTTTTATTCTGATACGTTTTTTTACGAATATTGCACAAACTATAAAAAGAGAAGATAAGCGTTATGATAAATTACAATTAATAATTTCATTAATTGTATCGGCATTAACTTTGCAACACTTCATTTTAAATTATCAAATAAAATAAATATTTATTATTTTTGTTTAGTGTTACTGTTGAGTAAGACTAACGCATGACCGGTTTCGCGGACTCCGAGTTCGCATCATCAGGTGCTAATCTATACAGTTAATAATTTAATTTAGAAACAAAAATATCTTATGATGTATGTGATATTGCTATATGATAACTTTACTGATAAAATAGGTTGAATAGTCATGAGACGGAGCGACCAGGTGAAGCCCACACAAGATACCTTCTCTCTAAGCAAATGTGGAGACGACGGAGAACTGCAACGAATCGAGACAAATTGTAGCATAGATAATTATATCAGTAACAAGATTAAAAAATGAAGGACTGATTATGAAGGAGAGTCGTAACTGCTTTAAAAATTATTTGAAAATTACTACGCCATCACGGCATATCCCAGAAGTGGGGTCGCCAGCAGAACAGCCGCATGTAATTAACATGCAAGCTGTCTTCACTGTGCCAACAAAAAATCAAGACATACAGGATGGGTGGCAAACTTCATCACTAAATTTGAAATGAGTAATGTTTTTATTTTTTTTAACACCCCTCTTTTACAGGACCCTCAGAAACTTACGAAAAAATGTGAGAGACATTTTTGTTCCCGGGTGCTCCATGATTCACACATTTATTGTTTTTTTTTTATATTTTACATATTAAACACAATAACTAATTAAATATATAGTAATAATAAAAATCTTTATTGCACAAAAATAGTACACAATAGAATAAAAAAAACATGACAACATTACCAATGAACATATTTTTTTTGCAATGGGCGAGTTTATCGCAGAAGCGCGATATCTTTCAACTAATCCATATATACAATAAAAAAAACAACACAAATAATATTAGCCATGTATGAATAATGAAGTTATTACCTACATGAAAATTAATTTATACCTAAGATTTTCCCTTTTCATGTAAAAAACGAGGTACACAAGGCTCAGCTTGATTCTACGACAAATTATGTACATCAATTGTAAAATTTGAAATTTCTCATTACAAATTTTAAGGTTTCCATAACATTTGTTTATTCATTTTCACACGGCGTAGCCTTTTACATGTTAAACAAAAAGACAAAAATAACAATTTGACAGATGAAGATACAGTTGTACCTAGTTGCAGGTAGATAATTTTATGAAAAAAATATATGTTTTTAAGAATAAAGCTTAATATGATGTGAATATGTAGGTACAAAAAAAAGTTTGTATTTATAATGATTAGACAAACAAAAGAAAAATAATAAATGAATCAGTTATATAGAGTCAGAGTCAAGCGAAAGAAATATTATGTAAAAATAAATCTATATGGTGTTTCGTTCTCTCTGCCTACTCCACTTGGGGTACGGCGTGAAGTTATAATTTAGTACTTGTAAAAATAACACCGAAATTATTCCAAGCACAATACAATGACTATTCGGTATTATTGTAAAAATAATAACGAATAGTCATTGTATAGTTTTAATTAACGAGAATGTGGAGGTGTTCAAGGCAGGGTCAAAGACCTTATTATTCAGGACGTGTTATGATTCTTGAATGAACCCTCGCGAAGAATTTTCCACAAAAAGGGAGCATCTTAAAAAAATGTCTAGTTGTTATTATTATTATAAACCATAGCTTATTGATAAAGAAATAAAATGTGATTATTTCGTTTTTCAAATACTTTTATAGAGTGACTCGAGTTTCGACATGTAGATTCGTAGATAATGTCTTTTTCAAACTCTAAAAATAGGTATATAAAAATTAAAATAGCTCGAAAAAGTCATTACACGTTGAAACTCTATTAAAGTACCTACTTGTAAAACAGAATCATATTTTATTCACTGTGTCGGTGTTCAGGTTGTAGAATTCCAAGACGAAATTAATATATATAATATTATGTGATTAATAAAGTTAATACTATGTGATTAATAAAGTTGATGTTTTCAACCGACGGTACTTGGTGGAAATTCATGTTGAATTAATTATGAATAAAACACTTATTTATAATACATCCACAGTAACTTTTTATTGGACGCGAGCCGGCTTTCAAGAGCTTCCGCTCTCATGATTTTTCGCTAGCCTGATGATGAGAGCGGAAGCTCTTGAAAGCCGGCTCGCGTCCAATAAAAAGTCACTGTGGATATACTATAAATAAGTCTTTTACAATAACTTTATTCATATATAAGAAAAATGTATTTTTTTATATAATTATTTATTTTATTTTATTTATTTCAATATACGACGTTAGCTTTCGACAGGTATAAAATATAAAACAGACATAAAAAGTACATAAATGTAAGTTCAAACAATTATATAAATATAGTTGTAGTTATTAAATCAGATTGACAATATCCTAACAAGACAAAAGACGTCTCTCGAGAGAGTAAATCACATAATAGAAAAAAAAACATTAATTTTTGTTTTATTAATTTCGTTATCATATTTAATTTCTTGATTAATATTGAGTTTCACAAAATAAATACCAATGAAATATTATTGTATATCGCTTATTGTATTATAGCTTATTGTATATCGGGGGATTGAAAATGTTGCTATGTATAAATATAGTTAGTACTGATATATTTCAAATGAGAATAAGTTATTGAGAGTGTGAAAGTCCTGTTACAGTCAGTCGTTCTCTGTTTTTATAGAGAGAGTTTAATAGGTTCACCGACCTCGCTTTTATATAAATGATAACATACTCGTAGCTAAATCCACGAACGAACAAGTATTTTGAAAAGACATTGTATTTTAGGCCATTCGTCGTCTGCGTGTTTGTTTATATATGCTTTTAAGCCATTTTAACTGCTAAACAACAGAGAGACTAATGACCTCTGTACGAAATCACAGCTTTTGAACGTATTATTTCGGGATATCAGAATAACACAAATCGATATTTTCCAAAAATAGTAAATACTTGGTGAGATCGTTTTGTAAAATTTACTGCAGAAATGAATATAGACTTTTTTTAATAAATTTCATTTATTTATTTATTTCGTGGAGCACTCGGCAAAGAATTGTTCCCCCATCCTTTTTCGAAAGCTTTCGAGTGTCCTGTAAAAGGCAGATGTTCGAAAAAATAATAACATTTTACATCTCAAATTCAGCGATGAGGTTGGCCACCCATCCTGAATGTTTTTATTTTTTGTTGGTTCGGAGAGGACGGCTTGCATATCTATTGCATGTTGCTGATCTGCTGGCTACCCCACTTGTATGATATACCGTGTCATGGGATAGTAGTAATTAACTTTCATAATTTTCAAACTCAAATATTTTTATTGAGATTATAATAAACACGTTAAATATAATTATACATACAATAAACACAATAATACAATTCTTTATAATCTGTTTTACCCTCAAAATTGAGCAGAACTCGTGCTTTAAGGGGTTATAGGGTTTTTACTAATATTCAAACAAATTCGACTAAACTTAATCAATATAGAATATCGCACACATAAACAATTTACCATAATTATATAAAATAAATAAAAATATAAAATAACAACAAACTGACTATAAACGACACAATCATTTGACCACATGTACCTATACACCACTTTCTTACTGAATTACCTTTTTTATATTCAGTTTAAATGTACTTAAATCATCTGAATACTTAAATTTATTAAATGAATATTATGTACCTACAACGTATGTGTACATTTAGTCATAAATATATAGATGTTTAGAATATTTACTATTTTTATGGTTCGTTTAATATTTCCCTATTGGTGGAGCTTATATCGTGATAGTGAAAATGACGGAATTAGTGAATGTTGTTCATGGACAGCCCTTCAACGCTCCTCTTGCGAGCACAGGACAGAAACCAGCAGCCTCCTCTATTCAGAGACAAAAATATTGCTATTGAGCTTAATATAATATAACAATTATGATATAAATATCAACCTCTCTTGTATGGATAAGAAATTCAAAGGATAAATTGGTAATGGGACCAATCAAATTTTGCGTCCAAACACATTGGTGTTGCAAGGCTTGAAGGGCTTTTTTTCTATTGCAGGGATCCTTTTACAGTTTTGATCCTTTTACCGCGTTTCTATTCTGCACCTTGTAGGTCAATTAATATAACTTTATAAACTTATCGTTGTTTTGTGGAGAAATTTTGTATTATTTTCAAATTTTTGTATTACCGCATACCCACCCCTACAAAACAATAATTTTATTAGCATTTAGATTTATAGATATCTTAGTCACATATTTCCCTTGAAAATGAAAGGTGTTCGTCCTCTCTACCTACCATAAAAGAGATGCAAAGTAAGTGACACGAATCTTTGAACAGATTGATAATGACCTGATAAGAAGAAAGACATCTCTCTACGGATATCTATAATAGAAAGAAAAACTTGTTTCAACTAACCTAGTTACGAACCTTGTTGATATCTGGTTGTTCACTCCCAATTTTCTAGGAATATAGGCATAAAAAATAATTCCTGGTATAAATGTTAATAATAAACATAATTCACTCGATATCGGGTGGCTTGCTTTTGAAGAAAATAATGTACGAGTTGCGCAATAAAAAAATATGTTTCGTAAGAATGTGTTACCACACAGAGAATCATTTTGATTATTATATTACGAGAAAGTACATAATATATAATACATAATGTGTATTTAAGTAAGTAGATATGTTGTAGGTATGGATGCCATTTACTTTCTTAGTAACAAAATGATTTTTCATTTTCCCCAAAGCCAGAGTTCATTCGAGTACATTGCCCTCTTAATATACTATGTTGAATATACATACATAATACATACAAATATAATGATATATAAATACATAGGTAGCGTTCGTTTTATAATATAGTGTTTATTACTAAGAGTACTCACATTCAAAACGAAATAATTAAGTACAATATATTATGTAGTTCAGCTGACGGTTATTTGGTGGAAGTTCATGATGTTGTAAGTATTACAAATCAATAAAACAATTCAGCATAAATATATAATATCTCCAATACGGAAAAAGCGATGGTCCTGGCTGAGTCATGTTTTGAGAATATCCGATGGAGTTGGTCAAAGATAGCGCTGTTTTTCTTTCATAAGATTTTTTTACGACCCTTTTGTTATTTTTACTTTCAAATATGTCACATTTTAAACATTTTATAAGCGTGATTAGAAAAAAAACACGCAAACTCTTTATAACAAATCGCACATTTGCAATAAACTCGCTCTCTGTATATTGATTATAAATATTTAATTTGAATGCATTTCTCTATAAATTTGTTTGTAATCAATGTACAGTAAAGAATGAATGAATAAATAAATATACCCAAATAAGTCTCCAGTAAGTAGTATGCTTATATCGTGAATGTGGAGGAGATCAGAAGCAAATTCTAGAATATCACGATTGAAAACTATATAACGATAAAAAAAAGAAGTTACGCGCCCTCCAGATGGATGCTCCATTAAACGGCGCGCCGAATAATCATCCAACATACATACCACCTTTAAAACCAGCATCGCTCAGGGAAAATACTCATGAGCTTTCAAATTTACAGACCAACCAATCAGAAACCTCGATTGGAGAACCATGTCCATACAATGCAACATTGTGTAGAATCTAATCGGAAGAAGTGAGAAAGGTGTCCCAACGCTTACGAATTGGCTCAAGGCTGGCTTAAGTGATCACTTTCGGTGTCCATGGACAACGTTCACCAATTCCACCATTCTCACCGTCACGATATAAGGTCCACCAATCGAGAGACGCTTTATGCAAACCTTAGAAGCGACCATCTTTTTGGGATGACATCTCATTTTTCAGATCTCAAATAGATCGCGATCTCCCGTCTAAATGGCGCCGGAACAATTAAGTTCAATACTTTTATCGGCTGCTAGTTCAACCAGTCAGCAACAAATGTTTAGAATATTTACAGACCAAGCTTAAAAATTTAAGTTTTCAAATTCAAAATTAAATTTCAACAATAAATTAAAAAGCAAAAAAGGAATTTATGAGTCTTAAGAAAAGAAATAATATCACTTTTTTCAGGATTGCTTTTACAATACCTGTACTGAAAACTGAAGCACATAATATTGTAATTGGACAGGTAAGTAGAATATTTGAACTGGAGGCAGAATAGTGCATATATTTTAAAAATTATATCGAAAAAAGTTTTCATGAAAATCCTTACAATTTCTTCCTTATTAAAAGCCAAGCAGATTGACTATTATTTTTCATTAATGTGAGAATATTCAAACTTTATCGAACTATTGATCGACCCTTCTTTTTCAACTTTAGAGTTCGTCAACAAACTTCAAAGAATTTAACACCTCCCAAAGGAGTTTAAGATAGAAACCAGCTCCCTCCATTCAGAGCAATTCCACGCTAATCGTATCGTCTCTTCCCATGAGATTCCTTACACTCTGACGCCATTGTCATTATTGAGAATCATATCAAAAACTTTCCTTATCATTAGAGTAGATTTTAATCATTATAGATAAATAAATCTTTATATATTATTATAGATAAATAAATCTTTATATATTATTTTTAATATATTTTTATTCGCTCACGCTGTATTCTTAATGAAATAAGCAGAGAAAACGTTGTGTGTGTCAGATATGGCTGTGCTTTAATAAATAAATCTTTATATATTATTTTTAATATATTTTTATTCGCTCACGCTGTATTCTTAATGAAATAAGCAGAGAAAACGTTGTGTGTGTCAGATATGGCTGTGCTTTAATAAATAAATCTTTATATATTATTTTTAATATATTTTTATTCGCTCACGCTGTATTCTTAATGAAATAAGCAGAGAAAACGTTGTGTGTGTCAGATATGGCTGTGCTTTAATAAATTAATCTTTATATATTATTTTTAATATATTTTTATACGCTCACGCTGTATTCTTAATGGAATAAGCAGAGAAAACGTTGTGTGTGTGTGTGTGTCAGATATGGCTGTGCTTTAATAAATTAATCTTTATATATTATTTTTAATATATTTTTATACGCTCACGCTGTATTCTTAATGAAATAAGCAGAGAAAACGTTGTGTGTGTCAGATATGGCTGTGCTTTAATAAATAAATCTTTATATATTATTTTTAATATATTTTTATACGCTCACGCTGTATTCTTAATGAAATAAGCAGAGAAAACGTTGTGTGTGTCAGATATGGCTGTGCTTTAATAAATAAATCTTTATATATTATTTTTAATATATTTTTATACGCTCACGCTGTATTCTTAATGAAATAAGCAGAGAAAACGTTGTGTGTGTGTGTGTCAGATATGGCTGTGCTTTAATAAATAAATCTTTATTTATATTATTTTTAATATATTTTTATACGCTCACGCTGTATTCTTAATGAAATAAGCAGAGAAAACGTTGTGTGTGTCAGATATGGCTGTGCTTTAATAAATAAATCTTTATATATTATTTTTAATATATTTTTATACGCTCACGCTGTATTCTTAATGAAATAAGCAGAGAAAACGTTGTGTGTGTGTGTGTGTCAGATATGGCTGTGCTTTTGCTATTTTTTTTTTTTTTTATTACACCAATAAATTACAAATCTTATACATTGATGCTGCCCAACTAGGTATAACCTGTTCTAGGGCAAACATCTCACAAACATATCAATCATACTGAAACATATATACAATCACAAAAAGCATTCATCTCCTATATTATTAACACAATCACATTCAAAACAAGAAAAACACTGCTGCGAACTGTCCATACATGAAACAACACACAAACAAACCAACACACAAATATAAAACCAGAAAAAAAAACAACACATCCCTCAACCACACACATCACAAATCCCACACCACATACCAACACAAGTATATCTATACTATACTATACCCTCACGCCGTGACCCAGGTGGGGTAGGCAGAGAGAACGGAACGCCATGTCGCTCTATCCTTACATACTTCTTTCGCTTCCTCTACATTCATCCAGTTTCTCATACATGCACGCCGATTCCTCTTACTTAACACGCGACCGTCCTTGAGAATTTGATCCACGTGGTTAAGCCACGTGGTTCTCGGACGCCCGCGCTTCCGCGCACAAGTATATCACCCCACATAAAACACAAAAACACAAAACAAATCATGGAACAAATCCTAAGATATCCTGCAATCTCTCCATTGGCAGATCAGACACCCACCCATAACATGCTCTTTTAAATTCAACAAAAACAGTGATTTCTCTAATCTTTAGAGGCATGATATTAAACAGTCTAGGTGCCATCCACACAAACTGCCGCTGTCCGAACACTGTAGATCTGAATGGAATGATACAACTAAATGACACCATCTGTCTCGTGACCCTATTTTGCTGTGATCTCCTCCAACCCTGTCTAATTGTGTAAAACTGCACTAGAGCCTTCCTAATATATAGGTGTCTCACAGAAAGAATCTTCCTATCATCAAATAATTGAGTGGTTGGATACCTCCTCTGCAATTTAAACATTATTTTTAAAACCCACTTATGTGACATGTGAAGGACTCGAAGATTATGTTATGCTTGCATATATTTTTTGTTTCCATTCAATGGAGAACACCAAGAGGTAATAATTATTTTTTAACATATTTTTGCCGTTAGTAAAAAAAATAATTCCAAAAAAATCTTATATACAGTATTGGTACAAAAGAAGTAGAATTCCATAATTCTTAAGTTATCATAAATCTAATCTCTCTTGTGTTGTTTAATCTATGGTAGATGTAAACGGTTGTTTTAATTTATCAAATTACAAAAATCTATTCTAAAAATAAAGAAATGAAAAATGTGAATTACTGTGAAAGGTGTATAAGGTTGTATTCGGGTTTGTAACAAAAACCCAGATACATATTTTTATAAAAATAAAACAAAATGCGTAGGTAATATGTAGGGCCTGAATTTTTTGCATTTGCGATAAACCCTCCTTTATTCGCGAAATTTGCATTTTTTTCGCGAATAACGCGAATTTCCACATTTTGGCAAAATAAAACCGAAATATTTTTAAAACAAAAAAATAATCTATCGAATTGATGACAAAATTAAAAACATCTATATCTAAAAAGTGGCCAAGTGGTTATTATTTACTGGATAGCCATAAATTTATGAAAGAATGTCTATGGTGGCGTGCCTTTTATGGAAATGACATCGTGAATTGGTGTGAATTGACGCACTGTAAATAAAAAGAGGTAATTCAAATTCAATTGGCTGCGGGATTACTGAAAGTGTTGTTTTTTTTTTAAATAACTAGATTTATTTTAAGAAAATGGTACCAAAATCTGTAAAAGAATCACACCAATCTTTGAAAAATAACACCGCTTTTCCATCAAAATAACACCGAAAAATAACACCGCTTTTACAGAATAATAACACCGCTTTTCCATAAAAATAACACCGAAAAATTCAGGTCCTTAGTAATATGTTATTACAACAATGAAAAACAATAATAGAATTCACAACATGATATAATACAAATAATATTGTGCAATGGTCGAGTTTATCGAAAGGGTGATATATTCAATAGGAGACCAATGAAAAATAGAGAACTAAATTCTACTAAAAAAATGTATCCCTTTTTCCTTTCACTTTTCCTGCCTTCCTTTGAGAGGAAATTCTTAATTGCTTTTCACAGTATAAAAAACGCACATTTTATTAAATAAAGAGTGAGTGAGTGAAGTAGTATTACTATTTGCATCTTAATGTAGTTATATTTTCGCTGAACCAAAATGTTATATGCAGTAGGGGTCTTTACGGCGGGCGAGGCCTCGCGCTTTGAGGACTCCGTGCAATAGTCTAATGAAACCGAATTCTTAAAGCTGGAAAGAAACAAATAAATATTTTTAAAAATGTTTCTTCAAAATTTCTTTACAAAAATGAAGTGGTTGTGAAATTTCTCAAATTGCCGTATCAAATTAATAATTGAATGGAGGGGTGGGGGAAATTTGAAATGTTCAGTATTTCCTGAAATTCCTCAAATTGTTACAAGGGCCCCACAAAACTCATATTGCCCGTGGCCTTGCAAAAACTAGGATCGCCACTGGTTATATGATTTTCGTTTTCAATATTTCACATGCATAAGAATAAATTAAAATGTATATTTGTCAATAAAATAACCACATTTGGACATTTGGAACGAATAGATGATGAAAGGATATCAAAGAGGATATACTTATCTGAAAGAGGAGGTGTGAGAAAGTGTGGACGTCCGGGAACCATGACGTGTCTTTATCACATGAATCAAATTCTCGAATAGAATTTGGCCGCGTGTTGAGTAAAAGAAATCTACTTGCGTTTTTGAGAAATTGTATGAGAAAAGAAATTGTACAAGTAAAAGAAGCAAAATAAGCATGTAATAATAATTTATAGCAAAAATAAATATGTACAAAAGGCGCACATATTACTTTGAAGAATGTCTTCCAGTAAACCTAATACAATGTTTGACAAACATTTTTCAGCATAAAGTGATTTTAGATAAAGTAGAATGCACAGGGCATATAAAACAGAAAACGAAAATAATAGAATGTATGTAAGGATATATTCATGTGGCGTCCCGTTCTCTCTGCTGACGTGAGGGTATAGAATAGTGAAACAAAATAACTGTTTCACTTACATAAATAACATGCTAATACGTAAAAATATACATAGGTATACATAACGTAATGTGTGCATATAAGAGACACTGATCACTGAATAGAAAGTTTTACGTACCTATGTATTGAGTGCATTAAAGTAGATTACCTACCAATGAAATAAATCAAACATTATTATTTTATTCTATCTAGATTAATTTGCATGTTTATTTCTTGCAATTAGTCCGCTGGCTACCCAATTTATGGGATATCCCGTAATGGTATAGAAGTAGTAGTAGCAAATAAATAAATACAGTAATGTGGTGTTCTCACTTTGGCGAATATCGCCAGGCTCCAAAATATCGCCAGCCATTTGAACCGTGTGAACAAAATGACAGCTAGTCTGAAACGATAAAAAACCAGTAGAAACGATATCGTCTCGAGTTGACCAACTTCCAACTTTTCGGCCGATTGAACGATTTGCACATGCGCAGATATGCGCGGCATTTATATCTATGGTAAAAGCTTTATAACCTATAAATTTTATAATGTTTCCCGCTTTGTGACAGCTGTTATCTTTTTTGTTGGTTTGTGGCGTTTGTTTCCTTAATTAAAAGGCGCCTTATAACCTCTACTATAACATTTTCGACTAAAAATAAACATTTCGCGATCTCCATCTCGACGCCATTTTGAAAACAGTGTCAAAATCAAAGCGCATCTGACAGATCGTTTCTATATCGGTGGACTTGTGTGAACAGGTGTGACGATCAATGGGCGTATGGCGAATTTTGTTTTTTCGCCTGGCGTTATATTTTGAAATTCGGCTGGCGATATTCGCCAAATGTGAACAGCCCATAAGTCGTCAGGCTATTCCACATCTGAGTGGTTCCGTGATCCATAGTATAATATTTTATCCAAAGAGCAACATACAACTATAATAATTTACTCTAATATCTTATCACTAAGTCCAAATATATTTATTATGAATTAATGAATATACACATTTATATTGAAATTGCTTTTTTCAACAACATAATGTACAACTTATTCACTCACAATTTCACAAAGCTTGTGCTTTGATGGATAATTCCACAGGACTGTATATTAGTTTGTATATTATTTTTTGGTAAATAAGTAGGTATATTTTTATAGTTACTTTATATGAGATGAGAGTACACGGAGCCCATGCCCAGAACCCCGAAATGCCAATATATTTGCCTAGTCGAAAAGGAGCTTTATTTCTTTGTTTTCAAGTAGATACTTACTAAAATTGGCGTCAGGTTTTTTTTCCAGAGAGATAACAGAATGTCTTCCTACAAAACTATTGTTGAAATAACTTTATTTCTCGGATATTGCAGGAGTCCAAGGACTCCTATTTATCCGTTTAGGTGACGATTTATTAATATTTTAATTCTCTCTAGTTTAATACCACTATGCCAGTGTTGGCATCTCCGATCCTGCCACGTCAGTGGGCGGGGGACCCGGCTGACGTAGCAGATCCCATCTTGAGACCCACACATCCACGAATGTCTTAAAGTGTGAAGCGTTTGTGGCATTTAAAAACACTTCCCCAAACCAGATGGGTCGAGGAGTGTCAGCAGTCATACCCAGAATCATTTCCTCTCTTGCATCCATCATCAAAGGACATTCCCAAAGGATATGTTCCGCATATTGAGCTCCTGTCCCACATGTGCACCATGGATTATCGGTCAATGCTAACTCAAAAAGTTTATCTCTCAACTGGCCATGTCCAGTGATAAGTTGTACAGAAAAATGATCAAGGGACAAGAAGCTCATTCTCAGATTTTCACGGACATCTGGAAAGAACTTGTAGACAAGTCTACCCGTTCCTCCAGTGGTCCACCTGTCTTGCCAAACACTCATTGTCCTCTCACGAATCCTGCCGATTGCCCTAGATATATCCCTTATCCCGGTTCCTGCTTCAACAGGTATACCAAGATGTTCCACAAGTCTTCCAGCCCTGACACCCCGTCGAGCTACACAATCTAAAATTTCAAGATCTGCCGGTAAGACACCAGCAATAACTGGAAGGCCATCACTTGCAGCCGTTCGGTAGGCACCCGTTACCGCGAGCAAGGGAAGCCAATGACCTCTAAGCACAGCGAGGGACACGGTACCCACAGACAACCTGTGCGACCAAACCCTACAAAACTGAAGAGAACGTGAATTATCTCAAATTGCTATAACAGCTGGTGATGGGAGAGTGGGTGAAGCTGAAACTGAAACTTAACCATCACGCCATATCCCAAAAGTGGCGTAGCTAGCGTATCAACTACATGTAATAAACATGCAGATTTTTCTCTCAGTGCCAATAAAAAAATAAAACATTCGGAACTGGTGGCATGCCTCATTGCTGAATTTTAGATGTTACATAATTGTCTTATATGTGCCTTTTAAAGGACATTAGAAAACTTACTGAAAAAAGCAGAACTACGAGTATTTATGCATTTTCTTTGTATGCATATCTGAAACAATATTAACTATAATGAAAATGTAATTTTTTTGTAATTGTTTAAATAGACGCCTTAATAATATTACATTATAAGATAGACAAAGGATTGGAAAACAGAGATTGTAACGATAGCGATGTAGAGACTTTAATACCGCGTGGGAGAAAATCAATAACTCTTTTAAAGCGTAAGGTATGAGAACTAAAATTATATATCGGCCCCATTAATAATTTAGATTACAGTAGGTATACACACTTGTTAAGTTTAACATAATATTGAATTTTGAATACAGATATTTCAGATACAATGCTGGTACTAACCGCGGTTTAAGCTTTAACTTTTTGATATCTTTGACCTCATATCTCATTTATTTAACAAAACAATATTAGATTCTACATTTTGAACACAATATAAGATTAACAATAAAATTTAAATATAACATTAAATAACAAAAACCATAAAATATTAAAATAAATTTATATTCAAAATGTAGAACCCCAACATTATTCGAGTTGATTCTTCCATGATGTTCTATGAAATAGTACAATCATGGGAGATCACTTACAGAGCTACAGGGACAAAAACCTTCTTACTATCCTGGTGGACGATAGAAAAGTACGGTCTTGTATGCTGTATTTGAGCCTGTCATCTACTCCCAGTTTTCTGAGATTGCTTGACAGACTCTTAGGTATTAAACCATTCACAGACAACACTATAGGCACGATGATTGTGGTAGGTGTTCTCCGCATATCTTTGATTTCGTGAGCAAGATCAATATCTTTGATATTATTATAATGATAACAAGTAACTTTATTGCACAATAAGGAGCATAAATAATTATTACAAAGATATAAAATAATGTGATACAAATAAATGATGTTGTGCAATGGGCGAGTTCCAACTAACCCATTATATAGGTATTAATAAAATATTATTTTCCTGTTGTTTACTGCTCAATTTTTCTAAAATATAAATTTATGAGAATAATTTAATCACCCACTCTTTTCAATATCTCATGTTATGTAAAAGACAGATATGAACAAAACTTAACATATTAGACATCATGCAGGTCCATCCCATTGTGAGGACAATGTTGTTTTTTTTAGAAAGACGTCTTCCGTCTTTCAAGAACATTGTATATGTAGATCAGATATTGACAATGTCCTTGAAATACGTCTCTCTCTCTCTCTCTCTCTCTCTCTCTCTCTCTCTCTCTCTCTCTCTCAATAAAAATCAATATAGTAAATCAAAAATCAATATAGTAGAAGAAAGCATTCGTTTTTTATTTCATCAATGACATACCTACTAATAATTATGTCAAAAAATCTATGAAAATATTAAACTATCTCAAAAAAATTATTCATGTTTTGCAATATTTTCCGTTAACTTATACCAAATATCCCAATAACATAATTCTTGACGCAACTCGATGTTGATAATAAAATTGGATATGAATCATAATCGATACAGCAATAATTATAAATAATTATGATTGATTACATAATTAATTGTGATTAAATACGATAATTGTGTCATAAATATTGTACTATTTTAAATTTGTGTAACCATTTTACATTGTAGTGTGTTATGAAACAATTTGCCATGACACAAAATCGATAAAAAATAGTTAGTGTGATAATTCATTCATGTTCCTCCGCTGAAATAATTTAGCAGTTAAAACAAGCCAAAACTTCCTTCAAATTTATTAGCTAACAACACTCATAATAATTATATCTGTTAGTGTCGATGAATATACAACATGAGCTCTGAGATAATATCTAGTAGCATTATTATTATTTGTATATTTATTATATTTTTCATATATGTAGGTAGGTACCTATTATTTATTTATAGTATCCATAAATATAATATTTTGGTATCTGTCTATAAGTGTGTACATATTATATGGCCAGGTAATAAGCTCGCCAATTGCTCATGATTTTTTTGATCAATAAAGTGTTATTATTATTATTATATGGATGTATATAAAGACATTTTATATCTTAAATTCAGCAATGAGGTTGGCCACCCATCCTGAATATCTTGAATTTTTTTTTGACACAGAGAGGACGGCTGGCATGTGTGTTACATGCAGCTGGTCTGCTGGCTACCCTACTTGTGAGATATGTAAAATACAGTGCAATGTAGTCGATTGAATACGAAACATCGATTGAAGTTGATATATTTAGTTATTTATTTATTCATTCTTTACTGAAAAATGATTACAAACAATTACATGAAAGGTATACATTCAAGTTAGATACAATCAATATACAGAGGGCGAGTTTATCGCAAAGGCGCGATCTCTTCCAACAAAACCAAAGGTGTAAAAATAAAAACCAAATTATAATAGCAAAAAAAAATGCAAACAATAATAATAATCTTACAAAAAATAAATAATAATAAAAAAACATAGGTACACTTGTAGTTTGAAAAATTATTACTCAACACTTTCCAGTAGGGGCAGTAGGGAACAAAAACCTCCTAAAACCTAATAGAAAATTAATAATATCTGAAAAAAAAATACACTTCATTTGTTGATCAATAGCATCACGGCATTTCCCACACGTGGGGTAACCAGTCAGAGAGTCTCCGAATACTAGCAAGCGAATTCAATAAAGTCATTTGGAAGTTAACTACATACCTACTGTGTTTTTTTTTTCAATTTATCTTTTACTCATATAATTTTTGCTTCGTACATTGTGTTCGTACAAGAATGTAAGTTGTGTGAAGAGATGACTACATAGCCGTCGTTGCATATTCAAAAAGAGGTATGTGTAAACATTTTTATTTAGGTGTACCTACTCTTGAAAAAAATGTTCATTAGGGCATTAAAATTGTTGTTTAGACTTTTAATTGGTATGTGATATTATTCTTTAAGTATTGAATTTTAATAGGTATTTGATACTAAGAATCACTTTATAAAATGGTTAGGATGTCATTATTTTTATTTTATTTATTGGTTAAATGTACTAAACAGTTAACAACTTTAAATATGGTTTACAAAAATAAAAATAAGTCGTTCATAACTCAGCTGTCATCCACAAACATGTACCACAGTAAAGTCAATTATTTAATTATCGCACATTCCGCTCATTCGTTTGATCTCACTAGCATATCGCACAAGCAGCCATCGCTAACACGCATAAATATATTGTGAAACATATAACATATTGTACCCAAGTACAAGTAAAAACTATAAAGAATAATATTATAAGCAGTTTATTTTAGAAATGTCAAAACATTTATAAATTCACATACCCCTTTTTGAATGTAGTAATCTCACCACTCTCCACTGCATATTATTTTCATAATTTTAACCATCACATTGTTTTCCTTTCAGGGTAGGCAGAAAGGATCGAGTGCCACTTACTTATTCCTACTCTTTTTGCTTTCGTCACTATCATAAATAAGTTTTCATGCGTGCTCTCATATTTAGTGTGCTTGACACTGTTCGTCCTGTAGGATCTGGTTTGTTATTAATTTGATCTTCCTATTTAATCCTCGGACGGTCACGTCTATGTGTATTAGGTAGGTACTACTAAATAAAATAAATATAATTATGTTGTCATAAAAATGACTTGATATCATGAATTTATCTATCCATCCAATTGGTAAAGTAAAGTCAGTGGCGGAACTCAACTTGTTATATTGGGCATTGATTGATTGAATCATTCATACCATAATTGTTTTTTGTTTGTCTAATAATTTTTAATCATTTGAAATTCAATTTATCTTTTGTACCTACATATGAAGTTTATTTCAAAATATATATAATTTATTTGCATGAAACTGTAACTATATATTAATGTCTTCGTCTGTCAAATTGTTTTAATTGTTATTATTATTTCTGTTTGTTCAACATGTATAAGGCTTTGCCGTGTAAAATTGAATAAATAAAAATCAAGGTAAATACCACAAGTAAGGTAACTAGCTGACAAACTACAATTAATAAACATACAATTGTGGGTATTTTTTTGTAATTTGGATATATTTCAATTAAATCGATCATATTTATTATTTTTAGATCTTTACTGTTATTATTGTTTTTATATTTTTATTTTATAATGTATTATTTCATTATTATTAATATTTAACCCAATAGGCCGTTTTATAAATAAATAGAATACTAACATGTGGACAATAATAACTTGGACATTACATTGTATTTTAATTTGATGGCCGAAAAGCTCTTGTAGGGCCTTTGCCTCCAAAACAATACATCTCCAAGTCTTTCTATCTTCAGCAATGGATTGCCAGTCGTATTTAGCTTTGCATGCTTGTATTAAATATATGCGTTTTGTCTGTAGTATTCTGTTGAGTGAAATGAATTTAAAAAATCTATTCCAATAAAAGATAAGAAATTCGGAATGGGTGGCCATCCTCACCACTGAATTGAAGGTGTCTGTCTGAAAAGAAACTGTCTTACACGGGATGTCACTCGAAAACTTACAGAAATGAGTGGAATTGTCGGGAACTCCAGGAGGAATATATGTCTAGTCATGCTTTGTAATGAAAATTTGTCATTGATATCTCGTATTACCCAACACAATAAAGAAATTCTGTGACAAGAAAGTATAAATTAAAGACGCTACTTCATCCAGTTAATCCAGTTTTATCCATTATTGTAAAATGAGATCAAGAAATTTTATGTCGTTGAGAAGAAATTTCAACGACATAAAATTTCATTCGTGAAATTATTTAGAAAAAAAAATGTATCTGGGTTTTTGTTATAAACCCAAATTCAACTTTATACACCTTTTACAGTAAGCTAAAAGCTTTTATCGTGAAAGGGGAGTTTGCCGGCACCTGTGATCGAACCGCGAACCTCATGTGCATGAGGTCGAGAATCTACCGCCAGGCTACCGACGAACTCTAATTATTATGGCATACGGTGTTTTTTTTACATGTACGAATAGTACGCCTCTGAGTATGGTGGATATTCACATTACAGTGTTATATTATGATGCAGTGGTATGCGATGATAGTTCAGTATTACACTAAGCCCAATAATGTTGTATATTACATTCTATGTACAGTAAATTGTATTGTAATATGGAGTATAGGTATTATGTATGTATATGGAGGCATTTCTAAATATAGACACCGCACCGCGCCGCGCCACTGCTTGTTGCATTCATGGAGAGCAACAGTACATTGCAAACAGGATGCGAGATAGGAAACCTTTATTAGAAAAACTAGATATATTATTATTTATCTTTCTATATATTACAACGCAGTATTATGTATAATTTCTTATAGATACTCTGGTATTGGCAATTGGGAGAAATAAATTGTATTATTATTAGGTATGTGTAGTAATTCTTGGAGGAAAAATATTAAGAACGTTCTATAGCAAAAACGATAAAATATTCAATTTTCAACAAATTTGCTATAAAAACTCTCAAAACTTGTTGACACTTGCGAACATTATGATTTGATAAAATAAAAAAAAAATATTACCAATATTAGTTTTTTACATAAAAAAACCGAAATAACCGACTGACAATATTTATTCAGGTTACACTTTGTTATATCAAAATACAAATTATTTGTAAAATACCTATGTGTATTATGTTTATTCATCCTAACAAGCATATAAATACTATAGATTTTAGCAAACTTTTTTTCATAAATAAAAAATAATAATAATTTGGTGATTTTTGGTTTCAAAATATGAGAAATTTTATCAAAAAAATATTTTTTTAAATCGGCCAATATCCATGAAAGATACAAAAAAAATACAATTTTTAAAACTGGTCTTTTCAATAAATATCAATTTTTTTGCAATATTAAAAAAAATGCATGAAAAATTGTAGGATCTCGTGCATTGTCTTCCAAACACACCCCCGATTTCGATTTTTAGAAATATGCTTTTTTATAAACGAATACAATGAAGCTATTATCAAGTTTTTTCCTTAAGTAAAAACAAATGTTGATAATAAATGTTTGTTTTCATATTTTATCACATCAAAATGTTCGCAGCGTCAACAAGTTATGAGAGTTTTTCTGCCAAACTTGTTGAAAATTCAATATTTTACCGTTTTTGCTAGAGAGAGCTTTAAATGAAAAGTTTAAGATTTATACACACAATACACACCATAGTTATGCATGCAATATAAAAATGTGTCCATGATCCATAGTTTATTAAAAATTAAATATTAAATGAAACATATTCAATAAAAAGACAAAAAATAGTGTACTACCATCACGGCATATCCCACAGTTGGGGTAGCCAGCAGATCAGCTGCATGTAAGAAACATGCAAACTAAAATTAATGCCCAACGATAAAAAAAAAAAAACAAAATTAATCGTAAGCCACGAGAAATACTCGCGAGACAATAAAGAAAACGCTGTTGTTAATTGAGATGCCATGTTAGTTCAAAGAATTCCTTATCTATTGATTTTGACTTTTTTTTTAAATTTTGGTTATAAATCCAAATACAACTTTACACGAAACTAAAAGCTTGTGTCGTGAAAGGGAAATTTTGCCAGCACCTGGGATCGAACCGCGCACCCCTTGCGCACGAGGCTGAGACTCTACCCCTAGGTTATCGACGAACTCTGTTCAACGCACGAATATTTATTCATATTTTTTTGTATTGAGTAAACTGAAGTAGGTACCTAAGTATTAGTGTAAATTTAAATAAGGGCGTAGGTGTAAGCAGAAGTTTTGCTAGTAGGCGTAGCAACTTAGCAAAATTTATTTTTTCTCATTGCGAATGTCAACTTGCTTCATGCTTGCTTGCTTTAGTTTTCTCTCACCTTTATCAAATCACTAGAATCATAGAAATTCAGTGAAATAAAGTACCAGTCTTTTTTCCATTGTATAGTTATTATGTCTGACATCTAGTGAAGGAGTAACTGTCAGCTCTAATGATTTCTTTCATATTTATGTATTTTTTTGTCTACTTTCATAGTATCTTTTAGCTTCTAGTTACGCCCTCGTATTCAATAGATATATTTTCAACGCAGATATATTTTTTATTTATCCATTAATCTATTATCCAACAGTTCTTTCTCCTTTTTCTCTATCTCTGGGATTGTATCGACGAAACTGTAATAATCCCAGCAGAAATTGACATATTTTTCAATAATAATATTTAAAATGAATTAATTAAAAGTTTATGTAGGTATGTATTTTTTTCACAAGGCGTCCTCAGTATTTAAGATTTTAAATAAATTACAAAAAAAAACTTAAAACAATACTTTTTAACAATCAGTCAAACTCCACCCTGTTATTTTGCTTCATTTGAAAAATCAAGTCCTTCAAATCAGACCTCGAATCATGCAGAATTACTTTATATGATTCAAACCTATTTATTTGATTATTTAAGATGCTTTGGCACGCAAACTACACTATTTTGTCCAATAATAAAATAAATAAGCCATCTTTGAAATTGTAACCATGGACATATCATGCTAAAAACTCTAAAGAAGTTTTTTTAAGATATATCTGAGTTTTTGTTATAAACCCAAATAGTACAACCTCGTACACCTTCCACAGTGAGCTAAACGCTTGTGTGATGAAAAGGGAGTGTGCCGGCACCAAGAATCGACCGCTCCTCTTGTTCATGAAGCTAAGACTCCTCCTCCAGGCTACTGACGAAATCGTACTAGTAAAATTCTAATGAAACGAAAGTAGGCATAATAGTACTTAAGTATGGGAAATGTTAATTGGACCCAACATAAATTGACTACAATGACATCTTTAACTAAAATCGGTATTTAAAAAAGTGTGTCCTTCTCCTCTTTCGAAAACTTGCCTTTTTTGACGACTAAGGGGGTGTCTTATTAAATAAACGGCTTTTAATATTTTAGTTCTGAAGATTAAAAAAAACGGGATGGCCGTTCAAAGTATTTCAACATTGTAATTACTACTAGAAAACGAAAATACTAATAATAGATTATTGTTTTTCTTTTCATCTTGTTGAAAAAAAGTTTTACTGTTACCTTATTATCGTGGCGTAGGTTTTCAAAATAAAGTAACAAGTAAATAAATATTCTATGTTTTCTAGTGAAACTTTGTAGAAATGAATTATAAAAGATCCACTATGAGAATCTCATAGTGGAATAAAAAATGTTTTTTAATTCAATTTTAAATATAATATAACTTGAAATAACATTTGTATTTGTTATATATGTAATGAGTCACAATCCATTGGATTGGTCTGCAACGAGTTTGAATTTTCTTCTCCATTCCTCTTTATTCTCAGCCAGTCTCTTCAGCTCTACGTATGACTCTTTTCAGCTGGTCCTTGCCTTCGGACCTACCTTCAGCGATAGCGATGAGCAGTCCTGGGTGCCTGATGTATTTGTTACTAATAGATAATATGAAGTTTTACAAAATAAATTCAGATTAAATTATGTTCATAATATTCGCAATGAAATACAAAATCAAGATAGTGTTATTTTAATCCGATACAAAAAAAAATGCATAAATACCTGTTGTACAAATGAGAGGGAAGATTAATCGGTTACGGCAATCCACCCGATTCGAGTGATTTGTGCAATTAGAGGGAAGAATAAAGATTATTTGGTATAGATATAATAATATATAAAATAAAGTTGTATGTAATAAAAAAAATCCTTCCGTGTTTGGCCCAAATGACGAATCATTCTTGAAAAAAATTTCAAATAGCGTCGTAGGTGGTTTATAAAGTGTTGTAAAGTGAATCATAAGAATTTAAAGTTTTTACTCATCATTTCCTATTTATTGCGAAATAATATCAGCTCAACAAGACAGGTATATGTGTACAAATAACATCACAATACAAAGAATGAGTCATCCCATAAGATTAGTCATCCCATTCACACGAACGCTAGTCAGATTTCATTTTTATATGCAATCATTTTCCACAACACCAAAACCGCTACAAAACTTTTTATTTGGGGAACATGCTTGTGTGAGGAATATGAATAAATGTTATCAATTTATATTAATAAATATACGCTGATCACGAATATCCTAATAAGAAACAATAAAATAAAACTTTTCATTCATTATATACATTTTAAAAATCCATATTTTCTGTCAAAATTTAAAAAAAACGCCATGTCATTGAATTAGCCCGTTGTGACGTTGTTGGGCGATTTGTTGTATTGGCATAAATTTGACTCGTAGTATTTTCTGTGGCGTTTAATGACGTCACACACCTGTTCCGCCATGGGTGGACCTTTTTGCGGCGAAGTGCGAAAATTGCTTTTTCAAATGGTGATAAAAGCCTTAAAAATGCACGTTTAAAAAAATATAAAAAACACCATAATTTTTCTAATTTTCTGTGCTATTTTTTGAGCTGATTTTTTTTTTAAAGTTCCCCATTCTGTTCCTTTCTTCTTCTTCGTTTAATTTGTTTTGGCTTCCACCATTTCCAGTGATTTTGCCATCGGCTGTCAATTTTTGGCTCCTTTAATTAACGTAATATTATAATGATTGTATAGGTAATACTTGGAATAACTTAGTAAGTCTATGTTAATACAATTAAAATAGATTTAAAATAAAACACTGTACCTATCATTTTCACTGTAAACAATATTTGATTCATAACAGAAGAAAAACGTTCATTCAAATTAAGTAATGTAGAATTATTGTCAAATACCCAAAGGGATGGGAGATAATAAATCTTACAGTTTATAGAAATCAAAAAACATCCGCTTCAATTAAATAATTAATATACAAACCTTCCCCCCACCCTCCTATATTCTCCTATTACCCGCCTTTATACCAATATACCCCTACCTGCTCCCAATAATGTTTCATGTTTATATTTTTATATTTATTTTATTCTTCATTAGGGGGGTTGATTCCTACTATAGGTTATTCAATAAGTAGGTATTCAATTGGAAAATATATATTGACGATCATAGTTGTATTTCTTTTCATTTACTTTCACTGTGCACTGTTACAACATATCATGGGGCATCCAGATGTGAGCTGGGGAAGGGGTATCTACAGATTATAATTATAATGATTTATTCCTCTACATAGCTGAATTTCATGGCATAATTATTATTCATATACATAATATTGCATTCACTGGGCGAGATGCACCTCCTAACCCCCATATTGCCATCTGAGCACTTCTATGGTATCTTATAACGGTATACAGTGAAAGATAATAATAATAAATACAATTATGATACTCGTACTACTGGATAACCTATGGTAGAAATTGGCCGAAGAGTTAAACTGTTAGAGAAGCATTAAATTACAATAAGAGTTTAGGATTAATATTCATACACATTATTAAAAATTCAACAAATACACGGAGTGGGTATTTATAATTTTAATTAAAATAATATAAAAAATAATAAAACAATAGTTTTTGTTAAAAAAATATAATGCAATAAATAAATTAGAAACAATAAATACCTACTTATTATGCATACTGCTTGTTTATGGTCTAAATGTGTGTATATGTTTTATTTTTATTTCTACTATTTCTGTTGATATATTTATTTCTTATGTATGTTTCTTTAATTTTAATTAATTGTATAATCGGGTTAGCAGAAAGACATCGCATTCTAGCGATAAACCAGCCCTCCGTACATTGGATTTTATAACTGATATTTTCATAATACTTTGTATTGATTTGAAATATTGCAACCAATGAAGTATAAAATAAAATAAATTAATACCTAAATAAAAATCAAAAAGACAGTTCAAATTCAGCGATTATCCTGAACGACTTACTTTTTGTTGGCACTGAGAGTTTATGCACGCATGTTTATTACATGCAGTTAATCTACTGGCTACCCCGCTTGTGGGATATGCCGTGATGGTATAGATCAGTGATTCCCAAAGTGATCCATATGGACCCCCGGGGGTCCACGATGGCGTGACTAAAAAATGGGGGTCCACGAGTTGTAAAAGGGTGTCCACGAATCCATAGCTAAAGTATTGGATATTCGGTAAAAGCACCAGATATTGACATAAACAATATAGTCGATACAAATACCCATTACATTGTAGAAAAAGGTAATGTGAGAAAATATTCTGTAAGAAAACCGAGGAGTTTTTGAAATATTTCAAATAATTATACCATTTCGAAAATTTAGCGACGGGGGGGGGTAGAAATACAGGGGGTCCACCAGTACCAGAAAATTTTTAAAAGTGGTCTATGAGAAAAAAAAAGTTTTGGAACCTCTGGTATAGACTATAGATGGATAAAGGAAATTCAAATTTTCAAATTCCAATGTGTATATTGGGATAAATATACATTTTTTTTACAACAATAATAATTTCCACATAAATCCACAGTAAACATCAAATCCCTCGAAGTAGTAAAATAAAGCATAATAAAACAAAAGAGAATCATAGTAAAATAGAGTAAAGTAAAGTAGAACACTTATGTGATTTATACATGGATCAAATTTTAAAAACTGACGCATATCGAGATAGAGAAATCGACGCACGTACCTACACGAGGAATTTTATGAATAAGAAAAAAGATACCTATCTATAGAAATGTCAAGTCTATTTGAAGTATTTCAGTCAGTAACTCTCTTTCAACCCTAAAAATACGTTGTAGATCTACTTCTGTAATATTTAAGGTGCATATTTTCAGCGATGAGACGTGTATGCATCCTAATTCTAAATGTCTAATAGGTACTAATACTTGTACTATACCATCACAGCATATTCTACAAGTGGGGTAGCCAGTGATCTGACTGCATATAATAAATATAAAGATTGTCATCCATGGTGGCATCCATGGTTTTCATGTCCTGGTTCTGAATGTCCACATTTTTTTTTACATGTAATTCAAAAAAATCTTCGCTGCGCTGTTTTTTACGCGGAAAAGATTTATGAAATTTTTCATTCCAAATTATTGAAGAAAGTCACGGGATTTCTCAATCAGTGGACTAGGTAAGTACTCACACGTAATAAATATGGAAGTCGTCCTCTCTGTGCATATAAAAGTTAACGATGACGGCGGATGATTTCTTCAGCGACGTTTAATGGAGTAGCAAGACATTCATGATGAGAGGCATACGTCATCGCTAAGGTGTAAAATGCCTTGATACAATCATGATGTTTTACGAATACGTTCCTTTTACAGGACACTCGAAAACTTTCTGAAAAGAATGGGAAACCTACTCTTCGTCGGGGACTCATTATTCTCAGTAATCAATCATTATCAGTATGTGGTGCTCATTGCTGAAATAATCTCCATTCTTCTCATAGAATATCTCAATCTTTTAATGGGTTTAAATACTCTGTCAAGAAGTATTTATTGTCTTCTAACTCAACATCCGTCCCCTAACCCCTTCCTATAGCTCCCGGTTCCTTTGGAGTGTTGGGTCTGTGGATTGTAGTTTTTTCAATTTTTTTTTTTCAATCTAATTTATGTAGCTATTTTTCTTATTGTTTGTGTTTTTACTATTATTATTTTTATTTCTGTTTAGTGTTAATGTGACGTAGTTAGATGGAAGAAATCACTATGTAGTGATAATCTCGCCACTGCACATCATCACATTTTTTCTTGTACCTATACTTACTTACTTACTGCTAGCCCTCTTCTCTCCACTGCTGGATATAGGCCTCTTCAAAACTTTTCCACACTTTCCTATCTCGAGCAACACGATACCACTGTTTCCCCATCATCTGGACAATATCGTCAACCCATCTTTTTTGGGGTCTTCCTACGCTTCTTTTGTCCTCCCACGGTCTCCATTCAAGAATTCTGGAAGTCCATCTGCCATCCTCTCGTCTCAACACGTGACCAGCCCATTGCCATTTCAGCTTAGAGACTTTATCAACAACGTCAACGACTTTTGTATTTTGTCGGATGGTTTCATTTCTTATTTTGTCTCTCAAGCTGATACCTAGCATTTGCCTCTCCATGGCACGCTGTACACACCTCAGTTTTCTTTTGCTCGCAAGTGTTAGCGTCATAGTTTCTAGCCCATATGTAATCACTGGCAGGACACATGAATCGTAAAGTTTTCTTTTAAGACTTATGGGGACTTCATTATTTTTAAATATATATTTAAGTTTTGAGAATGAAACCTATCCCAATCCTATTAATCTAGCAATTTCTGCCGTTTGATTTTCCTTGCCCAGCTTTATTTTATGAACCAGGTAAACATAATCATCCACAGCTTCTATTATTTTCCCTTTTATCATTATGCTGCTGTTTTTCGGGGACATGATTTTGGTTTTACCTATATTCATTTCAAGACTAATTTGGGATGATGCTAGTTGTAGCTCTTCAATCATTTTCTTGTGTATACTGTGTATCTGAATGATGGTGAACAAGAAGTATAAAATAGATAAATAGACAAAGTATAAACAAGAATACAAAAATTCAAAATATTTCAATATGAAAAAATGTGCTTCGCGGAGTTCTAGGGCAAAGAATAGGTCTCTTACCGAATAAATAGGTACAACAAATGTTTTATTCTTCTGTGCGATTTATTCTCTTTCGTCTTGTTAGGACACAGTCAATGTTGACAATGTACTAATAAGACGAAAGACGTCTTTCTCGTCAAATAAATCAAATAGTAGAATAAAACATATCTTTTATTTAGTTTGCTATGGAATTCTACAACCGAAACACCGACACAGTGAATACATGCAGCTAGTCTGCTGGCTACCTCAATTGTGGTATATGATATAGGTATATGTTTTATATCTACTTGATCTACAAAAAAGAGTGGGAGACTAACAGCTAATTTTGGTATTACAGAAATGGATGAATTATTTTTATTTTACAAATTATTACAAGGCTTATTTTAAAATAACGAGAACCTACTTGGGTAATTAAAGTCCAGGTGCATTGAATAAAAATAAAAAGTAGGTAGGTACCTACATACCAAAGTAATTATATCTACCTAATTAATTATTATGACATTTTACAATAACAGACAACATAGCAATAAATAAATAAAATGGCTAACATTTCAACTGCAGTGAGACCGTAATTATATATTGCAATATTATATTCCATATTTCATCATTCTAAACAATAAATGGATGATCTAATTAAGTTTTTAAAGACTAAAACAATAAGAGAATAATATGTTGTTTAGTTGTTGTTTGATTCATTTTCCTTTCTCAAGTAAAGAGCGTCCAATTGATATAGGTAAATGCTGAGTTTAGAATGTTATCGCTGAGCTACAACGGAGCATCGATATACGGGGAAAAAATCTTTTCAACTTTATGTAGCGAAGTGGATAGTTTAGGCATAGGTACACTTCATCGGTGGCATGTTATTTATTATTATAAATATACGTATATAAGAGTATATAATATAATAGTAATCGCTACGGAAATAAGTTTGTACAAAACCCCATTGCCGGCGTGTTCGTGTTTTTTCGTCAGAGTTCGTTAATATTCGGAAGGTGTCGGATATACGGCAGTAGAGATAAACCTTCCGCCGTCGCTCTCTTCACATTTGCGGCAACAACACGAACTAAATGTTATGATCGTGTACACTCGATCAATCAATCTGTTTTATGTTTTTATAGTTTTGCTGAAAAAATTTCCACCCTTAAAATAGTTAATTCAAAAAACATGTAGATATAAAATGTTTGCATTATAAATACATAAAATAATCATACGTGGAAGTGACATTTTGTGTTTTAGTGTCTAATTTATGTATATAAAGCCGCATTTATTTTTAAAATTTTATTAATAAAATTTGTTCGCCTAACCTATCAATTGATAATTAAAGTTTATAAATCACTACTTAAGTTTACTTATAATTATATATTTTTAATAATGATCAAATAGGCGAACTTATTGCCTGGGGGCAATATATTCTAGCTAACCAACTAACAAAACATCATCCCAGAAAAGTGAATAAAAATATTATTATACAAATGATACCCTCGAAGTGATGATTTCATGGAAAGTACCATCAAGACAACAAATACCCGAATAAAAAAAGCTAAGAAGAAAAAATTAAAGAAGCTAAAAAAGGTAAGAAATAAAAATAATGTCAGCATTCTTCTATTTGGATTTGTCGCCGGTTGCAGTCAAATAATTAATTGTATTGAATGTGTTTATGATTCATACGCGAATGTATTCATCTTTGATTCTACGGCATATTAATAGCATAATTCTAAGGAAAACAATAATTTCACTACTTTGTGGGGATCAAATATATATTGTATAAAATCATACAAAAAATCACAAATTTCTCATTCAATCAAAAAGCATTTACGAACTACATAAGCAATCACAATTCAATAATTTATTAACTTATTTATTTTATTCTTTTCGCACATCATCAGTTACAAAACAAAACCAACAAATTAGTTAATTTTCATAAAAAAATGTGAAGACATGAGGTGGCGAGATTATCACAATAGTAGTGATTTCTTTCATCTAACCACGATAATATAAGGTACATCCTACTTTATAGTAAACTAGGGGTCCGCACCGACTTCGCTCGGGTAGATAGGTGTTTAAAAAAATAGTTTTAGTAAGGATCCCTATTTTTTTGAAAATATAATATAGCCTATGTCACTCGAGGATAGTGTAGCTTCCCAGAATTTTTCAAATCGGTTCAGTAGTTTCGGAGCCTATTCAATGCCATGGACCTAAATAGAGTAATGGACAGACACTTTGGTAAACATTTTGTAGCTGCGCGGGGAGGGGAATGACGACCATTTTGTAAGAAATAAATTTTGTTCGGTGGGTCGCATTTGGGCTGCGTTCAGACAGTCACCGAGTGATCAGTCGACGACGCATATTTTGAAAGTACCTATACAATGCCAGTACGCATTCATAGTGTTCATGTACTGTATGTTACTATGTTTTCAAAATGTGTAACAAAATAAGAATTATAGTCTCAGAAAATATACTCGATTTCTGCGTAATTGTCATTTATAATTTCTGACGCTGATTCAGTGAATTCGTTTGGATAAATTTAGGATATAAACTTGTAACAAGTATTTGGGAAGTATACAAGCTCAGAAAGTTAGATAATGGAATAATTTAAAAAAAAAGTATAAAGCAATTAGTTATACACTAATCAAGTAGTTATTACTTTAACTGTTAATTTTAAAGATACCTATTAAAATAATTTATTCCTTCGTTAGAGACAAAAATATTTTTATCATTTAAAAGAAACACAAAAGTACTTGAATGCTACTATAAAAAGGCGCCAGTCAAATAATAATAAAAATATTAATTATTTAAATATATTCATAATTTACGTCTTTTACACGTCGGCGAATTTAAGAAATTATAACAAAAAGTAAATCCAAAAAAAAATTTTTTTTTAAGTTATAAAAGCAATAAAAAAAATAATAAAAAGACGTAAAAAATAATGGCGCCATTACGATAACATTGGGTCATAAAACGCTCTAAGTTATTCACGATTATCCGGATTACATTCACCACTCACTGCAACTTCATGGTCGTTCAGGTCAAACGACGCCGAGTGACATTTATGCTCCCATGAACCAACCCTTGTATTTGTATGTTTAGTTGTTTTAAAAATGTTTCAAGTTTTGGCACATCAGTTGAATTTTTCATATCGGTTTTTGTTTTTATATCTAGAAGAATAGGAATCATCTTATGATTAACATGGTGATGTGCGCTATAAATGGTTGTGGTTATAAATCCAATCCAACTTTCGCAGGAAACAGGATTGTCATATTTTCGGTGAGTTGTTTTGTATTGTAGTTTTTATCTTAATATATTGCGATTTTAAAGTCGTTTATATTATAATTCGTATACTTATAAATGATCATAATAATGTTATAAACGTTCTATATAATTATCTGTCCTTATTCTCCTATATCTACACACGTAACTTGTTTTCCATTCTGTCATCTGACAATACAAAGAACCTACAATCTGATGTTTGGTTTGTTTACCCGTTAGAATGAAATGTTTCATGCATACAAATCTGATCAGGTTAATGATATTATCGCATGTTTATAAACAAAATCATTTTTTGTAGTTTTCCAAAGGATCCAGAAAGGAGAAACTGGACATTATCCAATATTTGACACCAAGTAAACGTAGTGTTTTGTGTTCAAAAACATCTCGTTTTTCTGCGAGGTTGGAGAAAAACGTCATTCTTACGAAATATCCTGAGTTTCCCGCTCATTTGCAAGTTCGTATGTTTTATATTATTCATTTAGATATATCCTTCAATTGTCATTCATTCTCTCCATATTGTGTGTATATGAAAACAAAGTTTAAAAATAAATAATGATTTTGAAATGAAATACTCAATTTTATTTACTCATCCTATTCCCTATTTCATCAAGTATATGAAAACATTAAGTTATGTGGCATTGTAATTATTTTAAGAAGTAAATATAATGTTTTCTGATACTGTGAATAATTTCCATACATTGCCCATACAAATCCACACATAAATATTTGAGTCCGTTCGTATGTATGTATGTATGTATGTACGTATGTCCTTAATGGACTCAGAAATTAGGAAAGACCGAAGTAAAATAATACACTCTATACAAGGTCTCATCTTCTGGGCAGGTTTAAGGCTAAAAACATTTTAAATATCTTACGTATTGATAAAGATATTTTAATTTTAATGCGACCATGTCACAAAATTAGCAACAAAATGTATGTAAAATTAATGCAAGATTTAGTAAATAGCAATATTCACAGTCAAACATTTTTCATTGTATTGAATTAATATCAAAATGGATGTAACAATAAATACAACAATTCTGAAACTAAATATTTAGGGTTTATTTTCGTAATAAAATATCGTGTTTGCTAATGAGAAAAGCTCTTGAATTACGTGAATAAAAATTGCATATTTTTGACATATTGGGCTATTTTCATAATGGAAGACATTATGAAACCATAGAAAACTATACTGTAGAATAATAATAGTTTTACCTATAAAATCCATAAACAATGTTAAATGATTTTCAATGAGTGGGAACCTATTTATTTTCACCCAATATTTTTTACATAAATTATGAAATATTTGATAGTAAAATATTCTGAAATATTGAAGGATGCAGATAATCCATTTTTAAGGTTTTTTGGGAATAAAGAGTAAATACTTATATGACAATTTATTCTTGACTTTTTTTAATGTCATAGCAAATACCCATTTATGCACTGCAAACCAAAAATACAAATTCGAATGTGGACAATTATAATATTTTAACATTTATGTGACTACAATTTTTTCACAAAAAGGGATGTTTACCCTTTTTTTCTTATAGAAATTTGGGATGACAATCTTCGAGTTTTTACATTAAGATGAGGTTTTTAGTAGTTTTTGCACGTAGGTACCCGCCTATTTTTCTAAATAAAATATGAGCTTTCGAGGTGTCGAGCTCACATATTTTTCATTTGGAAGAGGTTTTTAGCACTTTTTCCATGTAGGTACCTACCAATATGTGGAATTTCTTAACTTCAAGCTTTTTCATCGGGACGAGGTTGTTAGTACTTTTTTTTCCATGTAGGTGCCTACTTATTATTTTTTTACATAAATGTGAACATCTGAGGTGTCAAACTTCAAGATTTTTCAATGGGAAGAGGTTTTTAGCACTTTTTTCGATGTTGGCACCTACCTATTTATTTTAACTAAATATGGGCATGTGAGGTATCAAACTTCATGATTTTTCATTGGGAAGAGTTTTTCAGCACTTTTTTCGATGTAGGTACCTACCTATTTTTTTTACCTAAGTATGGGCATGTGAGGTATCAAACTTCATGATTTTTCAATGGGAAGAGTTTTTCAGCACTTTTTTCGATGTAGGTACCTACCTATTTTTTTTACCTAAGTATGGGCATGTGAGGTATCAAACTTCATGATTTTTCATTGGGAAGAGTTTTTCAGCACTTTTTTCGATGTAGGTACCTACCTATTTTTTTTACCTAAATATGGGCATGTGAGGTATCAAACTTCAAGATTTTTCATTTAGAGATTTGCAATGCTTTTTATGATGTAGGTACCTACCTATTTATTGTTACTAAGCTATGGGCATGTAGGGAGTCAAAAATTAAGTTTTCTCATTGGGAAGAGCTTTTTACTTCTTTTATCCACGTAAGTGCTTACTCCGTTTTTTTTTTCAATAAGATTTTGTTGTTTTAACCCATGTATTTGCAAGGTTTTCTATTTAATTAAACCCGAGCGATGCCGGGTTACATACGCTTGTGTTAAATAAAGTATTTCCTACAAAATGGCCACCGTCGATTTCCCTTCCTCACTTTTTGGCTTCGCTGTCATTCATACAAATTACTATAAACGTTCCATCCCCTACCTACATACATCCATGTTCAATGCAAACAATCAAATCTTTCCTCTTTATAATATTTGTATAGATAAAACATCAATCAAAATCCTTAATACATGTATGTACATTCTTCAGGTACTCTATGGTTCAGTATGGAATAATAATCTACAGTACAAATGTAAATCTCTTATAAAGCTCATACAATACACAGTAGGTAAATTCCACAAGGCAATATATGCGCATTGCTATCTATATATTTAATAAACAGCAATATAATTATGTAATAGTACTAATAGTTATGAATTGTGAATCATTTCTTTGGTTTATATTTTTCGATTTACCTACTGTTACCTGCGATTTTAGATAGGACCAAAAACAAAAATAATGGAAATAATGCTGTATTAGATAAATGAATTAATTTATCTATCTTCATCCATGTAGCTTGAAAATTATTTTTAGAGTTTGTTACTACTTTGTAATTACTACCATTGTTTATTCTTTCTGCTATCACAATTGGGGCTAGACATTATCGACTAAATTTGAGGAATTAACTTTCAAAATATGTCCTAAAACTTCGACTAAATTACAAATCAATTTATATTTTATAACAATATTGAATTCTTTCACATAAAATTAACGAGAAGCTTAAGATATTTTCAGTGGTTTCTCGTTATCTTTAATACCAGTCATCGAAGCGTTTTGAATCCTAATTTATTACAGATGTTATTTTTGTTTTAAGTAGATACAAAACACATACTTCCACAAAGTTATACATACCTGAAATATTGTTACGTTTAGTTTTCAAATGTTCAGTAGCTGATAACAACTTATGTCCAAATCGAAAGTAGGCCGGACACTTTTACAATTTTGTTCCTTTTGTATATTCTTTGGTTGTACTTTATCTAAATCCAACACATGAAACCATTATAAAAAGACGTCACTTTATTTGGTAGTTCCACCACCATCAAATAGGGTAACGTAGTTTTTTTTAGTCTTGCATAGCAAGTTTATTTGTTATATTTACATAATATAACCTCAAACAATGATTCCTGTAAAAATAACTTCCCTTAACTTAACAAGTACTTTTGGTATCTAATTTTGTAGTTGACTTTGAAGAAAACAAAGGTTTCTACGTTATATATTGTTTATTTAAAAAAAAATTAAACTAAAATATTACAAACCAACACTTAAAAGATAATTTTGAGAATCTATTACAAAGTCGCCTCTAATTGTAATGAAACCAGAGTATTCATTTACTTGAACAGCAAAAACACGTTTATGTTTCTCTTTCAAATATTCATTAATATCTTCTGCTAACGCCCATATATCACCCAAAATATAACGAATCTTAGTGATTTTTCTTTGATTTCTCCAAGAACGTTTTAAATGTACTGGCAACATATGATTTTTTGTCCTTTTAACAAAATAAGGGAGTTTTTGATACAGTTCGGGATTTTGAGGCTGCCATCCAGAATCGAATTCACCTTTTGCGGGAGGCTTTGGAACAGTTGATATAGGAAGAAGTCTCTCAACATATTTCCATTCTGATGGATTTTCGACGATTTCAAAGTCTTTGACGGTAGGTTGAAATCTATCAATTCTAACTGAACTCGAATAACTGTAATGACGACTGAGAATGTTCATCTGAAACAATAGAAGAAAAAGTATTTATATATTTTATACTTTAATCCGCAATATACATGTAAAAACAAAATGTTGCTAGTAAAATGAATGAAAAAGTATATTATTAATGATTTGAAAAATATATATATCGCGTGTTTTTCAGATAAACACATAATCCTTAATTAATTGATTGGGTGTACATTAAACATTGGTGCTGTCACATGTCAAATTTTGAAACTTGAATTTAAGTAAAATTAACTCATAAAACGTAAAAATAATTACCGATGATGGTGATCCATGATGAAAATTGCAGAATTCAGTTGTCGGAACCGAAGATTTATCAATAAATCGTTTGGAAAATCCACAAAATGCTCGTTGTAAATGGCAGCGAACTAACGCCATTTTGAATAACTATAGAAATGAGACAGCGACAGAGCAACACTTCGGCAATCAAGGGGAAGGCGCAGTAGTGCGAGAGAGACGGGTGAGTGGTGTGTTTAGTGTTGTGTAGTTAGCATACAGTATAGAGTGTACACAGCACAGACATTAATAAAATATCATAAGAAACTACTCGGTGGTACTCGGCTCAAAGGAAACATCATGGCTGCGGAGTGGAGATATTTGGGCTTTTAAAAAAACGTTTTATCCACTTGTATTTTGTGTTTATATCGAACTTTTTTGCATTTTATGTTGTGTGAATGTGTACAAATGATTAATTTAGTGTTAATTGCTTATTTTAGAGTGTAATATAGGTGTAATTTGTGTTGACATATAGAAGAGAGCCACGGTTCGGGAAATGAATAGTGCTTTCGGACGACGCATACGCATTTAGTTCAAGAAGTATCTATCTCACTCTGTTGTGTTTCATACAGTTGAGTCCATCATACCTCACTCACTATAGAGTAGTGTAGAATCAGTACGGTAGATACGATATACAATACGATTCTATCTTACCTTATAATAGATATAATAATAATATCTCACCACTCCACTAACACTAAGGGAACGTAAGTTGGACACTTTGTTTTTCATACATTTTCCGAAATATTTTGTAAGAACTTATCTCAACATATCCTCGTTATTTTACTTTAAGCACTCAAATACATTTTGTTTAGTATTATTTTCCGCGAATATCGACGTAATAACTCCTGAAAACTGTTTTGAAAAGTTGTCAAACGTCGAGTGTTTTCAACAAGTCTTTTTGTTTACGATCTAGGAATGTTTGGACACGTTGTGCTTTGGTCCTTTTTATTACAAAATAATATTATTTAGAGATATATATCGCATCGCTCAATGGTGACAACTTAGTAAATATGAATATAGGAAGATTGATAAGTGAGTTGTTTACTTGCATCAGCTGAGATTAAGGGAGGCCGCTTGGCGTACTTTCATGCCCCATGGCGTGCCTAGTATAACCCTTATTCAGCCAGATAAGTTATCTCAATGCTTCTTTATTTGCATTTTCTTTTATTATTTCCTTAAATATTTGTGTTCCTGTGAAAATACTATGTATGTTGGATAGCTGAAATACATCGCCAATTGGTAATATGTTCACCAAATGATTATATGTTTTTTATATAACCAATTTATATTTTTGACAGGTTCCAATGTACCCGATAAATCAAAGGTAGCATGGCCGGACGCGGCGAAAAAAAGACGAAGAAGTTGTCTAATGCGTCGAAAGAGTCACCTATTAGTAATACGAAACAACCATCCATCTTGTCTTATATGAGCCCGACCCCCCAGGAGTCTGAGGGGGCAATGAACCAGGAGTCTTCTGCACCTGGGGCTAAGAAGGCGACAAAAGCGGGCAAAGCTAAGAAACTCAATCCTACAACTAAAATAAACACTCTGAGGGGCAGGAGTAAGACGAAAGCTAACTTCAAGCTGATTCAGACACTGGCCCAGCAGGCTGTCGTGCCTGTAATGAGGAGGGGAAGACCCCCTCTAAAGAAACATATCAAGACAGATAGTCCCGAGAAGGCAGAGTCTCTCACAGCTGACGACAGCATGGCCAAAAAGAGAGGGAGGAAGAAGGCCCCTGCTCCGGCTGCAGACACAGTGGAGGAAGCTAAGACTGAGGGGAGCGAGGGTGCCAAGCCAGCCACCACTAAGGAAACTGAGAGTAAAAAGACTGTCATTAAAAATGTCCCTAAGAAAGTTGTTAAGAAGAAACAATTACTTGTAGCTCAAAAAGGATTAACGAAGAGAAAAGTTCTGTTATCTAAGAAAATTCTCAAGACAGACACCAAGCAAGTTGATCCAAAGATTTTAAAGAAAAATCTTACAGCAAAGCTGAAATCGGTGACAGAGAAATTAGAATTAAAGAAAACTATAGCAGATAAAGATTCTCCAAAAGCTGTCAATGAATCTCCAGAGCTAGAAATTCCTGTAAGTGAAATAAAGAAGGAACCAGGTGTCTCAGAGACGACTTCTCCACTCATCTCTGACTCCAGGTCATCTAGTCCACGCACAGGTACTCGAAAGAGAAATAGTGCAGACATTTCCATTTCCAAGGCTGTCCTTAATGATGTCCCTTCATCTCCTGGCATTAAAAGTCCTTATTCTACACGATCAGAAAGAAGTAGCCCACTCCCCTTAACACCTAATGAACAATCCCCTAAGGTACTCCGTAACGGCAGGCAGAGGAAACCAAAAGGATTGAAAAATACACTTCTTTCAGAGACTGTTGGGCAGGAATATAAGAGAAGACGGTTGCTGTCTGATACTAAAGTAGGAGAATGTATAGAGCCTGAAAATAAGATAAAAAGGTTCCGTTCCTGTTCTAGGGATGGTAGTGAGATATCCAAATGTTCAGATGTCACAGAGTCTGATTTGAGCACTTGCGATAGCGCCAGTATTGATATAGACAATAAGATAGAGTGTAAAGATGATACTAAGACACGAAAGACACAAGTGATACCTGTGGCTAATATCAAGAAAGAAAGGATCTCCATAGATACATCACCTAGCACTGCTACCAAATCTGTGAGTGATGTATCCAAAGCTGAGAGCAGTGACTTGGCTAGTCCAATGGAGACGGGAAACAGGGAGTCTGTGGACAATGATAACAATAACACAGATGATAAAATTAAGACTGATGGACTGTTATGTGATAAGTTAGGAAAACCAGAAGATATTGATTCTAATGTCAGTGAGAAGAATGCTGAGAAAAATGTCATCTTAGACAATATGTCTAAAACATTTAATCAATCTATTACTAATAAAAAAGGAAATATCAGGCGATCTGCTAGGCAAAGAAAAAGCACGGTGAAAGCAAAAGAACATGAAGAGACGATATTAGCAGAACAAACTGCTTTAGAAGTGGAATTTGATCTTGCAAAACTCAAAGATGAATCTGCTGAAATTCCTGAAAGTTCACCAGTACTGACTGAAACACCTAAAGCTGATGTTGTAGAGGATGATTCCGCACTTGAATCACCTGTTGCTGACCCACCTAGCTCCAAAATAACAACAAAAACATTTTATGGAGACTCTAAAAGACTAAACCTTGATAGTAATAAAACTGACAAGGTTATCTCCAGTGATGAACCTGTAGATGTTGTACCTGATGATGTAGTTAACGACAAGTCTCCAATAGAAGATATAGATAATATTAGATTACACATAGATGAAGATGAAGAGGTGGAAAGTGTTCCATCAAGCGTGTTTGTTGATGATGAGGGGAAAAATGAATTTGCAGAGGATACTCTCAAGGAGAATATAGAATGCAGTTTTACAGCTAAAATACCTGATCCCCAGGACATTAGCAAACTCATTGACAAGTTGAGGCATTTTGAGGAACAAGATAAAAAGAAACAGGAGGAAAAGTCTAATTTACAGCAATCTGTAATGGTTACCAACGACGTTGTTCTAATACCAAAATCAGAACAGAATATGACAAAAGATAAGCCCCAACCTGTAGAAAAGGTGAAAGAGAAAGTCAATCTTATAAATAGTTTGGAAAATAATTCAGCTATCTCCATAGTCAAGAAGGATCAGATCCGTAAATCATTTGAAATAGATTTACCAAGTAGTGTTACCCTTATTAAAAAGACAGCAACAGCTACCACTGCCAGAAAACATTCCACTAGCTCCAAAGAAGGAGACTCTGTTACTGTGCTAGACAAGTCACTCAATAAGGACCTTACCATGGAACTGAGGAAGTCTATAGACAAAGGAATACTATCTCTTGAATCATCAACATCCAACGTGAAGACATCGACAATCAATACTGGAAATGGTCAGTCATTGAGCATATCTATCAAACCACAAACACCCAAAGATCTCACCGTGATACCCATAACTTCCGCTTCTAGTATTCCAGTTGCCAGTGCCACAGCAGTTGTTTCAAACCCTGTGACTGCTCTCATATCCTTGCCAACCCCCAGTCCGCTTATGATAACACCCATACCTGTATCCAACAATGTTCCTGTACCCATTTCATCAGCCACAGTTGTACCTAAGATACCAGAAACTCCAACGCACATTTTAACAATAGAGCCATCCAATACAGCTGTCACAGAAACAACAATAGTAGAAGATTGCATCATCACACCAAGAGAAAGTATCCCACAAAGCATTGCTGTAAAACCTAAAACATTGATAATACCAACCATCACTCTCCCTTCAGGGATATCTCTGGTTGTGTCATCTGTACCAAAGGTTAATGAAACACCTAAAATAAATTCTGATTTAACTATCATCAAGCCAGATGTACAAGTTAATTCACAAAGCCCTGTCTCTGAAATAAAAGAAAATATTGCAAGTCCTCCACTAGTCAAATCACCACCACCGAGTGATGTAACTGGCCCCGTGTTAGTACCCGAATCACCAGTTAGTCAAAAACATAAACAGGACGTACTGAGAGCTGTTGGACTGATCTCATTGAAGGAAGCAGATGAAGCCAAGCAAGAGAAAGAAAAACAGAAGGAGAAGCAAAAAGAAATAAAAAACACAGCTAAACCTGATGGCTATACAGGAACTCTCAAAACTGTGATAAAACTTAACAGGACGGGACAGGAGAAGAAGTCGAGAAGTCCACTCAAGATGACCCTGCAGAAGAATAAAAGTCGCACCAGTAAAGTGGCAACAGAAGGCTTGAGTGCTGATAGTGAATCAGACGAGAGCCCATACTACACCATTCACAAAGAGGTAATATATTATGAATACAATACTAAAATTTCCAAAGCCAATTAATTTATCCCCTTTGAAAATATTGATGTGAGAGATTTGAAATTTTTATTGCCGCGTAGCTTACTGTTAATCAAGATTCAATAAAGTCATCTCCATTGTTAATTTTAAACCAGTTAAAACATTACATTAGTGACAATGCTGAGTTAAATAAATTATAATGGATAAGTTCTTTGAGATAGATAAATAATCTTACCAATGCATAGAGTCATTACAATTTATTGCTTGTATTTTTTTTTCCTTTAGTGATATTTGATATTTAAAAAAAAAAGTATGGAGAGGCTTATGTTCAGCACTGGACAGGGGTAGCTGTATTATTTGCAAAATAAATTGATATAATCTCTCATTTCTTTCACATGGATTAGCCAGTCGATGCATTGGAAACACCCTCTAACATCTGAATATCATTTATGTCGGAGAATTCCTACTATTCAATGTACACAGTGTTTATTAATAAATATCAATTTTGTTTCAGATCGGTGGTGCGGGCTATGGATCAGGATCTATGGAAAATCACGTCTCGAGTGGTGGGCATCGAAAAACTCATTACAGTAATCGATTTAACAACCATGGTGTGTGGCTATGTACTACTAGTACCTCTATCTTCCAATCAATCCTCCGCTACTATTACTTCTACTACCACTCTATCTATCTTACCCAACCAACCTCCCACCCCACCCCCATATATACATACATATTTACCTATGTACACAAATAAAATTATATTTTTAGTTTATTTATTATATTTCCAATGCACAACTTATTTATTTTAGTTGTAGAATATTCCCATATATTCCTTATCTTTTACAAAAACAATATGTCTACATTATTTCTTATATTTTTATTTTATGTATTATATTTTATTTTGGGCTTCAATTTTCAAAACTATCCACAATTAGGCAATATTTTATGTTTCATTTATTCTAATTTTGATTTTTTTTTCAAATATTTATTCACAATTGAATTGTGTTTAACTCTCAGTAACCTAACGTGGTTTCAAAAACTGTTTACCATTTTGAATGTTATGAAATTTATTTGTTGGGTAGTTGCGTGCCCATCAATTCAGCATTACAACACATTGTATTCTCTGGTTAAATCATTTCAAAATCATTCTTTATTAATTGATTAGTATATTTGATCATCATAAAAAGTTTTAAACAAATGCTTTTCGTAAACAAATGACATTTTGTCATATTGCTATGTCATCTTTTATAATTTGGGCTTTATAGTAAGACCTTTGTGTTGATTCTGTGTTGTAAGCTATTACATACAATGTGGAAGATAGCACTCTATAATGTATATTCGATTTGTGAAAGATTATTTCGGTAATGAGGTGCTACTCATTCTGATAATTGCAATATAGTGCAACGATTCTTTTATCGGAGTGTGCGAAATGATATTCTTATTTTATTGGTGTAGAGAGAATTCTTTAGATCTCCCATTAAGATGACCAAGATCAGATATCTACCAGTTTTTTCCTTCCAAAGCAACAGTTGGAAAACAGCTGTTGCTAGCTTACAAATGACAGCTTTAATGAACTGTTGCCTACCCCTCGAGAACATTTTATTCTACAGTAACATAAACTTTCAGATATAAATAAAGGAATGTTATTACATTAAACATGATATTGAATTTATCATAAACTAAATCTTGGCATTTGTTTTTATTCCACTAAATTATTTATTTGTATTTGTCATTTTTCCTCTTTTAAGGATATTGTCAGATTACGGACATTGTCTTACAAATAATACTACACCTCATGATTTATGAAATTCTTGTATTTATCACCAATACAAATAACATAAAAAAAATATACTAAATTATATCTGAGTCGTTACTGTATTTATTGCTTTCTGTTTGTTGGCATGCACATATGTAGAACATTCTCTCTGCGATAGTAATTTAAAATAAAAATAGGGCTATATTTTGAGTATCAGTTATTTTAGAAGGATTAACTATGTAACAGTTACGAGACATTTTGAATGTTTTTTTAAATATTCTACAATGAACATCCGTTACTTGATTATTGAAATCGCGATCGATTTCGGTAAACCTATAACATTCGATAGTTTGACGAGCGATACTTTTGAGTTTTTCATCATTTGTCACTTGCACTAAGCCAAAAATATTTTTATATTTTTTATTTAATTTTTAATCATACTCATAAATAATTTATTCCTTAGAAACATACATACACACCTTTTAACATCTGGTTATTATTGTCGAGAACTCATGAGTTTTATTTATATTTTTTGTAGTCTTGTTGAATTTGGTTTTTTCTTCATTTCTGTAGTTAGATATTTATTTTTATTTGACATCTTTTTGTTAACACTTTCCATATATTTTGACACACAATGAATTTAATGTTTTTAACATTCATCACTCTAACGACAGCAGACCAGCTGCATGTAATAAAAATACAAGCCATCATCTCCGTGCCAACAAAAAAAATAAAACATTCAGGATGGGTGGATAATCTTATTGCTGAATTTAAGATGTAAAATGTCTTTGTTTTTGGAACACCTGCCTTTTACATGTCACTCTAAAATTTACAAAAAAGGGTGGGTGATCAATTCTTTGCCAGGTGTTCAGCAGTAATTTTAATTTGTACAAAATAAGAAAATTTAGTAATGTTAGATTAAAAAATCAGCATTCCAGGCTAAAAGCTTAGAAAGAAGTTTTACTTCTTTTTTGGAAATAAAAATCAAAAAGTATAAATAAATAAATAAAGTATTTTATTAAATTTTTTTTTTTAAATCTGATACATTTTATAAAAAGTTTGTATCTGCTCATGGTATTATGAATATCTCTAAAATCATTTTAACCTATGCTTCTTGGTCCAAGACAAAGTTTTATCCATAGTTAGGTCAGGGTAGGTCAAAATAGCAAGACAGGGTAAAAAGGGGAGAAAAGGAATGAAAGAAGAGACGGGAGAAGAAATACATAAAGTTTGCAATATTCTCATGAAATTTTACAAATGTGAATATTTATCCTACTTTTTATTGGCACAGAGAAAACGATCTGCTTGTTTATTACATTTACTTGAATTACTGGCTGGAAGTCTTGAGCTAGGTTGTTGTTATTGTTTAAAATGTGTTTATTGAAATAAAACCGACTGAAAGATTTTCATGAAATTGTATGAAAGGATTTTCAGAAGCTGAAATATATTCTCGATTATTTTTCATTATATTACATTGAATCTATTTTATTTCTGGAAAAAGCATTTGTTAAAATAAATGCTGTCAAAATATCAAACAAATAATTCTTTTGTGTCAATTTTTATGAAATTTATGATTAATTTGGTTTGTGTTCAATGCATGCTGCCTTTTTTCCTTCAATTTATTCATCATTGCATGTTTTCTCTCTGTAACACAATTTATTCATCATTGCATGTTTTCTCTCTGTAACACAGTTGTAACTTTTTGACATTGTTGCGTAACACATTTGACATTGTTGTTCTTACATTATTTGTTATAGTTTATAATGTTTTCAAATAAATTTGTAAGAAGCAAACATTGTTCCCCAACACATTTATTACAAATAACCTTAATTATTAAAAACATTTTCAACCAATAACAATGTTCTTTCACATATTATTTTGAACCACCATCATATTTTTCCACCTATCTTAATGTCTTATCTTTTATTATTATGATAAGGACAACTTGCATGTTTATTACAAGCAGTTGGTCTGGTGGCTACCCCACTTTTGGGTGATGTCGTAATAGGATGCAATTCTATTTTAACAATTGTATTCAAATCCTGGTTGATTTTAAGAAATAGCTTCACAGCAATAACTTCACCAGCTGTACTCTCAATTTTGTAAAAGCATCAACCTAATTTCATTGAAACAAATTAAAGCATTAAAATGTTTGTAAGTTGGGAGTAGCCAATATTTTTGTTACATTCATTGAAATTACTCCGACGTTCTTTGGAATTTTTTTGTGATTATCACTAATAAAGTCTCAATATTTTCTCATTTGTTTCATACATTTTTTTAATGTTAATTTTACACCCCCAACATTAATACTATGCATTTAATTTTATTTATTCTTTCGGCACATCATCAGTTACAAAACAAAATCAATCAATTTACATTTGAAAACATGTAATCAATCATATGAAGATGAAAGATTTCGATTTCTTCTATCTAACCACGAAAATGTGTTAAATTGTATAAATACTATTACTAATTATAAATGAATTACTTCTTGACATTCAAAATGGTATGTCAAATTGCAATTCTTTTGGTAAAGGATGTGATGATATGTTTTTATAGTTTTTTGTTTCAATATAAATAGTGAAGTCTGCCCCACAAAACATTTATACTATGCTATAACCTCATGACCCTATCCCAAATGGGGATAAACAGAGAAGACGCAAAGCCATATAGACCTATCCCTGCATACTTTTTTGCATCTTCCACATTCACACAAGTCCTCATACACGCACGCCTGTTTCTCTTACTCAACATGCGCCCGTCCTTGAGAATTTGATCCACGTAATCAATGTTTGCGCATTCTCTCGCCACCTTTTCAGATAAATACTCTTGTCATCCGTGCATGCTACACGCATTCTAACCGCAACACCCTTCGCATCTGCCCATTCTCCTCATATCCTCATTTTGAACTGTCACATAAAGTTTTACCAACCATTCTTTTCAGTGATCACATACTCACAGCATTTATTGCACTCTTATCCTTCTTCAACCGGGTCCAATTTTCGCTTGCATATATAAGTGTCAGTACCAGAATAGTATTGTCCACCAGCATTCCATGTTCATTCAACACATTGACAATGGGTTGAAATGCATCATCCACCCTAGCACCGGCCATTTATATTCTTCTACTATGTCTCATTTAAGACATTAGCATTTTCAGTTCAGAAGCAGTGAGACACGCCTATGATATACCTATCCATTCTGTATGTTTTATTGCTAATAGTATAGAAATGATGATGGCGAATAATTATTTTGGAGCATCCATCTTGAGCGCGCAGGAATCTCTGTTGGAAGAGTGTTGTTTAAAAACTGATGAGTTTTTTAAGAAAACTTTAAAACTTGATCTGTATGTTCATTGCATGTGTTTAGTCCACTGGCTACATCACTTGAGGGATATGTCATGATGGTATATATAGAAAGATGAATAAACTATGTGTTTTGAGGGCAGACTTTACTATTTATTAGTTGATAATTTGTGTTTGTCACGACAACTTTTATAATATATTGATTTCCCGTCATCATGAAGATGATTCCATTACAGACAATGTACCTTCGGATCCCCTGGCAGACGTGGCGTCTGACAGTGGCCCTCCTAAGGAAGCTGCAAAGAATCTCGTGATCCCGGAGAAGGCCTCCTCGTTTGGCATCCATCCGGGTAGGCTTTGCCAGGATCAGTGCTTCTACTGCGGCGGGAAGTTTGGTCTGTTTGATACACCATGTCACGTGGCACAGATCAAGTCTTCAGATAGACAGAAGAAAATCTTAGACAGTGAGTATTATTATTGATGACCAATTTTGAATACTACATATTTAGCAATACCATAAATGAGGTAAGTATTCAAGACAGTATAAACGTGGAGTCTCCCACAAAGAATAGATTTCCCACTTTTTTTTAAGTTTTCGAGTGTCCTGTTAAAATAAGTTATTCAGTAGACATCCTGTAAAAGACTTTTAACATCTTTAATTCAGTGATTAGCTAAGCTACCCATCCTGAATGTCTTAACTTTTATTGGTACAAAAATAAGTTACAGGATAATTATATTACATACATAATCTTTATTTTTATGTTGTGTTTACAATACATATAGTGAATTCTCTGGCGTCTGTATTTACGTGTGTTCTCAAAATTCAATATTGTATCTCTTTTTTTTCCTCAGATGAAGAAAAATTGACTGTAGACAGTTGTCTCTGTGACGCTTGTTATCGTCATGTGGACAGGAGAGCCAATTGCCCTGGCTACAGACGCAGGGTGGGAGGAGGAGGCGGCATCCTCGGCGGTCCCGTGGGTGCGCTCATGACTCCCGGAGAAGAGGCAGAAGTGGCTGACGGGACTCTATGTCACGCCACCATGTGTAGGAAACCAGCTCCACACACACTGAGGCGCAAGTGGCTTGTCAAGATGAGGAATAGCATCGCCAAAGTGGTAAGTGTAAAACAAATACATACATCACTTCACCTAGTTGGGTTGAGGGTCCATTACGCTGCCTAGGGTACCTATTCCAGAGTTTCCTGTCCATTGCTATTACTATTAGAACCTCTGCCCACTCCGAACCAAGTCTTTCAACAAATGTTTGGCACCTGCTTTTGCCAGCATCCTCTAAGGCTACCTTCAGCCCTGTCCTGCATTTTCCAAAGATCTTAGTTAAATCCAAATATGTTTAATTTTAAATGTTTAAAATAGCCAAGTTGCTATTCTAATATGTAAAATTGTAAAAAATCTACAGATGACATTTAATTTTATTTTATCTCATGGTATAGACTCATCATAGAAGTGAAACTAATTAGATTGAGTTTTTTTTTAATTAACATGCATAGACAATTTACACTGATTGAGTTAATCCCAAACTAAGATAGCAATCTTTTTTTTGTGTAGTAAGGTGATATATAACTGTTTTGTTATTGTTCCCAGGTACAGCTGGATTTAGACTACCCTGGTTTGCACACTATCCCTCTATGTGACATGCACTACCAGGCCATCTCCCATCTGATGGTCTGTGGACTGTGTAAGGGAGGCCTCTCTAGGAACCATGTGCACTACATCAATCAGGTACTATTTATCCCATTTTAGAATCTTTTGTAAAATTCAACTTATTATCTGACAATTTTTGGTTGAAGCTAATGATAATAAAATATTAAAGTAGAAACATAAAATTGTGATAATTCTACTTGACTTTATTGTATTTGCATTCTGGCTTTGAAGTAACATGTTCCAGACAAAGAGAGCTGAAATATTAATAGTCAGTTTGTAAGCAAAATAAATTCTGATAGAGTTACCATTTATAGTGTCTATCGTTATATTGTTTTATTAAATTAGGAATATTAACATGATTTTGTTAACATTTTACATTACTTTACGTTTTGTGTTTCAGGAATATAAGACACTCAATCCTCTTCTTGCTGAATTAGGCCTTCCCGTTGAGTTCAATGAGAGACCTGCTGTGTGCAAACCTTGCAGATACTTCTGTTCTTTACTGCATAAACCTCCTCTGCCACACCAGGCCAACAAAGTAAACTTCTTCAAGACCTACAAAAAAAGGTATGTGTCTAAATTACTATATATGTATTATATAATCATCAGCATCTGTGTGTCTTGATATTGATGTCTTTGTCCTTTTTACCATTAATCCTCTTCTATGCAGACAACACTTTCCTAGATACTACTGAAGAACTCAGTGCTAAAATAATGCACAAGAAAACTATTTGTAAATTATGATTTATTTTCAGGTTGTTTGCTGCCCACTCTATTGAAGCCCCTGTGGAATCCGAGACAGAAGCAGTTGAAGAAGCTCTTCATTCAGATTCTAGCATCATGGTCGATGGAAAGGAAAAGAAAAAGGGAAAGAATGGAAAGAGTAAAAGCAAAAAGTCATTGGATGTGCGCAAGTCTACAGATGAAAATCATTCTCATGACGCTAACTCTGCAGTGGAGGGCAGGAGTGAAAATAAAGATCAAAATAAACAGGGCGCCCTGGAAGAGGATATAGAATCCCTCATCTCCACCAACACCATACCCATACCAAACTCCAATCCTAACAAGACACCAAATGTTTCAGATACTAATAAACCCATTTCAGAAATTAGTGACAGTTCTGATTTGGAAATGATGGTTGATTTGGATCCTGCAGCATTGGATAAAAAATCAGAACTACAACTTCTATTGCAAAAATGTAACATTCCATCATCCACCATTTTACAAAAAGGACCTATCGCTAATCTCACGCAGAAAAATAGAAATATACTTAAAGTACACAATGCAACAGCAATCAATAAGAATATACAAAGTCAGAAGATTCTTGACAAGAATGCAAAGAGAATACAGAAACTTGGACAGATTGTCACTACCAAGAGTACAGACTTAGAAAAGGCTATATGCAGTAGATTGCCAAACAGAGAAGAGTTCACTTTGGAGGCTGCTGCTAACAGTGAGAAGGCTGCAAAGGATCTTGCTGGAATGAATATATTGAAGAATTTGGCTCTGAATGATGAGTGTACTATTGAGAGTTTACCAGTCAAACCTGTTATGCCAAAATCATCTGTCGATATTAATTCTCTCAAGTCCAAGTGGCAACTTAGCAATAGTTACACACAGATCAAAAACAACCTGAAGGCGCTCTCACAAGTAAAGAAATCAAAAGGTGATCAGGGAGATAACTACTCAAACCCAGTTAGAAGGTTGGAAACAAATCCTTCAATATCTGTGAGAGAACTGTTTCCTGGTGAAGAGGAAATGAATCTTCAGTGCTCTATTGAATTTGGTACTGTGAAGGGAATCACACCAGATGGATGGGAGAAGTGTAACAGTACAATTCAATATGATGCAGACACCAAGAGGTTATGGCATGAACTCCAAAAGCCTTATGGTAACCAGTCAAGTTTCCTACGCCATCTCATTCTTTTAGAGAAATATTTCAGAAATGGTGATCTCATTTTATCACAAAATGCTAATTGCAATGCTGTCACATACAGTGATTCCGTTCAGAATAGGCTGAGGTCATATGACAACATACCGACAGGGGAAACTATCAACTTACCAAACATTGCTAAACCACCTGCACCTCCCACCGACCTGATCACAACTGAACCAGTCAAGACATCACAAACATCAAGTTTGATAGATTTCAGAAAGCAAAAGAGTAATTCTACAGGTAAAAGTTTACTCAAAACCAATCAGCTGCCCTCCAAAATGGACCTCAGTTCATACTCTGCTATGAAGAACCCTGGCATGGTGAGGCATATCGAAAGTCTGTTACCCTCTTCATTCAATCATGCCAAGATTCCCAAAAATGTTCCTATTTCACTTGCTCAAATCAATCAATCTCTAGACCCCAGTTTTAACAGCTTCAACAAAATTGACAAGAATTTTCTAGCTGGTCTTTCTCAAATGGAGAAGATGAATACTCAATTAAATATACCAACACTTCCGAGACCTGACTTCCCCAAACCTGCAGAAATCAAAATACCAACTCTGCCACCTTCAATCAACATTGAGGCCAAGACAATAACTCTTAAACCAGATGCACCCAGTATCAGACCAAAAGCACCTTCATTGCCACCAGAATTGATTGCAATCAACACAGATTCACAGAGGAAATCTATTGAAAATGTTCTCAAGAACATTCAGCAGCTAGCCAAGGGCTCTTCCACCCCAGTCAATAAACCATTCCCACCACAACACACAGAGCAGACCCCTGGGCTGTCACCAATAGTCACCACATCTACTTCTCCTGCGAGTTTAATGGGGAAACCTGTTGAAATCCCTGTCTCAACTTCACCTACCACGGCTGTTCCCAATGTTCCTGAACAAAGTAAGAAAACTAAATCATCAAAACAGTGGAGACCTACTCTAATTCCCATCACTGATGAAAGTAAAAGTAAGTGTGCTAAAGAAGTCCTTTACCAAACAGCTGATGGCAGGAGACTACCTAGTCTAGTGCAAGTGACTTCAGGTGGGAAGCCTTATCACATCACAATACAAGACTATAACAAGATGTGTGTCATGAGAAGAGAGAAGTTACAACAGTTGCACAAAGCTGAAATGGCAAAGAAACCTTCAGGCCCACCCACACCAGCTTCTGTTTATGAGTTTACAGTGGATCCACCAACCACTCCAATTATAACACATCCTCCCATCTCCACTGCAATCAAATTACCCAGCCCCCCGCCACCCTACCCCACCTCTACGGAGACAACACATCAGACCACAACAGCTACTATCACACCCAAACTATGTGATCAACTTGCAGTGTCAATCCCCAGTGCAATCAGCTGTAGTAAGACATCCACTGTGACATCCATTAAGCCCACAGAATCACAACTGGAGGTGACACCTATCATGGGGCCCGAGTTAAGTACAGCGTCGTCGTTATTTAAAAATGTAGGATTAAAAAATATTACAATAGCCCCCGTAACCACAACTTTAACAAATGAGACGCGACTGCCTAAAAGTGCATCGTCATCACCGCCCTCTTCTGTATTCTTACCACCGAATACGAGTCCGAGTGGTGTTAGCGGTGGCACTGTATCATTACCTTCCATTATATCACAATTGGGACCATCCATATCTGTGACGACTGAGGGAGGTATAAAGGTGAACGCGAGCAGTGTAAGTAGTGTTGTGGCTTCCACTAACCTAGTCAGCTGCGTGCAACCAATCACCATCACTTCTCAAGCTGTGTTGTTGCCCAAAATACCCAAATCCCTCACAGTTATTCCACAGACAGTGACAATGCCCTCTACCCAAACACAACAATCCCCACAAGAGCCTTAACAGAACCACAATTATAATAATAATAATAAAACAATAATATTAATACTTGGTACGGTACCCTATTGTCTACCCCTTAAATTACCTTATCAAAGTATAAAAAATAATTAATTTATAATAATATTGCATACTTACTTGTTGTTAAGAAGAATAAATACACTTTACTTTTGATAAAAATAATAGTTATATAGAAAAAAAATATTAGTGATTACAGTGTGCCTAAATCCGCAAAAAAAGTATAAAAAAATAAAAACAAAATATAATTATTGATACTGATGTATATATTTGTATTTATAAAGTAAATATAAAATAATGATTATAAATAAGACAAAAAACATATTGTTATTATATTCTTACAATGATTATAATCTCAAAAAGAAATGGCATTGAGTGAGACAAAATACAAATTAAAATAATAAATTTGTGTTGTTTCTCGTACGTTTAAATTTTATTTTAAAATTCAGTAATGAATTGAGAAATAAATAAATAAATAAAATATGATATGGATGGTGAGCTGTAAATTTGACACTTAAAAGTAATAATAATAATGATGATAAAAATACAATTAAGTATGTATACGCTATTATTCTTTAAATATATAAAATTAAATACTTTAAAAATATGGTATATTGTATTGACTTATTATATATTTTTAACAATATTTAATAATTATTATTATTATTGAAAAGCAAATACATATAGAAATAAATAAATAATATTTTACGAAATGTTGGATAAAAAGAAGGAGATGAAAAATAGAAGACTATTTTTCTTTTTATTTTATTTTTTGTGAATAAGAAGGTGCATATTATTTTAATAAAAACGTTCAAGAATTAATAGTGTAGAGACAAAAAAACCTTCAGCTGTGTATAAAATTAAAATATAAAAATGAAAAACTGAGACGCATGTGTTATTGTTGACATGAATATTTAAAAAAAAAAAGTGTTTTTTTTTCGGCATGGACGTTTATTTTTTGTTGTAAATATTTAGTTTCATTTATTATTAATTAATTATCTTATTTAACTTATGTTTATTTCATAGGTTATTGTAATTATTAATATGCTTTATATTATTATTGTCTGTGTATTATGTGCCCCGTATATATTATTTTTTTAGATTTAGTTTTTTATTATGTTATTTTTTTACATTTACACCATTGCGCATATACACATTTATTACGGTCCTGCCTCCCTTACCTGTACACACACATATTCACAGAAAAAAATGCATATTTAGACAACCTGTGTAGTTGAACCCTGATTATAAAGTCAAAACCCTACTGATAATTTTTTTTTCTGCAACTACTCAATATTTGGGTTAGTTGGAAGAGATCGCGCCTTTGCGATAAACTCGCCCTCTGTATATTGATTGTATTTAATTTGAATGTATACCTTTTATGTAATTGTTTTTTATCAATGTACAGTAAAGAATGAATAAATAAATAATAAATAAATTATTTTATTTATTCATTTTTATTGTACATTGATTACAAACAATTATATATAGAAATAAATAAACTCGTGTTAAATACATTCAATATGCAGAGGGCGAGTTTATTTTAAAAGCGCAATCTCTTCCGACTCAGAACGAAAAATTATACTGAAAATTCTAATTTTTCATCAATATAAATTTCGTTCCTTAAAATCATTTTTGAGTTTTTCAAATGTCAGTTTTTGTTCTTCGTCCAGAGTGCGCCAAAAACTATTTGATACTAATAAAGAATAATTTTGGTCACCTTAGAGCAAAAAACGCTGATCTTTGTGAGTTAAGTGTCGCTTAGACGAGTGTAAGAGTTGGATTAACAGTTATTCTGTGTTTGTGAGTACGGTTGATATTTATGAAATTAAAAATTGAAGTTTGGTTAAAATGTTTCTGGTTCATTTGTTATATAATTATATTACCTTTTAGCAACTAGTTAGCAATATAATCTGTGATTTTTTCTAAATAACTTACAAACAATATAAAATTTTCACTCCTCGGTTTTGAGATAAATGTTGAGTAACACTTTCGTTTTTGTATAAGGAAAGTGTTTTCTAATTTCAAATATATTTTTTTACATTACCTAAATCTTGAAGTTGTAATACTTACGTTTACATACACGAGACAATGATTTGTGTTGTGAACAGAAAATGTTATTGGATGTCCAAACTGCGACTATCAATCAGACCAACAAATGATTATATCTCTTTTTTTTAACTATATTTACAATGGGAGAAAATGAGACCAAAAGCATTTGTTGTTTTCTTTGAAACTGTAGTGAGGACCCAGCTGTTCATATCTGATAGGAAATCAATTTTGTAAATATTGGGGCATTGTCTTTGTCTCCCTATGGGTATACAATATAATATATACAAAAAATAATTGCATGAATGAAATAATGTTTATATTCATTGGAAAATAACTATTTTTTTAATCAAATCTTTTCCAACTAATAAAAATAATAATATGAAATTGTATTTTTCTCGCTGCATGCTTGTAAATTTTTATATACTTATGACTTGTATTATTTTTACCTTATTTTCTTACCTATTTCACGTTACAAAAAATGTATAAGTGTAGATTATCTGATATTAATTCCTCTCCTACCCTTTATGAGATATGAGATGAGGGGATATACGCAGATGTTTGTTTGAAATAAAAACAACATCATATTATGTACTTGAAAAATGTGTAAATTTTATTATTTCTAATTCTTTGTTTAGTGAGAGATTTTTGTTTCTATCTTATTACGAGGACGGCAAATTCTGATGTACAATCTTGTACTACCATGTAAATTGTATGCCTGTGTTTATTTCGCTCTCAGCAAAAGATATTTCTTTATCATATTTGGGGAACATGTAAATGAATTAATAAATTGGACAAATTTTACTCAATAATATTATGTATTGCGTAGATGCATACAATGTGATTGACTAAAATTTCATATATTTACTAACTTGTTTTGGCAAATTAATCCTATGTATATATATTTTTCTTTATTTTGTATTTTGAATAAAACAAACATACATACGTGTTAAAATATAACACTCAATAATAAAATTCAATTGTACTCAAAATAAAGGGATAAGGTCAGTAAAAATTGAAAACTTCTTTAGTTAATTCTCATTGGTATAATTATACATTTTGTCTTACAATTTTATTCATTCTTTTTCATACATATTTACCTTAGAAGTCAGTACAAGAATTACTTTATTTAAATGTCTTTATTAGTGCAGAATTTTGATTTCACAATATTTATTTGGTATTTAAATTTAAAATTTGTCAAATTTATTGAAAATTTTACAGGCGCCTTTAATATTGATAAAAAAAACTTATTTTCATTATTATATTTAAGCTTGAACTGTGCTTGAGAAAAAATGTTGAAACTATTTCTGTTGTAAGGAAAGCTGTGTAAAGTATACAATTGAAATATTTTTACAAAGTGACGTGTCGTCATTTTAGATGCACGTTTGGATATTATGTATTAGGTTCCACATCATATTTTTTTTTCATATTCTCTTCCAAAGATAGTGAGTTAGCAATATTTGTTAATGTTTTCTTAGTTATAATTATGCCTTATGTAACAAAACACTAGGATTAAGATAATATTATGTAAAGCATCTAATTAAACATATCTTATAAATTTTCATTGTGTTATTTTTTGTTATACCTTTATAAAAAACTATTGAAATAAATATGTTTTTATATATAATAAGTTTATTATAAACTTGAATACACTCTTAAAGAGAAAGCAAACAATATTATTGTGTCCAAAAGATGGAATACGCCCTCCGTCCTTGTTACACTTTCTTCAGAAGGCAAAAAAAAAGTACCTTCTGAAATTAAAAAATGAAAAATTTCTTCCACTTTACGACAACGTACCTCTCTCTCTCAATAAAGAGCATACAGTAGAAAACATTTGTTTATTTAATTTTGTTATGGAATTCTACTACCTAAACACCGACAGTTGATTGATCAAGTGACTAGCAAATTTTGATAGCTTATTTATCATTAATGGTCTGAAATTATACAATCATGCTTGCATAGTTCACTCTATAACAGAATTGTTTGTTGGTGTGCGATAGATGTTTAGCCAGCAGCATGGAGAACAAATGAGTCAGTATTTATATTATCTAAATCAGTTCACGACCAAGAACTCTCACTATTTGAATTTGTGTGATAAGTTTTCCAATGAGTCACTTTTGAAATAAGTTAGAAAGTAAGCTATCTACTGAAAAGGTAAAATACGCATCAGTCCGTACCTTCTATAGTTCTGTAACCTTCAAATGTTTTTCAAAATCAAAACATTTGAAGGTTTAATACTAATAAAAAAAAAAAATAATACTACCATCACGGCATATCCCACAAGTGGGGTAGCCAGCAGACCAGCTGCATATAAAACATGCAAGCTGTCTTCTCCGTGCCAATACAAAATCAAGACATTCAGGATGGGTGGCAAGCCTCATCGCTGAATTTAAGATGTAAAGTGTCTTATTTTTCGAACACCTGCCTTTTACAGGACACTCGAAAACTGAAGGTTTACTGTCTGAATTTAAGTTTAAAATTTTATTATTAAACTATTCGAATATATCGAATTCAGATCTCTTAAAAGTTCCCTCAACTCATTAAGTTGTTAGAGTTGGACATTAGGTACCTACTGTCAGCGGCGTAGTTTAAACAAATCGTCCATATTATCATTAAAGGGTAGGTATCTTCATTCAAAGAACTTTTGTAAAACCTAGAAGAAGACGACTAATGACTGACAATCAAAAATGATTTATGATTTCTTATTTATTATTATTTCTGTTAGAAGCGAATTCACACCAACAGTTTTGCGATTTGTATAGGTAGGTACTTATACAAATCAAATCCGTTTGTAATCTTAAACTTTTGGTTTTTTCTTCGATAATAATTCAATTTCACATTTTCATCAAAGTGATCAATAGGTATTTAGTTTGAACTAAACACTCCCTTTTACCTTTGTCAGATATAATATTAATTTATTCTTTACCGAACCTACATTGACTTTATATCAACTTTCTAAAAAAATAATCTCTTGCTTACATCACACGTAAATTCCAAGTTTACTGTTTAGATGTCGGTACTCGTACTTTTGCCTCCACGTATCGACTTCTAAAGAATATACAGAATCTTTTAGTAAATATACGAATGACTATTAAGTATTAATGAATGCATATCAGGAGACAACACCAACCTTTCTTCTTCAATTCAAATTCTACAAACAACACGAAATCTCAACCCAAATGTCAAACTATGTAAAACGTTTATTATACTTAGCACATCGAAATATCAAAGTATGAATTATTATGGATACAAATTTGATAATGTAGGCATGTATTTATCAAATGAAACCCACTCAAGATCGCCTATTTCCCGTTATATAACATGGGAAGGAACCTATTCTTGCAAAAGTTTTACACAAACGGAGACTGAAGTAATATCTTGACATAATTTTGACTTATTGTAATCAATTTACCATCAACTATAAGACGAGAGAAGGACATGAAAATGCAGAATCAAAGTTATGCAGTTAGATAAATAAGAAAAGTTAGTTGAAAGCTGATTGTCGACGTAGAAAATTCATGTAGGTACAAAAGTTTCGTTTGGTTTGGCACGTACACAAATGCAAAGTTACAACGGTAATTGCATGAGTGAATGCACCTTGCGTAGACTATAATATAGTAGCCTTTCGTTCGTTCTAGATAGTTACATTACTTACCTATTTCTCACAAGCCTGCAAGAAATGGAAGAAGACAGTGTGCAATTACAATACAGTTCAAAAGAATTTTTAACAGCATATTGAGCAGAAATCTACAAAAAAAAGCCAACGAAATTGTCGATGAAAATCATTGAAAACAGAATGATTGTTTCTTTGTACAGCTGAGTTTAATCCAAACTTGTTGAATCCAAAAATAAAAACGTTTCGATTGTTTTATTTAAAACAAAGATATTTGTCGATGATTTAAAACATTTATTATTTAAAGGCATAAATAAAAGACACCCGATTCGAAATAACGTCTGAATTATTTTAGGTAATTTGCGAGTTTATCTAATAATAGGTTAATAAGTTGTTATAAAGTTAATTAGAAATAAAATACACACTTTAAATTAGTTGGAATCGTCATAATAAAGTTCCGATAACTCAAAACAAAAGTTATTCATTCTTTTTGTTGTCGAATTTTCAAAATAAGTTGCCTCTAGTTCGTAGTTCCTAACCTAGAATATTCATAGGTCTTATGTCATAAAAATACGATCGAGCATACTTATTTCGTGTATTTAATTAATAAAGTCGTTTGTTTTTATGTTTTACATTTTGATTGTACGAACTTTTTATTTTATACATGAAGTATACCAGTTTTTCATAAAATTATTCACCTATAAAGTTCATGTAAAGGTAGATTGTAAAGAGCGAAACTTTAGTTTTTTTTATGTTGTAAATATAGGTAGGTACCTACCTATTTTATACAAATATATCTAGCCTCTAAAAGTTTGCTGCCAAAGAAAATCTTTGTTCTAGTTAATGTATGATGACTTTATCTAGTAAAAAATGAAAAAATAGGTTAAAAATAAAATAAAAAAACAACCAACAGAAACTGGATGACGAAAGAAAACTGTTTTCATATACATAACAGTAAAATTTTGTTGGTTTCTGTTTTTATATAATTATAATATGATGATTTTGTAAGATTCTTCTTCTTATTTTATTTCGGCAATTCACCCGCAATCGAGTGAATTATTTTTTTGTAAGATTAAAATTTAAAAAAAAATACTTATAACACAAAATTTTATACCTACATACTTTCATCGACATACAAGTCGACGTCATGTACATAATTATGTAATTATTATGCCACCGCTTAACCAACTAAAATTAGAACTTCTGGATGCAGAACAATTGGAGGACCCTCAATAGACTAAAAGTCGGTGTCACAATACCTAACGAGCACCTGTATGGAAATGTAAAATCTGTCTACAGAGTACATAATATAGAAAAATGCGGCGCAGAATGATGGCCACCTACTAATATGCCCACTGATGGAGGATGGCTGGACTGCTGGAGTCTTGATTTTAGGAAACGAAAAGGCGATGTCTGTTGTTGAGAGTGGAAAGATTTAGACTGGACAAGAAAACAAACTGTTTAGAACGAGCGATAAAAATATATACAACTCAGTGGAAGATGATACGAATGAGTAGGTATACTTACATATTATCAAAATTAATGTTACTCTGGGAATTGGATATAGAATATTAAATTTTCCGTGCTTGTGTAATAAAACAGGACAACATCATTGTAAATATCATAGGTCATTGCAGCGTCGCGGAAGCTCATCTCATTTAAATGCACCTCTTTATTATGACCTTCGACAACATCACAATAAAATACACCCCAACGAACATCAGCTGCTGTCAGACATCACATACGCATGTGTACAGTAACCCTATATGTACACACGTTCACACATACACTATAAATAACCGGCTTGAAAAGTTTGTTTCGTTATGTTGCCATTACTAAAATATTTGGCCATATTAATAAAGAGAATATAATACATACATACATACATACCATCACGCCGCTTCCCTCGCGGGGTAGGCAGAAAGGATCGAGCGCCACTTCCTTCTATCTTTGCATACATCTTTCGCTTCCGTCACTGTCATACAATTCCTCATGCATGCTCTCCTTTTCAATGTGCTCAACACGTGACCGTCCTGTAGGATTTGATTTAAATGATCTTGCCATTTAATCCTCGGACGTCCACGTCTCCGAGCACCATTCCTCTCAGACAAATATATCTTCTTAGTCATTCTGTCCTCATTCATTCTTTCCACGTGCCCAAACCATCTTAACTTATTTACATTCATCCTTGTTATTACACCAACTTTCATTCCACATTCCTTTCGTATATCAATGTTACGCACACGATCTCTCAGACTTTTACCACACATCCTTCTCAACGATCTCATTTCCACTGCATTTATGCCACTTTCATCCTTCTTTAACCATGTCCACGTCTCACTTGCATACATAAGTGTTGGCACTAAGATAGCAGAGTGCACCAACCTTTTAGCTGTGGTGGATATGTTTCTATTTGCAATTATTGGTCGGATTGCACCATTTACCTTATTGCCAGCAACTTTTCTCCTTTCAATATCGCTTTCACACTTCCCATCTCTCGTGAACAAGCTACCTAAGTACACACATTCGTCAACTTGCTCTAACACTTCGTTGTCAATCATCACCTGGCATACTGTTCTCTCACTTCCTCTTTCAAACACCATAATTTTTGTCTTTTTTGCATTCATTCTCAATCCATTAATCGCACAATTTTCATACACACACGTCATCATTCGCTGTAGATCACTTTCACTTTCAGCCATCAATACCAAATCATCGGCAAACATTAACGCTCTTACATTCATCCCATTCATATCAACACCTACATACATTTCTTTCAATGGACGAATACAATGATCAATGTATAGGTTAAAAAGCCATGGCGACATAACGCACCCTTGTTTCACTCCTTTTGTCAGTGTGAACCATTCCGACAGGTTATTGTTCACTCTAACACACGCAGAACTTCCTGTATATAGGGACGCAATGGCGCGAATTAGCTGACTACCCACCTCACACATTGATAGTACTTGCCACATTTTCTCACGATCTACTCTATCATAAGCCTTTTCAAGATCAACAAACGCGCAGAAAAGCTTCTGGTGTTTCTCCAGGAGCTTCTCTGTCACCATTCGCAGGGAGAAAATCTGGTCCACACATCCTCTACCACTCTGAAAGGCACCTTGCACATCCCATACATTCGTCTCAGTTACTTTTCGAACTCTTTCAATCAATATTCTTGCATACAGCTTCCCCACCGAGCTCAGCAGACTGATAGCCCGATAACTCCCTCATTCTAGTCTTGACCCCTTTCCTTTGTATAGAGGGCATATCAGAGAATATAATATATTATTTAATAATTAAAATTATAATATAATATATATATTTATATTATAAATAATATTAAAAGTTTTAAACTTTTGTCAAGTTATAGTTGTTATCACGAAGATAATGATTTATTTATCTATCCAGCGTAAAACTGTATTTCTTCTGTTCTGGAATAAACTAAAGTAAAAATGTGCATGCTTTTGCAATACATTATAATTATAACGTAAAAAAACTTCCTTGAAATTTACTATTTTATGTATAGAGTAGGTACGAAACCAATTTCGAGCATAAGGGAAATCATTAAAATCTGGAAATTGAAATCTAAAAAAGTAGGTCCTCACTACTGAAAAATCGACCAAGAATACCATTTTTTGGTAAACCTAATTAAACTTTTTTGGTAAACCTGCATACTTTTTGTCAGAGTTACGTCAAAACCCGAGTTGGCAACACTGCCACCACGTGCAGCTGTCAAATTTATTGAAAGCCGTGCATGGTCGTAGACTTTTGATAACAAGTTAATAAATAAATTGTATATTTGATATAAATCGTGTAGATTCCTTTCGGTGTTGTGATATTTGTTATCTGTAAAACATAAAAATGGAGGAAAATATTCCTATCGAGAATGAATCTCGCAAAAAATTCGAAAAAACTGTGAAGGGGATTAAGAAAATGTTGAAGGTATGAACTTCATTTTTTACTTGAAATTAAAACCTAATTATTTTGGATTATTATATTATCAAAATATGTAAGTTTCACTAGTGTATCGAAGTCATTAGAGAAAATGAAAATTAAAAATTTGGGTTGTTTGGAAGATGTATCACTGTTTGGAATTTTTTGATCTATTAAATTTTTTTTTATTGATTTTTATAATTGTGCTGTGACAATTTTATAGTCAGCTAAGATTTATTATTATTGTAGACGTGTTTTTCTGGTTGTTTTTTTGTAATTTTTGTGTTTATTTGCTAGAGCGGCAAGGTTAATCCCGTGGAGAGTGTAGAGGCTATGGTAGAAGCTAATGAAAAAACCAAGAAGAAAGACATGACATCCACTGTCACAAAGGACAGGGGAGTTGTTTATATTGGTCACATTCCTCATGGATTTTACGAAGTAAGTAGAGAATCATCAACATATATTTGTGCACTTCGATAGAAAAAGGGACAATTTCCATATTGTCACTTGTTGATTAATCAACGGTTTGCATAGTAACGTCCTTGCAGTGCTTTATAAATATGAATCATAAGATTTTCCTGTTTAATTTTATTTTATAAAATCTATTTTGGCACAGAAAATTGTTTATTGCTGTTTTATATTGTTCCTTAAATATTTGATAAATATAATTTGTTTACTAATGATTTTGATGCTATAATAAGCGGTTAATTTCAAGACTGACAATTTTTTTATTTTTTCATGTGTCATTTTTAATATGCAACAATGGTATTCTTTTTGTAGATTTGTATAATTTAATAGAATTAATTGCTATCTCCATAGGAGCAGATGAAGCCTTACTTCTCACAATTCGGCAAAGTGACCAATGTTAGAGTTGCAAGATCTCCTAAAACAGGCAGATCAAAAGGATACGCCTTTGTGGAGTTCCAGAATAAAGAAGTAGCACAGATAGTGGCAGAGACAATGAATAACTACCTCATGGATAAGAGACTCTTAAAAGGTAATATTTTATATACAGTCGATTCCGCTTAATTGGGACACCGGTTGATTGGGACAGCCGCTTATTTGGGACAAATCTCAAAGAACAGAAACCAAACCATGAAACCAATAGTAAGTTTAATCGGGACAACATTACGCTTAATTGGGATGGTAAATTTAAGATCACAGCACATATTATGTTACACAATATATTCTCAAGAAAAAATATGTACAAAGAAATGTTACAAAAACAAAATACAGACTATTGTTGACACATTTTTGCATTGAATTAAATTGTATATACCTACCCATTAATTTTTTAATTAGGATTTTTTTTTTCTTAAAAATTTAAATTACTTACATAAAATTAAATTATAGAAAAAAATATGGATAGTTTAATTTTATGTGTGTATCGTAAATGGCTTTAGTTGCCAAAAAAAATGTGAACTTTGCTTAATCGGGACAGCCGCTTAATTGGGACAAAATGCCCAAGTCCCGATGTGTCCCAATTAAGCGGAATTGACTGTATTACTTATTTTTATTTTTCGTGTTTACACTTCAAAACTTGCCACTCCAGTATATATTTATTTATTTATTCTTCTTGCACATCTTCATTACTTAACAGTGTCAACAAAACAATACAAAATTTAAAATACTAGAACGATATGCAGTGACGAGATTATCACTATCAAGTAATTTCTTTCAAAGATAATATTTAAATTAAAACACTGTTTAATTCCACTATGAGATTGCTTTAATTAAAACCATTTCGACTACAATGTAGTCATCATCAGTAATAACACAATACTATTACTGATGATGACTACATTGTAGTCGAAGTCGAAGTATTGTGTTGTATTCGAAGTCGAAGTATTGTGTTGTACATTGTAGTCGAAGTATTGTGTTATTACTGATGATGACTACACTGTAGTCGAAAACGTTTTAATTAAAGCAATCTCATAGTGGAATTAAACAGTGTTTTAATTTAAATATTATCTTTTATAATGTATTTCCACAAAGTTACACTTGAAAATATAGAATATTTAATTTCTTTCATCTAACCATGACATATATCGCTTTTTTGTAAGCCATCCTTAAGTCATTCTCATCACATGCTGCAGTCTTCATCACTGGGCATCGCAACAAGTGAGAATCACTCTTGTAGGGTTGTAACGAATATCCGTATCCGCATCCGAAAAATATCCGCATCTGCAAATTTTATTTAAATAGATTGGAATCCGCATCCTTAAACATTTTTTGAGGATACCATGCCAAGCCAGATACATTTCTAAAATAAAATATTGAAAATATATTTTTCGTACTAATTCTATCCTGGTCAATATAACAGGTATGCCAGTTCAAAGATGTGCTTCACATTTGTACAATAGTTTTTTTTTTATATAATACATTCTACTATTTTTGTGTACTATGCTAACGACGTTATCATGTTTCCCCCATTGAATACCTGCCAAATTCTAAGTTTCCTACAAATGGCAAGTATTTGTAAAACATGCCATATAAGACATTTAATATCTTCAATTCAGTAATGAAGTAAACCACCCATTCTGAATGAATGTCTGTTAGCTTTAGTTGTTACGGAGAAGACTATCAGCATGTTTACTGCATGCGGTACTTGTGGGAAAACGCTACGATGGTGCGAATGAATGATGTTACCTGCTCTTACTCATTTCAAATGTAGAATTTCCGTCGTCGAACATTTTAATAATTAAAGTTTACGGAAACTTATATCGATACATTGGCAAATAAAAATATTTTTTTATTTGCCAACGTATCGATATAATTTAAATCTTTTAAGAAAATACCGAAAATTTACATCATATTAAATTAAATAAGAAAATTGTCATTTTCACGCGATTTTTTTCCAGAATAGGCTCTTTTGAACATTTTTTTTAGAAGAAGAAATGAATTATTGTAAGGCAACACTTATTTTCAATAGATGATCTAATTGATGGTATTATTTCGAAAAATCTAAAATTTATGGGCATGTTCATAAAAAAAATACTCGTTTTTCTTTCTTTTTCAAAATTAAGATATATTCATTTTTATAAATGAGGTTGCAGATATCCTTGTCACCAAGGGAGTGAAGCAAGGCTGTGTCATGTCTCCGTGGCTGTTCAAACTATTATTCGACTACTGTATGCGACCTGTGAAAGAGATTGATGTTGGTGTCGAGTTTAATGGGTCTCGAGTGAATGCATTGATGTACGCAGATGATTTGGTGCTAATGGCTGAGATTGAAAGGGATTTCCAATTTAAATGTTTGGAGCAAGTAAACGAGTATGCACATTTGGGAAGTATCCATGTTTGCGAGGGATGAAAGATACGATAGGGACATTGAAAGAAGGAAAGTGGCCGGTGCTAGAGTGAACGGTGCACTTCGACCCATTGTCAGCAATGGCAATGTGTCGAACGTGGCTAAAATGCTGGTGCAAAATACCATTTTGGTACCATCAATTGCGTATACAAGCGAGACAAGGACGTGGTTGAAGGACAAAAGTGGAATAAATACAATGGAGATGCGATCGTTAAGAAGAATGATTGGTAGAATGCTGCGTGATAAGAGTAAAGAATGAGCGGATGCAAGAAGAGTGTTGTGGACAGAATGCGCATGAATAAACTACGGTGGTTTGGACATGTTGAACGAATGAGAGAAGTAAGAATGACAAAGAGGATATGCTTTACTGAAAGAAAGGGTGTGAAGCGTGGACGTCCAAGAACCACATGGCTTGATCACGTGGATCAAATTCTCAAGGACGGCCGTGTGTTGAGTAAGAGGAACCGACGTGCGTGCATAAGAAATTGTATGAGTGTGAAAGAAATGTGTAAAGATAGATCTTTTTGGCATTCCGTTCTCTCTGCCTACCCCATTTGGGTTTATAGTATAGTATAAAAATTTGCATACTCAAAACAGAGTCACTCCAGATCCGAATACGCATCCTCAAAACAGAGTCACTCCAGATCCGAATCCGCAAAGTAACATCCATTACAACCCTACTTTGACGAAGTATGGATAAGCTACTTTTTTAGCAATACATTATTAAGAGTGTTGATAAAATATATGAATGCAAGAAAAGAACTTTGGATACCTATGAATTTTAATGTTATTCGAACTTTAAACCTGGTTTAACTTATAAGAACTAAAAATAAATTGTCAACATAACATGCTATGGAGAAAAGAGTGAACAATTTTTCTTGAGGTTATGTAGACCTAAACAGCGCTCTTTATTTAAAAATAAAACATCCTTGTTGTAGTACCAATAGATCTAAAGTTCGCAAACGGTGAGTTCATAAACCTTAAACGACTCTAAATCGTTTTATTACACTTTATCCGGTTATGGAAACTTCTTTGTTCTCAGACAAAATACACGAACTTAATGCTACTTTATACGGGTAAATGCCTCTAAAACATGAAATATACAAGTCGACAAATGTGTAAATGAAATTGCACTATTCAAACATTGAAAATGTGCTTCCTCAATTAAGTAATCGCTTGTAAAGGAAATTAAACTGATAACGATCAATCCACACGGACGACATAATATGCCACAGTCTTCGATAATTTGACAGACGTCAAAATAGTGTGGCATTGTTTACAAAAAAATACGTACGTTTAGCCACTTATTTGACAGACGTCAAAGCAGCGTGCTTTTGTTTACATAAAACCAACTGTCAAATTTGACAGTTGACAGTTCCTATACGTATGAATAGCACGGGCGAAAATTATATGACTCAAAATGTATTTGACAGTTACAAAAAATCCACTGGATTCGCACAATAACTTCAAAAACTTCCAAATCTGAGGCAGTTCTAAATAAGTACATGCTCTTTTAAAACAAAACTAATGATTTGCTGTCATAAATAATAATTTTATTTTATCTTAAATTTGACACTTTTGTGATTCTCAAGTTGAGCAATGTGTAATATTTATATTTTTGTGTTTCCTTTTCATTTCAGCTGAATACATTCCACCTGAGAAGCAGAGGCCTAAATTCTTCGAAGGAAGGAAATGGGTTCCTGGCAAATACTTCCCAGCTATGATCAAGAGAAAGAAGGAGATTTTCGTAAGAAATATTTTTTTTCGTTTGTAATGCAGTCATGTCAAATCCTTGAGAATATCAATTGTTAATTAATACAGATAGTTTGTGATTTGTTTAATACAGATAGTTTGCGATTTATTTAATACAGATAGTTTGTGATTTGTTTGATACAGATAGTTTGCAATTTATTTAATACAGATAGTTTGTGATTTGTTTAATACAGATAGTTTGTGATTTGTTTAATACATATAGTTTGTGATTTGTTTAATACAGATAGTTTGTGATTTGTTTAATACAGATAGTTTGTGATTTGTTTAATACAGATAGTTTGTGATATGTTTAATACATATAGTTTGTGATTTGTTTAATACAGATAGTTTGTGATTTGTTTAATACAGATAGTTTGTGATTTATTTAATACAGATAGTTTGTGATTTGTTTAATACAGATAGTTTGTGATTTCGAAATAAATAAAACACTTGTTTTATTTATTTCGATATGGAATTCTACTACCTAAACACCGACACAGTGAATAGTTTGTGATTTGTTTCATACAGATAGTTTGTGATTTGTTTTCAATTCTTTTAGGGATATGGAAAGTATTGTTGGAGTAAATATTTTATCCGTGCTTGAAAATTATTATTTTTATTTGCAGAGGAAAAACAAACACGTGACGAATGAAGAGTGGCTTCAGGAAGCTAAGAAAAGAATCAAGAGGTTTGTTAAGTTTGAGAATTATATAGTTATAGTTGGTTGTATGTATTTTTCTTGTTGCTTTGAGATAATAAAACTTTGAATGTTAATTATTTTCCAGGTTACACAAGTTGAAACAAACACTGCGATCAGCAGGTATTGATTATGATTTCTTCCAACCTGTAGACATACCCAAAGAGTTAGAAGACTATGATCCAGCAAATCCAGATAAGCATGTCATTAAAACGAAACCAAAAGAAAAGAAAACTGAAAAGAGTGATAACAACAAGGAAAAGAAAATTGATGAGAGTCAACAGAAGAAAGGGAAAATGGGAAAGAAATCTGCAAAATCGGTAGAGAATAAAGAAAATAAAGTTGAGAATGTTAAACAAAATAAAGAAGTGAAAGGTAAGAAAGTCGAAAAAAGTGAATTAAGCAAAAAGAAAAATGTTGAATTATTACAACAAAATAAAAAAGAAAAAAATGTTGAAAAAAATAAACAAAAAAAGAACAAAAAAGATAATGATGATGAAGTTCCGCAAATTAAGAAAAATAAGGTGCCTGCAATAGTTGAGAAAAAGGACAAGAAAAATGTTAGTAATAAGAAACAACCAGAACTATCAGAGAAGGATATTGAGAAGATAGGGAAGGCTATAAAGCAGCAGAATAAAGGCAGTGTACAAAAGAAAATGTCTAATAAAGAGTAAGTATAAATTTAATTCTAAAATAATTGCCAACAAAGTTATTTGTATTTTATATGAATAGAGTTATATGTTATTGGCTATAATTATACTGCGCCCTCATGCCGTCTCCTATATGAAGTAAGCAGAGAGGATGGAAGCCCAATTTGATGAATCCTTACATGCTTCTTTCGCTTTCTTTACATTCATGTCATTTTTCATACACAATGGGGGTTATTCTGAAAATACGATACAATACATTCTCATTCGACTGTCGTTTAAAAAGTTGGATGGAACGCAATACTATCGTTTGCAAGCAACCGGTCGTATTTTCAGAATAACCCCCAATGTATTTAGTAATGAATGTGTCTGACTTCTGTATTTTTGTTTCAGCGAGGATGTCAAAACTCAGAAGCTGCTTGCATTGAAAAGTAAGACCATAGATAAAAAAACACAAAAGAAAAATTTCAGTAAAGTGAGCAAGAAGAGTATGCGGGTGAAATAAAATAATAAATATGTATGTAGTATTAAATTTAAAATAATTATCTGTAACAGTTGATTTGTTCTTTTCTTGTTATTTTAAATTATATTAAACATTGAAATAATAAATCCATGATTTTTATTTCATTAATAATTATACAATTGCAATTACAAAAACAGTACTAGAAGACACAATTTAAATGATCTGTCCTCAATTTCCAGCCGGTGCAGACTTCTTAGTTATGGTGTTATATGGCATCTTGTGCTCTGGGGGTATATGAACCATGTAGCATTATTAAATGCCAGCTGTAGACGATAGAGGAAATTGTGAGTCCTGTATACATGACACAACAATTTCTTTAAACAATATTTGAAATTTCTTTGTAAGGGAAATTAATGAAAGTTTTGCTTCCCAACTACGTAAATCCTTGGTTCAATTGAAGTTACATGCTATATTACCTATTTGCGAATCGTTCATTTTATGATGTAAGAAATTTATGTAAAGAATTAAGTATTTTTATTCTTTCTTCTAGAGTTCCTGCTTCCCTTTGTCCTCTTCCATTTCATCCTTCTATTTTGAAACCAAACCTTCACCTGAAATCAGAAACATTCTATCGATATGTAAAAAAATATTTTGGTATACTCTATTTTATTTTAAAAAGGTCATCCACCGTTAGCGAGCGATCAGGTATTTTGATATATAGGTAGGTTCGTAAAAATGTGGGTAACTCAGAAACGACACAATGCGACTTAAAAGATAATGATGACGAAATTCAAAGTTGACGAGGCTCTCTGCATTAGCAGATCTGTGACACACTATACATATATATTAGAATGGGATGGCCTACTGACCTGTCTCTCGGTGAGGTTTAGTGCTACAGCAATCTCGTATCTCCTTAGTCGTGTTAAATAGTTGGACTGATTAAACTCCGTCTCCAGATTCCTCACCTGAGACTTGCTAAAGGCTGTTCTCTCCTTGCGGCTACCTTTGTTATCTGTAAAATAAAAATAATATAAGCTGCGACCTGTAGGTATTTAGAAAATTCTTTGTAGCTAAAATTTCTCTCAATATATCCTGAGTGTTCACATATTTCTGAAAAGAGAACATAATAAAATGAGTCGGTAAGTTTTCGGAAAAATTCTGTCTAAATAATTTTTTATTTATTTATTCATTCTTTACTGTACATTGATAAAAAACAATTGAATAAAAGGTATACATTCAAATTAAATACAATCAATATACAGAGGGGGAGTTTATCGCAAAGGCGCGATCTCTTCCAACTAACCCAAAAGTATTAACTTAAAAAAAAAAACATAAAAATAAAATCAGTAATCTAAAGGATTTTGGAAGAAAAAAAAAATCACTAAGTGAACATATATACATACATACACACATATATATAAAAAGGGAGAGACTGCAAAAAAAAAGATACAAACATACATGCATAAAGGAAAAGTGGGGGGGGTTAGGAGTGATGGGTTTCAGGTTTCAGAGGCTGTGTTTGTGGAAATCATTTTCTCCTTAACGGCTCGCTTGAAAGACGTCAGACTTTGAGTCAGTCTAAATTTTGAAGGGAGATTATTCCAGCAACGAGCATCCTGAACTGCAAAAGAATGTCATACTTGCAATCACATATTATTGGGGATCCCTGGGCATTTATCCATTTGCCTACGTCTAGTTTCATTATGCCAATGGTGAGAAATATAGAATACAATGTTATTACAGTGATTTTCCAATAGCATCTTTGTTTTATAATAGGAAGGTATAATAAAGTTATATATGGTGATATATAACAGAAAATAGGTCGATTGGAATCAACAATGTAGATATATACATAGGCGTATAATAATATATACCAGCAGGGCCCGATCTAGTCATTTAGCCGCTCCGGGCAAAACTAATATTTGCCGCCTTCGAATTTCTCCAATTTGATATTCTTGATCAATTTTCCAAATGAGAAGCATTTTTTAGGCCTCAGATTTCGAACTTTGATGATTTCCCTGACATTCAAAAATTCTGCCCCCACGTCTCCAAATTTTCGAAGGGGTGTGGAAATTTGAAATATTTTACACTTTCCGGTTTTGTTTATGAATATTTTCACGACCCCAAGAATTCATTTTTGCCGCTCAGGGCATTTGCCCGGCTCGCCTCCTCTAGATTGGGTCCTGTATACTTGATGGCCTGGGTAGGTCCTACCGAGATTTATGAATTTCTTTGATTTATTCCGCTGCCGGGAAAGGAAATGATTTCCTGTCGATGAAATTAGATAAGCAATTAGATTCACTGTAGTGCCGATTCAATGGAATTATTAATCAACATTAAATTATGCGATTGAAGTCGAATAAACGCGACTTTACCCAGTAGCGGTCTACAGCGGGAGAATCGAGCTAGCGCCCGGGACATTGCGCCCTTGGGAGCCTCGTGCAATATACCAAAGATCTTTTAACTACATTCCTACGATGTACCTCTAGCCGAGAGAAGCAAACAAATACAGAAAAATAAAAAACAAAAAAGTATTTTCAAAATGCAGTAAAAGTAAAATAACAACAAAAGTAAACTGACCTACAAAAGTTACATTTGAAGAACTTGTTTACAACGTCACTTTTTTACCGATTTATTTTACCAATAGACCATTAAAGGATGACGTCACAGAAAAATCATTGAGGGGCATCAGGCATCCCAACACAACACATTCACAGTGTTTACAGTGTAATATTAGGTGGGACGCCTAAAGAATAGATACCTACTAATAAAAAAAAACTGTCAGTGTCGATATTGTTATTATTTTGTCGTCTGACTTTCTTTTTTTTCTCTTATGGCATAACATCCTACAAGGATGATTTGCGCAATCTGATTGTTTGCCCCCCAAGCAAAAGCAAATCCATAGACAAGACCACGTGCCCTTTAATGGTCTATCGCCGTCTCTATTTCACAATACATCGTTACTATGTCAACGACATTAGGGCTCTTGAAGAGGTGACTCAATTGGCGATATAACGCTGCGAATAGAGAAGGCTGGTTTCTACGCTGTGGTCCTGAGAAAAATGTTGAAAGGTGAGATGATATACCTGACACAGCCATAAAAATACATCTACTTAAAAAAAACAACGATCAGAATGCCTTTTGAGACTTCCAACACAAATAAGTTTGGTCGCATTACCAATTTTTCCTTTGAATTTCTAGGTTTATGTTCAATTGTGTTGAACATCGAGATCTTCAAGATATTTTTTTTATTCATTTATTTACCTACCTATTCCAAAAGAGTAAATGTAAACAACAGAAAGACCAACATTATGGAATATATTTAACATCTTCCTGTGTGCTACACGTTATGAATTTATTATTTCTTATTGGTGCAGAGAGGACTATTCACATATTATTGTTACATGCAGTTAATCTGTTGGTTACCCCAATAGTGGGAGATGTAGTGATATTTTTAATTATATACGTTAGCAGTAGGGTCCTCCGCCCACTGATGTGTTAGGGTCGGAGATGCCAACACTGGCACAGTGGTAGGTACTGATAGACTGTAGAGAGTTGAAAGAATAGAGAAATTGTCACCTAAACGGATAAATAGGAGTCCTTGTACTCCGGAAATAAAGTTATTTTAACAGATATATTCATAAAAAAACCTACTTTCTACGATTATTTAAAGCGAGCAATGACAGATTTTTTTAAAATTTACTTATGTACAAAATATGTGTAGGTATCTATCTACCAATCGAAGTAGGTATCTACATATTAAGAGGTACACTTTCTAGAATTAAAAGTTCAAAAAGTACGGTGCGGGGTATGAACCTGTCACCTCGTTATGTATAATATTATAACACGTGATGTGTATTAGTATTATTTCACACCACTGGGCCATAAATATTACTACAGAGGGGAGTTTGTTACTGATTTTATTGTGTGTTTATTAAACAGCAGGTAGGTACATAACTATTATTATTATATCTACTGAAAATATAGGATAAACAGTACAGTAACTTGCAAAGTGATTTATATCGTGGTTAAATGACCGTTTGACTGCTGCGTTTTTTAATTTTAGTTTTTGGGTTTTTTACATTGTTCCAAATCTAATTTAAATATACCTACTTCTTTATTTTATACACTAACAGTTATTACTTTCTAAGATAGGCAAGGAGATAAATAAAATACATAACACATACACTTTATAAACATTGCAGTAACATCTGTAATGCATAAAGTTCCAATGTTTAACAATCAATTAAATACTTTTATATGCAATAATATTTTAATTGTCGCTTCATTACTCAATAAAGTTATACAATTTTAGTAAACAAACAACAATCATAGTAGGCGCCGGCGTTTACACTAGGAAATTATACTCGGAGACTATAAAGACGATGATGTCTTTGGTTTGGTTATGTTCTAAGAATAAGAATATCTCATGAGAAGATAAGCAAGAGTTCTTCTAACTAACAATTTGTCAAAGATCGAGCCTGATTGAATCCCTCTGCCGCGATTTACTCTGCCGAAATATGCCTTAACATTTATCGGCACGTAGAGAACGATTTGCACGTTTATTACAAGCAGTTGGCTCGCTATAGTTACCCCTCCTCTTGTGGGAGATACCGTGATTAGATGGATGGGATATCAAAAATAGAATTTAAAAAATATACCTATAACAAATCCTAAAATTGTCTCCTCCACCAAGATACTTAGGTACCTAAATTTTATCAGCTTTAGGATATTTTAAATAAACATATTGACAAACGTACACTAGTTCTTACCTTCTATTACAAGTTCCAATGAATCATCTTGTAGACTTCTTGTCTCTGCTGTAGAAGCTTCTCCCACATCTTCCCAAATATTATTTTCATCTCTTCCCTTTGTATCCAAATCCTCCACAGCATTATCTCCAAAAATGTTTGCTTCAAAATAAGTCGAACTATGTTCATTTTCTTGCACAAACAATTTCCCGCCGTATATTGAATTTTCATTGTAACAATCATCGACATGGCGGGAAGTTTGACAGAAAATATTTTCATCAAAATGGCGGTGAATTTGTGATGTTTGTAAGTCGTGATTTTGGTAATAAGACGTACCCAGGGATTCGTAAAAATTATAGAAATTTGTTTGTAAAGTGTCATTTACAAAATTATTGCTATCTTCTTGTGTTTTGAGTAAATTATTTTTGTAATAATTTGCACAGTTAAAAAATGTTTGAAACGATGAATCGTAATATGGAGGATTTAACAAACTGTTGCAATAGTTTTCACTTCCTTCATTTTCACTTGCACTAATTATCGGAGTTAATTCATTATTTCTAATATTTTCGTAGTAAGTTTGATTACATGTGTTATTATTTGAAATATTTTCTGAAAGTTCTTGATCAATGTTTTTATTTGGTTCCAAATACATGACGCGATTTTCGTCTTCACTGTCCACCATTTTGTTAATTTAGTTTTCCAGAGAATCAGATATCAACAAAAAAAAGCCGAAATTTTATTGTTTCTTTAAAAAATAACTGAAATTTAAAACTAATAAAATAATGTAGTTAATGTATGTAGACATTAACACAAAAATGCTAATAAATTCTATTATTACGAATTTTTTCATTCAAATGAAATTAAAAATTATTTTATTTTATTAAAATTTTTGAAATAAAATTGTTCGAATCTCCGACTGTTAAGTGTTGCCAGTAAGGAGAAAGACGTTTCCCGATGTCACACACAAGATACTGGTGGCTGATATTAATGAAATGATCCGTGATTATCTCACTAAGATTACGTACCTACCTACACTATAATAATATGCAGTAGGTGCCTATATACCAGTGGCGGGACAAGACATTTTATATTAGTCATTATTTCGTAGATTTCGATGACAAAAAAAACATTTCAACTTTATAACAATAATAGTCAACTTTCAAATCCCCCCCCCCCTTCAACGAATTTTCAGTTTGATACTTATATGAATTGAGATATTTCAAAGTTGAGATATTGTAAAGAAATAAGTTAAAGAAATTTTATTTGTAGTCTTGCATGCAATTGTTAAATCATGCGGCGTTTTTTTGAATGTATGGAAGGCACACCACTGCTATATACTAAATACTAGTGATGTAACGAATATTCGCATTCGCATTCGCATTCGCGAACATTCGCATATTTCAAAGTATTCGCATTCGCATTCGCAAAAAAATATGCGAATGTTTTGCGAATATTATTTTAGTAATAAAGTATCTGGTCTGTTCCGTGTTGGCCACATTTGTTGTATTGTTTCCTGTGTTCGTTTGCTTGATGATGTTATTATTATTAGGAGAAATATGCATTTGTGGAGATTTAATTTATGTTTGTTTTAAGTATTACAACTGCTATGAGTATAGGGCCCTACAATAATTTTATATTCTATTTAAGGAATATTTATATCATACTACAAGGTGAACCACACTAAAGTATTCTCTCAGAATTTTCGGGGCTTGAAGACTAAGATCGAGGAGTTTAGAGCAAACTTATTTGCAAATAGTTATGATATAATTGTTCTGACGGAAGCTTGGCTAAATTGTGGCATATTTGACAGCGAACTTTTTCAAAACGAATATACAGTTTACCGCAAGGATAGGGATTTCATGTTGAGTGGTAAAAGGGATGGAGGTGGGGTCTTAATTGCTGTGGATCGGACACTAGGATATTCATCCACTCTTGTTTGGGATGATACTGGTGAAAGTTTTTTTTACCAGTATTCGTTTTTCATCGGTAACGCATGAAAAAATGCTCACCTCTACTGGGTGTAGTATATGTATATACCGCCTTCCACATCCTTAGATACTTAAAACATCTTTTTTTTAAAGTATATCTGAACGTTTAATCAGCTATTACGGCAAAACGGATATTTGTCTTATTGGAGATTCCAATATCCCAACAATCCAATGGAAAAAAGACCCCGATGTTGATTCAATCTTTGTTCCGTATTCTTATTCGTGTCCTGTTGCGCAGTATTTGATAGAATCTATATCTTTTCTCAATATGTTTCAGTCTAACGGAGTTTATAACAGCAATCAAGTTATCTTGGATTTAGTTCTTTCAACTATTCCGTGTTCTGTTACCAGATGTGACTCTCCACTGGTTGGTAAGGATTCACACTATCCTTCACTGTTGATAGATTATGAGTTTGAAATTGCTGAGGATTTGTCTCAAAATATGATCCAGAAATTAATATACTTTAAGTCAAACTTTTCGGAAATAAATTTTGAACTACAAAGTGTTGATTGGGTCAGTGTTTTGGGAAACGGACCGGTGAATAAGATGATTGAATCTTTTTATGGTTATGTTTTGCCAATAATTGAGAAGCATACACCTACATATGAAGAGGGTGTCACCTAATAATTTTCCCAAATGGTTCTCTAATAGAATTCTGTTATTGTTTAAGAGAAGTCTAAGGCTTGGCGTAAGTTGAAGATGAACCGTAATGATTCTGACTACAATTTATTTTTTCAACTAAGAGCTCAGTTGAAGTTGTCGCAGAATCACGATTATAGGTCTTTTATTAATAACACTGAGAAGTCACTTAAGGGCAATGTCAAGTCTTTCTTTTCATTCGTGAATTCCCTTAAAGAATCTAGAGCCTATCCAAGGGTAATGGGTGACGGTGACCAGACTTCGAGCGATCCAGAGGGGATTGCAAACTTGTTTTCGACGTTTTTTGGTTCTGTATTTTCACTGAATAATTTGCATGATTCTAATACTAAAGAATGGGCCAGTTGCGGATTTTTTTTTTATTGATTAAAAATGTTAAACAGCACGTAAGAATCACGAATATATGCATAATTTTATTATATTTAGCCTAGTTTTGGAGAAATCAGCATTTGAAATTTGAAAAATAATATTCCCGCAAAAACGCCATCCATTACCCTCCGTCTTGTGATGACGTCACTTCATCCGAGTGTGTCTGTGGTTTTCTGTCTTGTACGGCGTTTATGTAGTTTGTTTACGTTTTTTCCGCGTTATTTTTAAATACTTAGAATCTTTTGTTTATTTATTTATTATAAGCATAAAACAGATAATACCTACTGCATATATAAAGTATAGAAAAAATGTAAATCTTTCAGAGATCAAATCTATCATCCAACACAATGCGCCACAATTAGTTTAAACAGAACAGAAATCGTCAGCTCATTATTTAAAAGAACTATTTATTATATTATCTACTATTATCGTCATAACATATTCCGGCATAGTGTTGGAACTGTCAATTCTCCATTCAGAGTTTTGTTTCGTGTTTTCCTCACATAAATTTTGGAGACCTAAGGCAATGTTTTATTATTTAAAATGAATATTGGCTCATAGTTTATATAAGTTAGTGTAACACATTCGATATATAGTGGTTTGTAATAGACTTGAGATTAAAAATTGAAAATAGAATACAATAGTTTAAAACTGGTATTGTCTTTAACTGCAAAAATAAAAATTTGATTTTGTAAAGGTCAATCTGACAATTTACCAAAAGTATCTACATTAATGATGTGCGACTTTTTTGTCACAAATAGAGATTTTATAGAGAATAATTTTCCATCGCACATAGTTTTCAAGATCTTCTAACTGAAATCAAAACAGGAAAAAAACATTGATTCAATATCTCGTTCGTAATTAAATTAGAAACAAAAAATAGATGTCACAATAATAACAGACATTACAGCATGGTCGAAACATATCTCTAAATTCAATATAATCTCAAATACATTATCATGTCTCCTTCGTGTTTTCCCTATCTTTTATATGATTTGACTCTAATTCTGATCAAATAATTATTTTGTCAGCATAGCAATATAGCATGCTACGGTGCATTGTTTTTGTGTGAACTAAATTTAATAGAAAGCCAGATGCAAAAGGCAAACTTATAAAACAATACCTTATTATTACAGTAACAAGGATTGAAGAAAATACAATACGGCGTTAGAAGAATATAAGCTTATATGTGTTGCTGCGCAAAATACTTTCAAAAAAGTATTTAAATACAAATACTTTTGAATATTGGTGTTTCAAATACAGAATACTAAATACTTTTTCAAAAAATATTTAAATACAAAATACGTATTGATCAAATAGATTACTGTATGTTGGTACTCGTGGACATAGAGAAATATAATTAAAAAATTATAAGATAGCTTCCAAAAATGAAAACCATTTCAAGGTGAAACGAAAGAGTTACATTTTTATTCTATTCATCGCTAGAGTGCTGCAGTACCGTGACCTCGGCACACCAAAAGTAAATATTGACCGTCTGAGCATAGTGGCTCTATGCAATATTTATAAAATTTATTTGTAGACATTTTTAAACATAAAAATAATAATTTAGTCTGTAATGACCGAGAAAATGCAACGAACAGCGAAAATTCACTTCTCAAACAAACTGGATAAACATGTGACCTCGAGAAATTCGAATAAAATGACGTCACATCCGTCATTGACCAACTACGTCGCGTTTTGATAACTGTCAAATTTTAATGATTTTATTTTTTATTTTTACGTATTAAAATGTGTTTTTTATACATTTTAAACCTAAAATTATTAATATGTGACCTTCAATTTACGTACTTCAAGTATTTTCAGCAAAATACCTCACTACCGCAACTCCCCCATTGGAAAATATTTTAACTAACTCATGTTTATCCATGGTTAATATCTTGAAATCTGATATTCATAAACGTTTATTACGTATAGATGAGACAAAAGGAGTTGGCCCTGATGGTCTAGCACCAATATATTAAAGAGATGTGTAAGTCATTTAACCAAACCATTGTATCTGACATTTATTAGAACACCTTGCTGCAGGAGGCAATCTAGACTATGGGACATGGAAAACCCTAAATCGACTGAGATCTGGTGTAGGAAACTGCCGCGACAATAGAGAACGATTGGGCTTCCTACAGGACGAATCCGGAGCGTGTGACTGTGGTGCAGCACAGACTATGCCACACTTGTTGGAGTGTCCATTGTGCCCTGTCACTTGCACTATGGAGGATATTTTTGACGCATCTCCACCTGCTGCGCGTTTTGCGCAGTACTGGAAATCAGTTTGATGGGTTTTTTCTCTGGGTTTCGACACGATAAATAAATTAGGAGTTTACAAGAAGGATGCTTTCCATGCAAATGGAAGATGGCTAGTATTATTCCTTTGCATAAATCTGTCAGCAAATCGGACGTTCGTAACTACAGACCAATTTTAATTCTATCACCTATTTCAAAAATATTTGAGGGTATGGTTCGTGAACAAATTACTTTTTTCCTGAAGCCGTATCTTCTTGTAAAGCAGCATGGATTCATGAGTGGAAGATCGACAGTAACAAATCTGATTTTTTTTCTCAGCTATGGACAATCGTATACAGTTGGATGCCATTTATATCGGCTTTCAAAAGGCATTTGATAAAGTAGAACATCGACTTTTTTCAACTAAGGTGGATTGACTCATATATTTCTGATAGATTGATGACAGTTAAACTTAACGGTTACTCATCTGGCAGTGTCAGTGTTACATCTGGTGTCCCTCAGGGGTCTTCTTTGGGTCCTTTACTTTTCACGATATTCATAAACAACATAAAAAAGTGCTTTGACCACTCAGAGCTTCTATTATTTGCGGACGATTTAAAAATATACTGTCCAATTCAATTATTGTTTGACTATGAAATGCTTAACGAGGACTTGGAAAGACTACACGAGTACTGTAAAAGAAATAACTTGCACTTGAATCTGGAGAAGTGTAATCTGATCTCTTTTACCAAAAATAGAAACAAAATTCGATAAATTTACAATATCCAATAATCATGATTTAAAAGAAGTAAATAAGATTAGAGATTTAGGTGTGGTGTTTGACTCTGAGCTTCACTTTGATGATCACGTGAACAAAATTATCGAAGAGAGCAATAAAATACTGGGATTTATTCTGAGATCTACAAAGTCATTTAGGTTATATGAATCGTATTTGTACTTGTACTTATCGTTGTTTCGCTCCAAGCTGGAGGACTTTTCCTCTGTATGGAATCCACATTTTAAAAAATATGTCGATCAAGTTGAGAGAACTCAGTCTAAATTCATTCGTTTGGTTAGGAAGAGATTGCATTATCCTGTATTTATTAAAGATTTGCCTAAATTGGAATTGTGAAGAGTTTTGCTGGATGCATGCAACCTGAGAAAAATATGCTTGTCCGAATACGATGTGCCTAATATGTTAGATAGGATTAACTTTAGAATGCTTCCTTTAACAAGATCTTGTTTTCCGTTCTACATTAAAAAAAAAAACAAAAACGATTGCAGACTCAAGAAACCCTGTTTATAGAATTTTAAAGTGCCAATTACCTACGTCAGGTTTGTGAGAAAGGAGAGTTGAGGGTAGAATAAGATGAAATAAATATAAAAAAAATTGTATATGTTTGATAAAATGTGAAGTGTTTGGGATAGTATTAATTTTTAGACTGTTTTTTAAATTTTTAAATTTTTGATTTTTCTTTTTTGAGATTTTTTTGTATTGTTATTGCATACATTAGTGAAGTGTGAATGTGTTTGTGCGAATGAATGTATTAGGTATGTGTGCGAAATTGGGTGAGCAGCGATTTGTAATAGGAATGGGTGATTAGATGTATTGTGAATTAATACCTATATTATGTGTAAGATTTTCTATAATTGTTTTGTGTGTTATTGCTGAAGTATGCACTGTTTCGATGTAAGACTATTGGAATGTTTTTGTCGCTTACATGTTTATATTTATATGTCTTTCATCTGTTGTGTACCATGTAAATGAAGAAACAAATCAGTAATTCGGTGAAAGTACCGGATACTTACCCGTTACATTGTGGAAAAAGGTACTGCAAGAAAATATTCTTTAAGAAAACCGAGGAGTTTTGGAATATTTCAAATTCCTATACCATTTTCAAGTCAATATTCGCATTCGCATTCGCGAATGTCGGCATGAAATATTCGCATTCGCATTCGCATTCGCGAATATCCAAAATCAGACATTCGTTACATCACTACTAAATACATACTTATTTACCTACACTATATATGTAGAAGTTTATGTAGGAAGGTACCTATATATTCCATATGTAGGAATCCTACGCATTTCACAGAATCTCTAATGTTTCAGGTTTCGTGAGGTTTCCCAAGTAATTTCAAATATTCATTTATTTTATAATGTTGAAAAGGAAGAACTAAAAAAGACAATTAAGTTAGATACATAAATTATTATGGTTTTGGAAAAAAGCATCCGATTTTTTTTCTTGGTCCACAAAAGGACTTTGTAACACGATAAATATTAGTTATACGAGTATTAATAACACAGTAAGACCTGTAATTAATAAATAAAATGAACAATATTTTAGTGTTTTCTTGAATGAAAAAATGGAAAAACAAAATAAAAGAAAAAAGCTGCAATATCATGAAAAAAATATTTCGTCATCATGCAGGATATTTGATATCGTAATCATACAAATACATAAAACTTTCAAGATAATTGAAAAAAAAAAAACACAATATGTAGTTAACTTCCAAATGACTTTATTAACTTCGCGTACTAGTATTCGGAGACTCTCGTCTCCATCATCAGGCGATTAGTAAAAAAGTAAAATAAGATACAGAGACAAACAGTATTTATAGGATTTGAACAAAAGAAAGTTGGGAGAAGCCCGTGTTGATAAGAAAGTAATTACAATTCATTGATGAAAAACTATTGGAAAGTGAACCGCTGTGGACGGATTCACGAGAGAATAATTTAAGAAAAATACTTATAAATATCTAACTTCTCCAGTATTTACCTTATTGCGAAATGGGGAAACCACAGAAAACCCAAATCAGAGAAGAGCAAAAATGCTAGATTATTAACTAAAATTTAAGTTTCTTAAGGTAGGTACATGTGAATCAATTATTAATAGAAAAAGGAAGTATTACTTATAAAAATTAACAATATGATTTAGCTCAATATGAGTACAGTGACTTTAACATTGTAATAATGATGTGAGATATTTGATTTATAAAAACAACAGGATTATTCTAATGATGTTTGAAGAAATGTAGTGTACAGGTAAGGTGTTGAGTTGAAGTAGGCAGATCGATGGTTGATGACCCCCAACAGCAAATAAACTGTAAACAAGGAAAACAAAGGCAGTAATATTCTTTTTATAATATTATATTGTTATATTTTTCAAAAGGCTTTGATTATTGTATCGGAATCACCGAGGATAAACATGTGTTACTTAGGGAATAAAGATGAATCATGCCGTTATAATGATTATTTTTATTAAAAATTATCAAAAAATTACAAGAACCAACAAGTACAAAATTCTATGTCGTTATGAGATTAGGGATGATTTATGACTTGAAAAATAATTACAAAGGTTTAAGTAAAGGAGAGTATCCTAAGTCAATTTGTTCGTTTAAAATATTAATACTATTATCGTTTTTCAATCTATTGATTTCTAGAGCTTCGAGTTTATCTAATTTTTTACTTTTTATATCTTTATGCAGTAGTTTTATACCTGAGTTAAGATCAAATGTATGATTACAACTATTTAGGTGTTCAGCAAAATTAGATTTGTTATTATTTAATCTAAAACTAGCCATATGTTCATTTATTCTAGTTTTTAAAGACCTACCTGTTTGACCTATATAAGCACTTGGACAGTTATTACAATCTAACCGGTAAATTCCACTATTGTCTAAAAATTCAATTTTATCTTTATTTTTAACAAGCATTGATTTGAGGGACTTTTTATTACAGTAAGCTACATTTTTCTTTTTATCTTTTTTGATAATTTTACCAATCTTCTGACTAAACCCCTGAACATAACTTAATTTTACCCATTTATTACTTTTATTTGCATTATCTATAGACAAACCGGGAGCAATTGATTTTAAGAAAAGGTTACGTTGTTTTTTATATAGCAGTTTGTCAACAATCGTATCATCATAGCCGTTATTGATTGCCAAAAGCTTAATCAAATTCAATTCTTTGCTGAAATTAAGAGGAGAAAGTGGTACATTTAATAATCTATGCAACATCGAATGAAAAACAGATAATTTATGTGAAATATGATGTTGCGAAGAAGAGTGAATTATATTATCACTAAACGTATCTTTTCTATAAATATCGAATTCTAATTTGGAATCAACAATAGACAATTTTAAATCTAAGAAACTAATTTCGTTTTTTCCCACTTCCATCGTGAATTTAATAGAGTTATTAACTTTATTCAGCTGTGTAAGGAACAAGTTTAACTGTCTTTCTGTTCCCGTCCAAATACCTAAAATATCATCAACGTAACGATAGTAAACTAATAAATGTTTAAAAAATGGAATCTGGGATATTTTTTCTTCCAAGTAAGACATGAAGAAATCGGCAAGGATTGGACTAGCTGGCCCCCCCATATTTAGTCCATCAATTTGTTGGTATATTTTATTATCGAATTTAAAATAGTTCTGATCAATCAATAAACAGAAAAGTTCCAAAAGTTCACTTTTAAGGATTGGATTAATATTGCATTTATCTAAATGTTCTTCTAGCGCAACCTTTAATTCGATCACAGGTACGTTTGTAAACAAACTGACAACATCAAAGGATGTTAATAAAGTCATTTGGAAGTTAACTACATATTGTGTTTTTTTTTTCAATTATCTTGAAATGGACTTCCAACAAGTACCTTCGGTCAACAACATTAATGACATAAAACTTTTATTTTTAATTAAGTACTTATGTAAATTAATATTCTGTACGTTGAGTTCTATAAAACTACAAATTCCAAAACAGTCGAATCTCATTAAAGTTATGCGAAAAATAGCGAAAAAATCGTAGTTAGTACTGAAAATAGTAAAAATTAATAAGGTCTAGCGATTTATTGACATTTTATCACAAATGAATTTGTCATCTCAATATCTATCCCAAACCATTCGTATGTAAATTAATATTATTTATGAATTTATTTATAGAATTGCGTCACAATACTAATTGCCATATATAAAAATATGTGAACACTCTTTCAGCACTAGGTAATCAATCTAATCACTTCATTGTTAGTTTTACAATTATTATTAAGACACCTATACTAGCTTAAGTAGGCACATACTTTTTTATTTTATTTTCATTATATCAACTGAATATTTTTAATGGTATAACCTGGTAGATTCGAGTATTGAAATTTATAAGGCCATTAGTATTTATAGGATAAATCTTTCTAATAAATTCCGGTTGGGTCATATTTTTTTCATCAAAACAAGTTGGTCTTTTAGATCTGTAATTAATAATCAATCATTGCAAAAAGGGAAATGTCTTGTTGATGTTTTCGGGTTTGCTGCGTCGTTCTCTTTTCTTCGAAGATGGTATCAGCATCGAAGTCGAAAGCTCGAAGAACGACGGAGACCTACGCAGCATACCGGAAAAAATCAACAATCCAAGACTGCAAAAGCTTAAACAGGAAAATGTCTGCCTAAAGAAGATTACGAATATTTTCTTTTGACAACTACTGAATTTTTTTCAGCAATCATGGAAATTACATTCGACCATTGAGTGATCCTTCTTCTGGCATCGCTTTCTTCAATTCTGAGGATCGTGACCTACTAGCCTTTTTGCCTCCACTACAAAATGATCATAGTTCTCCAGTCTTCCCGATATGTCACATACCTCATTATTCGTACTTCTATCGTTGTGATAGATCTCATTGAGTGATTGACCATTTTACTATACTATTACTATACCCTCACGCCGTATCCCAGGAGGGATAGGCAGAGAGAACGGAACGCCATAGAGTAGATCTATCCTTAAAAACTTCTTTCGCTTCCTCCACATTCATCCAGTTTCTCATACATGCACGCCGATTTCTTTAACTCAACACGCGGTCTTTCTTTAGAATTTGATCCACGTGATCAAGCCACTTGGTTCTTGGAAGTCCGCGCTTCCTTACACCCCCTCTTTCACATAATACATCCTTTTCGTCATTCTTTCATCTTACTCAATATGTCCAAACCATCGTAACTTATTTACACCCATTCTATCCACAACACTTTTCTCGCAGTGATTGATCGAAATAAAATTGCGAACAACACGAAAGGCACTCTTTAAGTAGAGTTTCAGATGTAGGTAGGTACCTATAAAAAAGGTAGATACCTATATTCGTTTATTTTGTAATCGAGTTCTTTACTTCTTCGATGACAAAACAATATAATACATACATCGCCAGCTACCGAATTCCTACATCAGTGAGATAATAATACATACTAATGTTATTTTAACAATGTGTCAATTTAAATGAACAATTAAAGGTTCCGATGACAACTTAATATCACGCGATGTGTACCTATTTATTACGACATACCTACAAAATACACTCACTGGGAACAAAGATAACAAACGAGGACCCTTCTAAAATCAATAGTGCGTACATTATAACCAAATTTGTCAATCGTTATAAGAAAATTAATAATAATGAATTACGTTAGATAATAATACAATGACCGATTTTGATGAAATTTTGTATCCTTATCGGGTAGGTCTGAGAATCGACCAGCATTTTTCATGCCACTTAAAGTTAAGAGTGGTCCACCCCGATTTTTTTTATTTTATTTTTTGGACAAAATCTTTTATTTTTATTTTACATGTGAGACATTAAAAAATATACCATCAACCCCTGTTTTTTGATAGCGATATTAGTATGTGGCATAATATGTATGGCAAAACAACGTTTGCCTGGTCAGCTAGAAATTCTTTTTGTTTCTGATCTTAATGCGTGATTTTATAACCCTTGTATTTTGTGAACTTATATCGTGTATATTTTTGTATTCTGTCTTATATTTCAACATATAAAAGGCTCATGCCGTATGCAACTCAAAATAAATAAAGTGACTTCACTGGCTACCCCACTTTTGGCAGATGCCGTGACCGTGTTGTGTTAGAAAGCTCTGAAATTTGTTTTATTGATTAGTACCATTATTTTATTTTTCGTAAAAACACTAAGTTTGTGAATGAACCTTAAATTATGGGTGAGGTTGAACCTTCAATTATGAAATTATAGCTAACAGTTGCATGTTTTTTACACGAAACTGATTTTTTTTGGATAGGTAGAGAATGTTTCATTCTTTTCCGGTACCTACTTTACCGGAAATGGATTTACTAACTAACTAGGAACGAATAGGTAAATTCAAAAGTTTTTCAACTTTAAATATTTGAGGAAATTATTCGAAAAAATATTACTAAAATTGAATGAAATTTGAATAGGTACAAGAAATTGTCAACGTAGATTACGATGATTACGTTTTTTTATGTATTCGCTTATTAGACTTTATGTATACTAAATAGCAATAATATTTTATTGAAACTTGTCTGTTCGCTTCCTGAAATCAAAGTTCAAAGAAATAAGCGACATGCGGCACATATTAAACGAAAAGTTTTCAGTAGTTGAATTTGTACTTATTGTACCTCACCCCGAAATATTAACCCCACGGGACCACTGTTTTGATTACGCAAGGGAATTCCCCATGAGAAAAAAGTAATATTTCCTATAAATGATTCTCACATAAATAATAAAGCGGCAATTCATTGAGAACTTTATCAAATTAGGCACATATTTAATAAATGTAGTAAGTAGGTATAAATACTCATACCTATGATGAAAAAAATTGCCCTCAGGCATTATGTAGATACGTCTATTGCGTGGATTTATTGCTACAAAAATCGAAAAATAAAACAAGTGTTTTATTCTACTAAAGATTTATTTTGTGAGAGAGTTATTGTAAATATTTTTATATATTTGAATATTGTTGTATTTTTAAAATCAGATTGACAATTAATGTCCTCATAAGACGAAAGACGTCTCTCTCACAAAATAAATCTTTAGTAGAATAAAACACCTGTTTTATTTTTCGCTATGGAATTCTACTACCTAAACACCGACACAGTGAATGCTACAAAAATATTTTTATTATTTTTATACATATATTATTATTTATTTCATATTAAGTACTATGAATAATAATGAAAAAACAATATTAACTTTTCGCTTAGGTTATTATTATGACTCAAACGTTATAAATTAGTGAAATGTTCAGTGTTTCTTATCATTTAAAATTAATTTTCACAGTGTAAACATAGATATCCTTCAACGATTAATATTTATTTTTTCATTTATTAGTTTTCTATGTATATTATGTCCTGGAATAAGCATCTAGTTTATTTTCTACGAAATTTATCGATAATTACAATTTATTTTATTCGTTCTTTACTGTACCTACATTAATTACAAACAATCACATAAGAGGTAAACATTCAAGTCAGATACAATCAACATACAGAGGGCGAGTTTATCGCAAAGGCGCGATCTCTTCCAATTAACCCAAAATTGCAAATGGATTGCTAAAAGCAGGCGGGCAGATTCATAGAATATCACCCTAATAAGATTCATAGTTCAGGAGTCAAGAAGCACTTTCCTTGACTAACTTTTTTGTTGTTGTCAAAGTGAAGTTTTTGTTTTTCTGCTGTTGTTTTCACACGCAGTTCTTCTGCTACGTGGGTTATCATAATTATAGAGATACTGTGATGATTCCTATAGACAAATTAATATTTACATCACCATTTTTGAGTCATAATGATTTTCGGTCTTGTCTATTCACACAATTAATATACTTACAACTAGATATTAATAAATTAATACATGACATTACACCTAATTAACATAATGTAAAACATCTCAATAATATAATAATATACATATATGTCTACGTACAGTGTTCGAGAGAAATACCTACAGAATCCAGAGCAATAAAACTTATATTAAAATGTTACTTATCAACAAACAATGTGACTTAGAACAGAGACAGTCCTAGGAAACCTTTTATTATCATCAGAAAATATAATATTTTGACAAACTTTAATGTATAATGTTTTAATTTTATTTATTATATTTTTTTTCAAATTCAAATTTCTTTATTCATAAAACATTTCCAACAGATGTAGGTATATCCAATAATAATACATTATTTATGTAACAATTAACAATGCGTTGGTGTTGCTGCCAAACTAGGTACAATGCACTTGTATTGGGGCAAATATGCACCAATATTGATGGATTAGTTGGAAAATATCGCTTCTGCTATAAACTTGCCCATTGCATAGCATCATTTATTTGTATCACATTATTTAATAACTATGCCACACTTGTTGGAATGTCCATTGTGCCCTGTCACTTGCACTATGGAGGATATTTTTGACGCATCTCCACCTGCTGTGCGTTTTGCGCAGTACTGGAGACCAGTTTGATGGGTTTTTTCTCTGGGTTTCGACACGATAAATAAATAATAATAACTTAGTAATTCTGTATGCTCTTTATTGTGCAATAAAGTTTATTATTATTACCTTGTTGAAGATCGAAACTTAAGCTTGATTCTGTAATTTTGCTTAATCTTGAATATGTAATTATGTATGAACATTCATTCTATATACCGATCTCAACAAATATTTGGGTTTGCGTGGTAATGTGACATAATATTCTTCATTCAGAAAAAAAATTAAATTTGAGTATTATCCCTAATCACCCGTATTGAAATGTACTTTATTATTCTTTCTTTGAATATAGAACAATTTGAAATGAACTCCATATTCAAATTTAAAGGACTTTTTGTTTAAATAAAGCACATAGTTAATTCAAGTGCAAACAAACTATAAGGATGTGTGGATTTTACTTTTTGATTAATTATTTTTGTGTGAACCTTTTCTTGAATTTCTCAAAAATATGATTGAATTATTCTTTGTAGCTTTTGGGGAACAGTTAAGACGAAAATATGTTCTCATAGAAAAAATAATGTGTGTGGATAACCATTTCAAATTAAGTTAAACTAATGAAAAATATTATTTTTAAATTTCTGGGCAGTATAAAGTATATTTCCTTGCTCAGACTCTGTCATTTCAACCAAATTTATTTTGATGAGAAAAACAGATCCCAATTTTGAATAATACAATATCAAATGAGATGAATAATAATATATGTGTGCATTTTATTTACATATTAATTAATTTATATAAATATATCATCAAATACCTATTCAGGATTGTGTCATGTGTGAATAATTGTCGCCAGAGTGATAAAAATCATTGAAAATTGTTAGAATTCTCTCCCTATCTATTTATATTATCACAGATCTTTCACAAATGAGGTAGCCAGCTGACTAACTTTATGTATTAAACATGCAGATCATCCTCTCCGTGCTATGAAAAGTACAAGATATTCAGATTAAGCGGGAAGATCCATTGCTGCATTGAAGATGTTATTTTTTTTCCGTAAAACTTTGTTACTCTTCTGTTTTGTGGAGTCCTGCACATTGTTTACATTCATCTATTCTGCTGGCTACCCCACTAGTAGGTGATTCTTATTTTTCTTGAACATTCATCGTGCTTAGGGTTTGTATCTATAGAATGTTCCTCTTCTGATGTGTTCTCAGCAATCTTTCATTCTTGTCCAGGAAGTTTTTGCATCAAATTTTATTTTATACAGAAAAAGGGGGGAGGTTAGAAGATAATGAATAAAACATAGCATAGTGAACATTAGATTTATTAGAAATTTGTTTTCAGTACACAGATTTGCAAGACATTATTTCTTTGCAGAACCATAGAGCATCACAAATAAATTGATTTCAATATCTGATTACTTAAAAATACAAAATTATTTACCAATTACAAAATAAATCTTTACTAAAAGTTCTGAAACTGTTCTACGAGAACTTATTCAACTTATCCACAGATGGTTTTCGATGGAAGTTCATAGTGGATAGGTAATCTATCTATAACTACAAAAGGATATTATAGTGCCACAACATGGCTAACAAGAACATTTAGATTAATAAATTTACTTTGTTTACAAAACGATTTTCTGCAGATGCTTTAGATGGGTTACAATTAAACCCCAATAACAAATCACCAGGTGAAATAACTGATTTTAAATTTTTCTTAAGTTTTGAATTTAATTTAATGTACATTTTTGAAGCAGAAGAAAGCTCTGTACTGATTTAAAAATCTTGCCTAAAGTGTCAAAAAATCTGAGTGTCAATGACGATTTCAGACATGAGTGTTGCCATTAATTCATTGTAAAATGCTCTATGGTTGAATTTATCAACTTTATTGATTTACCATTTCTCATTCACATACATAAGGTACATATAAATAAACAAAGTGCCACCATTTACCAATAATAAGTACAAAACCTTCATTTTAAAATGCATTAGACAAGCTTATATAGTATTAAAAAAATATTATTGTAGCTCAGATAGTCACTGTAATAATAATTATGAAATATATACGAATAGCACAATCTATTGAATAATTTTATAAATAATCACCATAATATAAACATTCAACAAAATCTAACAAATATATTTATATCTACAACCTAAACTGTATCAAAATAATATAAAACTATTATAAAATAATATAAAAATTATGAAAAATGTGACCACAAATTTGTATAAACCAGAAACATTTATACAACCGAATATTGACATATTCTGAAATTATTTTTTATTTAAGTATATTGCATAATGTTTATAAATTTATTTACTTTTTATAAATTATACTAGCTGACCCGGCAAACGTTGTTTTGGCATATACATTATTTATTTGCCATACCTATAAATTATATTGACCAGAGTTGCAAATTATTGAATTACTAATATCACTATTAAAAAATAAGGGTTCATGGTAGAAGGGTAAAAATTTAGGACTGTAGGTACTTTTTAATGCCTCACCATAAAAAATAAAAATAAATTGTCCCAAAAATAAAATAAAAAAATTCGGGGTGGACCACACTTAACTTTTAGGGGTATGAAAAATAGATGCTGGCCGATTTTCAGACCTACCCGATAAGCACACAAAATTTCATCAAAATCGGTCCAGCCGTTTAGGATGACAACAAACACCGTGACACGTGAATTTTATATACTAGATTATAAAAGTTTGCATTCTTGTTTATCACAAAATTTCTCAGAGAGCTGCCTTTATAGTTGCATTTTTTAGGAATTCAACATTGTCTTCTCTCAAATTTTTGTGTGAAGTCAATAAAATCATGAAATGATCTCTTTTTTGTAAGTTTCGAATGTCCTGTAAAAGGTGGGTATTCCTAAAACATTACATTCAAAACATATAACATCTTCAGTTCAGCAATGAGTTATTTCACCCATCCAGAATGTCAACTTTTATTGGCAAGAAGAGGATAACTTGTATGTTTATTAAATGCAGTTAATCTACTGGCTACCCGACTTGTGGGAAATGCAGTGATAATATGTATGTATGTATCATTTGATTCTTCTATTTGTGATATTAATTATTGATATTAGTTGTAGGTATAATTTCAGAATAGTGTCAACATAAAGGTTAAATATTTTGTAAAAAAGAATATTAAAAAAATTATATTAGACATTTTGTAAAAATTAACTGACAAAAAGTACAATAATACAAGTAATAACACAACAAGTAAAAACATTAAACCTGTAAAACTCTGATGCAAGATTCAGATAAGAAGTAGTACGAGTTTTAAGGAGTGACGAGTTGTATAGTTGTTATATTATAAATATATATTACGTTATATAATAATACTTACATATTAAGGCATTACAATGTAAGCAGTACAAATTTTAGTACTACTAAATCAATAGGAAGCTTATCACTCCATACGAATTAATACACAAATACTCTATTGCGGCAACATTATCAATCGTACAAATAAAATAAAATAACTTATTTGTTCGTCTGTAAACCCAATCTGAATGCATCTTATGATAAGATTTTTGTAAACATTCAAAATTTGTTCTTTTTGTATACAATATTGAATGTTTTCTCCATGGATTTCAAACATAACTTTACGCGAATTTTGTTAATTTATGTATTTTGCTGTTGAAATATGCAATACTTATTTATTTTGCAAGTGTAAAGATGCCAATTCTTGTGGACTTATTGGTTTAATCCCAATTTTCAATGTAATAGAGTATTTGTGTAAAAATTCTTAATAACATTTCAATTTTCACAGAATTCTATCTTCCTCACATTGTCACAATATAGATTTTATTTTAACCGCTGGAATCTATAAAAACAACAGTATTTAATCTAAGCTATGATTTATAAATACTTTTTCACAATCTACTTAAAAATATTACTTCTTTTGCATTTTAAAACCAAACATTACAACAATTGCTTCATTTACGCACAGTTATTATTAATTATTCTCAAAGAGCCATGCTACAAATTGCAATAATAATAAAAAAAAATCATGAATGATCCATCATCTCTTTTTCGTTATCTTTGTTGGTAATTAATAATTTGGTATAAATATTTTTTTGTTACAATAATAGCCATTCACATGTGAACAAAGCCTTTATGAGATATTTAAAGTGTTCTTATATTTGATATTTAAATTTAGAAGAATAATTGTGAATTACACCATCACCTATCTATCAAGAAACTTTTATCTTTTTTCTCAAGAAAAAGAGTTAAAAAACAATTGTTTGGTCTTTAATAGATTTGTTGTGGACGCTTGTATTGGAATGTTTTGAAATAAAAAAAAGCATCTTTTCTAACTTAAAGTTGCCATGAAGATTTTTTTAATGTGGCAACATTTTTACTATGGATGTCAAAATCTAATTCAATTCCAATGATGATTTAAAATATTTTTCGAAACGGCAGTTAGTAAGGTGGTATTATATTATAACAAAATTACAATCTAAAATCACATTCTATTGATAACATTATGTATATGGATACAGTCTATTTTACAAACTGTGAATTCACACGCAACTATGAAAAATGTAAAGAAGTAGCTATCAATTTTATGGGTAAAATAGATTTCTGTGGAGAATCTTTTCAGCAAGGTGAATTAAGGTGCACACAGATTTGTCAAAAAAGTATAACAGCCCCCCTAGACAAACACGCACTTGGTGATCGACTACAAACAAATTTTCGACAATAACTGCAACAATAACGCATAATTACACGGTACATGTAGGTAGATTGTCGAAAAGTTCACCAGTAGTAGATCGCTAAGTACGGTTTGTCTACGGGCTCAGGTGTATCTTTTAAAATAATTATTTTGCAAGTAAGGTTTTATCCAGTAGTACACGGAATGAATATGATGATCATAGTTGTATTTATTTGCACGTGGATCAAATCCTTAAGGACGGCCGCGTGCTGAGTAAGAGAAATCGGCGAACATGTATGAGAAACTGGATGAATGTGGAGGAAGCGAAAGAAGTTTGTAAGGATAGATCTACATATATGGCGTTCCGTTCTCTCTGCCTACCTCTCCTGGGACACGGCGTGAGGGTATAGATAGATAGATGGTTGTATTTATTATTATTGTTGTCGTTCACTGTACACTGTCACAAAATATCATATAAGTGCCTGAGCTGAGAGGGAGTGCAGATTACACTTGTAATACATTCCTCTAGATCAGTGTTTCCCAACCTTCTTTATGCATGCCCACCATAATAATAATAATAATAATCTTTATTGCACAAAATTAGTATACAAAGAAGAAAAAAAACATGGTAACATAACAATAAAATACATAATTTTGTGCAATGGGCGAGTTTATTGCTGAAGCACAATATCTTCCAACTAACCCATAGTCTTATCAAAAGTCATATGCCCCACTGGTTTCTATTTTAATTGAACAGTTGGTAAATTTTCAATAATATGTGGAAGCGTGGTGCCCCACCTCTTAGACGTGATGCCCCATCGTGGGAAACACTGCTCAAGATAGTTGGATTTACTTATTATTATTTTTGCACCTGTGTGATCTGCATCGTCTCCCCCCACGTTGCCGTCTGGGCACTTCTATGATATCTTGTGATGGTACACGGTGAAAATGATAAAAATAAAGAAAACTATGATAATCAATATTATATATTTTTCATACTGGGTACTACTGGATAACCTGTTATAGAAATTGACCAGAATAACTTTAGACACGCATAGTTAGTCAAGTCTAAAATGCATTTTATTTGCGAGCAAGACTGAGAGTAGCAAATCAAATGATTTTATGAAATGCCATAAAGCTGCACGTATGTAAAAATCTATAACTACAATAGTTCCTATCCAATTGTTACAGAATTATATGATATTATTGTTTGCGTTATTATTATTATTATAATTAATTAAGTTATAATACGATATTCAAACTTCCAATCAACCGTCATTATTTGTGAATAAATTAGTATCATAACATGATTTTGATTAGGAATTTGTCAATTCGTTAAAATTGATTTTGATCATAGACAGTTTTCACAGAAAAATCAACAATCTATTTACTGCATTGTTCAAACTTATGATTGTTAAAAATTTAATATGTTTATTTAACATAGAAAGCTGTTCATAAAAGTTATATTTTGTTTATTTTTCAACCAAATATTTCATTCTTTTAAGTATTCTTTAGTTGTACATTCCAAACTTAAAAATATTTAATAGTTATTTATTAATTTTTTCAAAATTAAGGTAAGTATGTAATGTTTTAAATCTTTTTGGAATGGAATCATAAAGTTATGTGTTGATTGAATGAATACTAACTATTACGAGATGCAATATTTTCTGAATAATTTTCACAGTGAAAACTGTCCCTTAATTTATTTTGTTTTGATAATCATTGCTCCTGACGTCCGCTGTGCGCTCGAGAAGGAAGTGGCGTTGCAGGTGCGCTGGAATTACTGAGCACGGAGAGGGAGTTTGCGCGCTTCAAGCTATAAAATATATAATCACATTAAATCAAAGAAAATAAAAACAAAATACACAGAATAGTAATAAAAATGGAGAAAATAAATAATTTTGACAGTTGACAACACAATCATATTTCTATTACCTATGGTATGTCAGATTTGAATTTAGAAGTTAAATATATTATTTGTTACTTGCAATACTGTTTCTCACATGGATTAAATTTGATACAATTTTTTTTTCCATTGCCTTAATAAATTAGCTAAACTTGGTAAAAAGGTGAAAACATTTGAATTGTGCATAGTTATTAAATACATTAAAGTGTAATTAATGTAGCAGTGCACATATAAATACATAAATTTCAAATAAAGAATAAGTTCCATAGATTTTTTTTAAATATAGAATATTCACTTCCGTTAACATAGAAACACTAGGTAAAGTAATAGAAAAAAATTGTGAAGAAAAAAAATCATCCTACCATATTCGTACTAATCAGTATGTTGGAGTTTGTCAATATATTTTTGTTTATTCAAATCTGTTACATTAAAATACATATTGTTGCCAGTTCTAAAAAACCTCTTTTGGGTATTAACATTATTGAAAATGAGACAAATAATTTAGCGCCACTTTATATCATCTTTTTAACAACCAAATCTATGGTAGACTAAATTGTTTCTCCTAATATTATAATTATTATATTTAAAACTTGAATCACTATGTTTATTTGTTACATTGATTTAAGTTACGCTATCGCGATTTCAGTGCACTTGCACCATTGACGAGCTTTTCAAGTCTTGAAAAGCTCGTCAATGGTGCAAGTGCACTGAAATCGCGATAGCGTAACTTAAATTAATGTAACAAATAAACATAGTGATTCAAGTTTTAAATATTTTATTTGAAAATGTCTCGTAATTGTTACATAGTCAATGCCTCTAAAATAAGTGAAATTATAATTATTGTTAGATAACTAAAAAGCAGGCATAGGGTACTGTATAAAAAAAAGTATAACTAAATATAGTTAACCTAAAATTTTACGTCCATGATCCCTTTGAAAATAAAGCTGAGCATTCCCTTAAAAGGTAACAGACTTAATTATAAAGAAGTTCTTATTAATCGAAATTATCACTCAAGTTAAAAAAAAAGAATAATGTTAAAAATTAATTAAAATGAAATGGCAACTAATTGACTCATTAATGCCCAGGTCTGCTAAGTGTTTTAAATTTTCACATTTTCAATAAGATTGACACAAAGGATTTAATAGATCTCTTAATGACAATTATGTTTTATTTTGTGTTGTCTCTAATTATTGTTTACCTTTCCATGTCGGCAAAGTTGACAGATGTGGGGAGGTTAGCGGAATGTCTGTTTCCCGTGAAGCGGCTGATGAGTTTAGCCGAGGATCTCCGTAGGGAGGCTTTCAGCATCGAGAATGATGCACTGCGCTTCACCTCGTCTGACTGTTATGCAATTTAACAATCAGCTTTTTTATATTTACAATTTGGTTTCGGGATTTTTATCTACTGAGCGTTCGTACAAGAAAGGGAAGAAAATAGGGATGATATAAAGTACTTAGAGAAGAAATGAAAACTATAAGGAACTTCTAAATAATCTATTTGTTGTTTCTAGGTTATCAAGAAAACAAAACTTTTAACTATAAGTAGTCAAATATCTTAGTTAAAAAAGTACAAATTTATTTAATAAACTTTTATGTAGTGACTAAATATCCCATTGTATCAATTATTGACAAACTTTGATTACTATCGGTGGATTACAATAATCTCTCTATTTATTTTTATCTGTTTAAATATGTATATTATATAGGCACTTATTGATCTCCCATTTTTTGTCGTAAGTTTTCAAATGTCGTAAAAAGGCAAGTGTTGGAAAAAATAAAGATATTTTACATTTTAAATTCAGCAATGAGGTTTGCAACCCATCTTGAATGTGTTGTTTTTTAGTTGTCACAAAAAGGACACCTTGCATGTTTATTACACGCAGCTGGTCTGCTGCCCCTTGTGGGATATGCCGTGATGGTACAGTAGTAATAAATAATATATTAGAGTTGTACTGGCAGAAATGCAGAGACAGATTATTGAAACTGACCGTAAAAGATGTCCCCAAATAGCAACAAGTCCACCATATACACAGATGATATTGTGCAATGAAATGTTCCAAAATAAAAGCCCGAGACTTATTGCTATGAAACAAGATCTTTGCTACCAAAGTTTGTCATTAACCAAATACGAAACAGAATACCAGCTCAGAAAAGAATTACCAATTATTCCCAAGATCTGAACTCAGTCAGACTTACTTGCAAGGTTTTGACAAATTTTAAAAGTTAATTTGACTTAATAAAAGTTAATAAAATTGAGTTAATAAAAGTTAATAAGAATCTGGGACAACTCTTATTACAAGGGATAAACTAAGTATTTTCTTGTACATAAATAACAATAATAATGCAATCTACACATACACATATTTCACATGATTATGTAACTATTACATCAACATGATAAATATTATGCAATACAGTGATGTAATACACTGAATGGTAGGATATTAATTTTGGATTACAACTACTACAGGTGATCAGATGTGTGATGGTGAAACTAAAAAGTATATTGTGAAATATCAGTAGATGATATTACAAATAATTGAAAAAAAAAGTAAATGAGGGAGCGAATGATTTCATACTATATTGTGAAACTTATTGCACAATTATTATTCAGGGTCTTCAGTATATTTACGACATTGTCAATCTAAAGAGGATAATGATTTCAATTATATACTAATGAAATAGTTATTGTGAAATACTATTATTTTAAAGTGTAAGGAAGAATAATGATGAAATATGATGTAACACTATTTATGATGAAAAAGGATGTGATGAAACCAGTAAATGGATTGTTTTATTGCATAACAGCGACATGGTTTATTTATTCCTTACGGTGCCTCTGAGCTAGTCTCAATTTGCCTGAGGTCTCGGATTGTAACTACATAACACTCACTTGCGATATACATACCTTGGAATGTGACATTTTAAGTTTGAGAATGAACCTGAGATTTACAGAAATTTACTACTAAAATTTTTTTTTTTACCTTTAGGAATTGACAATAGATTAGTCCACACTCACCAAACAAATTGTGAATGAATGCACTTTATCTCTTTTTTTCATTGTAAATAAAGAAAAGAGAAAGAAATTCATTATTTTTTCTCTTCTTTTTTTCTATATTGACACAGCCAAAGAAGGATAAAAACATTCATTTGCATCCTTCATTTGGTGAGAATAAACACAATTATATGACATACATAGTTAAAACCTGTAAAAGTATTTTTAACAAGTTTAAAATTATAATCGTCAAATAAAAAAAGGGACAGTTTATTTGTTTTAACGACCTGCATAAATAAAACAAAACATGATCCTTTATGGACATAATTTTTACTCACCTTTTTCTGCATTGTTTTTTGTTTGTGGTCAATTTTTATTATATTTCATATTTTTTTTTACAAATATGTTAGAATAATGTGCAATTTACCACCCCTTGAAAAATAAGTGATTTATATTTGTGTATAGTACAAACTAAATTTGCATAAATTAACTAATTGTGACACTAACATTAATTAAAATTATCCAAAACCCAAATTGTGAAATTAAAATATTTTCTCTGCAAGCAAGCACTTTAAGTTCATATTTCGTATTAATTTTTAGACAATTTTGATAAAAACCAAACCATTTTTTCAAAACTTGTTCACTGTTTATAAAATAAACATAAATAACTAAAATAAAAACAAAAATAATTTACATAATTTTATTGTCATTAAATAAAAATAATAATATAATAATTTTTACAATACATTTTTTTACAATACGTGCATAAAATTGTTTTTGTGTACAAATTAGAAAAGAATTAAGAAAAATAATTACTATGCAGTGTGCAGAATATAATACAAATAAAAAAATATTAGAAAGCAAATTTATGAAAAAAAATATATCCACAATGTTTATTTTATTCAATTACAATTATTAAAAAAAAGCAAAAAAAAAATGTAAAAATACGTAGGTAATGAAAGTACATTGTATTATTTATTTATTTATTTAATGTATATCTTGTAGGTCGTCAAAGAAACAAATAAATAAATAAAACCTATCAGAGATTGCTAGTGAGATTTTTTTTATTTATTTTAATAATATATTTTATATTAAAAATAAATAGATACTGATGAATAAATCGAAGAGAAAAGGAAAAAATGAAAAAAAATTGTCAGTATTTAAAAAAATATAAAAACAAAAATTGATAAAAATAAATTTGGAATGACTTATGAAAAAAACGTGACACATATTTTTAAGGACAGGAATCTGCTATAAATATTTTTTGATTTTATATAAATTTCAGAACTAGGTACCTAAAATAGTGAAAATAATAATCTAAAATTTCAATAAACATATATAGAATTTAATTTACAAAAACAATGAAATACGGCTCAATATGGTGAAATTATTATGTAATGCTAGATTACACAATTTATTTCAAAAAACAATATTCAAAGTAGACGTTTCTTTAAATGTTTGACTCTAAATGTTTTTCACCCAAAACTGCATCAAAAGCAGGTTAAATAGACAAAAAGTTAGTAATATTTTAGATTAATTTTATAGAAATTTAAAGTGGCAATGAATTTTAAAACATAATAAATTAATTTCTGGACAATTTACATCAATGTGTTGTAATAATTTTAATAATACAAAATAAAATCTGATCTTAGTGACTATAATTATATTATCTACTGTATGTAAATCGGTATTTATAGATGTATTATACATTTTTTTATTACACAATATTGCGCAACATTAATGTGGGTTGTGTTAAATCATTGCACAAAAAAGATAATATGCTCTATGCATTTTACTCTGTTCCATTCTTCAAATCTATTTAAGAGAAATCAAAGTTCTACAGAAGACTGTCCATATTTATATTTTTAATTTGCATTGCTGTAATCTTTTTACTTTGTTCCAAATTTTCAGAATAAGCTAAATTAGTTATACAAAAGAATAAAACAGGACAAATTGATTTTTTGCTACAAGGGGTAAAATTAAAAATTGCACAAACTTGCAGTAGTGGCAATCTTAATTGAATTATGAAAATAATCCAAATATTGACATATTTACAGACAAGAAAACAAAATAATAAAATGCTTTGGAGTTTTGCGTCACAAACAGTGATTGCATCATCAAATAAAATGATTAGATCATGATTTATACAACACAAATAATTAACTATGAAGAAATAATAAAATATAATAAAATAATATGCTTTGTTACAAAAAATAATCATTATTTACTTATTAAATGCGAGATATCATCTCTAGAAATGTTCTTGTAATTCATATATTTTCAGGTAGTCTCCGAATTACAACAGGGACCCATTCTAATGGATCATATGAATTTTTTTCTTTCAAATATACATTCTTTTGGATAGATTCTATTCTATTACTACAGAAATCTATTTCCGTGAATCGTCTGAGATCCATTCCTATAAGTATCCATTCTTACTGACTGATTGAAATCCGTTGATTTCGATAGACATTCATTCGCAAGCACCGATTTAAATCTGTTCCTACAAATATCCATTTTCACAGTTTGGCTGAAATACATTCCTAGACATAGGTAAATTCACACTTTTGATTGCCCGAAATTCTTAGACATTGATTCCGGTGTGTTAACTGAAATCCATTCCTAAAGATATATATTCTTACAGAACGACTGAAATCCATTTTCACAAATCAATTTTAATATTTTTCTGCAGATATACATTTTTACATATTGACCGAAAGGATCAAAAATCTTTTTTTATAGATCCATTCTTACAAATTAATAAAGATTATTAGGACACAATTTCATCACATGAATCAATACATTCTCCACAAAGACAAAGCCTTATGTGCCTAACTAGTTCAATAGCTGACAGATTTACTGCTACGAAACATATTTTTGTTTTAGTAAACCAGCAGCCACACTGTACATATCACTTGAAAATAAAATTTAATAAAGAACTCGTTATTTTTTATAAAAAAGTGAATTGCCATAATATTGACTATCTATATCATCATAATCTTGTCCTTCAATGTTCCTTTTAGGAGCACAAGGCAGAAACTAGTCTTCTCAATTCAGAGCATTTCTGCGCCAATTGAGTCACCTTTTTCCACAACATTTTTAGCGCTCTACTATTGTTGTCATAGGAACGGTGTATTGTGAAAGAGAGACGTCCGGGCCGTCGAAACCCTTGCGATCAAAAGAACAGTGCTCTTTTATATCAATATATCATATTAAAAATAATATACCTTTTTTTATCAACCAGGTTCGTTCATACAAATAGTTGAATTCATAAATGTCGTAGCTCGAAGACTACCTCCTTTAAATTCTTATTTATTTACTATAATGTGACTAAACACTATGTGAAGCGTTACGACTATATTAATTATTTAAATAAACACGACAATAACATATAAACACTGCTATTGGTTGCTTCCCGTATTAATTCCGAGTGCGTTGAAAAGTTTTGACTTCAAATTGGATTTGGGTTCTGTGTGCGCACTGCCCCCCGTCTAGTGAGAAAAAAATGCAGAAACAAAAAATAAATAAAACAAATAAATAACAAAAATAAAGAATAGAAAGATATAATAAAACAGAGAAGAGTTTATTGAGAAAGAGTAAATGTTTCTGATGACTTTCAAGAGAAAAAAATTAAAATGAAAAAGTAGAAAATTGATTTTATGTGTATTTCTAAAGAATAATGTGATTTAATAAATTAAATACACAAAAATATTAAAAGTAAGGTTTTCGGAGAGAATTGAAAAGCTTATATTAAGGAAACATTTAATATTACAATGGATGATGAAATTGTGGTGAAATATGTAAAAAGAACTTATTTCTATTTTTTGAATCCTATTTCTTTTCTTAAAATAAAACTATAAAAAGTACTAAATCATCTTCTGCTGGATAAAACATGTAAAGTAAATAAATAAAAATCGTAAACAACAATAAACTCTCCTAAACTAAAAATAAATAATATATTAGGTTAAAAATAAATTAAAGCTCGATAAATAAATAGTAATAAAATGCACCTAGCTACCAATTAAATGCACTCTCTCAAAACTAAATACAGCGTCACTCAAATCAATAATAAAAGTAATACTCAAATACACAACTAAGAATTAAAAGTAAAGATTCACACATATTTATAAATTTTGTTTTCGTTGAAACGTACCTGGATAATTCTGCAGGCTACTCTAATACATGATCCTAGCACAATAGTTATTAATGATTTCAGAAGAACGGACGAAAGAAAATGTTGCCTCATGTTTTCAATATGAATCTACGACGACATCAAAAACAGTAGCAAATAAATTGATAAAATATGTAATGTGTCGAGTGAAATTCATTTTATTTACAGCCTAAGTTTGGGAGACACAGTGAAATTAAAATGACAACTTATTAATTACATATTTAGCTCGAAGCACAGATCAAGAAAAAACTCTCATTCTTTTACTTTCTAGGTTTTAGGAGATGGACAATTTTTAAACAACAAAAAAATACATTTTGGGAATAAAATGATTTAACAATTATGTAATTTGTTATTTTGTTGTAATGTAACAAGTATGTTAAATTATGAGAACCAACATTCATCTTGAAGATATTTTTATGATACAAAGGGGGTATTCTTTGTGTTGTATTATAGAATTTGTTTGCTGATTAATTCGCTTGTGTGTGACCAGCGTTAGTTAGGAATTAAGTCTGTCAATTTTTTTTTATTTATATATTTTTTACATGTCATTTTCAATTTCAATTTGTAACCATTTTAATGTGATCGTAGTAAACATGATTGTGAATGTGACAAGACTGCACGACATCGATATTAAACAATATCTATGGTCTAACCTCATCTGTGTGCTCCATGTGCATTGAATCTATGGATTCTCGGCTGCCTCGCCTAGCACCACGTAGTTTAGCCTGTTTCACTATGTCCAACGCCTGTAATATGACAAATGTCAACCACAAACACTAACCAACAATTCCTCTCTTCCAATCAACCTGAGACATCATCATTTCAATGTGTGTGACAAAAAAACATAGTAAACAGTGAAAGAAAATTTGGATGATGCAAAAATGACGCCTTTACGATGTAATGTGTTAATAAAATATAAATGTAGTTATTTTGAACCATATAAAAATGTTAGCTCCAAATCCACAATCATTCATTCATTTGAGAATGTATTATTAATTATGCACATTCGAAATATAAACAAAACAAACGATTTATTGCAGAACAAATGATTAACAAAAGAGAAGATAAAAAAACAATACATTCAATGACAAAAATTAATTTTGAAGAATAAATGAAAATGATCCAGAAAACTTTCTTTGAAATGATAAGATTAATGTTTAAAATGATATAAATTTAGAACATGCAAATTATTAAATAAATGGATTTGTAGAGAAGAAAGTGTGAAAGGAAAAATATAGAAGATGAACTTGAAATGAAAAAAAAAAAGATAGTGACATTAGTCTGCAAATCCGACAAGATGAAAACGAGAGATACACAAGATACACTTATCTGAAGAAATCAAGTAAAAATATTTAAAAAAGTGGATGTTTGGCGGAAAATAATGAATTGTTTGGGTTCGCTTTGGTCACTATAGCAGTGCCACCAAGATCGTCCTTGGTCTGCATCAGAGTTATCTGGCACTTCTGTGCAGTCTTACTATTTTAGCGCAGGCAAATCCTGCTACTGTGATCAATAGTCATGTGAAGAAGACACATCCTATAATGGACATGTTTTTGAGTATATTGAATAAGCGAATGTATAAATGATTAACTTATTAAGAGTGAATTTAAATGAGTTAAAAAATTGAAAATAAATATAAAATGATACAGATGAGTGTAGAAATGATAAAAAATAAACTGAAAATTGAAATTATTGAACACATAAATAAACACGCTTTGTTATGTGATTCAAAACATTTTCTGACAAACATAACACTTAAAGGAGCAAATTTTAATTAAGAATAAAAAGAACCTTTCATTGTGATTTGAATATAATTATTCATAATAAGAACAATGAAAAATCTCAAACACTATTCTTCAATATACACAGGTTGGTAAGTAAAAATAATACCAAAAATAATAATAGCTGAAGACAATCATCAAATACTTAGATGTAACAAAAATTATTTCTGGTAATTTGTAAAAAAAGTACTTAAATTAGTTTTTCATTTTGTTTTGACAAATCAATTGACTATGTGTTACCTTGAGGCAAATTACCTGTTTGCTTTACATTTTATTAAAATAACTGTACGACGACGGTAGAACAAACATTAAATCAAATGCGTAATAGATATAACAATTGTAATAATTAAAATAATGAACTTACTTGCTGAACGTGCTGTTAGCAGCGTGCAAGAGAAAAGCTCACAAATTAGTTGCCATGTGAACAGTGAACCAAAACCAAATGATACTTTACTAGTGTCACAACATCATTTACAATGCATTTGCATAAAGCAAAATATTAAAAAAATAGTTTCATGAAACTAGATTTGTCTTAATCTACACATCACTTCTGCCACATACAATAATAATATGCTTCTTTTGTGACAGCGGAAATTCAAATTTCTTTCATTGTAGAATCTAAGTTTTTTTTTTATGATACAGATAGGACGACCTATATTATTAGTTGTTGAAGTTGTGGAAGATACTTTATGGTAAAACTCTTAATCTTTGTCATAAAGGCGTAGGTTGTATATAATATTATGCATAACTAAATAACATAATTGTTATAGGAATTCTAGATGTCTAGGACGCCCTAACTCAATAATAAATTTAAGGCCAAACATGCCAAAACAAAATAATATCAATTTTTGAGATGTGTTGCACTGTATTTATCAAACCTTTCCAGAATTGAATATATTACTACTAACTATACCGTAAAAATTAGCAACACATACACTTAGTCTGGTGATGTTGAGTCTACGATTTTTTATGATTATGATTTTGATACTATTTTTTATGTCATTTAGTACAAAACTTAATGTTAAACATACCACAGGATAACATGATCAAAAAGACAATGGACGTAGAAGTAGGACCTAGAAGACCAAGCAGACCAGTGACCACCTGGATGTCCAGAATTGCCAAGGACATGAAGGAGGCAAAGTTGCGCTCGGAGGACGCAGGGGACCGGAAAATTTGGAAGATGAGGACTAAGAGAGCCGACCCCAAGTAAATGGGATAAAGGCGAAGAAGAATGTTAAACACTATAAAACAACAACACTATCCTTTTGCCAGTCATTAAGATATTGTCGGTGGTTCAATGAAACCTCCAATGAGCATTTATCAAGATTATACAGGAAATAAAAACTATTTTGCAGAATGACATTTTCTATGTGTCTGATTCTTTACGTGGGAGGTGTCTTAGAAATTCTGTAGTGTATTGTATTCCTGGGCATTATCTGAGAAATTTCACAAATATTTTTTTTAGTAGGTACATGTGAGATTTCACGACTTATCCAAGAAAAAGCAACACGTAAGAGATTTAATTTATCTCAATAACTTTTCTGTGGATATCTCAGTGCGCATATAAGTTATTTCAACAGTAAATGCTGGTCGACCATACAAATAATTCGGTACCGATATCTCATATTTGAAAAAAAAACATGACATAGGTTTCACAAAATTACCGTTGATATCAAATGTAAAATAAGAGGTGTTGTGACAGTAGTAATAAAGTACCCTACCACTGAAAAACAAGTGATTATTCAATAAGTGCCTACATACTGCTGCTAGTACATATCAAGTCATCTTCATCTCACTACACAAAACATCACACACAATATGCACCAAGATACAAGCTGCTCCGAAACTAATACATTAATAATCAATCAATACATATAAACTTCATACAGAAGACTTATTATTAAGACAAGATAATAATAATAATACTCAATGCTTAACATGCTTATATTTTATATTAAGATAATATAGTTTTTAAATATATTACTGTAAATTTGATAATTTTAACTGTAATACATTCAAATTGAAATTATATATTATTGTTGCACGCAAAATATAGACCATGTGATGCAGGCAATATTTTGTCATTTTTTTTAAAGATATATCTGGGTTTTATTATAAACTCAAATACAAACTTATACATCTTTCACAGTAAGCTAAAAGCTTGTGTCGTGAAAGGGGAGTTTGCCGGCACCTGGGATCGAACCATGGACCCCCTGTTCATGAGGCCGAGACTCTACCTCCAGGCTACCGACCGACTATACTATTATTTTTTAATGTCAGATGATAATATTAAATAAAACAGTGGGTAGAATTGGAATCAGTCCCCTCCTAGATTCCCTCAAAATCCTAAACTTCATAGATGTTTGGGACTAGAGAGCTTATTTTGATTGGACAACACCAGCCAAGGAAAGTAGAGGGAGTACAATTACACATATTTTAAAATAAATAAAAAATATTAAATAAAAATATTCTTTTTTCTTCTTTAAGTTAAAAAGTTTAAAACATTAATCTATTTCATAGTCGTAAAAAATGTTTTTTTTTAAATTTGTCAAAATTTTAACAATGTCACACGAAAAATAATTTACACGCAACAATGCATATTGCTAAATAAATTAAAATAATATGCCCTCAATTTCAAACAACGATTACTGGCAAAATAATAATGAAATAAAATCAAGCATCAACATAAATAAATATTAAAAAAATAAAACAAAATTAATTTCATATTTTATTTCTTGACATTAATTTTTGAAAGCATCATAAAAGTATAGCCACCTAATACATATCAATAATTTTTGGTGAAGTTTAATATTGACAAGAAAAAATAAATATGAATTTACTATAAATGAAAAAACAAAATAACTTCAAACCAAGTATCAACGAATCAGACACACCCTATTGCTATTTATTCCGTTTTTGAAAAAACAAAAATGATAATTTTCACATTGTCTTTTGTTTTGTGCAGTAGCAGCTTTTACCTTAGTGAAACAAATGAAAACGTCAATTCATCCCTCAAAAACCATTACAGTGATTATACTATGCAATTGTGGGTGCATGTTTGTTGTTAGTATTGTTTTGTGACAAAATTCACACTCCAAACAAAACAAATATTATACCAACCTAAGCCCCCCCCCACACCATACTTTATTAGTAACAACACATGTGCATTTCAACAAATATAGTGTAAATATAGTAATTACATTAAATTATAAAACATTACCATTACAGTACAATATTTTTTTTGTAAAAGATAAAAATTCAGATTTTAAATATTTTTCATCTTTAGAACAATGTTGCAAAAATCACTCATTTTTGGCAGTTTGCCGCAAGTAGAATAACTTAAGAGTGTAAAAATAAAAAAAAGTTTTCTTAAAGGTTATTCATTTTTCTTTTATAAACAGATAAATTTAGATTACAAAAGAAACAAAATATAATTCAGACACCCTCGTTGTAAGCAGTGTTTTTTTTATTAAGATGGAATAGGTCAGTGGAGGGTGGAAATAAGCCCAGATTTTTCCCATTGCTTACTTGTAATGGGAATGCCTACTATAACTTTAAAAGTTAATGCTATAAAAAGACTATTTATAGTAACAGTATTTGAACTTGAAAACTCCCATTGGAAGTTCAAATTAGGTAATTTAATCATTTGCATTATTTTTACACTGTATTAAACAATGTAGTGTTACCACTTAAAACAATGAACATAAAAAAAATCTTAAGATCTTTCAAGTATTTATTAGTTGAAATAAATATTCACACATCGTTGAACAATAAAACTGGACTAGTAATAACGACAAATCATTGGGACCCAACATAATTATGGTAATGTTTCGTAATTTATTGTAATCAATAAATATTTAGATACTAGAGACAATGCTCGATAGAGACATTATAAAAACAATCATTTTTGACATATAATACTACACTATACTATAACCTCATACCTCAGATAGGGTAGACAGAGAGAAGTAAACTTTGAATAATTAACGAAATTAGGAAAAGTTCTTATTTTTTAAATTATTTAGAAATAAAATAAGAATTTATAAGTCATTGCAAAAAAATGTATTATTTTTAACCAATTCCTGTAAAACTTTGACTTGTGATGTTTTTAAACAGATCATGTGTAATATCAACTAGGTATTTATTGTTTGAGAAATGTTTCACATATAAATTGTCACTGAGATAGACTAACAGTTTTTGGCCAAGGCGATCTCAGAACAATATGTATGGATGCTACAGCATCAAAAGTCAGAAAAACAAAAAAATAACATCACAAACTAGCAACGTTCATGACGATAACATGAGTCAAATAATAATAAGACATTAGTCAAAATGAATTGTTTTTATAAATATCACTGTTAAAATTGTCACATTGTATTCTGTAATTGTTTGTTTATAAATTCACCTCTTTTCTGCTCCTCATGGCGCAGTCCTCCAGAGTCTCTGCCGCTTCATACTTGCCCTGACGTCTGTACAGAGCGCCGAGGTTCTTGAGAGTTGTGGTGACAGTAGGGCTATCCACTTTAGCAGCCTTATGCCATCCTCCGTACTCTCCGTACGGAGCGTTCTCCCTTTGAAGTTGTTTATTCTCTTCGCGTTCTTCAGCCACTTGCCAGATTGGTTTATTGTCGCCTGCAAATAATAATATATAAGAATATTGTAAAAATAAGATAAAAAAACAAATATTATGAATACATTGTGTGAAGATGATGGATGAAAAACAATGGAGTACAATAGAACAATGAATGAAACACACAAAATGAGCGGATTCTTCCAAAACCATTGTGAAAAAATTTATTGACTAAACCTGTGATATATCAAAAAAATTATGATTATTTATATAAAAGAAATCTTGAAATCCTAAATGTGTATTCCCTTTGCTATGTAAAAATGATAACAATAAATATTGTAACCGTTGTGAATAATGTACTAAAGAAAAAAATAGATAAATAAATATAATATTTAAATAAATGAACATAAAATAAATACTTGAGATGAAACATACATGACATGCAACAAAGTACATAAAAAATATATAAATAAATAAATGTACATAGATATAAAAAATGAGAAGTATAACTCACGAAACAAATGAAAAGTAAAATGAATAAAGCAAGTGAAATGAAACACACAAACCGATTTTTAAAAAATCTATTGAATCAAATAAATAAACAATAAATAAAAGAAACAATATGGATTGATTTGTATATAATTTAGAAGTCCATCATTATTATTTAGATTTATGCATTTTTTTTAAAATAAATTATAAGAATGCTACACAATAGATTTTTTAAAAAGAACTAAACATAAAAATACAATAAAAAAATAGTAAGCGGAGTAAATGTGACACAGATGGGGAAAGTGTGACGACAGAAACAATGATAAACAAATTAAAAACTGAACATAGAAACAAATGAAAGTAAGTAATAAGAACAAAAGAAAATGTATTCAATGTTACCCTATCTGTGTCACACTTGCCCCGTATGTGTCACACTCACCCCGATTTGACGAAAATTGTAGAAAATGAACATCCCTCATAAAGGCACAAAATTATATAACTCCATACGGTTTACTTCACATCTGTATTTTTATATAAAAAAAAATACAAAAAGATAAAAACAATAAAATAATTTTAAAACATCAAAAATCATGCTGCAACGTAAATAGTTTTTTTTCTCACAAAATAAAAAATGGGGAAAAACACAAAAAAATAAAAAAGATATAAAAATTATTTTTACATATAAATTTAATTGATAAATATCAAAACTTACTAATAAAACACAAAAATCACAGTGCAGTTAAAATTTTAAAAAATACAAAAAAAAATTATATATCTATAAGTACTGGCTCAAAAATGTTTAAATAAAAAAACACACCTTTATGCAATATAATTTTTTCTATCAATACTACGGTAACTTATGGAAATCTAATATATACCCACAACCTACATATTATAAATTTATACATTATAATAAAAATAGTAATTGATTAGGACGTACACTTAGCTTATAACATATTTTATATAAGAAAAATTGTGGAATGTATTTACAATTTATGACAAAAATATTATAAAATAAAATTATGACAAACAATAATATAATTATGATTATTCATAGACTAAGTATACATTGGTAACTATATTTGCGAACAATTGTTTGTGACTGAGTTAGGGAAGAATGGTTAATATTTGACTGCAATTGGGAAGATCAATCCTGTAAAATATTAGGAATACACAAATGGCAACAACAAAATGGCCGTAATCAAAAGATTAACATGAAAATTTTGCTGAGATTGGGAAAATTGGTCAAGTAAAATGTTAGAGATACACAAATGGCAAAAATAAAATGGAAGTATCAGAAAGATATCACAAAAATTTTACTGCAATTAGGAGTTGGGAAGACCAACTAAGTAAAATGTTAGGACTTAGTTGGGAAGACCAACTAAGTAAAATGTTAGGAACAGAGAAATGGCAATAATAAGATATATATGTAATAAGTAATCAAGGAAATAGCATAAAAAATTACTGCAAATGGGAAGACCAAATAATGAGATTTTGTGACAACTTTACAATACTAGGAAGATCAATTCAGTAAAATATTTGTGATTGGGAAGTATGAGGTAATCAGAGTAATACATAATGTGGAAAAAATTCCACTGCGATTGGAAACACTAAAATATATATTTTTTTTTAGAAAAGATATATCTGGGTTTTGTTTTAAACCCAAACACAACCTTATACACCTTTCACAGTAAGCTACTAAAAGCCTGTGTCGTGAAAGGGGAATTTGCCGGCACCTGGGATCGAACCACGGACCCCTTATTCACGAGGTCGAGACTCTACCTCCAGGCTACTGACGAACTCGATATTATTACTGCAATTAGGAAAACGTAAAATTGTAATAGTGTGGTAGAAGTCAAAATACTAAAATGGTAGAAAATTCACTGCATTCGGAAGACTAACACAATCAGATTATAGTTATAAATGAGTCATAAATTTCTATTGAATTAAAGTAAGTAATCAAGGAAATTTTATTGCAATTGGAAAATTTAATACCTTGAACTGAAAAATTTAGGACGCTGATATGATTTACAGTAATCAATTGAATAACATACTGATTGCTTTTGGGAATACTGAAGTATTATCACATTGACTGTGATTGGGAATACAGAAAGAATGTTACAAGAAATAAAATCCTAACTTTGTATATCTTATGGAGGGAATTCGAATCACTGGAATTAGGCACTAATATATGAAAAAATGTGACAATTGGGCAAATCTGTCAATTATAATAGCATTTGGTATACACACAAATATAACATTGTCATGACTAAAAAAATAAATCTAATCATTATTTAAAATACAAGTAAAACCAATTATATACAATCATTTATAAAAAAAAATGTATCAAGTATTCATAAGTAATGGCATGCAAAATTGATAATGTACAGCAAAAAATATACAATAAAAAGAACAAATGAATAAAAAAATAACAAATTTTCGATAATTTAAAAAAAAAGTTACACATTTGTGTTTTCTTTGTGACACAAAACTAACTATAAAAAAAAATCATATTTAAATTAGTTGCACTAATTTATTATTAAAGGACAAAACAATTAACAGAGATAAAAATAAAATTGGAGAAAGCCTTCGTCCAGGAGTGGACGAGAGTGTGCTGAGAAGAAAGTAAATTTTCCATTATAATAAATAAATTTAAGTCAAAAAGTTTAATTAGTAAATCAAAAAAGATACAATTTTCATAAAATAAATTTTCGTAACACATTCAAGTAAGTTTTCTCCTGAGAATAGAAAAGGTGTAAACAAGATTCCTCGATTCATAGCCATAATGAACCAAATAATAACATAAGATAAACAAGAAAAAATATGCTAATCAATTATATACAAACATTTTGTGACATAATTAACAAATATAATAAAAAAGAAATATACATAAAGCAAAACACTTTATAATAATTTCACATACATTTTTTAAAACTGAGATAAAATCAACAAAATGTCACCAAATTAAAAAATGCTTTTACTAAGATTTTTAATAATGAAGTAAAAACATTAAAAATAGATATATCAAAATATAACATGGAGTTTTTCTGTTATGGCAAATATATAGTCTTGACATAAACATTTATAAATTATTTTTATTACTTTTCCCACTGAGATCCCCTTGGCCCAAAGCTGTTATGGTCTCAGTGCAGGGTTATATTTTTGGAATAATAATACAGTTATAAAGAATGAATGTAAGTCTGAAATTGGAATAAACATTTTGTCATCAAAAATCCGCAAAAAATAAAATAAAGCTATCAACTTTACAATAAGTAGGAACCCATTTAACCTATAAAGCTATTTGTCCATCTATACCATCATGGCATATCCCATAACTGGGGTAACAAGTAGAATAACTGCACACAATAAACATACAGATAGTCCTCTTCGAACAACAAAAATAAAATATTAAACTAATTCACAATCAAAAGCATATATCAGCGAGCAAATAAATTAATGCCCTTGATTTGATTAGAATTTTAATAGTTTCAAAACATGCAATTAAAAAACTAACTATACCTAAAACAGTTCTTGAGTTTTACAGAAATTCACAAAAACATGTTGAACCATTTAGAACACATAGACATATTGTAAAATATTCTAGACGGAATAAAAAAAAAACTAAGGTTGCTAATTTAGTGTCTAACATCAATGTTCATTCTCTTAAAATTACAACATTGAAATTTTGGTCAAGACCTGCACAACATACGTGTTTTGTAAAATTTAAGTGCATATTATAGATGTCACATAATTAAATTTTCATAAACAAAGTGGTGCATGCTCACACAGCTAGTCTTACATCAGTCTATTGTTTTTTAATCCATTTCAAGTATAACAAAAAATAAATTGTCCAAAGATTGCATCCAGATATGTATAACACAATCAATGTAAGCGATACACTTGTGACATGAAATCGGGGAAGGTCTGCCATAAAACTTTAAACACAGGTTTTCACAGTGAAAAGCTCAACATTGTACCACTGGGCCATATTAGATCAAAAGATTTTGCTACACTTCAACAGTCTTACTTATAAATTCAGAATAGCTGTTATTGTTTATATGCTTAAATCTGAATCTAATAAAATATTGAACGCTTTGGTTTAATCAGTTGTAATGCACACTTTAACTGTGAATAGTAATGCCATGAACAATACTGCATTGTTTAAAGGCAAATTATAAGATTTTTATTATTCTCAATGACTGGCTAAATGGAATGACGTAAGACTGAATATATAAGCACTCACAATTAGATATTATTGAAAAAACGCTTATCTGCGCGACCTAGTTCTACTTTCTGACGGATTGTGACTGCTTCTACTAGATTCTTGTGCATTTCTATTGCCTTCCTCGAGCATTCTCCTCTCTTGCGCACTGCTGTAATAACCGAGCATGTTCGCATCTGGCGTATTCCTACCACCGCTTCCCAAATGATTGCTTTCTTGTGGATTACCACGTACCGCTTGAGGTATATTACTATTAGCGCTACTAATATTACTATAAGATGCGGGCTCGGGATTATTGATATTATAATTATTGTTATTAGTACTCTGATTGTTTTCAACAACAACATTTTGGTCCTTACCGTCAATCTTTCCAAATTCTTTTTCGTGTGCTCTAGTTAATACTTGCTTGTAGAGGATTTCAGCTTCCTTATATTTGCCCTGTAAAACAAATCATCCTAGTTTTAGTAACATAAAAGCCAATTTTTAATTGCATCATGTGCAAACTAGAAAATAAAGAACAATTTGTTCTCTGATTTTTAATTCCGCAATCCACAATTAATAATCTATAAAATAATTGATGCATTTGTTAACTTAATCATGCTGTGAGTTGCACATTTTTCCATTGTTAATTAACTAATTTATTTTTTATTTGTTTATTTATTAATTCATTTATGGATTTTTATATTGGATATTTTTAATATTTTATTAATTGCATGTTATCTTATTTATACGCAAGGCAACCTAGTGAGGCAGCTGAAACATTATTGTATCCATATTGGTGATGTATTTTCTCTGATTTTGTGAGTATATTGATTGAATAAAGTTAATTTATTTATTTATCTAAAATGGTAGTAAGTGAAATTTTTCTTTAGCTTTTTAGATTCATCTCAAAATTATGGGGAAGATACTAGCTTCATCACTTAACCCTGCTTCAATTAAGTGACCTCTGACATTTTTAATATCATTTTAATAAATAAAATACAAACTTCACATATAGTCCTGTCTTTTCATTATGAACTATCTATTTGGATGGAAAGTTTGTATAATAAAATAATAATACTGAATGAAGACAAACCTGTTTGAGATATGAAGATGCCAAATTGTTCTTTGTCTTGGCAACATTAGGATCATCAGGCCCAAGTTTAAGTTCATATATTTCTAATGCACGTTGGTAATAACGTTCCACTTCATCATATTTGCCCTGAAAAATATTTTTTTATTAATATACATAATCATGTAACACAGTAGGTACATTTCTGGACTTACAACTTTAGTGTTTGTAAATATTCTTTTATTATTAAATTAATACAATTTATCTTTTTACATCAGCCAGCATTAAAGTACGCACATATGCGACATGTTTATAAATAGAATGAGTTATAAATGTGAAATTTATATATTTAATGTTGTAATCATTTTGTGAAGAAAGAAAAAGAACAGCCAGAATTGTTGCAGACCAATCCAATGGATTGCAACTCAAAAGAGAAGTGACGAGAATCTTTAAGTAAAAGGCATTACCAATAATTGTGTAATACCATAAAATTAAATGTAAATATTGTAATATACAGAACTTACTTGATTTTGACATAAGAGAGCCAGGTTATTGAGTTGCTTAGCCACATCAGGATGTTGGCTGCCCAGTACAGCTTCTCTGATAGCCAGAGCACGCTTGCACAGAGGCTCAGCTTCCTTGTATTTACCTAAACAATAAAAAAGCATACGTATGGACAAAAAGCTTTCAAATTTTGCATGAAAAATTATCCGTATCTTAAAATAAGATACCTAGATATAAATTTAATATTCAGAAACATGTCTAATGGATGCAGCAAGTTTGCATACACGACATAGGTTTTCTTGTTATTAACTGTTTTTATTTGAAAAATACATACATAGAAGTCAATAGATCAAAATATGTATGTGGCGATTAGTAAAAATCATTCCCAATGAAAGAAGTTTAAAGATCATAAAACTACAGCTATTACTACTAAACCATCATGGCATTTCCCACAAGTGGGAAAGTCAACAGATCAGTGCCACCCATGCCAAATTTCCTATTATTTTCATTGGCACAGAAAGAAGATTTGCATTACATGCATTTGTCCGCTGGCTACTGATGGTATAGTCATAATAGTAGATTAGCAAGTAACGAGAGATTTCTTTATAAAGAAAGTTGTGCCTTCTGCCTACCTCTCTTTCCATAAAGCACAGCCAGATTGTTGAGTGTGGCAGCAACAGCCGGGTGATTCTCTCCTAGAGTGGTCTCCCGGATGCTCAGGGCATCATTCAGCAAGTTTGCCGCCTCTCTGTATTTATTCTGGTCCCTGTAGACACACAAATACAAAATATAAAAACAAATCTGGGGGGACAACTAAATGAGATAAATTGGTATGAATTGAATATAGATAGTGTGGAGACAGACAGAGAAGAAGTGTATGGAGGAATGAACTAAGAAAAAGGATTCTAACAAAACTATTTTGATCCTGTTTTCAAAAGAGAAATAATGAATGAGAACAATAATATGTACCTATAGACAAGGGCTAGTATATTTAGCATGGTAGCAACATCAGGATGATCATGTCCCGATGTCTTCTCCAAGTCCTCCAAAGCCTGTTTGCATAGTGGTACAGCCACCTCGTACCTGCCCTGTGAGGCATACTGTATCACCAAGTTGTGCAGAGTACGTAGGCGAGCTGGAATCTCATATCCCGCGTTCACCTGCTGGGCAAACTGCGACGGTGGCGTGGGAGACATAGCTAGGAAAGATATAAAAAATATTTTAATACATTACTAATTATTATTGTATGGTGTGATGAACATTAGTTATTCAATGTGAAGGAAAATGTTTTTAAAACATGTGTACAAAAGTGATAATGTAATTGTTATATGATTGCATGTTCAATAATATAGTACAAAGGAATAATTAATTAAAGATGAATCACTAACTTACGATTATTATAATTAAAGATATTAAGTGTACATAAACTAAATTGTACAAATAATAATAAAAATTCAGAATTAAACAATTAGGACAGGAAATAAAATTTTATTCTTTATTGAACATTGTTTATGACATCAATCATTAGAAAGTATCATAAAATTATTGTTATACAATTCAGCGCATAGAGAGCGAGTTTGAGTTTATCTCTAGATTGCAATATCTTCCAACTAACCAGGTTTTTAGAAAATTTAATACCCAGTAATTATTAAGAAATTGGTTATCAGATATTGCAAACAACAAGTCGAATCGAGAAGTGAGTAGGAAAAAGTAATCGATGTGTGAAAATTGAAGAATGTTTTTAAATGGAATTTCTATTTTAACTAACAACCATAAGTAGCTACTCAGTACGTCTTAATAGTACCATATGTAGGTACTCCTAAAGAATGTTTTCTACCAATGTGATATTGTTTTATTTTTAATCGAATTTCTTCATCTTTAGGCATTTTGGCCATAAGGAAAAACTCTTTCACCTTTGTGAACTTGTATACTTTCTTTGAAAGTCTTACTTCCCCTTCGAGTGATGATATTGCGTAATAAAGAAGACATTTCCATTTATTCCCTTTTTGTACAAAAACTTTAAATAAGTGGTCGCTAAATCTAGATTACCTCCTCAAGGCAGCAATGTTTATTTCACTGTCATTCTAAATGTAAATTCTGCTAGTGCATATTGTGTGTTGTTAAGGAGATACATATCCCTAGGTACGGCATGAGGTGTATGGTGGGTGCAGCCCATAAAAGTGTGATTTTGATACTGACTGTTTCTTTCTTCCTGATCCTCGTCAGGGAACAGGTCCACCATGGGGTCATCCTGTTTGCCTTGTCCTTGTCTCTCTCCTCCTGTCCTGTTGCTGTCTTCTTCATTCACATCACTGTCATATTTCCTGAAACACAAAACACAAGCCACCGTTACATTTCAACAAACATGGAAATAAGAACCTCAAAAAAAAGTAAACTAACAGTAATATCATATTTAAAGAACATTGCTAAAGTCTATTATGGATTGAGACAAAACTTCAGAATGGAAAAAACTTTTCTTTTTTTTTTTATTTATACAAACAGCTATTTACATGTTATATAATGTAACTTAAATATTATATGTTTCACAAGCCAGTGATGTTTGTTAAATTATTTTATTTAACACTTTGTTCCAATTTCAAAAAAAAAACACAAATAAACAAAAATAAAATGCACTCGATGATATAGTCTATGCACCAGCTGAGGCAAAAAATATAAAGGTAAAAATAAAAACATTCACCCATGAAATGAATATGCCATTCCAAACATACAAAAGTAATGAATGAACCCCAGGGGGGGGGGGGAATGCTCTCCAAGTAAATAAAACAGAGGTATATCGCTATATTCCCAATAAGTATTAGTTCTTAGATAAAACAAGTTAACAAAAATGAAATGCTTGGTGAATCGAATTTCTAGATTACCAGAAAAGTAAGACCAAAAATCTGAGAAAATATTAATTTTTAATTAAAATTCTATTAGAATGAAATTTTAAAAGATAAAAGGGTATACAACATATTATAAGTACTACAAACATGTCTAGAGCTTTCACCATTGTAGTTTCATCAGGGTTAGGTATGTATAAAACAAAAAACTTTTGCAAAACCAAAAACAGTGTCAATTTTATATGTGAATATTATTCAAAATTATTGTTCCACATAATCACTGAAATATTAAATACAATAATAAAAATAAGAGTTAACAATGTTTTTATTTCAAGAAATGTTCCACTCACTTGATTGAAGCCATGAATGTGAGATGACTATTTTCTTCCTCTAACTGTGCCACCCTCTGCTCTGCAGCCTGTAATCTCTGTTGCGCTGCAGCCAGCTCGTCCCTGAGCCAAGCGTTCTCCTGGCACAGCCGCCTCACCTGTGTGCGCAACTTCTGTTTCTCTGCTTCTACTGTCTGCAGATGTGTGGCCAGAGCCATCATCACCTGGAAAAAAGAAATAATTAATCAATAATTTTTATTTCCTTTTAACTTGAATTTGGGTTTGAAGTAGGTAGATCCAAAAATACTACAAAACACTCTCATCATAACAAGTAATATGCTTGTGTAATGAAGATGGAGTAGGTTGGCAGTGGGAATATTCGAACGTTGGATTGCTTGATTGAAATTCTAAGACTCTACCAGCAAATTCAAAGAACTGACTTTTTGTAACCAACCTACCTGATTCTTGCAAGCCTATAAAAATGTAACTATAATTTACTCCATTCTTTTGTAATTAACTGACTGCAACATACTCAAATTCAAATTCAAATTCAAATATTTATTCAGTAAAAAATATACACTTAAAACAATAATCAATCAATACAAAATAATAATAAAAACATATATTTTTCTTTTATTTGTTCCTTCAAAATTGAGCAGAGCTCGTGCTTTGAAGGATAAAGGGTAATTCTTAAATCTTAAATTCAGCAACAAAACATACACAACTAGGTATATAATATCCAACCTAAAGTTAATAACAATAGAGTTAACATGTAAAAAAAACAAAACATGTAAAAAACTCATTTGATTATTTTGTAAGAAACTGACTATTTGTATCTAGCTTGCCTGATAATTTTATTTATCTGTAGAAAGATAAGAAAGTAATCTTTCGTGATAAATCAATCAACTTCCATATTGTTTATATTTAACAATTTCTCGACATTTTGATATTGTTTTAGATAATCGCTCGTTAATTAATAGTGGACGCTCCATCGAAACCGCGATAGCGAAAAAAGATCGATTAAGTTTATTATTATTATTATTATCGATTCATGTAACAATTAAATTACATAGTTTTTAAAACAATCAAATTCCATCTAGATCTCTGACCGGTATGTCTAAAAATTACTTTCCTGCCAAACAAAAATATCCGAATGATTAAATGCGTAAAAAAAAAACAAAATGGAATATTATCAATTTTAAGGAGAAAAAATGGCTTCATATTTATCAAATGTTACAGAAAATTAATTTGAAGTCAACAGAAGACAGTCACTTGTATATTTTATTAGATTAAAATGTTTAAATATGTCATATTATGATAGGTTTGGGTAATCCCACTCTCAAGAGAAAAACCTTTCCCAGAGAAAAAAATATATATTCTCTCTTAATTTAGGCAATTTCATTCCCAGGGCATATTATTAAGACACGTACCCTGGTTACTGACCCAAAAAAAACGTAGTTACAAAGTAAATTACGTGATGGAGAAAATATAGTCAAAATTGATGAAAAAAAAATTACACCGGACATTATTAATTATTACAAAAAAGACATATTATTTTCACGTGTAATCAGATTATGCAGAAAAACTACCATCTAAGGAATCGGGAATAGTATTTCAACTTATGAATCTAGTCAAGTTGGTTTAAATGCACTTTTACTCATTATTGCATCCCTATATTATCAATACTACTTCCAACTGAAAGATTGCGAAAGTTGTGCAAAATAATTATCTAGGTAATTTAGAAGAATAATTGCGACGCGAAAAAATGTCCACTATGTAATTTTAGTAAGCTGGAAGAAATCGTCTCCAGCCAATAAGCTCGACACTTTTGATCAATAAAGAGTTATTACAATAACTCTTTAACTCTATACTTTACTATACCATCACGGTATAACCCACAAACGGGATAGCAAGTAGACCAGCTGCATGTAAGCAGCTAAAACATGCAAGCTGTCCTCTACGTGCCAACAAAAAAATAAGACATTCAGGATGGGTGGCAAACCTCATCGCTGAAATTAATATGTACTTTTTTTATTTCTTCGAACACCTGCCATTTACTGGACATTCGAAAATTTACGGAAAAGAGTAGGAGACCAACTCTGCCGGTGCTCCATTCCGTTGTCTTTATTATTATTATTTGGATGATTTGTAAAGCGCCGTTTTGTGAAAAAAAATCCACCTCAAAGGCGCTCTTTGCTAACTAAGGTTGTGCTTGGATTATATTTTCTACAAAAACCTTACCCAAATTTCAATATTCGCAATTGTAAGACTAAATAAAAAAATTGCCTAAGCCTAGTTTATGATGACAAAAAATAAACCTCAAGGTTCTATGAAAAATAGTCGCACGTGGAAAATGCTTAACGAGCTAAATTTAGCCATACGCAGTCAACATTAATTTTCTGTTATATAATAATACGTAGGTACCATTGCGGCTATAATTGTCATCGAATAGGTATAACATTACACTTCGTATCATTATAAAATCGTTTAGGAGAATAACACTCATAAGTAGCGAGGTATCAAACGCTTTGGAAATGTGGAGAATTGCGATAAGGTGTACAATAATATAATGTACATACATAATAGAAAAGGTAGGTGGTACTATAAGGGTGTTAGACTTTACCGCAGTCAAGGTCGTAAACGAGTAATTCATAGAAACATTTTTAATTTTTTTCACAATCGCGTCAATATTTCGTTCCGCGGAGTCCCCATTACAGACAGGGTCTTCCACGAGCCGTGCAGCACCCGGCAAAGAATTTGTCCCCCACTCTTGTCCGTAAGTTTTCGAGTGTCCTGTAAAAGCAGGTGTTTGAAAAATAAAGACATTTTACATCTCAAATTCACCCACCCTGAATGTCTTAATTTTTGTTGGCACAGAGAAGACGGCTTGCATGTTTATTACACGCAGCTGGTATGCTGGCTACCCCACTTGTGTGATATGCCGTGATGGTGTATTAGTAGTCTCCCACTTTAGTGCAAGTTTTTGAGAGTCATATAAGACATTTAAAATCTTCAATGCTCTAACACGCATCCTGAATATATTATTTGGACACGGAGAGAAAAACTCGGATATTTATTACACACAATCAATCCCCCTGGTTACTAAAGCATATTACTTAATGTGAGGGTATTGGGGTTTATTTCAAACCTAGATTCGTCCTTTGAAAAAATGGCACTATATTTTAAAACCTCTCGCAGACATTATTTACACGGTTGTCGTCTGGAATAACTAATATCTCTAGTACGTCTGATAAGGTATATATAGGGGAGGTGGATAGACCCAGTCAAGCCTCCCTTATTGGTACATGAGTCATTATTATACCTACTAAAGCACCGTACGTAAATACTGTGTGGATGAGAGCAAAAGTAAGTATGTAATAAGATAAAGTAATGTTGTAGATAATATACTGATGTTGTTACCAAGCAACACGGCGGACCATAGCGAAACATAAAGCAATATTGTTAAATCGCAGATAGTAATAAGTCAACGTAACTGTACATAAAGTACAATGTCCCACCCTCTCCCGCCTTGAATTAATTTGGATGTAAATTTGAACTAACATATCATACTATACTACACTATACTATACCCTCACGGCGTGTCCCAAATGTGGTAGGCAGAGAGAACCGAACGCCATATACATAGATCTATCCTTCTTTCGCTTCTTCTACATTCATACAGTTTCTCATACACGCACGTCGATTTCTAACACATTAACTTATTTATTTTTATCAAAATGTCTTCCAAACAGAATAAAACACCCCTGAACTCGTCACCCCCACCCTCCACACCCCCCCCCCCTACCAACTGTAACCTCTCCTTCTTAGATTTTAATTATTTTATGTCCTTTAATTTATAATTTAGTATTGTATTGTTACTGATGATGACTACATTGTAGCTGAAAACGTTTTAACAATTGAAATAATGTAAATTTCTTTTAAATTTAAAACAATTCTCATAGTGGAATGAAAAAGTGTTTTTTAATCTGATTTCAAATATAATCTTTTATAATCCATTTCCACAAAGTTACACTAGAAAATATAGAATATTTAGAATAAAACACCCTATTTTTATTACCAAGTTCTTCGTAATAGGATAAATTTGCTACAATTTTGTATGTAGATGGTGCTAATAGCTTACATTTTTCTTCTTCCTGAATAATGTATTAGATAGGTAGGTACTTATTGATCTCTGTGGTCCAACCTTCGTAAAATCAAACGACATGATGACGTCACGTTGTTCCCTGGTGCTGCTGGCAAAAAGTTAAAAATAAATTGCCGCCGACGCTTTTCAAAATAATGCGATAAAGGAAATAAATGATAACAAAAATAGGAACATGTAAGCGACGTTATTATTATTATAACAATGTGGTGTACAAATAGATATTGTAACGTACGGTAGAGCGAGAACGTAAAGCCATGTTCACCCGATGAAATTTGCGTCGAACACTCAAATTTTTACATGACTCCTCAAACGACTGCCCGATTCGTTAATTAATTATCTCCTTCTTTTTTGGAACCCGACGTTCTTTTCTGTTCTGGGCAGCACGAAACAGCTCATCCACACTTCTCATCCTGGTCCACTTCCGAATGTCTGAAGCAAGGAAAGCCGTTGTCTTCCAACCCCTCTACGGCCCTCAATCTTCCCTTCTATGACCAGTTTTAGGATGGCATATTTTTCTCCTCTCATTTTGTGACCAAAATATGAAGTTTTACGGAGCTTGATTGTTGTGAACAATTTTCCATGAGCATTGTTAATTAACTATACGAGGATAAAAATGCAACGCAAATTTCGAACTCCAATATAGCGCCCTCGTTAATTTTTATTTAGAAAAAAAAAATGATGGCAAGTTGATTAAAAAAATGTACCACACAATTTGAACATGTAAGTAAATCGTTCAGTTTAAATCAAATATAATATTATCTACGTTAGTAGTGACTTCAATGTCCCTACATCATTAACCTAGTTTTACTTAAAGAATTAAACGAAGAATAATAGTATTTGTATAGCCACAGATTATCCGAATGCTATCCGATGAAACTCAATAAGTTTCATGGTGCGAAATATACATGTACATAATACAGACACCTATACAAAAACCATGGGGGGAAAGGGGAGGCAGAGCTATTTTTTAAAGAATTTTAACCGACATTTTCTAATATACGTGACCAGACGAAATAGGTGTCAAGTCTATTGTAATTTCAAAAAGGTTTTTCTAAAAATGAATATCGAGCTGAAAGGTTTTACTATAAAGCTTGGCACATCTAACGTGGTAAAGTGACAATAAAAACGTAGGCACATTTTGTGAGTTATTTATAAATATCTACACGTACATCTGTACCTATCAAGGCAACGAACATAGGTAAGTAGATGAGCGAACACCTATTTTGCCTATTCCTAGCCTATGTAATTTTACAGCTTGTATTACATAATAAAATATAATACATATTGCGAAACAAGAAATATAGTTTCAAGATAAATTACTAATAGTTGACTTTGGGAAAAATTTAAGATTCGATAGGATATAAAATATTTTGAAGTCAACAAAACATCCCAACTGCTAGAATTATGAATTAAACATATTTCTTGTTAATAGCGTTTGTAAGATAAAGGACATATCCCTTAACATGCATTATGCGCGTATTTAGTATTTCCAAATCAAACCGTAAACGTCACCCATCCATACTATTTCAGAAACAATGATGTAGATAATAATTATATTGTGTTCCTTGATATTATATTAATTTTCCTCGAATAGCTACGGAATGTCTTGTAGTGTCTCGTATTTTCTACCCCAGTAAGCACCTGTCCACCCTATAGCCTTGTACACAATATGTACTAACAGGAACCTACATAATAATATGTACCTACCCACATTTTACATAACATTTGATTAAAATATTATAATTATTCGGACGGCATATTCCCGTTTCCATATACATAATATAATAACGATACTGAATTATCATAATATAATAACGATACTGATTAGTAAAAGCACAAGTAGTAAAATATAGCTTCGGAATATTTTTCTCTGAATCAAATATAGCTTTGGCCCTCTCTCTTAAACAAAAACAAAGAAAAAAGATGTTCGGGTTACATAAATTATCCCTAGAGATATACTTACTTCTTAAGACTGAGAGTTTGTCAGCATAATATCCAAGAAGAAAAACCATTAAAAAGTGACAAAACAAGTATGCCTTTTTGATTGAATACAATATAAATATATTTGGGTTAGTTGGAAGAGATCGAGCCTTTGCGATAAACTCGCCCTCTATATATTGATTGTATTTAATTTGAATGTATACATTTTATGTAATTGTTTTTTATCAATGTACATTAAAGAATGAATAAATAAATAAAATTTGATAAGACAGATGCTGTGTGGGAAAAACGCAAGTGTGTTGGTTTAAAAATATAAGAGTACGGGCAAAAATTCAGAGAATGAAGGAATTATTTCAAGAGGTGCGGGACAGTTTCACGAGAGAGTGACCTAATGAACTTGACACGGTACATCTAGAAATCAACAAGATTTTTATATAAATGTTATTCAGTTAAAAGGCAGTAGAAGTATGTAAGATATGTAGTTCTTTAAGTATAATTTTATATTGAAGTACAACTTGAATGGTTTGAAAATGAATGTTATGAAGACGAAAGTTCTTGTTTTTGAAAGAGAGAATGAAAAAACGATTTGCGAGATTAAAGTTGGTGACGAATGTTTGGAGCAAGTAAGTGAGTATGTATATTTGGGAAGTATGTTTACGAGGGATGGAAGATGCGTTAGGGACATTGAAAGAAGGAAAGTGGCCGGTGCTAGAGTAAACGGTGCACTTCGACCCACTTTCAGCAATGACAATGTGTCGAACATGGCTAAAATGCTGGTGCACAATACCATTCTGGTACCGTCACTTACGTATGCAAGCGAGACATGGACGTGGTTGAAGAAGGACGAAAGCGGAATAAATGCAGTAGAGATGCGATCGTTGAGAAGAATGGTTGGTAAAACGCTGCGTGATAGAGTGAAGAATGAGGATATTAGAAGAATGAGCGGATGCAAGAAGACTGTTGTGGACAGAATGCGTGTAAATAAATTGAGATGGTTTGGTCATGTGGAACGAATGAAAGAGGAAAGAATGACAAAGACGATATACTTATCTGAAAGAAAGGGTTTGAGGAAACGCGGGCGTCCGAGAACCACGTGGCTTGATCACGTGGATCAAATTCTCAAGGACGGCCGCGTGTTGAGTAAGAGGAACCGACGTGCGTGTATGAGGAACTGTATGAATGTGGAGGAAGCGAAAGAAGTGTGTAAAGATAGATCTGTTTGGCGTTCCGTTCTCGCTGCCTACCCCACTTGGGACACGGCGTGAGGGTATAGATAGATAGACAACTCCTGAGCTTTAGCGAAGAATCGAGAATATAGTGCACTCAATCAATTTGAGCCTCCACGCGCTACGTGAGAGGCACTTTTAAGTGGATTCTCTACTTCTTCATGCCTAATACATAATATAAAGTGCACATCATTTTTATTCATGTCTCCGTTAGGTGGGCGATAGTAAATTATATTCACGTCATACCTCTTTTCTCACACGCGGGGTGACAGCAGGCAACGGAGGAGAAAATTCGTAAAACAATGCAAAAAAAAAACACAATGTCGCAATGCGACTCTAAAAATACTATAATATTGTATACATCGGTTTTCCTTCATCTCGTAGAGATCGAACAGATAAGGAGAGACGATGTGAAAAAACAAAATAAAAAGATAACTAAAGCAAACGGCAGTGGATTAATATTGATACTACGGACTACGGATACAATAAATTAAATCGTGACGTTTAAAGTGATTACAGCTGTAATAATTGGGATAATTCAGCACCTAAAATAATATTAATCGGGATAAGTTATTCTACCAATACTTTGTCTTATATAAAAATATGACAGTGGGTATTTTCCATTCGCCCTTTATTATTAAGTCTCTTGTCGGTAGGACAGAATGGAGCCAAATCTCCCCCAGTTAAAGCAATTTCTTACCAATTGGGTCACCTTTTCACGCGTGTTCCTAATTTTCTAATACATGGTGATCACAATAATGTTGCACTGTGAAAACGGCTTCTCTGTCTATCAGAAAATTCGCTAACGAGCATCAGGTCGGAAATATTGAAAAAAAAATATATAAGTAGATCGACCTTCCATGTGAAATGTTTCATACGCTCATAATGCTAAATCTATCCCTCAAAGCACGAGCTTTGCTCAAATTTGAGGGAAGTTATATGTTTACTGTGCATTTATAAAGAAATAATTACTGTTATAAACAAATATATATTTATCCCTAAACATATTTGTTGTAAATAAATGTATATTTATCCTTAAACATATTTGAAATTGAATGATAAAACAATCGCAAGAATCGAGTTTAATAAGTATGGAGTAATAAGTCGTTCGTTGCTATTAGTTGTTATAATTTAAAATCATTAGTAAAATCTCGATTGATTGTGAGTACAAAAGTTTCTCGATAACGACTTTATTATACAGTTGATATATGTAGATCCGACTTCAATTTAAAATCAATCCGTCGAATAATACCACCTAACTCAAAACTCATCCTCCGATACGATAATTGACGGGATTATTTCAAGATAAAATAAAATTGAGTTTTTTATCGACCGTCTGACTGCCTGGTTAGTTGGTTGAATAAATTAACGAAGCCTGTGTGGGTTTGAAGGAAGCAGGTGGGCGGGCTTGGAAAGGAGTAATTAAAATAACAATGTTTCACAATATCGTGGTTGGTTAATTAAACAAAACATTGAAACTTTAAATTTTGACGCATTCCATAACCATAATGGATTTATTAATTCTGCATAGGGTGAACGCGGAGAAATTCAGAAATGTGGCTACTTGCTAATGGAGTACGGCTTTAGTCCTGAAAATCTGATTCTAGGAAGTAACAAGTCTATGTCTGACGCCATCTACCACTTATTGGAGTGGGAAGATTAAGCCAGATGCGAAATGTAAATAAGGAAGAACAAAAAACAAAAAGAAAATAAATCTCAAGAATATAAAATAATTAATTTATCATCATTCGAAATTAAGTTTTTTTTCACAATTGTGACTAAACAATATCACAAATTCAAATAAAACTAACAATTTTAGTCGATGGGAAAAGTTTTTGATTTTAAAATCGGAAAGTTTGTGATGAAATTGAAAACAAACGTTTTTGCTATGTTGATTTTTTAAGGACATTGTCAATCTCGTAAATAATTGATTGACAATGTCCTTGGAAGACGAAGGACTTGTCTTTCAATAAAAAAAAACTAACATAGTAGAAAAAACATGTTTTTAATTTCATTGTGGAATTCTACTAAGTTGGTGGTACGATTCACGCTGCTAACTTACTCCACCTTCATGATATTTCTTAGTGTGAAGTTATTCGGGGTGTATTTTGTAGTACACGTCATACAAGCCATTACCATTACGAGGTAGGCAGAAAAGATCGAGCGCCATTTATATGCAGTTCTTCATGCATCCTCTCCTGTGCATTGTACTCAGCACGTGTTTTATCCTCTAGGATTTGGTTTATTTTTGATAGAAAAAGTTTTTAAGTTCAACTCCTATTACACTATTCCTACTATCCCCTCACGCCGTGTCCCGAGTGGAGTTAGCAAAGAGAACGAAACGCCATAGAGATCTATCCTTACATACTTTTTTCGCTTCTTCTACATACATAGGTATATACAATTTCTCATACACGCACGTCGATTTCTCTTACTTCACACGACCGTCCTTGAGAATTTGATTCACGTAGTTCAACTCCTTTCTTTTCTTTTTCGACTGTGATTTCCAAACAGAAAACCACACACGCGTAACGTCGAATTTCGATGTAGATTTTATTGCCTAAGTAATCCTGTAGACCTTGAAAATATTTTCACTTTCACCCCGTCGGGTATATTATTACGGATTTATTTCCCCGATAGATTACACAAAGGCTGCCCGACTTAATACCTTTTGATTGGCACCCAAAGAGGTAACACAACGTAGAGTACGGAGAGATTTAGTATACAAATATTTCAATCCATTCAGATGTATGTACGTACATATATATCTGGAATAAAACTATGAAGAAATAAAACCTCCGATGACTCTGTACAGCGGGTGGCTAACGGTGATTGGATGCAGTCTGCCCAAGACGAAGAAAGTTGAGGAAATATAAGGAGAAGGCCTACGTAAAAGGGCTGATGATAAATACACTCTGAAGCAAGAAATTCTATTCAAAACAGAGTATTATACATGAGATTTCGATAGACATCAAATATCACAATAAAAACTTGTTACATTTTGCAAATACGTTTGTCGGGTAAAGAGATCTAGTTCGTATTATGATGATATTATTACAGAAGAAAATTGTTGGCGCGTGTATGAGAATAAATCTTTAATGCGATCAAACCTTCATATAATAATATAATATTATTAGGTATAACACATGATACAATATAATACTATGTATAAACTCATTGAGCGCTCATTCATTATTACGGCTAGTAATAACACATTACCTAATCTTTTGATTAATTAATTGAACATGTAACAGGTTACCGATGGATCAACCTCTAACTTTTCCCTCTTCTGGTGAAATATTGAGGGAACGAATAATTCGAAAGTGATTTCAGACGGAGAATTTTCAAACTGATTATATACAAATCGAGCAACAATTGAGTCATCCAAAATCGATAGGGATATGTCTCGAGTCTTGAAAAGAGACCCATCTCACATCCGGATATCTCAAGAGTGCGACTTCTATTTATCTGCACATTCAAACCAAATTGTCCTCACGGCCAGAACATTCGAGCAGCAGGGGTACTCTTGACAAAACTAAACACGATCTTAATCTAGTCTTGATCTTGATCATACGACGCACGAAGTGACTATTGGCCAAAAATACACGCAAACCGATGGCGCGTTAGCGGTAGCGCGGTGTTTTTGACCATAGTCCCTTCGTGCGTCGTATGATCATCATCAAGACTAGATTAAGATCGTGTTTAGTTTTGTCAAGAGTAACCCTGCAGGTCTGAAGGACCAGCCGGTCAAAACCACCGTAGTAGGAATCTTTTATATTACGTATTTCTCTCTCTCTCTTCTATGTTCTTTTTTGGAGGGTATGCACACAGAAAGAGTGAGTGACTTTGAATGATCTCATGAAAAAGTAAATGATTTCATGAAAATAATAAAATTTAAGAATAACATAAAATAAATAATGAAATATAAAAAAGAGCAGATTAATGATGGTCCGTGGTCTTGTTAATAAATGTGGATTAATTTAGGGAAGCGATCAGCCGCTTATGAGTGTGAAAGCCTTATACAAGTCATTACATTTCTAACCTGGTCATGTATTAGATCTCGAACATATTATACACCCCTTGATATAATGGAGTTTTACAAAATCAACGTCGACTCGATCAATATATTCACCCCTCTTACGACATTTTACTACTCTCTATTTCCATAAAAAAACGAATATTGCTATTATTTTTAAAGAGAGGTAAGTATATTATTTCTAGACAACTACACACGTCGACTTCGTTTAAAACAAAACAACATAGGATAGTTAAATTTAGAAACAATAATAATAATAATATCGACAACTTAATATCTACTGTAAGAAGATGGAAGTTTAATAAAACAAACAGTAGGTACTTATGTACAAAAGAGCAAGGCGTGTGGAAACTCAAAGAGAAGAAACTTCTGTTAGCTAGATGAAGGAGAGAAGGGAACATCTTTGAGTCGCGAGGATGTTATTATTATTATTGTGTAGATATACGTGGAGAAAATTGAAGAATATAGAGGCGACGATGTAATATTGTATTAGGATAATATAATAATGCAGGAGTGGTCAACAACAAGAATAGATTAATCGACCGTGAAAAAAAAGCAGTAAATATTTATGCTTGATTTTTTTCAACAAACAAGCCGAGTAATATGAATGCGCCTTTTACACTATGTACTCCAGCACCAACTGGTAACGCATCAACAGAAAACTAAATTTTTCCTACTTACTTCACTTACTTGAGAAATACTACAACGAAAACATGCTAAAGCCAAACCCAAGAAAACAAAGAAGCAGGTAGAAAGCTGGATGTCACGTGGAATTTTCCCTGACTATGCATAAACGAATTGTGTTTTAAAACATTGAATAAAACTAATACCAAATTTCACATTGTTGACGTATTTAATTTAGCGTGCTTGTAACTGGACCTAATTAAACTCCAGAAGTAATGAAAGTAAAAACATTTTTTGAATTACAATTTAATTTTCTTCGATAATTTCTTTTTGACACAATAAACAATATCTATTTAAAACGTTACAAAGTTAATGTCGACACAATAATTTTTTTTTCTTTTATAAAAACACATTAAACATTGATATTAGTGATGTAACGAATGTGTGATTTTGGATATTCGCGAATGCGAATGTTTGTTGCCGACATTCGCGAATGTGAATAGCGAATATTGACTTGCTCAAATTTCTACAATTGCTCAAACATTAAAATTTCTACCCCCTCCCCCCCGTCGCCGAATTTTCAAAATGGTATAGGAACTTTAAATATTTCAAAACTCCTTGGTTTTCTTAAAGAATATTTCCTTGCAGTACCTTTATCTACAACGTACCAGGTAAGTGTCCGGTACTTTTACCGAATATCCAATATTTTGTTACCAAAATAATATTCGCAAAACATTCGCATATTTTTTTGCGAATATTCGCGAATGCGAATACGAATATTCGTTACATCACTAATTGATATTACAACAACAAAACAATATTACACGTAGTAAAATGCTCCCGCCATAAGCAACCAAATGATTATCCATTTCATAAATGTTTGTCCATTCAATCAAACCTACAAAAATAAGATAATTCAAACCAGGGATGTTGCGAATATTCGCATCCGCATCCGCAAATGCGGAGCTTCCGCATGTATTTGGACATCTGCATCCGCAATAATCGATGCAGATGTTCATGCGGATGCGGATGTAAGACAATTTGCGACAAGAAAGGAATGGGGCGGGGCCGGCGAATGGCGCGTGCCGTTCGCACTTGACATTTACCAATGGGAACGAAAAAATTGATGACAAGATCCGACGCGTTTTTATTTTTGCCGGTTTTATTTTATTTTTGCAAATAACAAAAAAGAAAAAAATATTTCATCCATAAAAATCATAATACTTATTGTAGCAACAATTTCGTCACATATTTGACAGTGGGGCCAACCAACTAAGATAGTTCCTACTTTTTTCTATAACATCTTGAACATCCGCATCCGCATCCGCGGATGTCAGCCTTCAAAAATCCGCATCCGCATTCACATCCGCGGATGTGTAAAAATCGACATCCGCAACATCCCTGATTCAAACGTACGTAATTTACAGAAAAAAACGGTTTCTAAAGAGTTGCCCACCTCTGACATAATAAATATACCTCCACTGTAGATAGTTTCTTGTGAAAAGTTCAGTCAAGTTAGTGTCTGTAGATACAAAGGCCGTGACACAATTTGGTGAACTTTCAAAATCGGATCAGAAAAGTATGAAACTCCGTGTCATAGAATGTACATAGTCAGAAGGCAAATAGCGTATTATGTAAATTGTAATGTTAAAGTAATAACAGATAAATTATATATTATGTAATGCCGTAACTTATTCATACATATAAAAAAAGTCGACTTTTACACGAATAACAAATCTAAAAACGAATAATACAAGATAAATTTATTGTTGTTTTCGTTTTAAGTAGGTACTATTTGTATTCATATATTTATTGTATAGTAACGTTATTGTATTGGAACATTGTTTGATTATTAGGTACATACATATAGACACTGCTTGCCCCTCCTACACAAGTGTTGGTACTGGTTCTTCTGGAGGGGCAAAAACGTATTTGATTCTAGAAAATGTATAAAATATTTTTAATTGTGTTGATATAATTATTATGTTAATAAAAAAAATGTTTGTGAGGCATCAAAATTTTATGATATCTACATATTATCATTTCCACATTGTTATGTCTATGTATGTTTTTATATTATGTTAACATGTAAAAGGCTTATTGCCGTATATATTTGAATAAATAAATACAATTTTTTATAAAGAAAACGGTGAGTTAATTTTTTATATTTTATTTTATTTTATTGAACGTAATAAACAATACAGATATAACAATACATAGACTATTTGATAAAAACTTAAATCTAAACATCCTCCTTATAGAGACAAGTCTCGTGTAAAGGAGGGTTGAATAAAGATTATGTTTAAATGAAGAAACCTTATCGATAAATGGATTAGCAAATCATTATTATTTAAAAAGACGAAATATTCTGGTACAGTTTAATTAGATACATCTTTTCTTAATGCAATGCCAGAGAGAAAATTAATGAAAATAGAACAAATTGAAAAACATATAGTGTGAGATATAAAACAGAAGATCGCACACAAATTTAATTAGCAATATCTAGAGTGATACCGACGAGGCTGAGAGATCCAAAGAAATCAAAGCAACCGGAAGCCGAGCGAAAATTAATTTAAAGAAAATAATCTATGGCACAATAGTCTCATCAGAGCTTTCACAATTTTCCCATAATCCAAAGGCCAAGGAAAGAGAGACTGAGAATAAAATGTTTGAGTGAAGTCGATAACGGAAAAAGTATAGGAAGTACAATATTGCACCTTAATCCTCTTTCTATAAAAGGAATACTTGTAATGAATACAACATAGTTTTTTTTTTATCGTTCATTTTTCCATACAACATTTTTTTCTTTCAATACACATATAGAAAGAAAAAATAAAATTAATATCACTAAATTAGTTTATAAACTCATTTGAGTGTCCCCCTCCACGGAAATCTTTAGTAAAAGGCGAAATATTTATTCGTATTGAAGGGAAACCAGAGTAAAAATGGTAAGATAGACAGAAAATAGCAGAATAAAACTATTAAAATTTAATAGATACAACAATAGGACACTTGTCGGATGTGTTCGCGGATTCCCTGTTTGAGTTCAGGCAGAGAATGGCGGAGAATTTTAAAGCCGTAATATATTAATACTTTATCCTTTTTTACCTACCCTTCCCATTTGGTTAATCTTGTCTTTGTGTTGTAATTTGACATGATACGATGTGTTTTGGTTTTAATTTGAAATTTTATATGATGCAATGTGTTTTGTTTTTATTTTATGATTTGATATGATGTAGTGTGTTATAATTTTATTTTATTTTATAATTTGATATGATACGGTGTATTTTTATTTTTTTTATTTTATAGTTTTATGTGGTGTGCTGTAAATTTATTTTATGGTTTGATATGATTCAATATGTTTTATTTTTATTTTATGATTTGACATGATGAATGTGCTGTAATTTTATTCTATAATTTGACATGACAGTGTGTTTTATTTTTGTTTTGAAATTCGATGTGATGCAGTGTATTGTAACTTTATTTTATGGTTAGATATGATACAGTTTTTTTTTATGATTTGACATGATGCTGTTGATATGTTGTAATTTTATTATGTGGTTTATGTGACACAATGTGTTTAATTTTTATTTTTATAATTTGAAGTGATGCAGTATATTTTATTTTTGTTTTGATTTTAATTTGATACGATGGTGGTGTTGTACAATTGTTGTTTATAACTATGTATTAAAGGCGTAAGCCGTATGTATTATTATAAATAAATAAATAAATATAATATGTGGATGAATCAAAGAGAGAGAAGGATAAAAGCAAAAAATAGGAGGCAAATTAAAAAGTCTAAAAGATAAATTGATAAAGCTAGCAAGAATTTTTATTGTGAAAAATGTTGGTGTTGAGTTTCTTATTCTCACATCACGCGTGTCTAAAAAATCCTCAACCTTGTGGAGTAGGCAGAATAGATCATACGCTACCTACTCCTATTCTTCCTCACACACACTTTCATTTCCATGAAATGCATACAATTCCCCGTAAACGGTCTTCTGTTCTATATACTAAGCTTTCTGTGCTGAACCCTGTAATCCAGAAGAAAAAAGATTTTAAACAAAGAAAATTATTGCGTCGTGAACATATTTCACAAGTGAGGCAATCAGTAATACAAGAGAGACGATGGTCCTGGCTGGGACATGTTTTGAGAATGCCCAATGATAGTTGGCCAAAAAGAGCACTGTTCTTCCGTCCGCAGGGGTTCCGTAGGCCCGGGCGTCCCTCTTTCACAATACACCGTTCCTATGACAACGATATCAGAGGAATGTCGTGGGAAGAGGTGACGCAATTGGCACAGAGACGCTCTGAATGGAGGAGGCTGGTTTCTGCCCTGTGCTCCCGAGAGGAGCGTTGAGGGCGATGATGATGATGATGATGATGAGGCAATCAGTGGACCTACTGCATGTAATTAACATGAAAGTTGCTCTCTCCATGACAGTAAAAAATAACACATTCAGAATGGGATTTACATCGTCAATGAACTAAAAATATTCAGTGTCTTATCGTGATATTTTATAAACTTGATATTTACAGGACACTCGAAAACTTACAGAAAATAGTGGAAGAGCTTCTCCTCTTCGGGGACTTCATGCTTAACACCCCATAGAAAACTAAGCATCGTGAAAACGGTTTCATAATATTTTTCAAGTGGTTTAAATAAAACAAACGATGTAACATTAGGGCCTAAAATAATCAGTCTTAAATGAGTACATCATTATCAGGCATCTGTTTCAGTATTCCAACAGGACGGAAAATGGATGAGAAAGTGGTTGGGCGCTGAATAGCCGCAATGTGGGTGAAATGGAGTGTATACCGAGTACTCAGATATAAAATGTTGTACAATGATAGATAGGCGCCTAGTAAATAAATGTTTGTTGTTGGAAGGAAAAGACTCTACATTATATGTACAATGTAGTACCATACTAAATTAATATTAATTGCTAGCAAGTAATATTGATTTATGTAGTATAGATAGTAATCTATAACTGTTATTCAGGGATGAATGATGTATTCGGGGATGATGTGTGTAGCTTATTCACTTTTATTCTTGTTATTATCTATTACGCACTCCACCTCTCAGGCATTTACTACAAATGCTTTTCGATAATCTCATTTCTACTGCATTCATACCGTTTCCATTCTATTTCAGCTATGTCCAAATCTCGCTTACATATGTCACTGCTGGCAATAAGATGTCCAAGCTAGATATAATTTTATTCTCAACTATTGGTCAAATTTTGCTGTTTACCTTCCCCGGAAAAATATGTTTTCCTACTTTTTCCTGCAAGTTTTTGAGTATCCTGTAAAAGACATTTAACATCTTCAATTCAGCGATGAGGTATGCCCCCCAGCCTTAATGAATTTAATTTTATTGACATAGAGAGGACGACTTGCATGTTTATCCCCACCTATGGGAAATACCGTGATAGTATGAATGAATGACAATTCTATTATACTTGAGATATGTTATTTGTTCTGAAGTTAAGAAAAATGTAATATTTGTTGTGTCACAAATGAATACAGAATCGAAACACTCCAATAAACAGAAATTACAGAAAACAACATAATATGTTCATAAAAATAGTCAAACCGAATCAATTTGACTGAACCGATTTATTTAGATATCTACTGCCTGAAGGCAATTCTCACATTTGAGTTTATCATAAGAAGCAGAACATTATATAAGCAGTATATGCTATTATTACATTATACATTATAGAAGCAGTATATGCTATTATTATGATTTTTTTGTTGTTAAGTATGTCGGATCGGGTACACGGTCTACTGGAACCAAAGCGAGCCTTGCCCATCACTAGTTATTTAATAAACAAGTAGTGTGATGTAGCATGGGTGGCTCTGATTGGGTAGTGGCCTTGTACTCGGTCTGAAAAATTATGGTGATTGTTATTTTTTTACATATTGATGTATTTAATTTGACGATGTTTTTAGTTAAGTTTGTTTTATAGTATTTTTTAAATAGTGTGTTTGGGAATACTGTGAAGTGTTTATACAGCATATTGTAAGTTCTTTTTTATTACTAAGATATATTATTTTAGTTGTTATTTTAGATTCTTATTTGTTCATGATTGTGATATGTTGTCCACTGTCCAGCAATTAGGTTTAACAACTGTCAAGCTGGCAGTGGTATATTTTATTAAAAAAAAAAAAAAAAATTACATACGAATACATAAATGTAGATACTATTTCCAACATAGCATAGGAAAACATATTTATAGAATCGTTTTCAGTTGCTATTTTCAACAAATCACAATATGAATCTATATCTATTTATAACATGTTTGTTTTCTACTTGTATTATATATGTTTATTACTTGCAGTTAGTCCGCTGGCTACCCCACTTGTGGGATATGCCGTGATGGTATACTAGTAGTAGTCAATTTATAACATCACGCCATGAAATGATGTCGTACCTACTGTAAAAAATAGGACATTTACAAAATAACAACGAGTCTGCGGTTCGATCCCAGGTGCCGGCAAACTCACCTTTCACGACACAAGCTTTTAGCTTACTGTGAAAGGTGTATAAGGTTGTATTTGGGTTTTAACAATACCCAGATATATCTTTTTTTAAAAAACAAATTGAAGTCTAAAAAAGGGCAACATTATTCAAAATCGTCTACGCGATGAAATACAAATAAACAGGAATTCTTGTGGTATTGGGCCACTAGTATTACCGTGTATAAAGAAAATCATAAAAGAGAAACAAAAAATATGTAATTTGCGGTTGCCTGAGGGCTTTATTTGTTCCGGTTTATTGCATCCACAGTGCGCTGCATATGGGAAGTACTAGACATCACATCATACATAGACTAAAGTACTTGTACAATAGATGTAATTTAGGTCACTAGATCACTAGAAGAGACCGTCGGCAGAGTGCACTGTGGTAGTCTTTGTTTTCGTATTGCCTAAACGGAACGTCATTTAACTTATGAATGCACACTATTTACATTCAAGTACTAACTATTCCGAGCGCTTACTTTCCGTTTATAATACTTTATAGAGAGCATTTAAAACCCTTAATATCTATCTATGTATCTATGTACACCATTACAACGTTCAGGACCAAACTGAATACATCGCTCTTCCAACAGTTTCCCGCACCCTTGAGATGAAAACTCCATTAAACGGCGCTGAAGAAATCATCAAATGGAAGGTAGGTACCTAAGTGAATTAATATATCACAGCTTTACTTCTTCATAATATAAATAAAAAATAATACTTTCGAGATGGATGGAATAATATTATGTGATCGCTGACCTAAAACGTTATATATAATAAGTTCATTCTTATTATTATTGTAAAATCATTCTTTTATGTTTTATAAGTACATTAAAAAATCCCAGACATGTCGAAACACAAGTGTCGGTGTTGAACAGGTCTTTTCACGTCTGATGAAAATACCCAAACGCTAAGGGCTTTCAAACTCAGCTACAAGGAGAAGTTATTTAGAAAATAGTCATGTTTTAAATCAGTGTTTCCCAACCTTCTTCATGCCATTCCCCACCGTAGTCATTTCATAAGTCATATGCCCCACCGGCCTCTTTTTTAATTAAATTTGGTAAATTTTCAATAATATGTGCAAGCGCGGTGCCCCACCTCTGAGGCGTGATGCCCCACCGGTGGGGCGTACGCCCCACCTTGGGAATCACTGTTTTAAATGTTACAAATCAAAAGAACAAAATATTATTTACTTCTAACAACACTTCACACATTTCAAGTTCTTTTTCAGTTATGAGTTGAGATGCCAAATATTACAAAGCGCTTGACAACAGGAAGGAAATTCTTTCAAAATGTGTACCTACTTGAGAGTAGGTGATGAAACTTCTAAGGTGAACGCCTTTTAAATCAGAACACTGAAAAAAACTGGAATGTATTTAAAGTTCATTACCCCAGACTTGATTAAGAAGTTTCTCAGTCTGAATTATACTCATCATCATCTATTTGACGTCAAAATTTTATTGACCGCTTAAATATCGTTGTCCGTCGACATGTATGTAAAACTGCTAATTTACCATTAATTTGTTTTTAAGATGAGTAACAGATAGATCAACATCTATAGATATTTATTCGAAAATAATATCAAGTATATCGACTCTTAACGATTTGTAGACAGCGCGTTTTGCGATATTTCAGGCACGTTGCAAGAAGAGAGCCTGAGAACCTGGAAAGAGTTAGTATAACAGGGGCTGTAGAAGGGAGGCGTGGAACCAGCAAAATGGAGCAATCAAATTAAGGAGGCCACACAGAGTTCACTGCACGGGGCCTTGCACATGGCGGAGGATTTCTCAAGGTGGAGACAAATGGTCTACAGAACGAGGCATGATGGTGACGATCCTCAAGATTGAGGGACTGACGGAGATGATGATGATATCTAACTATGGACAAAGTTAAGGTAAAGACATATCTCAAAATATTATGACATTTTGTCCCATATATTTATGTAAATGTAAGAAGAAAAGAAAGAGCAAAAAAGAGAGATAGAAAAAATCTTAATCTTTTGACTAAGTATATTTCTTCCGGGATTAAAATATACAAAAACTTAAATAAAATTGTCATTATATAATTCTACTACTTAAACATCTACATAGTAAATATTCAGAGAACATTTAAATCTTGGTTTCAGTCGACAGATCTGGACCGTGCTATTTTAAATACTTACCAATACATAGCGATAGTTTCGCGGCAGACTGTCGGTTTAAAAAGCTAGTGAAAACATGGTTTTACAAGCCAAGTTTTACCAAGTATCGTACTTATTTAGTGACATAAACTCCTCGGCACTTTTGACATTACTGAATAATAATTAGCAATTTGCTATTCGTCCGTCAGAGCGCCGAGAGTTGTCGCAATGATAAAAACATAAAAGAAAAATACGATAAAAAAAGTGTAAATTTACGACTCGACCTGACCAATTACGAGTGTCAACCGTCTATGTAGGCAGACAAGCACTCTGAAAACGTAATGAGATGAAATTCTTATGAAATAATTTGACTTTGACTGCAAATTTCAGTATTAAGTATTAAATATAAAAAAAAAGATACAAGAAAAGCCGTCTTAATAAGACGGCCAAGAGAGCTGAAGCAATTTCTTATCATACATACAACTTTGTTATATTATTTGTGAACACGTAAAAAGCAAAGTCACAAATCAGACTATTTTTGAAAGGAAAATGTTTATACCGTCATGGTATTAGAATAATAAGTAGATGCAAGAGGAGTATTGTGGATGGAATGCGTGAAAAAAAGTCACGATGGTTTGGATACGTGTAACGAAGGGATGATGAAAGAATGACACTTGTCTGAAAGAGATCTTGAACTCGATCACGTGGATCAAATCTCAAGGACGGCTGTATGCTGTATGATAGATCTATATAGCGCTCCGTTCTCTTTGCTTTCTCCACTCAGGATACTGCGCGAGAGCATAGTAGAGTATATTTTGTGATATATATTTAAAATGTCCATAGACGTAAATCAAATGACGGACAATCTATATAGAGACGATGTGCTTACATATTTTTGATGATTATGATAAACGTTGTGTTCGCTACTTTCTTTGAAATGGTGAAACGTTATTTCTGGGCTATCAAATATGATGCAATTATTACATTCATAGATAACTAAGGATAGGTACTATGGATACGATCGAAATGTAAGCTAAAAATTACATGACCCGTGCTCCAGAAGGTCAATTAACAAAATTAATATGTTCACGATCAAAGAAACATTTATTTCTTCTCCAAAATACATGTTTGTAATAAATACATCATCATCATCGCCCTCAGCGCTCCTCTCGGGAGCATAGGGCAGAAACCAGCCTCCTCCATTTAGAGCGTCTCTGCGCCAATTGCGTCACCTCTTTCCACGACATTCCCTGCACCCTGATATCGTGTTCATAGGAACGGTGTATTGTGAAAGAGGGACGCTCGGGCCGACGGAACCCTTGCGGACGGAAGAACAGTGCTCTTTCTGGCCAACTATCATTGGGCATTCTCAAAACATGTCCCAGCCAGGACTATCGTCTCTCCTGTATTACGGAGATTACAGGTCTCTGCTGGGTGCGCCGGCGCACAGCATCATTTGTAACATGTTTATACCACTTGACATCCAAATAAATACATATTTCACTAAAACTTTCTAGTAAATCGAGTAAGGAATATTACCAAAAGTCTATATCCATCACAATGTCCGTGGCATTTCAAATACGTGACTCTCATCCAATATATCATCTTATTGATCTATTTCTGGTTAGTTTTTAACTACACACAATCAAGCCGCATTCACAAACAAACTGGCCCCGGAATGGGAGAGTTTCAAGACGGATGGAACCCAAGAGAGAACGTCAAGAGTAGTTACACAGAATAAAACCAGTCCACAAGAAACGCTGCAAAAATAATATACTTCCTTTAATGTTTGGCACAAGAGTTATATTTCCAAACGCGTTTTTTTAAGCTGGTTGATTTTTGCATAACTAAGCTCTTCTTTAACTTTCGACATCTCCATTAATACGCGTAGAAGCGAAAAGGTTGTGAGATAAATTTCTTACGATTCTATTTCCTACCTCGGAATAAATCTGAAATACGTGTAGAAGGCACATCCGTTCTTAGCTGGGAGGGATATAAATCAAATAATTTACCTAAATAAATCAAATAATAATAAAATTAAAGGATGAAATAAACATTCTCAACAAATAAACAAAAAGAAACAAACAAATACGAATTCAAAGGTCCAGACGAAAAATTGAAAAAACCTTTCATATATTTTGTTTGTACGGGATATTTGTAAGCCATTCAAGTAGAAGAGAAATTAATTTTACATAAATAATAAGAAACAATTTTCATAGATAAGTCATGTACTCCTCATGTCAGAAAATAGATTACCACTTCAGAAAACGTGGAAGAGGGTGGAAGGTTTATGTGCCCCGGAAAAAAACTGGCTAGGACAGATGTCAAATACGTGTGTTGAAATACTTTGTTTGTTTAGGCCAGAGGTTTAAGAGTTTCACCCCCGAGATAACTGGAACAAAATGAACACAATGAATATGAAGTGATTCTTTAGAAAATGTTCTTATAGTACCTATTCGTAACAGTATTGGCATTCAGTTGTAATTATCTCAACAAGAATTGTTTTGTAATATATTTTATTGATAATTTTCTTTATTGTGTTTAGAAAAAATGTAATACAGTTTATTACGAAGAATGCTCAAGAGAAAAGAAATAAATCGATGTTATAGTTACAGCGTAACAAGAAATGAGAAAAAGATAAACAGAAACTCTTGACCCAGGTCAACAATAACATGAACCATATAGGTTATGCGCCATTTTAGTAGATGCTTATAAAATCATATAATAATTTTATGTGTTAGCATGTAACAGTGAAAAGACTAAAATACTAAAATATAGTGTTTGCGGTTATGTAAAGATGTGTTCCTATCCCAGGGCTGTGCCGCAACGAGGAATTGATGTCAAGGTGATTGCTACAAAAACAGGGAACGGGCCACGAATCCCTGCTGCAACCTGGTGCACCAAGTAAAAGCAAATACAAGCAATTGGATAGATAATACACATTACAACTACGTACTAGCTGGCGCCAAATTTCCACGTCCATTCGATACGTTAATACATTAATTGAAGGCGCTATGAATGACGTCATACAATTCAATGTAATGTTGGTAAACACATAATGGACTTCAGTGAGTGCTCTGTTAATACATTTTGCAAAGTACATTGTAATCGGATTAGTTATAAATAAATACTACAGAGATATTCAGATACGTAAAAAATGAACTTTTTTACTTTTGCTGGACAATATTTGAACGGAATTGCTATCGGAAAAGAGTTGAAAATAACACGAATGTGACAGAGTACTGAGGATATTCCAACAGGTTGTGATGATATGAATATATACAAGATTGTAAATATTATTTTCGTATACCTAGATGGAATATTTGTAGTAGGTAATTAATTTGGGAATGAGAGAGTGCAATCTCAAGTGGTTGTTGAACACAACTAGCTATGTAGGAGACAGAGACAGGTATATTTCGGTGTGTGTCAGGAAGAGATGGATGTAGTTTTTTTTTGTTGCTTTGGGTCGACATTTTCAGGGTCTGAAGACAGAGTACTTATTACTCTTGGCAGTTTAGTTTTGAGCCTGGGAGAGGTGGGACTCAATCATATTAATCTCAGTGTTTGAATTCGATATATTTTAATATTTATTTACCCACCTTCGTAGTAGTTAGTACATTATTTTTTAGTGATATTTCCACAATTGGGAATATATAAAGATCATCCTAAATTACTTTTAATTAGCATTTAAAATCCGTGATGCTGCCAGCTGTCTAAGATAAGATTTTCTTTTAATATTATTAATTTATTATTTATATCTAGGTGTTAGGATACTCTCAGGATGTCTGTTGTCTACAAGGCAATATTTGTACTCAAGGATTTATTATTTTACGGATTTTGAAAACGAAGGAATTATGTGTTATATGTACATTTATTTTCAGTATTATTGTATGTATGTATGTACCTGTGGCTGATTTTATATAGCGCGGTCCGACACATCTAGAACTAGACTAATAACAGTGGCGCACCGCTCTACCCAATATTATACTTTTATTTAATTTACTTTACCATAACGATGGAGTATACAGTTTGAAGAGGAGTTATATGTTGAGAAGGATATTATTTGATTATTAATTTAATTACATATTTTATCATCGAATGTCATTTGTATTCTACGAACTTACTGGATTTTTCTACTTATTCAACATGCTGTAGTTGCTGCGATATCATGAAAGGAACAAAATTGACATTTTGCATGACACTAATCATAAGAAATATTTATGTATTTATTGGTCTTAATATATTTTTATTTGACTTACATGATTCCTAAATTCTCCTCACCATAAATATGTAGTCTTTTATAGCTAAATCTTGTCGAGATTACCTTATGGATATGGATCCTTTCTGCCTATCGACGCTAGACTAGCTACCTTGTGTCTATAGTGTGGGACTGATCTATTCGTAACCACATATTTATCATTATTATTATACAATTATGCACGAGACGTATTATGTGCTTTGTAGAATTATATATTATATACTAACAATTTCAGTCCTTACCCTGCTTCGAAATGTAGGTGTACCGTTAGCAAGCCCTGCTCCTATCTCTTCGATTCAGCTTTCGAGACAAGGGTCAATGCGGGTCTTGCCCCGTTTCCCGCCAGGGTCCATGACAAAGCTTCTTAACATATATTTATAATTATTCTTATTATATATAGCTGCATGTTCAAATGAGTATACATATTTTATATTATTTTATATATTCGGGGTGTAGATTAGTGCACTCGGGCTCAAAATGCGGCATGGGACAGTTTGAGACGTGAGGGAGCGGAGGTGGCGCTCCTTTAGCATGGACACAGCATGCTTTCCATGCACTAACATGGTAGTTAGTCTCTGAAAATGATGTCATAGCAATTGTGTTGAAATTTAATTAATATTCAAAAGTAATAAAGTTATGTTTTTGGGTGCGCCACTGTCCTTTACGACGCAACGAATTAGTAGGTATGTTGTAGAACATATGTACATACATCGGCTATAGAAACTATGAAATGGTTATCTTATGTAGGGACATAGATCGGCAACCAGTTACCATACAACATTCTCGTAATGATATAGAATAATATTATTTGAATTTTATGTTATGATGATTGTTATGTTATATTTGTTATGTTTTATTGTGCACTATTTTTATTATGTTATTTTACAGTATCTCAAGGTAAGTGATCTGACGTCAAAGTTGATCTCAGAGTTAATATGTATCACAATTCATGTTTAAATTGTTCTATTGATTTTGTGATTTTGTTGTTCTTGTTGATTATTGAAATGTATATTTCAGGTGACTTATTTTGCGTTCTAAAAATACACAACGTAGGTAAAATTATCGTCAAAACACAACGTATTGGGTCCGAATCTACGAAAATAGTTAATAGATAAATCTAGACGATCACGAAAGGCCAAAATTCGTTAATTAATTTAATTAGGAATGCGATATTTCGTACGTATATTTGCAACAATGCGAAAATTCATACAATTCTTAGCTAGTCGGATAGGGATGTAAATTCTAGTTTGGGAATCATTTATTACAGTAGGTATAGTTTAGAAGCTAGGATGTTACAAATTCGGAGCTTAGAATGGTTTAAAAATAGGTAGGATCATCACAAATGGTGCCTTGGACCAGAATATTATGTCTGTCATTGCAGACATAAACTGGGTTTTTACGGAGTAGAAGTGGGTTTTGGGTTTGCGATGATAAATAACTAAAATCATGAATATTGGAGGGGGGGAAAGCATAAATGGGTTTTGAGGAGTAGAACTGGGTTATGGACAGAGGAATGTGTTTGGTTTTTGAGGGGAGGAATAAAATTTATTCTTGGTAGATGTAGCGAGGAAATTGGTTGTTGATTTTTTACTTCGAGAACCGCGGGTTGGTTACCCATGGATTATAGTGTTAGGCAAATTCGGCAACATATTATATTTATGTTTGGCTATCTATAGGTATATATCTTACATTATACATAAGAATGGTGAACCCTTAAGAGTTCATTTGGAATTATGTCCTTATGAATAGTTCTTTAGTTTATTCAATAATGTATATAGGTACCAAAAATATGTACTTTCATAAGAAGATTGGGTGTTAGAAAAATTGAATATTATATTCCCAAATAGACTTGTAAACATGGATATTATGTATGCGAAGTGTATTTTATGTATATGGGTATATGACTAGAGTTTTTAGGATTTTTAGATATTGTAGTATTTGAGTAAAATGGATAAATAATAGGTATATAGTTTGATGTTCGTTATATGTATCAAGTAGATGTTTGTTAGGGATTGAAATTATAGGTATTATTATTTCTTGAGGAATATGGTCTTAACATTTTACAGTATTTGTAAGTTAAGTGGTTTGTTAATAAACTTTTAGAATTCTGTCAAGTTAATTATTTGGGGTGTGAAATAAATTTATGATCGAGGCATGAATGGTGAATATATTATTGAGTTTGAAATAATATTAGACCAGATTTTATGAGTATCTGATAACATACATAATACAATATATGAATGAAGCGGATAAGTATATAGGTAATAATCGAATGATGGGTTTTGATAAAATCACGATTTAAGTGATTATTTTTACGGTTATATGTTAAACGGTTAGCTGGAAGAAATTACAGGCTAGGTGGAGGGGAATGATCGGCTAAGAGTGGGGACAGTCTACACGGAAAGCAGACTCTTTTAAACCAGGGGGGGCATTCGGCATGCGTTGGAACTCTTTGTGTACCCTGAAAGGTGGTATCTATCATTTCAAAATTGAGGACTGGAAGAAGAAACGAATTTATGGAAATGTTCTAAGAAGAAAAGAGGCTGGCGTTCGCTGATATAACACAACACCGTGGTCACACTTCCAACAACGTGCTCCAATAATCTAAGTACTTTCACACCTGCATCTGAAACAGAGCTCAGAAAAGCCATAGGAAATTCTCCCAACAAGCAATGTCAGCTTGATCCTGTACCCACACAATTGTTAAAGGAAAATCTTGACCTCCTCTTGCCACTAATTTTACGTATATTCAATCTTTCTTTGACGCGCGGAACTGTGCCGTCACTTTGGAAAGTGTCGCATGTCATTCCTTTACTCAAAAAAAGAACACTTGATGCCGACGACGCAACCAACTACCGACCAATCTCTAATCTTCCATTTCTATCCAAGGTGCTTGAGCGAGTCATAGCGTCCCAGCTTACAGCCTACCTTGAGAGTAACGATTTGTATCAAAAGCACCAATTCGCATACAGAAAACACCACTCCACCGAATCCGCCCTCACAAGACTGACATCTGACTTGATTGCGGGCGTTGCATCAGGAAACATCGGTCTGGTAACGGTCCTTGACATGAGCGCCGCCTTCGACACCGTAGAACATGAAATGCTCCTTCAATGTCTGGAGATCGAATACAATCTTAACGGCACCGTCTTAGAATGGCTACGCTCCTACCTGACCAATAGAAGGTGGTCTGTAAGAGTCGAATCTGGCTCAACTGATGAAGATATCGTAACTCAAGGAGTTCCACAAGGATCGGTTCTGGGTCCAGTACTTTTCATATTATACATAGGATGCATTGATCGCCTGCTGGAAGAGTGTGGCCTGCGAAACTATGCATACGCTGACGATCGTGTCCTCGTAGGCTTCTGTAGCCCGGATCAAAGAGACAACTTGGTGGCTACCACTGTCCACTGTGTGGCAAAACTCTCGAACTTAATGGCCCAGAGACGTCTTAAATTGAATCCAACTAAGACGGAATTTATGTGGGTCGCCTCTCCTGGACGGCAACATCTCTTAGACACCAAACCGATCTCTGTCTCCGGCACTGATATAACACCATCGCGCACCATATCTGTTCTCGGCGTCCTACTGGATGGAGCACTCTCTATGGAGGCTCAAGTGTCAAAGACAGTGAGCACAGCTTTCTTTCATATTCGCCAACTGTACCTAGTATCAAGACACTTATCTGTAGACGCGGTTAAGAGTCTAGTCGCCGCCTTCGTCGTCTCCCGTCTAGACTATTGTAACATCATATGTACAGGACTGCCCCAGATCCTTCTGAATCGTCTCCAAATGGCCTTTAATGCTGCTGCCAGGACCATCTATAGAGAGAACAAGCGCTGCCACATCACACCATTGCTTAAGGAGCTACACTGGCTTAGAGTCCCAGAGAGAGTAGAGTTCAAGCTGTGCCTCACGGTCCACAAAGCCTTGAACGGCACAGCACCTCTATGCCTCGCTGAGCTATGTCCCCTCGACGAAACTCTGAGGCGACCACTGCGATCAGCTTCCACCGCTGTAAACAAACTTGTGGAGCCCAACAGGGCAAACACTTCCAAATTCGCAGAGAGGAGCTTTAGCGTTGCGGGGCCAACTGCCTGGAACCGATTACCAGCGGATTTAAGAAAGAACCAGCCCACTGCAACGTTCAGGAGTAAGCTGAAAACACTGCTTTTCAAGAAAAGTCATGGCGCCCTTGAGATGGTCACGGATCATTAAACGGCGCCAAATATAAATTGTCTTTATTATTATTATTATTATCTAGATGGAATATTTGTAGTAGGTAATTAATTTGGGAATGAGAGAGTGCAATCTCAAGTGGTTGTTGAACACAACTAGCTATGTAGGAGACAGAGACAGGTATATTTCGGTGTGTGTCAGGAAGAGATGGATGTAGTTTTTTTTTGTTGCTTTGGGTCGACATTTTCAGGGTCTGAAGACAGAGTACTTATTACTCTTGGCAGTTTAGTTTTGAGCCTGGGAGAGGTGGGACTCAATCATATTAATCTCAGTGTTTGAATTCGATATATTTTAATATTTATTTACCCACCTTCGTAGTAGTTAGTACATTATTTTTTAGTGATATTTCCACAATTGGGAATATATAAAGATCATCCTAAATTACTTTTAATTAGCATTTAAAATCCGTGATGCTGCCAGCTGTCTAAGATAAGATTTTCTTTTAATATTATTAATTTATTATTTATATCTAGGTGTTAGGATACTCTCAGGATGTCTGTTGTCTACAAGGCAATATTTGTACTCAAGGATTTATTATTTTACGGATTTTGAAAACGAAGGAATTATGTGTTATATGTACATTTATTTTCAGTATTATTGTATGTATGTATGTACCTGTGGCTGATTTTATATAGCGCGGTCCGACACATCTAGAACTAGACTAATAACAGTGGCGCACCGCTCTACCCAATATTATACTTTTATTTAATTTACTTTACCATAACGATGGAGTATACAGTTTGAAGAGGAGTTATATGTTGAGAAGGATATTATTTGATTATTAATTTAATTACATATTTTATCATCGAATGTCATTTGTATTCTACGAACTTACTGGATTTTTCTACTTATTCAACATGCTGTAGTTGCTGCGATATCATGAAAGGAACAAAATTGACATTTTGCATGACACTAATCATAAGAAATATTTATGTATTTATTGGTCTTAATATATTTTTATTTGACTTACATGATTCCTAAATTCTCCTCACCATAAATATGTAGTCTTTTATAGCTAAATCTTGTCGAGATTACCTTATGGATATGGATCCTTTCTGCCTATCGACGCTAGACTAGCTACCTTGTGTCTATAGTGTGGGACTGATCTATTCGTAACCACATATTTATCATTATTATTATACAATTATGCACGAGACGTATTATGTGCTTTGTAGAATTATATATTATATACTAACAATTTCAGTCCTTACCCTGCTTCGAAATGTAGGTGTACCGTTAGCAAGCCCTGCTCCTATCTCTTCGATTCAGCTTTCGAGACAAGGGTCAATGCGGGTCTTGCCCCGTTTCCCGCCAGGGTCCATGACAAAGCTTCTTAACATATATTTATAATTATTCTTATTATATATAGCTGCATGTTCAAATGAGTATACATATTTTATATTATTTTATATATTCGGGGTGTAGATTAGTGCACTCGGGCTCAAAATGCGGCATGGGACAGTTTGAGACGTGAGGGAGCGGAGGTGGCGCTCCTTTAGCATGGACACAGCATGCTTTCCATGCACTAACATGGTAGTTAGTCTCTGAAAATGATGTCATAGCAATTGTGTTGAAATTTAATTAATATTCAAAAGTAATAAAGTTATGTTTTTGGGTGCGCCACTGTCCTTTACGACGCAACGAATTAGTAGGTATGTTGTAGAACATATGTACATACATCGGCTATAGAAACTATGAAATGGTTATCTTATGTAGGGACATAGATCGGCAACCAGTTACCATACAACATTCTCGTAATGATATAGAATAATATTATTTGAATTTTATGTTATGATGATTGTTATGTTATATTTGTTATGTTTTATTGTGCACTATTTTTATTATGTTATTTTACAGTATCTCAAGGTAAGTGATCTGACGTCAAAGTTGATCTCAGAGTTAATATGTATCACAATTCATGTTTAAATTGTTCTATTGATTTTGTGATTTTGTTGTTCTTGTTGATTATTGAAATGTATATTTCAGGTGACTTATTTTGCGTTCTAAAAATACACAACGTAGGTAAAATTATCGTCAAAACACAACGTATTGGGTCCGAATCTACGAAAATAGTTAATAGATAAATCTAGACGATCACGAAAGGCCAAAATTCGTTAATTAATTTAATTAGGAATGCGATATTTCGTACGTATATTTGCAACAATGCGAAAATTCATACAATTCTTAGCTAGTCGGATAGGGATGTAAATTCTAGTTTGGGAATCATTTATTACAGTAGGTATAGTTTAGAAGCTAGGATGTTACAAATTCGGAGCTTAGAATGGTTTAAAAATAGGTAGGATCATCACAAATGGTGCCTTGGACCAGAATATTATGTCTGTCATTGCAGACATAAACTGGGTTTTTACGGAGTAGAAGTGGGTTTTGGGTTTGCGATGATAAATAACTAAAATCATGAATATTGGAGGGGGGGAAAGCATAAATGGGTTTTGAGGAGTAGAACTGGGTTATGGACAGAGGAATGTGTTTGGTTTTTGAGGGGAGGAATAAAATTTATTCTTGGTAGATGTAGCGAGGAAATTGGTTGTTGATTTTTTACTTCGAGAACCGCGGGTTGGTTACCCATGGATTATAGTGTTAGGCAAATTCGGCAACATATTATATTTATGTTTGGCTATCTATAGGTATATATCTTACATTATACATAAGAATGGTGAACCCTTAAGAGTTCATTTGGAATTATGTCCTTATGAATAGTTCTTTAGTTTATTCAATAATGTATATAGGTACCAAAAATATGTACTTTCATAAGAAGATTGGGTGTTAGAAAAATTGAATATTATATTCCCAAATAGACTTGTAAACATGGATATTATGTATGCGAAGTGTATTTTATGTATATGGGTATATGACTAGAGTTTTTAGGATTTTTAGATATTGTAGTATTTGAGTAAAATGGATAAATAATAGGTATATAGTTTGATGTTCGTTATATGTATCAAGTAGATGTTTGTTAGGGATTGAAATTATAGGTATTATTATTTCTTGAGGAATATGGTCTTAACATTTTACAGTATTTGTAAGTTAAGTGGTTTGTTAATAAACTTTTAGAATTCTGTCAAGTTAATTATTTGGGGTGTGAAATAAATTTATGATCGAGGCATGAATGGTGAATATATTATTGAGTTTGAAATAATATTAGACCAGATTTTATGAGTATCTGATAACATACATAATACAATATATGAATGAAGCGGATAAGTATATAGGTAATAATCGAATGATGGGTTTTGATAAAATCACGATTTAAGTGATTATTTTTACGGTTATATGTTAAACGGTTAGCTGGAAGAAATTACAGGCTAGGTGGAGGGGAATGATCGGCTAAGAGTGGGGACAGTCTACACGGAAAGCAGACTCTTTTAAACCAGGGGGGGCATTCGGCATGCGTTGGAACTCTTTGTGTACCCTGAAAGGTGGTATCTATCATTTCAAAATTGAGGACTGGAAGAAGAAACGAATTTATGGAAATGTTCTAAGAAGAAAAGAGGCTGGCGTTCGCTGATATAACACAACACCGTGGTCACACTTCCAACAACGTGCTCCAATAATCTAAGTACTTTCACACCTGCATCTGAAACAGAGCTCAGAAAAGCCATAGGAAATTCTCCCAACAAGCAATGTCAGCTTGATCCTGTACCCACACAATTGTTAAAGGAAAATCTTGACCTCCTCTTGCCACTAATTTTACGTATATTCAATCTTTCTTTGACGCGCGGAACTGTGCCGTCACTTTGGAAAGTGTCGCATGTCATTCCTTTACTCAAAAAAAGAACACTTGATGCCGACGACGCAACCAACTACCGACCAATCTCTAATCTTCCATTTCTATCCAAGGTGCTTGAGCGAGTCATAGCGTCCCAGCTTACAGCCTACCTTGAGAGTAACGATTTGTATCAAAAGCACCAATTCGCATACAGAAAACACCACTCCACCGAATCCGCCCTCACAAGACTGACATCTGACTTGATTGCGGGCGTTGCATCAGGAAACATCGGTCTGGTAACGGTCCTTGACATGAGCGCCGCCTTCGACACCGTAGAACATGAAATGCTCCTTCAATGTCTGGAGATCGAATACAATCTTAACGGCACCGTCTTAGAATGGCTACGCTCCTACCTGACCAATAGAAGGTGGTCTGTAAGAGTCGAATCTGGCTCAACTGATGAAGATATCGTAACTCAAGGAGTTCCACAAGGATCGGTTCTGGGTCCAGTACTTTTCATATTATACATAGGATGCATTGATCGCCTGCTGGAAGAGTGTGGCCTGCGAAACTATGCATACGCTGACGATCGTGTCCTCGTAGGCTTCTGTAGCCCGGATCAAAGAGACAACTTGGTGGCTACCACTGTCCACTGTGTGGCAAAACTCTCGAACTTAATGGCCCAGAGACGTCTTAAATTGAATCCAACTAAGACGGAATTTATGTGGGTCGCCTCTCCTGGACGGCAACATCTCTTAGACACCAAACCGATCTCTGTCTCCGGCACTGATATAACACCATCGCGCACCATATCTGTTCTCGGCGTCCTACTGGATGGAGCACTCTCTATGGAGGCTCAAGTGTCAAAGACAGTGAGCACAGCTTTCTTTCATATTCGCCAACTGTACCTAGTATCAAGACACTTATCTGTAGACGCGGTTAAGAGTCTAGTCGCCGCCTTCGTCGTCTCCCGTCTAGACTATTGTAACATCATATGTACAGGACTGCCCCAGATCCTTCTGAATCGTCTCCAAATGGCCTTTAATGCTGCTGCCAGGACCATCTATAGAGAGAACAAGCGCTGCCACATCACACCATTGCTTAAGGAGCTACACTGGCTTAGAGTCCCAGAGAGAGTAGAGTTCAAGCTGTGCCTCACGGTCCACAAAGCCTTGAACGGCACAGCACCTCTATGCCTCGCTGAGCTATGTCCCCTCGACGAAACTCTGAGGCGACCACTGCGATCAGCTTCCACCGCTGTAAACAAACTTGTGGAGCCCAACAGGGCAAACACTTCCAAATTCGCAGAGAGGAGCTTTAGCGTTGCGGGGCCAACTGCCTGGAACCGATTACCAGCGGATTTAAGAAAGAACCAGCCCACTGCAACGTTCAGGAGTAAGCTGAAAACACTGCTTTTCAAGAAAAGTCATGGCGCCCTTGAGATGGTCACGGATCATTAAACGGCGCCAAATATAAATTGTCTTTATTATTATTATTATTATCTAGATGGAATATTTGTAGTAGGTAATTAATTTGGGAATGAGAGAGTGCAATCTCAAGTGGTTGTTGAACACAACTAGCTATGTAGGAGACAGAGACAGGTATATTTCGGTGTGTGTCAGGAAGAGATGGATGTAGTTTTTTTTTGTTGCTTTGGGTCGACATTTTCAGGGTCTGAAGACAGAGTACTTATTACTCTTGGCAGTTTAGTTTTGAGCCTGGGAGAGGTGGGACTCAATCATATTAATCTCAGTGTTTGAATTCGATATATTTTAATATTTATTTACCCACCTTCGTAGTAGTTAGTACATTATTTTTTAGTGATATTTCCACAATTGGGAATATATAAAGATCATCCTAAATTACTTTTAATTAGCATTTAAAATCCGTGATGCTGCCAGCTGTCTAAGATAAGATTTTCTTTTAATATTATTAATTTATTATTTATATCTAGGTGTTAGGATACTCTCAGGATGTCTGTTGTCTACAAGGCAATATTTGTACTCAAGGATTTATTATTTTACGGATTTTGAAAACGAAGGAATTATGTGTTATATGTACATTTATTTTCAGTATTATTGTATGTATGTATGTACCTGTGGCTGATTTTATATAGCGCGGTCCGACACATCTAGAACTAGACTAATAACAGTGGCGCACCGCTCTACCCAATATTATACTTTTATTTAATTTACTTTACCATAACGATGGAGTATACAGTTTGAAGAGGAGTTATATGTTGAGAAGGATATTATTTGATTATTAATTTAATTACATATTTTATCATCGAATGTCATTTGTATTCTACGAACTTACTGGATTTTTCTACTTATTCAACATGCTGTAGTTGCTGCGATATCATGAAAGGAACAAAATTGACATTTTGCATGACACTAATCATAAGAAATATTTATGTATTTATTGGTCTTAATATATTTTTATTTGACTTACATGATTCCTAAATTCTCCTCACCATAAATATGTAGTCTTTTATAGCTAAATCTTGTCGAGATTACCTTATGGATATGGATCCTTTCTGCCTATCGACGCTAGACTAGCTACCTTGTGTCTATAGTGTGGGACTGATCTATTCGTAACCACATATTTATCATTATTATTATACAATTATGCACGAGACGTATTATGTGCTTTGTAGAATTATATATTATATACTAACAATTTCAGTCCTTACCCTGCTTCGAAATGTAGGTGTACCGTTAGCAAGCCCTGCTCCTATCTCTTCGATTCAGCTTTCGAGACAAGGGTCAATGCGGGTCTTGCCCCGTTTCCCGCCAGGGTCCATGACAAAGCTTCTTAACATATATTTATAATTATTCTTATTATATATAGCTGCATGTTCAAATGAGTATACATATTTTATATTATTTTATATATTCGGGGTGTAGATTAGTGCACTCGGGCTCAAAATGCGGCATGGGACAGTTTGAGACGTGAGGGAGCGGAGGTGGCGCTCCTTTAGCATGGACACAGCATGCTTTCCATGCACTAACATGGTAGTTAGTCTCTGAAAATGATGTCATAGCAATTGTGTTGAAATTTAATTAATATTCAAAAGTAATAAAGTTATGTTTTTGGGTGCGCCACTGTCCTTTACGACGCAACGAATTAGTAGGTATGTTGTAGAACATATGTACATACATCGGCTATAGAAACTATGAAATGGTTATCTTATGTAGGGACATAGATCGGCAACCAGTTACCATACAACATTCTCGTAATGATATAGAATAATATTATTTGAATTTTATGTTATGATGATTGTTATGTTATATTTGTTATGTTTTATTGTGCACTATTTTTATTATGTTATTTTACAGTATCTCAAGGTAAGTGATCTGACGTCAAAGTTGATCTCAGAGTTAATATGTATCACAATTCATGTTTAAATTGTTCTATTGATTTTGTGATTTTGTTGTTCTTGTTGATTATTGAAATGTATATTTCAGGTGACTTATTTTGCGTTCTAAAAATACACAACGTAGGTAAAATTATCGTCAAAACACAACGTATTGGGTCCGAATCTACGAAAATAGTTAATAGATAAATCTAGACGATCACGAAAGGCCAAAATTCGTTAATTAATTTAATTAGGAATGCGATATTTCGTACGTATATTTGCAACAATGCGAAAATTCATACAATTCTTAGCTAGTCGGATAGGGATGTAAATTCTAGTTTGGGAATCATTTATTACAGTAGGTATAGTTTAGAAGCTAGGATGTTACAAATTCGGAGCTTAGAATGGTTTAAAAATAGGTAGGATCATCACAAGGTGTAAGTCGTTTTTTTCATCGCCAAAGTCACACAATGATCAAATATAATGATTATCATACATTTAATCGGTTGACTGATAAAAAAATCCTCATATTGTAATACGGTCAGTAGCCAGATGGTAAAGGACAGAACGAGTATTTTAATTAAAACATCCCAGATTAGACCCACGTTGCCAAGGTACTCCACCTCACGATGCAAGCATTAAAATGTGGTGTTTGAGGAGGTTCATATTTATAATAAACCCATATATATATATCCATTCTTAAATACATATTAGATTTACAATAATTTAATGCCTCAATCTTTTTTGCTAACAAATAAATGATCATTGTTGACTCCGTACTCCGTCCCATACCCGGATATCTCAAAAATCGTGGGAATCATACTAAAACCTCCTTTATGGGCTGTCCTTAGTAAACAGAAGGCTTAGAAGGATAGAACGCCTCAACCAAGAAATGACAATTCTTCAGAAGACTTACCTGAGCCTCTCCCAATCCCAGCTCTATCATTTCCATGGTATGTTTGACTATGTGTGCCTTCTCCTCAGTAGCTGGTTGCTGCATTTCATTGGCCGTACTGGCGCTAAGCCCTTGCAGCAACTGTTGGTGTTCGGCCCGCAGCGCCTCCAAACCTTGGGCCACCGTGCGGGCACCGGCGACCATCTCCTCCTGGCTCATCTGCGTCATCCTGCCGATGTGCTCGATCTTTTTTCTGTTGACAAATAAACAAAACAGTTTAAAACTATTTCATTTAAGAAAATAAAATTCTTTTTAAAAATGTGATATGAAAAGTGCACTACATTTCTACATACATAAATTTCATGCAATCGAATAACGAATAACTTCTCGGCGGAGAGACGACAGCATCTTGAGTTTTTGATTTCGTGTTAACATCTCCTCGCAGCTACTCGTATCGTACTACATCTTCACAAAACATGTATAAAGCTTACTGTGAAAATGCTTTGGGTGCATTTGGGTTTATTAAAAACTCATCTATTTTAAAAATGTGATAAAGGAGTGGCGACGAAACTAAGGCATACAACAGGCTGTCAAACTATCGATGATAGTGATGGTTTATGGAATGAAATAATGACGGATAAAAGATATTTTTTTTCGAGCGAAAGGACATTTGATACGCCCGTCTGAGAACCAAATGTCTATTTTTATTTACTTACTTTTTGTCACACCTAGAATTTATTAATATTTTATAAACAAATAAAGTAAGCCAGGTTTTGATACTTGGCGCTCATGTATAAAAAAATACTTCATAATGTTATGTTCCATGCAATTATTTATACAAGATCCAATAATAATGATACCCAAACTTATTAGGTACCTAGGTAAAACGAACGGAGCGTGAAATCAAAACTTGGTGACGCGAATAAATTACATCTGAGAAAAATATCAAATAATCAACGGAATTATGTATCTTAGAAAATACTAAAAATAGAAAAGAAACAAGCTCTATGACAAAAAAAGATTATTACTCAAAAGAAGATATATTATACCCATTTTCTATCCATCTCATAACATTTTTAACCCTTCACTGACAAACATTTATCATTCTCCATACATCGCGACATCTATCTAATACCCGGTTTATATCTTGGCGTTGTTATGACAAAGTGGACTAACATATTGTACTAACTGACGGGGTCACACTATACCTACTCAGGATCGATATTTCAAAATGTTTTTAAGGTGACCCCTATCCTGAGATATGGGCCCTAATTTGATTATTTTCCTTTCACATTCAATAATACGTAATTATTGACAACCATTTTTCACCAAATCGTAAGGGTCAGATAGAGTGACACCCGGTAACATGAGATAGCCTTTATAGCTAGATTTTTATCATTATTATCAAAATTAGATTGATCAGTTTAAATCTGATAAGTTCAAGGCTGATATGTATCTCTTGGGGGTTACTCTATCTGCTCCTTGCGTTTTGGTGCGCAAACGTTGTTCAACATTACGTATTATTGTATTTGAAAGATGAATATATCAAATTATAAGTTCCAAAGATAAGGGTCACCCTAAAAGCATATTGAGTTATCCGGACTTGAGAGTATGATATCGATAATTTTACATACATATAACAATAATAGTAGTAAGCTCTAAAGTCAGCTGACACATCGCGTGATAAACTTAAAACAGTATAAGCCATTTACATTTACTCCATGGCTTAATGGAAACTTGGGTATTAACTTGAAAACGATCCCACACCAGTTAAAATTCCTGTATCACAATGCGAGTGATTGTGAAAGATTTATATTTATAATTACAAACGAAATTAGTATATACTCGCTTCCAAATACAATGTACATGCTCTATTTTAAAATTACAGTTTAATAAGAAAATTGATTGCAAAAAGAAAAAGAATAAAAAGTGAGTGATGCTTGCAGAAATTGAAATCACTGGAAACGGTGGAAGTCAAAATGGGGAAGGATGGAAATTATTGCACAGGATTATTTGGAACCTAGAATTTCCATTTCAAAATATTTATATAATAAGTAGATATATATACGAATACCAGTGAAGATTCTGTGTATTAAACATAAAACTAATATCAACACAATAAACATATTTTGCTATTTCACTCCACGATTTTAACAAATAGCATTGCTGTTCCACTCTCACTTATGGAAAGCATTCAATCATATCCCTATTCATAAAAATAAACTATTTCAAAACTTTGCCCCAACGATCGTTTTAGATTGATATTAAAATATTTCATGCCCAAGAATCGATTGGACCCAGTACGTTTTTTTGTTTGAGTTTCTAATCTATGATATATTTATATAATACGTCTAAGGTACTAAAGTACCAGTTATTATCAACTTTTGTTAAATGAAGGCATACTGAGGAACATAGAGCAGACAGACTCATTTCTGCTCGAACGTAAATACGTGGGCATTTTTTGAGACTGAATATTCAAATAAGTAGGTACTATGATAAAATTCAAAACCTACGAAACGTAGCATCAGGTATGGGTTTCATACAGCACAATATCTACTCATAATTCATACATAATATACCTATACATACTGCTATATTTATATTAACAACAGTACGATATAGCATAATAATAGCAATGATAATCAACTCCAATGCAGAGAGCACACACTCCACACAAAGTATGCTTGAGAAGGAGAGGGTGCAGAGTGTACACAACACAACACAACACTAGCTAACTAACTAACTAACAAGGGGGATTTCAGTACAGCATGCCGCATTACAGTACAGTAGTACATCGACCTGTACTAAATTTAAATATTACACCTATATTAATAACAATTAATATAATTATGTCTAATAGTTTTACCATCACTTTATTACAGGTATTCGAGTTTCTACATTCGTGTCTTTATCAAAAGTTAACAAATAAATACTGATAAAATAATATAAAAACATGATACATATTTTTTTCAAATTATTATTAGTATTTTGAAATTAAAAACAGCGTGCAAATGAGATAAGTATAACAGGCATTTGACAGACAAAATTTCGTCCTGACAATGAGTCTAGACGCCCTCCAAATCCTGTTATTGTTATTGAAAGCCCCGCTGGAAGCGGTCCTATCCCTTTCGTTACAATGGACGAAATACAAGGGAGTGTAATGTTTATGAACTAGTGTTGTCTGATTTGAGCGTACAAAAATAATAATTATTTATTTTATTTTATTTGATAAAAATCTTGTTTAAGATCTAAGATATTGTCTTCACATTGTTCTCACGATTCATCATACGACAATAAATTGTGATCCCCGTTTGAGACAAACAATGTCGCTTACAATCGTAAATTGATTTCCATCTATCAACCATTTCGTTTTCAACGAATAAGAATTAAACAAAGATCTCAAGAACTAAACCCAGAATGAGGGGAAAATTAATTAAAACAACAATAGATAAGCCGGCTTTTCATGTTTGGATGAATAAAAATCTGTTAACCTTTTAAATCACAATGCTTAAAAATAACAAAACAAAATTGTTCTACGAAAAAAAAAAACAAAAAGTAATTTATACAATAATGCTTTGTATAAATTACTTTTTGTAGAGAGCTTTAAGATTTACGTCTCTAGGGATCCAGAACGTTATGAAAGAATAAAATTATGAGGCAAATTATTTCTACACTTATTCATAGTCGTTCTCACTAACAAAATTCATACTTAGACCCGTCTAACTAGACTAGGCCTCTGGGAATAATTAAACTCACATAAGTGAAAATTAACGGTGTTTATTAATTATTATTTACGTTCGTAGAGTCTCGGCCTCATACACATGAGGTGTGCGGTTCGATCCCAGATGCCGGCGAACTCCCCTTTTACGACACAAGCTTTTGGCTTACTGTAAAAGGTGTATAAGGTTGTATTAGGGTTTATAACAAAAACTCAGATATATCTATGTAAAAAAAATTATTCAGAATGGGTGGTACACTGCCATATTACATCACTGAATTAAGATGTAAAATATCACTTATATAGACTCCAAAACTAACAAAATAGAGTGGAAGACAAAATAGAAGTTATTCCAGGAACCATGTACATGAGAAGGAGCTATAATCCCATAAAATAATGTAGTATGATTAAAGTAAGTAAGAAACAGTGTTGGTACAATACAAGCACATATATAGTGGTAGTTTATCACAGTAGATACCTAACAATAGCTCGTATTAAAGAAAGTAAGCAGACATAAAGAGGAAAGAACAGCTGTTTATAGTAATAATATGAAGTACCTACATTGTATGTGTGTTGAGTGCCGAGCACGTCCTTACATGCGATATATTAATGCTTGATTAAACCTTCGTCCAAAGAAAACAACAGTCATGACAGGAAACGAAAAGGTATCGCGATGTATAGTTATGGTAGTAGCAGGGGGCGCTGAGTGTCGTCACTTGAGGTGAAAAATATTACATTCAAATTTTGTAACTACGAAAAACCATCATTTCTGTAAGTTGGGAATTTCTGTAAGTTCTGAATTAATTTTATGATACCACGAATATCGATAACGATTAAGACCACGGTCTTAGTCTAGTCTTATTTAGTATCTTAGAAACGTTAGGTTAGCATCTATTGTTGAACATAAACCATGGTCATCACTTAGTTGACAATTTAGTTAATGGTCCCACTTTTCAAATAATATATTATGTAACTCTTAATAATAATAACAACATATTAAGATAGTTTGGAATATTGTCTTTGTATTAATACTGAATCACCCGTTTATATATTTGACTATTTAGAATCCAACATGTGGATCGACAATAATCTAGATAGTACTACTGGGGGGGGGGGTAGCCAGCACACTAGCCGCATGTAACAAATATGCAAGCCAATTTGAGATATTCAGGATTGGTGGCAAATCTCATCGCTGAAATAAAATAGAAGAAACCAACAAATGTGCATTCAATGACAATGATTTATGATTATTCCACCTTTTGATATTTTTAACATTTTGCCAATAACATAAGTTTATTTATAAATTAACACTGTTTAATTTGTTTTTTAATAGCTTGATAATGATTCGCGCGATATACCTAAATCGTTTAAACTAATATACCTAATTACAATAATAATTATTCACAGTATCTGAGAGTAACAGTGATGAATATTACACATTCAACTTTTAGCAAACACTAGCAGACACATAACATTATTCATGTTGTACTATAAATTGTATGAGGAAACAGTTCCGAGGTTAAATAGAAGAAGGCTGAAAGTAGTTATGTGAGGTACAGTATATCAAATACATAAAACATAGCAACATTTTGTCCCCACATAAAATTATGCGGACAATATGTGTCCGGAACATCCAGTTAGTGGACAACAGATGATATTGATCCAATAAACCATACTACAACCAGTGATATGTTACAACTAGATTCGCAATGTCATACAAATATTCTCTAAAAATGTGTACCCACCCGTCGAGGTACAATACCTGAGTAATATTATATATTCATTTCTTTTCTTATGTATATATTCATCTCTATCTACCGGCCTTTGTCGTCTGTAATAATCCCCATTCTCATATTGTCTATCTCTTGTTATCTACAAACAATTTATATGCGTGTCGCTTTTTTTCAAACTAAAATTTGCGGCACCAAGGACCGCAACGAGATTTTATTGATGGTACATGTTTGAGATTCATATTGCAAATCTAGGTATAACATATCACTGACTACAACACGGACATTGAGTTGATTCGCCGGCTATTTCACTTGTAACGTCAACAATCAAAGAAATAAATTCAAAACCAATCGTACCAAAACGAGTACCTCGCGGAGTCCCTGGTAAAGATTGGGTCTCCTACACTTTACACACGTAAGATTTAGAGTGTCATGTAAAAGACAGGTAAAGTAAAAACCACGTATAAGACAATTAACATCTACAATTCAGTGATGAGACATGCCAGCTATTCTGAATGTCTTATTTTTTTATTGGTCCAGAGAGGACAATCAGCATGATTATTATTTGCAGTTATTCCGCTGGCTACCTTACTTGTGGGATACGCCATGATATTATAGTAGTAGTAGTAGTAGTAGTAGCAGGACACGAAAATTTCACATACGTTTTAACGTAGCTAAATATAATAATTATGACAGCAACAATAAAGCTACACTGAAACAGGAAACGGAAACATTTAAGTGGTGTTGAAATATCGTCTTTCAAAGAAAGAAAAAAACATCACAGATAACGTATTTTTTGCAGAGCGATAAAGCAAAAAGCAATTTTAATAATCTGTAAGTCTCTCCACAACGACACATTCTTCTGTTCTACTACTCCAACCGAGTTCTAATAGTTTCCTATTTTAGTTTCACAGGATTTATACTGAGGACAAAAAGCTTTATTGTGGAAGTAGAATTAATATACGTAAATGGTCAATAACACAATAAGTTATAGTTTTGTTTTTATCGAAGAGCGATTTCGTTTCCAATGAAAGGTATACCTATATCTAGTAAGTACCTAAACCTAAACTACCTCCAATTGTTTTTGTGAATGTAGAATGTAGGTAATAAATGAGTAGTAGGTATATGTCACATATCTTTGTCAATTTTTTTGTACGAGTATGTTATATTCAAGATAATGCTTCCCGATTATTATTTTGTACAAATTGCACAAATATATTGTACAAATAAAAAAGGTTGAAGATCGATATTTCATGAATATACAATCTTTTGCGTCACTTCTTTTGCTTCTTCTACATTCATATAATTTCTCATACACGCACGCCGATTTCTATTACTCAACGCACGAACGTTCTTAAGATTTTGATCCACGTGATCAAGCCACGTAGTTTTCGAACGTACGCGCATTCTCACACCACCTCTTTGAGATAATTACATCCTATTTGTCACCCATTCGCTACACAAGTCCAAACAAATCAATACGCACTCAATCCGAAAAACTCTTCTCACATCCTCTCACTATCCAAATATCCTCATCCCTCACTCTATCCCGCATCGTTTTACCAACCATCTGGAGATGTGAAATGTCTCATTAGTATAAAGAACGCGTGTTTACAGCACACCTAATAATAATAATAATTATGAATATATTCAAAGTATGCACAGATGAGTATTTATATGATGACTCACACACTTGTCTACACAATAATAAAAGCCTACCGCTCTATACATAGATATAATAAATCATACAAGAAGCAAAATACACCTACATACCATACGTTTTAGATCTTAATATGAGTTGGCATTAGATTCATAAGTACATTGCCACAAGTCTAGTCATTCTTTTATTGAGGATTATTTGTTAGATACTAGTTTTTATTATGGAATCAAAAAAAAACAATTATTTTTCTCCGATAAAACATACAGTGAAAAAAAAACATGAGTTTAATTTCATTATCGAATTCTACTACCTAAACACCGACACAGTTTTATTTTAAGCAAATATAATTTATTTACTTATTTCTCAATTTCTCAATTCACGGCCTGGGCATTTTGCAAAATGTTTTGATGAAAAGATAAATTCCGGACATCATACCTACATAAAGATATTAATAACATCATGTTTTATATTATATTTACCTTGATATATATTCAAGAAATAGAAATAAACGTGCTGTTTGACAAAACATGCAGAACAATATATCGAATGCTCATACAAATCTAATAACATTAAAATCTCTGTCAATATATAAGAAATTTATAATATTTTTAGCCTAAAATCTGCCCAAAGAATGGGACCTCGTATAAAACGTATTATTTTTTCGGTGTTTTGTCTAATTACGGTATCTATAAAATATATTATATAAACATACGCACGGTCACAAATATTAATAAGACTTAAGATAAGTTCACAGCCTGACGACACGTCCATAATATAATTTATTGTATTGAGATATCCGAGATTTAACACATTACATAATATTATACATCATAAATATTATTATAGGTAATATATCATCACTCTTAGAATCTTTATATTGTTATTCATATTATATTTATCAATGAATTCTTTAGAAAAGAATAGACATGCAGCCTTGAATGCCAGCCTTCTCCATTCGAAGCGTATTTTGAGTCACCTCACGACGTTATAGCCGCTCTGAGGTCATAGGTATTCATAGAAACGGTGTTTTGTGAAAGAGCGACTTCCATGTCGTCGGAACCCTTGTGGATGAAAGAATATTACTTTTTTGGATAACAATCATTCAACATTCTCAAAACACGACCCAACCAGGACCATCGTCTTCCCTGTATTACACATTAAGCTAGAGTCGGCATAGAGTTTTTATTTGTGACATGCTCATACATCCTAACACCGAATATCTTCCTAAGACACCTATTCTCTTATTGCACGGAGTCAATCCTTAACCCACAGGCTACTCCATTTGTGAAAAATGCCATATTAAATTTGAGGATTTCATATCTACTGAAAATTACCTTTACACATTTATCCTCCTTCAGTAATTAATTAACATATTTCATTCGGATTCTGTACTTCATACCTATTTATATTCCCACTAATAACTTTCTTCAAAGACCAAAGACCTTCGGTCGCTGATTAAAACCTTAATAGAATCAAAATAAAACATTTCAAATCACGTCACGACACTCTTTGAATCTATTTGAACTCTGTAATGAATTCTTTAGTTTTTTCTTCTTCTCCGAAAATCTCAGTCAGACAAGAGTACCTACTTCATCAAAGATTATACTGAATAAAGTGGATACCTAGCGCTAGATACGTGAGTGAACATTAGTGATGAAGTTAGCGCTCTCGTCGGATACCGGATATATTATTTAAAACGGGCAGTCGAATATCCAGCATAATACGTTTAAGTTTAGTGTTGTGGAATTCTCAAGAAATAATTTTTCGAGAAATTTACCGAGAAATTTCTCGGTAAATTTCTCGAAATAGAGAATTTTCGGAGATTTTTTTTTATTTTTTATTTAACAGTATAATAATAATAAATACTTTATTCAATCAATCAATAACAATGTACAAAAGTTGAGACAATTTATCACCAATATGGCTACAATTAATTATCGAAACAAAAAAATGTTAGGTACCTATATATAAAAAAGTGCTAATAACTCATGAAAAATCTTTGTTTGTTTTTTTTTGTTTTTTTTTTGTTTTTTTTTTTAAAAAGATATATCTGGGTTTTGTTATAAACCCAAATACAACCTTATACACCTTTCACACTAAGCTAAAAGCTTGTGCCGTGAATGGGGAGTTTGCCGGCACCTGGGATCGAACCACGGACCTCTTGTTCTGAAGGCCGAGACTCTACCCCCAGGCTACCGACGAACTCAAGTTTGAGATTTGAGACCCCACATGCCCATATTTAAGTTAAAAAAAAATATTGCAGGTACGTACATGGAAAAAAGTGTTAATAACCTCTGATTTGGGCCTTAATCAGCCCCACAAATTTTTGACTCAATCAGGTTGGCTGCGAAGTGTACTGGGCGAAAGGTCATAATACCACTTAGAAAAATTATGGAGAGAAATTTCTCTTCTATCAGAGGAGAAATTCTCGGAGAAATTTCTCGTTCTCGAGAAATTTCTTTGGAGAATTTTCTTTTCTTACATCACTAGTTGAGTTAGAACGAATTATACTGTATGAAGTAATAAGAGTAGTTTAATAATAATTAGTATATCATACTATACCCTCACGCCGTATCCCAAGTGGGGTAGGCAAAAGAGAACGGAATGCCAAATTAATCTATTTTTAGAAAAAAATTTCACTCCCTTTAATCTATTAATCACTTCCTTCACAATTTATGTACACTGATACGAAAACATGTACACCGATTTCTCTTAATCAACACGCGACTACTTTTGAGAATTTGATGCACGTGGTTAAGCCACGTAGTTCTCCGACGTCTGTGCTTATTCACATCTCCACTTTCAGACAAATACCTCTCTTCATCATTATTCGTCACCCATTCGCTCTACATGACCTAATTATTAGTGAATTATTGAAATTGGACAAGTAAAAGCAATTACTAGGTATGGATTAATTAATATTACAAAGATATTTTCATTCATTCACAAATAACTATTACCTGAAAAAAAAAGAAACACCGACACAGTGAATAACTATTACCTGCTCAAAATCCGGACGTATAGTAAAACCAAGACGAAAGTTCGATAGTTAGTAGTCACGGACTTTCGATCGTGAGATACAGGCTTTCAACCCTACTGCCGCCGATTTAATATGCCTTAACGACACAAGCGTATTGCTTACTGTGTGTGGGGTGTAATTGGAATTATATTAAACTCGGATTCATCTTATTTTTAACAATGGAAAGGGAATGACGATGATTATTGACGAAAGATTCATTTTAAAAAAGCGGATAGGCCGAAAACCGGATTACTGTCGGATATCCATGTCATCTCTAGCTGGTACTGTCGGGTGATAGGCGTGTTTCAACTCCTTTATCCTAAACCAATTTCCTGTCCTACTGGTGGCTGTACTACGCGATGAAACCACCTATTAGTGTAATGTATTGTAATATAGTAAAGTGATGTATCCCTGTTGTTATCTAAGGAATTATTCAGTAGCAAAGGGAATAATCGCAAAGGAAATTTTAGTAAATTGAATCTGTAAAGGCAAAAAGGTTTTTCATTTAATGTTTTAAGTATTCCTTCAATTAATCTAAATCCAATGAGTTTTCGGAATAAGTCTCCCACTCTTTTTTGAAACTTTTGCAGTGTCTCATAAATGTTAAATATTCATAAACAGGACATAAACACACAGGACACTGACATAATTCATACTCGAATGAATGCCTTCGTAACCCTATAAGGACGGGAAACAAAGGCATTCATGCGAATATTTCTTTAGGGAATGCTCCGAATCTTCACCGCATGATTAAAGATTGATTGACGTTAGCATCCTACTATCTGGACGCACCCGATGGCAACGGATTACTGAAATCGATCGCAATCTATATACAATCAAGTAACAATAGTGCATTGTAGAATACTCTTTAAAGACATTCAAAACGTTTATAAAGTTTTAAGATTCTTTTTGCGCATGCTTTAGACACCCTTAATTGATGAACTGGTCAGATCTTATTATATGTTTGTAAATAACTTATGTTTTGTGTTGCCAATTTTCTCTGTATAAATAAATAAAATAAAGAATTTGTATGAAGGATACTAGATATCGAAAGCTTTTATAATCCAATGAATTATCACGGCAAAAAAATTCACGGTATAACCCGACCAATCAGAATAATAACATATCTAAAACATATAACAGAGATATGTGAATAATATAGAACAGAGTAAAAAATATATACGTACTGTTACTGTCTGACACGCGATTTACAATAGACATAATACATTTATCTATCCACTATATTAGGTGGAAGTGATTATTTTAATTAAAGCCTAAACTATGTAATATTATAACCTGATGCAGATAAAGATAACAAATGTAAAACCTATTACTAAATAATTTAACGAATCAGTAAGTTGTTAGAGCGGACGCATACAAACAATTCAATTATAGTTGGATATTTTCAGAGTTTTGTAAAAAAGTTTTGACACACAACTCAATGATGATCGCCATTTCAATACAAACCGCCGTAATTTTCCATAAAAAATCTAGACATCCAGAATAAATTCTGCGTTCTACAATTTACTTAGGCATTAGATTTCGAACTATTAAAAGCGAGTCTCCTAGAGAATGTTCGAATAGTTTGGAAGAATACTGTAGTTTGCGAAGAAATCTTGATAGATTACTGATTTTAATGCAATAGGTTCCAGAATCGATCCCAGTTGTAAAGAAAATTTCAGTTTCGAATCAAGTCTTCATTATTCTGAGACATCCTACGATTTTCTTTGTACACATTGTCTCAGACAATAATCTTATTATCATTCATTGCCTCCGTATATCGAAATCATTTCATTATTTCACTTATTTTGCGAGGATTTATTATCTAACAATTGCGAGACATTTTACTAATTTTTACTATTTAGACAATGTACTCGCTGTAAACATCCGATCGATTTCGGCAAACCTTCGCTATCAACGAGCAAATCAATACCGTTGTTCTCGATTTTTTAAAGTCGAGATGGTGAAAGTACATTTTCTAAATACTTTTAAATTATAAACAAAGCATCCAATTATGTCTTGTCCTGTTTAATTATGTCTTGTCTTGTTTAATTTATAAATATTTACAAAGGTAATTTTTTTCATAAAATCCAGGTATAAGTAAAACTTTAGCTGTTAAATAACCGATCGCTCACCTGGGGACATATTCCTACCACGAATGTTCAAAATTTTTCATTGAAAATCGTATTGAACAAGTTGGTAAAGCACGTAATAATGTATGAGGTATAGGCAGGCTCTGTATTGATTATACTTTAACAACGGGTCCCAAGGTGAACAGAAAACAGAATTAATAACATTAAATGTACATTATTTAGGTACTGCTACGTATAACGTATTCATAATATTCATTTGCGAAAAAGGTTTATGGTTTAATTACACATTATATCGGATAGCGGAGGAATAATATTAATATGAAAATAATTACTATATATAGGTACGAGCGAAAGAAATGTAGGTACTAATCATTAGGTGTATAGAAAGGATAGTATTTATTTATTCTACATTGTATATTGACCTTTGTGAAGAATGAATAAGATGACAACTGATTTTGCCTGTGATGAAGGTGACTCGAGGACGACTAATTTTTATTTTACATCAATCCTTTTACATGTTAAACAACAGTATAATAGACAACAAATACACGATAAAATAAAACATACACGATAATCAGAAATCACAAGTCAAATATAAAATAATTAAGTTATATAAAGAGTAATTAATTAATATAAAGCCAAAAAATAAAACAATGCAAAACAGAAGTAAATATAGAGTAATTAATTAATGTCAAGTCAAAAAATAAAATAATACAAAACAGAAGTCTATGGGAAACAATAGGTCTATGGTAAATAAATTATTTATGGCAATACAAACAAGTCAGGGAAGAAAACAACAATTTGAACAAAAAAAAACTTAATGCTATTAGGAAAATAAGAATGTCAACAGGTGAGAAAATAAAGTACAAAATAAATTACGAATTAAATTATTACAAAATAGAATGGAATGAGAAATTCAATAGAAAGTCAATAAAATTAAGTAAAATAAAATTGTCAAATGACAAGGTTTGAGTTCTAGTTCTAGATCTGAAGTCCATTCCCATAAAGCAAATTAGTAAGTTGGCAACGGATTCTTAAAGCTGAAATCCAAATCGAATGCGTAAAATTTAATATTTTAATACGGGCAAACTCAGTGAGATGAATTTTTGTGATGATGTGTATAAATATAAGTGTGAATATTGTTTTTGAATAAAGATGTTTACTAATAAATATATCTAACTATCCGACTACCGACCACCGACCACCTCATTGTCCTGTGTACATACTTTATTGATACAGAAGTTGCATGTTTTCAGGAGTAGGAATGACAGACACTTGGATGACAATATCAACCGGGATATGGAGGAGCGAAATTCGATAGACGGCTGAAAATCAACTACACACGATCGAAAATCTCAATATAGATGTCAATTGTTTAGTTGGTTTGAACTCTACAAGAACTATTAACGCCATCGATACAAGTAAGTCAATTTCGTGATTTAAATTGGTTTTCTGTCTGCTTAGGACTACGAACCGGGTTGATTGAAATATTGTATATGTGTTGTAAACCACGATACACGCTTTAGCCTAGTGAGGCGGCAAAATTTGTAATAAATTGTGGTATCCATATACTTGAACAGAATTCAATTGAGTTGAGGAAAGTAAATGAAATTTCAAATGAAGAACAAATAAAATTTCCAAACAATTGAAATAAACACATACTTATAGTTTACAAAGAAAATTGTGTGAATATTTATGTATAGTCGACAATGTGTTAATTATTGTACTATATCGATCGGAGAAGCCAAATAATAAACACTTTTCTAGGGAAAAATACAATCATAAACTGATGTAATTTATTCGTAATAATACCTACAAATGAAAATAATAATACCTACAATTTTATTGAGAGTACTGAACCCTTTATCCATATTATACATACAATAATAGCATGTAGTACTTACACAATGAGGATTAAAAGGTTTCAGATATTAAGGGAAGTCTGACCTGTAAGAAGCTAAACTACAAAGGTATTCGTTATACGTTAAGTATACGAAGATACAGGCACCAACAATAATAATATATAGAAGAAACGTAGAAGAAAGTTCACTATAATTGGAATGGATGGAAACCAGATACCTTAAACGTGAGGAGAAAGACAATGAGGAAAAATAATATGAAACAGCTTTAATTATACGATCAATAGTCAACAGACTGGCTTGCAAGTAAGATTTTCAGTAGATTTTTTCACATACAGAGGACAAATTGTACATTCATTACATGTACTAAGTCCACAGGCTCGTCTACTAATGGGAGATAGTATGATGATATAGATAGATAGATAAGAACAAGCTATCTGTGGACCTGAAACAAAATGATTAAGCTTTTACTTTCAACAGCTTGCTGAAAGATTACAGTACGGAAAACTCACAAAACCTTTAAGATGGATGGATACCTATCTTAAAAAAAACGACGCTCATGAATGACAAATTTCATAATAGGATATTCCATTTCTTATTTATTATTCAGTCACGACGTTTCACACGATGAATTCTCACACGGCTTGCACCTTGCACCACACTATCCATAAATTATTTTATTTCTTATAATAAATTAATTATTTTCCTATAACTTTAAAAGTATTATCACCTAGTATTGTATGTACGCTACGATACGATACGATAATTAAGTGCTACTTAACTAAACATGGAATATCTCATGGAACATTATAACATAGAAAATTTATAAGTAAAAACACTTTGGAGTTTTAAATTTGTTTATTGAAACAGTGATGTATGTTTCGGGTTACAGGCCCATATTCATACTATGTATTCCGCAACATATTATGTCACTGTTTCAATAAACAAATTTAAAACTCCAAAATGTTTTTACTTATAAATATTTAATTTAATAATGGAGTTTTACGCATTTAGTGAAAATAAAATTAGTGAGATTATAACATTGAATTTAAAATTGTATGTGTGTAAACATAAAATAAAAAATATTATCACTATTAATACGAAAAATATTACGTAGAGCAAATGCTCATAGAGAGTTGTTCACAACAATCAAGCTCCGTAAAACTTCATATTTTGGTCACATAATGAGAGGAGAAAAATATGCCATCCTAAAACTAATCATAGAAGGGAAGATTGAGGGCCGTAGAGGGGTTGGTAGAAGGAGCTGTTTCGTGCTGTCCGGAACAGGAGGGATTTCTCCCAAGTGGTCGTCAACGTCGGGGGGACCCGACAAGACACATAGAGAAGAAGAAGAAGAAGATCACTATTAATATCAAGTATATTGCAAGATAGAGTGGTAACACTTCAAAATATATTCTACTTAAAACAACGAGAAATATTTGACCGTGAGATGAGTTTTGAACATTTACCAAAAACTAATAAGTATGAACTTACATATGTAACTACTTTAACAGATACGATTCCCACACTAACAAATTCAATTTACAAAACGTACACACAGTTAGCTCAAATAAAAACAATCAGACTATCAACTGTCACACATAATAATTTAGAACAGCCCTGTTATTATCAGTCAATTAGTATATTTTTGACGGTAAAACTATTAAATTGTTCCACTATCTACAGATTACACATTATTTACATGGGTTGATACCATTTTAATTGTACAATTCGCTCGAATCGGGTGGACTGCCGTAACCCATATCGTTTATAAATTTTACAACTGCGATTAGCGTCAAATTTGGTACGAATTTTAAAAACTTTTCCCGACAAAAAGATATCCCACTCTTATTTTGTTAGTTATCGAGTTCGAGTTCGAGTGAAAAATATTACGTTTAAGATATTTTATATCTCCAATTCAGCGATGAGATATGTCAAACATCCAGAATATCTTGTTTATTATTGGCACAGATGACCAGGATTACCTGTATGATTATTACATGCAGTTGGAAGATGCCATGATAGAGACAGCTGGATAGATATAGATTTTGCAAACTCTCAGTCAGACTGTCACGAAGGTGAGGACTACATGTAATTTTCAAGAATATTATTTTTAATGATTCCAAAAAATTGTATTGTACTGAGTAATTTACAAAGGCTACGCAGTTAAGAAATTTGTATTAATTACATTTTAGATAATATATATTCCTCTGTATCGAATTTTCATTTCAAGACGATGAATAAAATCGAGAGTAAAATCTAATTAACTTACTTCGCCGAAACACATCCCGTATTTTGAATAATAATAATTAATATAAACAATATGGAATTAAGATTATATCATTGCCACGAGCCAATTGTAATCTGATTGGTGAGCAGATACTGTTAGTCTAATGAATTAATATTCTTATCTTAAATTAATACTTGTAGTAAACACGGAGGTACATTATTCAAAGATAAAGGCAGATAATCGCCAAGTCATTCACACTTCAAATATTCCAATCAAAATTGCTTTAAAAATATCAACCTTTGAATTGAATTGAATATGAAAATGTATATCAACGAGTAAGAGCTTTCTATAACTGATTATAATGAATAAACTAAGCTAAATCTATATTTTTTGATTGTTAAAATAAACATTTTTGACTGATTCCGCAAAACTCACGACGGCCTGTACGATTTCGCTTTACAATACTGTTTTCATGACGAGGATATCAGAGCGATATGAATGTTGTAGGAAGAGATGATGTTTTGAATGGGGGAGGCCCATTTTCATACTGTGCTACTGATCTGAGCACCGAAGGACAAAATAATAGCGAAGAAAACTAAGATGTGTTCAAACAAAAAAAAATATAATTAATTTAAAGCATTCTTCAATAGCACAATAACTTTGTACGTATGTCTGTCTTACAACAAAACTTATAATTTGTGTTAAAACTTAAATGGTATCGTTTACCTCGATAATACTCGACTATAAACTCTGCTTAAAACTTTATGCGCTTAAATTTAATGTAGAATCTAACATGGGAGTGTGGAAACGAGATAATATTCTTAACAAGACCCAATTTCTTCACAAATATGTATGTATGTAATATATGATCATTCTTAAGGCAATTTCTTGTTAGGTATACCTACAGTCAAATTTTACTTTTGTTTGACAGAATAGGTAAGCATATTTTTTTTTTTAATTTTTAATTTTATCGTAACAATTCTATGTTATGTAAGGTAAAAACTAGCAATATCCTTAAATAATAACACGAAAATGATCGATATTATAGTAAGCAAGAGCATCCAGATGACTACTAAACATTGATACGAAGTGTCCAAAAACTGGCAAAAATACAAACACAGCTCTGTCTTGCAAAACAATAATCCAGTATATAATTCTTCTCTCAAATTCATCGACATAAAAAGTTCATAAACGTATTTTAGTCTAATAAACGAAAGGGATAAAAGAAATACAAATAAGTAAATGTGTATGGGTAAGATAAGAAGAGTCCGAGATTGTCTTTCGTTAGATGCAGCAAGAACACTTGTTAATGCATTGGTAGTCTCCAGACTGGATTATTGTAACAGCCTGTACTTTGGTCTTCCTATGGTGCAGCTGAATAGGATCCAGGCTGTATTCAATGCTACTGCAAGACTTCTCCTGAGAGGTCGAAGATTTGAGCACATTACTCCTCTCTTGCACAACTTACATTGGTTAAAAGTAAAGCAACGAGTGGAGTATAAGATATGTGTGATGGTGTTTTCGGCCTTGAAGGGTGCATTACCATCATATTTGTCGGAGATGTGCGAGATCGAGACCATCAGTGAAAGACGGCTCATGCTTCGCTCAGCACAGGGTGAGGCAAAATGCAGACTGATAGAGCCATCTCGATCTCGCAAAACAGGCTTGGAGATAGAGCGTTTAGTGTTGCGGGTCCCAGATGTTGGAACAAGCTGCCTCTGTGTCTGCGAGAGGTGAATGGAGAGAGTTTTAAAAGAGGGCTGAAGACACACCTTTTTGCTGGGAGTTTCGGGTGATGGATACGATATACGGCGCCCTTGAGGTCATGTTATAAGTAAACGGCGCTTTACAAATTGTCCATATATATATATAAACATACGGTCCGAGGAAAACACCTACATAATAATAATAATAATAAGGCATGCTAATATGTATGCGTAATACAGTTAAATATTAACCCCACTGAAAACAGATAATACAAGTGGACGGAAATCGCTGCCTGTAAGTAGGTACATAGGAACGTAATACGTATTATAAGCTGTTGTTATATAAGGGGAACCCTCTACTTCACGTAGTATTTGTATTACCTGTGTACATAGCAGTATTAGTAGTAGTAGCACTAGACACAGGATGCGGAAAGTTACGTAGATACAATCATCATTATTATTACTATTAGGGGAGAATTATAATATGCCTAGTAATAACAGAACGTTAAGGCTTCCCGACGCGACGCATCAGCGCAATACCTTCACACGACATACAGTTGCATGTTATTTATCACCTGGTGGAGTTTCGGCACAATTATCCTGTTTGTCGATAAGCCAAAAAACTTCCGATGTTATAATTAAATTTTCAATGATTTGAAACATAACTTGAAAGTGTATTTAAATACAGTTTATCTTTGCAAAAAGAACTGCCCACCTAGACAAATTGCAATTGGCGATCGACTGCAAACGAATTTTCGCATAATAACACGGTACATGTAGGTAGATTGTCGAAAAGTTCGCCAGTAGTCGATCGCTAAGTACGGTTTGTCTACGGCCCCTGAGGGTACCTATTGTCGTATTTGGTATATTTAGCGTGTAAAATGAAATTTTAAAGCTTTAGATTTTATTACTCCCAAATTCCGATATTCCAAGTGACCTGTAAAAGGCAGGTGTTCGAAAAAATGAAGACATTTTAATCTTAAATGAGGTTTGCCACCCATCCTGAATGTCTTGATTTTTTGTTGGCACAGAGAAGATGGCTTGCATGTTTATTATATGCAGCTGGTCTGCAGGCTACCCCACTTGTGGGACATGCCGTGATGGTATAGGTGGTAGTAGTAGTAGTTTCATCTCAAAGATATGGGTGCTAATCGTATTTAGAACAAATTAGCTAGATTCATTATACGTCGGAATGTAATAGGAAGAGTGTACTCGGACCAGATTGATGCACGTATCACGTATCAGTAGAACGGGAGCTACATACTGTACATAATAATATCAGCAGTGGAAGTAGTAGTAGCTACGTTCCGTTACAGTATGTGGTCGTTACCACGCCTCGTGTTGCAAGGGTGGTAGGGTCATAACATCACAGCCAACATTATAGGAGGTTCACTAGTAGGTACTTGTAGACTTCGAGTGCATTGCCTTAAACAATACTGCCTGGCTAGGCTTTTCTGTCTGCCCGTATCGATTTTTGCTACTAAGTCCGATTGCAATCACAATATTAGATATTATTATTTAGCAAGTTCTTCAGACGACCCTTCGATAGAGGGATTTTATTAAGAAGGATAAGATATTATTTTATTGAAAGGAAAAGATAATCCCGCAATATCGACCTTAAATGTCGAGGCAACAGGTTTTTTTATGTTTTCCTTTTAATATAAAACAGCATTATCTTAGGTTTTTTAACATTATTTGTAATGTATATGTATTTGTCTGCAATAAATCTTATCAGACAAAAAACTTTTTTTTTGTTACTTTTTACGCATTCTACATAATATTGAGTGATTTTGAACACAAAAAGATATTGCAATAGTCAAAAATAGCTAACAACCGAAATTTATGAAGGAAACAATAAAATATTTGAATTCTAACTTCAATATTCGTAAAGCGGTAAGCATACTTAAAATATCGTGTTAATGAAAAAAAAAACATGGTATGATGGATTTAAGGAGAAGAGAAATTGACCACATAACACTTTAAAACTGGATGCTACGAAAAATAAATATTCAGGATTTGATTAATACATAGTACTGCAGGAGGTATTTTTCAAACTAAAACAATGAAAAACGAAAGTATTGTTTGAACAAAGAACTTTACGATTTTCCCCACAGTGTACCATACAGCCACACAGTAAACTCACATACCTACATATAATACACGAAAGCAGATAAACGAGGGGAAATGTATGAAAATATTATTACTGCACCACACACTATCGGCCGTATTCACAAAGAAAATGTATATTTAGGCTTAACTAACTACATATGCTACGTTAACCAGAACTAAACAAAATATCTTTCTTTCTTTTTCGACACCGAGTGAATTATTCACTAAAAATATCAATCAGACAACTCAACGAAAAACCTCCCTGTCCTGTGCTGCTCTGAACAAGGCATCCACTGTCCGGATTCCGGTCCACTCTCTAATGTTGCGCAGCCAGGACATCTGCTTTCTGCCAACTTCCCGTCTTCCCTCTATCTTGCCCTCCAATATAAGGCGGAGGAGACGATACTTCTCTCCACGCAGCACGTGACCCAAATATGAGACCTTCCTCACTTTGATAATCGACAACATATAACAAAATCAAATAGGAAGATGTGAAAAAGGTGTCCTAATGCTTACGAATGGGCTCTAGGCTGGTTTTGACATTTTACATCTTAAATTCATACCTTATTTTTTTATCGGCACGGAGAGAACGATTTGCATGTTTCTTACATGCGGCTGGTCTGGTGGCCACCCCACTTGTGGGATATGCCGTAATGGTACAGTAGTGGTAGTAGTAGTAGCAGCGGCAAAAATTGAAAAATCACAAGATTATGGAATAATCTTAGTCGGGCATTAAGTTGGTAAATTGAAAAGTTAAGCAAATATGTATATTTTTTGTACTACCACGTGTATAAATTAAATGACTGAATCTGTAAAAAATGGAAGGTGCCACCGAACACCTGGATATAGTGCCGAAGTCTGGGGCCTTCCATTTATCCCAAAAAGTTGGAACAATGCAAATTTTTTATTTCTGTGTAATGTAACATTTAATCCAGTTAAAGAGTTGGAATAGTTGTTATTACTCGATTGTAAATACGGCTATTTGTTATTATGTATGTTTGTATGTATATAGTACGGTTTATGCCTGAATTAATTGAGTCGGAACATTTTGAAAGGGGACGAGGAGGTAATCGATGCAAAAGTAAATATTTACTAGTACATCTCCCAGTATCTACAAACACTCAATCCGAGTGCAGTCAGTCATTAAATTAAATTTCGTTACTCCAAAATGATAATAATTCCATATTATCTCTAAAATGAGTGAACCAACTTGTTGATATAATTATTGGATGAAATATTTTATTCATATGCAAAATTATTAAACTCTGTACAATTTCGGTAAATAATAGATCTCCCACTCTTTTTAGTAAGTTTTCGAGTGTCCTGTAAAAGGCAGGTGCTCGTAAAACTTCACTTAAAAGACAATTATTTTCTACAATAAAGCGATGAGAAATGTCACTCATCCTGAACTTTTATTGGCACATAGAGGACAAATTGCATGTTTATTACATGTAGTAGGTCCGCAGGGTGCCCCAATTGTGGGAAACTTCGTGATGGTATGTGTGTATGTAAAATCGTTAACTCGCAAAATCTTCACGAAATTCATCAACGGAGTCATAAGAGATCGAATTCTACTATATACCTATTCAGCGTTTACAAAACAGAAAAAAGACATAGAAAAACTCTCGTAATAAAAAGATGTTATGATTACATCCATTGCGTAATTCTACATCTTGTAAACTAATTAACAAACGATACAGTGAATATTTTTATTAATATGTACAGAAATCAAAACATATTTTATTGATAGAGTTTGACACTTTTGTCAAATGCATTTGGAATTCATTAAGTACGATAAGTCAAAAAAGGCGCGACAAAATAAATAACAAAGCTTTCATCGTTAGTTTTTTTATTATATTTAATAAAACTCCACAAGATAAGCTGAGAGCTATTTAGCCTTTACGCCCCTCAATGTTTACGAAATTCATTTGTTTACGAATATAAAAAAAATAAGTTCACTAAAAAACAATACCTGGAAATGTTGTTGCGAAAACAAAACAGAAGGTCTCACATATCGTGGAATAAACAAGTTTTAAGTGAATGACAAAATACAATAAAAGTATCCGGGAGGAATATTTATTACATCGCCACATTTTTCTTTGCAAGTTAGTTGATACATCGTCTTAGCGATAAAACGAAAGAACGAACGGACTGAACAAACAAAATGACAATATTGAAGATTGGCAATAAAAATAAATCCCAAGTCTAGCGGTAGACATTATCTATGGGTTTATATCAGCTCAATAGTAGTAGTGTCTAGGTAATATCTGCTAATACTCGGAGATTGAGATTCTAATTTCAAAATAGTAATACTACACAGCTGGGTATTAACTCCTTAATTTGTTAATTATTAACGAAATTAACTCAATTGAAATGATTTTAAAAACACTGTATAATTTCCAAATAAAATTTATTCACCTCAAACGTTTTCGCCAAGGCTTCTACTTGGCATCATCAGGAGGACTAATTAGTTTAAGTTCATATGTAGTGAGTCTGTTTTCTATTACTAACTTATACTAGAGGTGGGGGGGAGTTTGAAGGTGGGAGAGAAAGGGCGGAGTTGAGGGTGTTTGATAAGAGAGAAGGAGATGGGTATATCAACAAAGGAGATGCATATGGTATTTGGATATTCACCAAATTGTTCTTATTTTTATGGATTTCAAGAATCTCCAATTTATTAGAGGACTAATTAGTTTAACTTATGAACTTAAACTAATTAGTCCTCCTGATGATGCCAAGTAGAAGCCTTGGCGAAAACGTTTGAGGTGAATAAATTTAATTTGGAAATTATACAGTGTTTTTAAAATCATTTTAATTATTATGAATTTCCAAAGTGTTAACACAAAAACATTTGATTTATGAAATTAACTCAATACAACTCAATCGCCCTTCAACACTCCTCCACCCAACACAAGTTTGCGTCAAACGAGTTATCTCCCTCCACGATATTTCTGACATAGTCAACATCGGAATTAACCAAATGAGATAAATTTAAGACGAATTAAGACGAAATTAAGAGGAATGAAGTTAATACAGTGGTAACATTTTAAATTGTCTTCCGTTAAAGAAGTTAATTTGTCTGTTTACAGTTAATAACCAATTATTATTCATCAATTTAAAAGAAATTAAAACTACCGGTACTTATAAATTTAAAAAGTGTCAGATGATTTTTACCGGTGCCGAATCACCTGCAACTTGAGTTATATTTTCAAAAAAAAAATAGCTGATTAGTAAGCAACGTTGTCGTTAACGGATAAACGAAGTTAAATTTTCGATTAACGATGCCTAGCTCTGGTAATTTGTCCATGGAATATAATAATGGTAATATTATTCACGAATCCTTGAAAACTACTCCCGACAAGATGGAATCTTGAAAACAATCTGAACCCCTTTCCATCTCCCTCTTCTCTATATTTACTCAGTCATAATTAAAATTGGATTATATGCAAATATGCACCTGCATATTTTAATCATATTTGGGGCATATTATTTTATTTTATTATTTTTTAATGACCTGAAATTCTATAGAATCTAATAAATTGGCACTGGATTAAAATAAATATGAAAGAAACAGATTATGTAGATCAAACTAAATTAAATAAACAAAATAGACAATTGGATTAAATATTTAAAAGTGCACATTCATACATAACTTGTATACAAATATAGGCTGATTATTCTGAAAATTTATGTTTGAAAACAACTAATAACCTCTCATTTATTATACAAGATTTCAAGAAACATGACGTACAAGCTATTCAACATCTTCAATTCAGCGATGAGGTATGGCACTCACACCGAATGTCATATTTTTCATAGGCGGATGTCACGTACTTTATATTAAGGGCTTAGGCCGTTTATTTTAATAAATAAATGATATATGTGAATGGGTTTTGTATACTGTATACTTTCACGTACCTATATAGTCCCTTCTCTAGCCATAATAATATTATCATCCCCGCATCCCTAACAAGACGTGTCTCCTTATTCTCAAGTCTTGTTTAGAGTTGGAGGAGATCTATCAATCATGTCGTAAGCCCTAACAACATACATACCTGGCCTTTTAAACAAGGATCGCTGTCAAGTGGATGTAAGCCTCCGTCTAGCACGTGACATTCTACATATTTTCGTATACTTCACAATCTACATTATTGTTCAGTTAGATAAACACTCGTTTTTTATCTGAATAAATTTCTCACTTTTTGCGCAAAACGTAGATATTTTTCAATGTACACTCTTTATTATTTCTAATCATCCGTAGGCCATTGGTTTGGTACTTGGAATAGTCAGGCAATTAGTTAGTCACAATGCACAGAGGCCAAATTAATCGCTATGTTGCAATATTTTACAAGGTTGGTTTTGATTATAATGGTACATTCAGAACGACTTCTCATAGTGTGAATTTTCTTAGAATTATTTTTAAGCTTACTTATTAGAACTTTGGGCCAACACGTTGTGCAAAGATATTGTGTGTACGAGAGTATTTTATTTTACGAGAATATTTTATTTTAAATAAGTAATAAATACACATAAAAAACTCTAGAAAATGATACGAAGCATTTGGGAAATGCAATTTTATCAAAATGAAGATACAAATGGAGATACAAATGGATCAAATATTACTGAAGCAGATGTTTACAGGCGAAACAAAGGTGAATTTGTTTTCATATTTGATATCACACCTGTAGCTTCCATCTTTCGAAGTACATCGCCAAAGTGGATTCGACAATTCTCAATTCAAACAGATCAGTGCTTCTTATTAATATTTTATCATTTCAGTATGCTACACTATTGCTAGTACTAAATTACAAACTAATTTAACCATATAATTCAGATTACGTGAACAGAATGTAGACAGAGTGTATGCTATAATATAATATTACTACACTATACTCTTATGCCGTATCCCAGGCGGAGTAGGCAAAGAGGAGTGATTTCATATAGAGTACCTACATTATATAAAAGCAACACTATAACTGTTGTGGCATAAAATGAAAAACATTCTTAATGAGTAAAACGGAATGCAAAATAAAATAGAATATGTCTTGAAATAAGAAGGAAAATTATTGATGTGAAGAAAAAACAAAGAAACAGTCGACTTTAATGTTTCAGGTATTATTCAAAACTTCATGATTTTTATAATTTTTGTTTCTAAATACCTTCCATCTTCTTGTTTTTCATTTCTCTGGCTTAGGCTATCTTACTGCCGTTATTGTCAGTCAGAAATTCTATTCATGGGAAACGCCGTGATTTTATAGTTAAATAAAAAGTGAATCTGGATATCCAACTACGAAAGATATTTTATATTTATTAGGCCCGCGTCCAAATATATAAAGCTTTGCTATTGTGTCTTAAAATATTGGTGTAATACATAAGTTTACGGTTGGTAATAAACAAGTCGTTGCTTAATTAAAGTAGGCTCGACGCTCGTCCTTCGTAGATAATAAAAAGTTCATGTTCTTTACAAAGAAAGTCATCAAAATAATATAACTACACGAATGTGCTTCACTGACGAAATCGACTTCGTTTACAGACTCTAAAATGACAACAAAGACAAGCAAGAACCCGAGTAAAAAAATATGGGTATTCACAAAATAAATATACCACTCACGCAGCATTGAAAGTATCTAATATTTATTGATCAAAATCTATACTAAGTAAACAAAGAACAAAAACAAAGTTGGAGTTTGAGGTGATGTCAGATATTCCGAGCACATCTCAATCAACACGGCAACATTTTCTGTGTGTCAATGTTTCTTATTATAAAAGGGGACCCATCCCACTGGTCAAAGAAAAATCTCGAAAAGTTTATTATTTTCTTTTGTAATGTGTGTAGGTACATATAATATATATCTTTTAGGAGCGAGAGTTAAAATATACACAGTTTTGCTTTATTTTTTCATTACATGAACTGTCTGATAGCGCCGTTAACTCATACAATAACGGATCTCAAAGGTGTTACGTCGTGAATCTAGACTCTCAGTTGAAGGATGCGTCTTCAGATCTATTTGAATTTGGCTTTTCTCGCAAACTTATGAAAATACACGTACGAATATGATACACCATGGTGCACTCGGCAAAGAATAGATCTCCCACTCTTTTCCGTAGGTTTTCGAGATTCCCGTAAAAAGTAGGTATTAAAAAATATTAATATTTTACCATCTTAAACTCACTGATGAGGTTCGCTACCCATCCTGATAGTCTTAATATTTTATAGGCACAAAGGGGACAGCTTTCATGTTTATAACACTGTTCTGGAGCCATTTAGACGGGGGCTCTTAATTTATTCGAGATGTGAAATATAAAATTTCAAAAAAGGGTCGCTTCTCTGCATTGTAATGTTTTTCAATTAGTGGAACTTATATTGTTACAGTAAGAATGTCGGAAGCCAACCTAGAGCCAATTTGTAAGCGTTGGGACGCTTCTCTCACTTCTTCCAATTATATTTTGCACAATGTTACACTGCGTAAACCTAGCTCTCCTATCGAGATATCTGATTGGTTTTTTAATATAACTGTATTCAAAATATTTGCGGGTCAGTTTAAAATTTCCAGCCGGAGCTAAAACTAGTATAGGAAGTACGTATAAAGTAATAATGTACATACGTCTAGGACAGAGTGATGTGATGAGGGAGAAGGTTGAAGGAAAACCTACGTAAATATCTACCCCCACAACCCATAAAATAAAAGTTTGGTCGCCGTAGTAACGAAACGTACGTAAACAGATGTGGATGAAGGAAGAATTTGGGTTGTTATTTGGAAAGGGATTTAAACCTAGTATGAAAAGGTTGATGAAAAATCATTACAGCCCCTTACCCACGATTCACGATAATTAAACAAGGATTAGTGACACATTTGGAGCGGATTTTTCTTTATAATATGAAAAATAAATATGACATTAAGCTATTTTTAATCCATATGCTTGAATTTATTAAATAAGAAATTTGAACTGCTCCAGAAAGACGAAGGACGTCTATCTCGAATAAATTAAATAGTAGACAAGGTTGGATTCTTGTAAACAAAATATAGTAAACGAATATATTCACACCATCACTGGTTTCTAGTAAATATAAATCAATGGAATGGGTAATCGAATAGTAAAACAGGATTTGAATATGCACTAAACATAGTGAGTCATTCGTCCTCAAAAGGTTCCGACGGCCTAGACGTCCCTCTTTCAAAGTGCACCGTTCCTATGACAACGACATCAGTGCGCTAGTAATATCGTAGGTAGAGATGATTACGTGACTCAATTGGCGCAGAGATGCTCTGAGGCTGAGGTTCTGAGGAGTGTCAAAGGGCGAAGAAAGTTTTCAAAAGGTTGGACAAGACGCTGAAGATGAACAATTTTTACCACCGTTTAAATTTGCCTTATATTACATGATTCAAAATATTATTAATGATTCGTACCAAATTAAATTGCTTTCATAGAAATTGTTTTCGTTTTTTACTCGTATTAAAATGAAACGTAAGGTATTTTTATTTATTTTATAGGTGCACAAGTACCTAGTAAAATTTCTCAATTGGATAAATCGAAACAAGCATTTATTCTACTGTACATTAAATAAACACAACAGAGACGTCTTTCCACTTCTACGAAGAACGAAACTCCTGTTTCAATTTATCCAACTGAAATTTAAAAGACTCATACTTTGTCCTAGAATGTGCTATTGGTAAAACAACAGCCATGCTATGTGTTCGAAACGCGTAACTGAAATTCAGAGGCCATGAATAAAATTAAGAGAACATATTTTCTCTTTATAGCAACATTGCGTAGAATATTAGTTATAATGTAATAGAGGCATAAGTTATATGTAATATCTTTGAAGTAATTTATCAAAGTATTACGTAAAACCATTAGAGCAATATTTTATTACGAGGACTATTTGATAAGTTTCTAGCCCTTTGAAGAAAAACATAACTATATTTTATATTAATTTTTCACTTCCAATCTATGTAATAATGTATTCTTGACTATTGTATCTGTTTGTGTTTGTTGTTTGTTATACTGCTTGATTAACATTAACATGTAAAAGGCTCACGCCGTGTGTTGTAAAATAAATAAATAAAATAAATAAATATTTTGAAGAAATTCAGAATATGTTTCTCGATACATTTGGTTCAAGATTTCTCTGTCTTCCAAATCGTAAGAAAAAATGAATTGTCTATTTTTGAAAATTTATTTATTTTCTCCATTGATAGAAAATGTCACCGGAGAACTTTGAAAAATGTTACAAAGTCAGAATGCCTTGAAATGTGTATGGTTTAGTTGATATTTTTCAACCGACGGTACTTGGTGGAAATTCATGTTGAATTACTTATAAATAAAACATTTATTTATAGTACCTATATCCACAGTGACTTTTTATTGGACGCGAACCGAACGGATTTAAGAAAAACATCTCCAGCATTTGCCTTTTAACGATATTGGGGAAACCACAAAAACCCATATCAGAGATGAGCATTATTTTTTTAAGAGGTAGCCTTCCTCTGAAAGTTAGCATACATAAAATGTGAGTCTACTTAATATAATTTTACGTTTTTATATGAAAAATAATCTATAAAATTAAAACGACATATATGTGAGGACATCTTTTGAACGTTTTTTCAACAGTAACCAGAAGTACACGAGGCTAGAAAGTTTTCAAATAGCCCTCGTATGTAATAGCACCAATGAAGAACGGGTGTGCGTATTGATGTATGTATGAAACGACAAAACTTACAAGGGCAGATAGAAAGTAGATGTTTATCTAATGTCGCACCCATTAATAAAATATTTTTATAGTACGTATTAATCACCGCAATAATAAATACGACACGAAAAATTTATAGTGCGTCTTGGCATTTGTAAGAAGAAGTAAGTAATATGATATGTCAATAGTTATTTCTTTACCGATAGCTGCTCTTGAGAATTACCTTGATGTATACAAATATAAATAACTTCTTTTTAATTGGATATTCTGTTACGAGTTTATCACTAAACGGGCGAATTAAATGAGCAGAAAAGCAATACAAAATAGGATTAATAATAGGAAAAACCATAATAAGGAATCAAATAGGAATAACTAATAAAAATCAGAAACATCATTGGATCTTAAGTCGAGAATATGTCGATACATATTTATGCATTGGTATAAACTCTAACGTAATGCAGCCTACATATATATTTATCTATACCATCACGCAATCTCTCAGTAGTGAGGTAACCAGGTGATTCACTAAATGTAATGAACGTAATTTTCCAAAGATCTCTATAATTACAGCTCAAAACAAATGTTCCAACATATATTTGAATCTGTTATAAGAACTACAACATGCAAGATGATATCGTTATTTCTGCTTCCCTATTATATCTAGTCTATCTATCTACCTATTGCAGAGAGAACGGAACGCCAATTAGATCTGTCCTTACATACTTATTTCGCCTCCTCCACAGTCATACAATTTCTCATGTACGCAGGTCGATTTCTCTTACTCAAAACACGGCCGTCCTTGAGAATTTGATCTACATGTTCAAGCCATGTAGTTCTCGGACGCCCGCGCTTCCTCACACCCCTCCAATAGGACTCTAATAGGAAGAAGAATCCTATTATATAGTTGTGCATAATATTATATAGTCTCGATATAGTTGTGCATAGTAAAGACAAAATATTGAAATTATTGACTCCCCGACTCCAAGTATAAGTTCCAAGGTGTCAAAGATGATAAAAATAACCTATTCTTGTTAAGAACTTTGGCAATAACTCAATACAATTTACCAGATTTGCTAAAGATCTCATTATGTCTTTTTCAAAACCTATATTTTATAACAGTTCACAAAAGATGCTTTCAGTTACGTTTTCAGTCATTCAAACTATTTCAATAGTTTCGGGTGTCATGTTGCGGTCAGTCTGAGTTCGGATACGACACATTATTCACCCACACAACTTATTATACTGCGACCCTAAACCGTCACAAATACAATTTTAAAATATATGGAGCAACCTTCCAACCTTCACATTAAACTTGTACAGAAAAATTCTTTCAGCGGTAACAAAAAAAAAACAAAGGAATTTAAAATATTAAACAAACAAAAAAAAAACAATTTCAATTATAATATTATTATAATCATATTTATAATAATAAACAAAGAGACACGCGATTAATAATAACGAAACACACGCGAAACCTGATATTATAAACGAATCAGTAGACAATTGTACGGATTATTGAGCGTGTAAATTGCTGATGCATTATATAATATTTTCACTTTCTACTTTACGCCCCAGCTGGCGTATTAGTTTGACTATGCACTACTATTCTACATAGTATACGTTCGATTCGTTATTCTCTTCTGAATCGTTTAACAGTAGATTACAGAAGCTGTACTATCGACGCGACGCCGACAAGCCAGACAGTCTACTATGACACCTACCATGTAGACAGATATGCTATGTAAAAAAATCGGAAAATAGAAGTGTCCAGACTTCTGCAACATCCAGACGGTCGATGAGTCTTCTTCAATAATGACGACTTTTTTTTAAATCTCATCTAGTGAGTTATAAACGTCAAAATGACGCTCATTAATTAAAAATAAACTGTCTAGTTGGAACACCTTCAGCGAACCAGTGTCGTACCATCACATAAAATATGTAGGTATTCGCACATGCATAATTTTAAATATGCAACGATGATATGCAAAAAGAGCCGCATGCCTACATAACAGATCTAGCATAGGAAGAATAATTTATATTAAAAGTCTAGCTCCATCACCAACGAAACGGATGGCGCAGGGCGATACATAACAGTTTGTAAGGAGACCCTCACCAATCATAACTACGAGAGGGCGAAAGAGCTTCAAGTGAATCAAATATCATACAAAAGCGGTCAGTTCAAGGATTTTGAATATTCTCAGTAAGGTTGTTATGTAGGAAATAGTTGACAAATTTCAGAATTCGAAGATGATGGGTTTGAGACACATGCTGGACAATAAGTATGTAGGGATAGATTCTCAATCGTGGGAATGTAGACGAGAGGAAGTTTCCGTCTTTGTTTAGGAAGTAATAAATTCAGAGGATGTCATTTAATTTTAAGAAGCAAATTTGATCCGTGTATTTTTTTTATATAGTCCAAATTTTGGACTTGGTCCGGTCATAAATATCAAATTAGACAGCTACCAAAATTCATGCTAAAAATAGACCAACAAAAAATACCCTTTCGGGGAATTTTGAACGAAGGCCACACATCGAGGCCATTAAACTGAAGATTTATGGTAACAGTGGCGTATCGAATTTGGTAGTGGGAGAAAAGAATCGTGAAATAACTCCGGATATAAAAAAATGGAAAAAAAGGGTGAGATCGCGAGTTATCATATGTAAATTGTCTGTTCGAATAAGCAGATCAGTAAAGGGGTAAATTAATTTCGAAGCGGGGGGCATTGTTTTTCGAATCACTAAGATATTTCCTCCCTAGGGGTTACCTTAAGCGTGGAGAGGGTGAACAACGACTGCTCCTGAAAGCTTGGAGCGGTTATGAGAGAAATCGGTCTGGAATAAATAAAGTTGAAAATCGAAATGAATCCGACTCGTAAGTTGGGCCACTGTGAAATTGCCGCCCTGGCGCTATGAACAATACATGGGGTGTGTCGAAGCAGGGCGGGGTCAAAAATCGCAGCTCTTCCAGGAACATATGATTCCGAAACCGAAAAACAGGTCCGTCGGTAGAAAAGAAAAATTACGAAATGGACGCGGGCAGAAGTAAGAAAGACGTTTCTTTAGGAAAAGTGAATAAACAAAAAAAATAACCACGTAATCGTTTCATTAAAATGACCCTCGTACATTCCTTATGTCGATTCAAATTGAAAATGGAAATTAGACGAAGTAGGTATCCGGTAATAATGTCAAAGGGCAATGGTAGAAGAAATTAACTTATAACATAGCTGCCGCGACATTCGGAGGAGATATGTGTTAAGTATTGAAATAACGAGGTTTTAATTTTTTCGCACTATTTTATTCCCGCGCGGGGCAAGAGCAAAGCGTGCCCTACATTGGGGGACCGACCCTGGAAACGGGCTATCGGTAACAATCCAGATGTCAACGAATGCGAAGCGTTAATTGGGTAATGACGGACCAATGACATTATGGGTTAAGGGCGGTTACATAAGATTTTTTTGTCCGTGATTTGGGTAGGAGATCGATAGATGAGTTAATAAAAATCATTGCACAGCGATTCCTTAGTCAGATTCCGAATTTCGCTTTCGAGAGAGAAAACGGTCAGAGGTCGCGCGTCTGTTGTCGATCTGACTAGAGAAAAGCCGTATTGCTTTGGTGGAAGATCATTGTCAGTGTAGATAGTCAGTTTTATTTTTGATATCGATTAAATATATCTACATGTTTTTTTTTTTGTTTTGACTTAGAAAATAATTTTTGTGATAGTGCTATTCCATCGAACTAGTAAAAACATTCTGCGAGTGAATAATTGGTGCTAGATAATTACTGGTAATAATAATTAAATTAAATACACGCAAACGAGTCAGATTATATAATTGTGATCGGGGGAGAAATCATTAATTCCTTCGTGACTTTCTGTAAATCGAGGTGAGAACAGGACGTACCTGCTGAGTGAGAAATTGGTGATAGATAATTATATTGGTAATAATAATAATTAAATTAAATCAGACTTTAGAATTGTGACCGGAGGAGAATTAATGAATTTGTGATTTTTTGTATCTACCTACTGAAGGTAAATAGCGCAGTGTTTTAATAATAGTACCTAAATCGGTATCTGAAACTCCCTGGACAATCGTGATAGAAATAATATCGTTTCTACTCACAGGTTGAAACGATATTGTGAAGTTATTTAATCAGCTGAATTCAGGCAAGCTGTCATCTTTCGCATAGACTGGTGTAGGTGTTATAGAACATTGTTATATGAACACAAAGCTGAGGGCGTGGACGTCCAACAAGTGAATCGTTGTGTCGTGACTGAAGGAACGTTACCAACTGGATCGTGGGAATAGGAACGACCAGAAACGTGGAATCATCCCAGAAGGCCTTTCCCGTCGGACAGCCGTAAGAATATTGATATCTTATCTAGACATGATAGTCAGGTATTGGGGTAGAGAAATCGCTGGAACGGAATAGGAAGGGTAGACAAGGAAGAAAGGGGTTGTTGTTTTGTTTTCACTTGGTTTTAGTTTTTTTCTTTTATTTTTATTTTTTTTATGAAATTATGCAATATCCAATATTAATTGAATATGTACATAGCGATAAGTTGGGAGTTATTTAATTCACGTAACGAATCCTAAGGTGGTTGTGAATTGAGTTTATTTTTTTGTATTCTATTTTTATTAATACAAATAAACAATTTTTACATATTATACAGTACAACTTAAATATTGAAATTTTCTATGACGATTTGAGTTTTTCTGTTTCAATTGTCTCTGATAAGTAGGGATCAATCATAATTTGACTTCAATCCTTTTATTTTTTTATTTGATTTTTTTTTGTATTGCAACAAATCAGGGTATCTGGGAGTAGAGTAATTAATATAAGACCTAATATATTGAATGATAATACATGTGTGCCCTTGCGGTGATTTTTCGCAAAACAGTGAAATCCTGAGTTGTTCAGGATAGTAATGTCATTTCAATAAAATGCGAATTTGTATACATATAAATATTCAGAGAAAAGGAACAATTGTATCCCTAAGTTGATACTATAATATATTATAAGATGTGCATGTGCCAAATTGATACTGTATACCTATAAATCTTCTATGTGCATGAATGTGAACCTATTGCTAAATGTTTATGGTGAAATTATTTTTTTTTTTTTCTCTTTGATTTGATTTATTGATTGATTGATTATCAGGAATAACAAAATTAGTTGTAACACACATAGCCTTAGGGTTTTCTTTTGTTAAATGTTGTTTTTTTTTTTGTTTTTATATCTCAATAAACGTGAGTCATACCAAACTAAGATTTTAATTTAAGTAGAGAGTAGGACACCCCACTTATCCCTCTGTCATAGAGCCAAAAGGCAAGAATAGAGAAAGAGAGAGAGAAACCGAACCAATAAGTAGATACTTTTGATCGGGACCTGCGCCTCCGCCTAAGGAGATAAGACTGAGCTAAGCCGGAGGCTGTGTTTTTGGACACTGGCTGGATTCTAAAGGGGAGTAACCAGCGGAGAGTACGCAGGTATGTATCAAATTGGCGCCCATCGTGTCGGCATTGCTTGATCTAGCACGCTAGATCAAGCACGAACCCAATCAGCACGTGCTGTGGAATTTTTCCTTTCTTTCTCTCTCTCTCTTACTACGATAACAGAGGCAAGGTGGAAGGTGTTTAATAGCAATAGGATGTATAGTTTTGGGTAGTATGATAGTTAGTGATTCATTGCTTAGCGATAGGAATAGCGATATCTTGTTTTTTTAGAGATGTAATCTAGGTATTGATAGTAGGTATTTGATGTTATAGGTAATTTTGAGTGATAGGTGTCGAAATATAGGTAGCATAGTTGGGGGGGGAAAGAACTAGCAATTGGTATAATAATTACCCCGACTGTTGTAAGAAGAATAGTAACAGTAGATGCAGGTGAAGGGAGAAGTTTAATGATGAACGTGTAAAGACATCTGATGTTTCGCCGTGGCATGGACGGTTTAAAGAATATCATGCCCTCTCTTTTCGAATGATTTTCGAGAGTCCTGTAAAAGGCAGGAAATCGAAAAATACATTTTTTACAGTTCACACACCGGAACTGAAACATCGCCGTGGCATGGACGGTTTAAAGAATATCATGCCCTCTCTTTTCGAAAGATTTTCGAGAGTCCTGTAAAAGGCAGGAAATCGAAAAACACAGTTCGCAGTTTCTAACACCGGAACTGAAACACGCGCCGTGGAGTTGACGGCCTAAGAATATCACTCCCACCTTTTTCTACTGTTTTTGAGTGTCCTGTAAGAGGCAGGAGATCGAAAAACCACCATAAAATAAAAATATCGAACATCAGAATTACTGTAACTAATGTAAATAATGTTGTGAAGGATATAGATACGTATATATTTTAGATTAGGTTTAATATGTTTCTTTTTTCATGTAAAATAGAAACCGTCTGTCATATATTATTATTAGCCTAAGTCATAACATAAGTACAAACAAAATAACTAGATTTAGATAGAGGCCGAATTAAGAATTTCGTTGTAAGAGAGATAACTAGGTAGGTATAGTGTAAAGATAATTTGAATGTACAGTGTATACACTTAGCAGTTAGGTATATGTCGCAAATTAGATAAATAGTACGTAGAAATCTAGAAATAAGGATATATCATTAGGTGAGAGTAATTAGTTTCTAACAAAATCATAAGTTTTAGTTATTATTATTCCGTATAGTAGCTAAGATGGATAGGTGGAATGTAAGGCGGAAAACATTCGTCCGGTTAGGTATGTAGAGATGTCGCATAGCCAAGATGGCGACAGGAAGCAATACTGTTTGGAGACAGGTATACGACTACGAGGAGGCGTGACAAACTATTGTTTACATAACAATAGTGGCCAAGGGAATAGGACAATAGAAATTTTGTTAGCCGAAAACAAATAAAACCGTTATTACCTGAAGAGATAGAGTGCGGGTAAGGCTTGTAGGACGTGAGGATTAAATTGAAAATTAGGTCGCAGTTTGGGAAGATTGGTTTGTAAGAACGTAAGAGCAAGGAACCGTTTTATGCGAAAGGCATGACGGCTCTTGACATAGTAAGGGTGCTATTGTCGTGTTACTTACGAAAGTAGTCAGACAGAATCGTAAAGCGACGAGAAACGAGGAAAGAAGGCGGAACTGAGAGCGAGAGGGGATCGTGGTCGGAAGTGCAAGGTAGATACCGCATGGAGAGATAGTTTGAAGCGAGTTAGTAGGTAGTGGAGATGGAAGGAATCGTAGATTATAGAAGAAGGTTCGACTCACTCATCTTATCGGAGAACGCGAGTGGAAAACGGTTTCCAGATTTATCAAGGGTGGTAAATCCATCTCCATAATGATGGGTTGTGACCTGGTCTAGGACGGAAAATGGAGGGGGGGTAGCCCCCCCCACATTTAGGCATTTAAGGGTAAATGACCTGGAGTCCTTGTCAGGAGAAAGGGTAGGTGAAGTAGCTAGTAGTATATTAGATTATAATTTAGGCGCTAGGTATGACTCATTATAATGTTTAATTAAATTGAATTAGCAATTAGCTTTGATAAGTTTTATTTCATTTTTCATTATTTGGTATAAGTGTAAATTCATTGTTTAAATTTCACACCATTTTATACTTATAGTTCTCGTATATTTTAGGGTTGTTTTATTGTTCAAAAAATACTGTTATATTTTTTTTCTGTATTGATTGATACCTATAATAAATTGTATGATGTATATATATAAATCTAGATGATGTTAGAGGTAACAGCCGTTTAGGGCTTAAATAAAATAAAATAAAATAAATGAATGTGTAAACAAATTAATTGAATATTAGTATGATAAATTATAGATGGTCATTTTCAATCGTGATAACGTGGTAATGAGGTAGAGATATTTGATTATTTACCATGTATATATTGTGTTAGTATAAAAGTATTCTGTTTTTTTGAGACAGGGGTAAGGGGTCTGAGATACCTAATGAGTGCACGAAGGTGATTCGTGCATAATGAATATGGTGAAAAATGATGAAGGAGATGATTTGTATTTATAAATGATATATGGGTTTGTTTTGTTTTATGTAATCTAGTTATTATAAGTGACCACATACTTGTTAAGTAAATGTATCAGATATTGCCTATGATGTAAATACTCGATTGGAAATAGAAAAAAAATATGGGGACTCATTGAAAACATACAGTAAATGGGAGATGTAAAATTACGGGAAGACTATGGGTTGATTCGGGAGAAAGAATTGGTTCATTTGATTCAATTATTTCCCTTACAAGGTGAACAAAACTCGCAAAATGACTATTGCTCTGTAAATTGTATATTTTTATATAAGAATGTAACGTTTATTGTATTAAGAACCTATAAAAGCATGAGTGTAGTTATAAAAGTAAATTTTTAAAAAGCAAAATGTATTTTAGGCTAAGTATTATTAGCATTGTGATGGTTATTGCATAAATACAACGCGTAGATAAGGCGTAAATAACGGGTTATGAACAAGCTTAATATCGTTGTGGAGGGGGAAGGAAGGTAGGAATATAAAACGGAGACTAATTAAGGCATAAGGGGGCCTGTTTGGTTAAATGGACTATCATGGTCAAGAAATATTACAACTTTACGAAGCACGTAGCAGATTTCTTGGTTTAACGCTACGACAAGACAGAAAACGCGAAACCAAGTGGCGCCGGGCAAAATAGATAGAATATGTCTTGAACGTTAGATGGTTCATTTATTTATTTTTGTGTTTTTTTTTTAAGAAGGCCAAGGGAATAGGCTGAAATTTGTCAAATTAAGTAGGGTGGGATTGTTATGTAGGAAATAGTTGACAAATTTCAGAATTCGAAGATGATGGGTTTGAGACACATGCTGGACAATAAGTATGTAGGGATAGATTCTCAATCGTGGGAATGTAGACGAGAGGAAGTTTCCGTCTTTGTTTAGGAAGTAATAAATTCAGAGGATGTCATTTAATTTTAAGAAGCAAATTTGATCCGTGTATTTTTTTTATATAGTCCAAATTTTGGACTTGGTCCGGTCATAAATATCAAATTAGACAGCTACCAAAATTCATGCTAAAAATAGACCAACAAAAAATACCCTTTCGGGGAATTTTGAACGAAGGCCACACATCGAGGCCATTAAACTGAAGATTTATGGTAACAGTGGCGTATCGAATTTGGTAGTGGGAGAAAAGAATCGTGAAATAACTCCGGATATAAAAAAATGGAAAAAAAGGGTGAGATCGCGAGTTATCATATGTAAATTGTCTGTTCGAATAAGCAGATCAGTAAAGGGGTAAATTAATTTCGAAGCGGGGGGCATTGTTTTTCGAATCACTAAGATATTTCCTCCCTAGGGGTTACCTTAAGCGTGGAGAGGGTGAACAACGACTGCTCCTGAAAGCTTGGAGCGGTTATGAGAGAAATCGGTCTGGAATAAATAAAGTTGAAAATCGAAATGAATCCGACTCGTAAGTTGGGCCACTGTGAAATTGCCGCCCTGGCGCTATGAACAATACATGGGGTGTGTCGAAGCAGGGCGGGGTCAAAAATCGCAGCTCTTCCAGGAACATATGATTCCGAAACCGAAAAACAGGTCCGTCGGTAGAAAAGAAAAATTACGAAATGGACGCGGGCAGAAGTAAGAAAGACGTTTCTTTAGGAAAAGTGAATAAACAAAAAAAATAACCACGTAATCGTTTCATTAAAATGACCCTCGTACATTCCTTATGTCGATTCAAATTGAAAATGGAAATTAGACGAAGTAGGTATCCGGTAATAATGTCAAAGGGCAATGGTAGAAGAAATTAACTTATAACATAGCTGCCGCGACATTCGGAGGAGATATGTGTTAAGTATTGAAATAACGAGGTTTTAATTTTTTCGCACTATTTTATTCCCGCGCGGGGCAAGAGCAAAGCGTGCCCTACATTGGGGGACCGACCCTGGAAACGGGCTATCGGTAACAATCCAGATGTCAACGAATGCGAAGCGTTAATTGGGTAATGACGGACCAATGACATTATGGGTTAAGGGCGGTTACATAAGATTTTTTTGTCCGTGATTTGGGTAGGAGATCGATAGATGAGTTAATAAAAATCATTGCACAGCGATTCCTTAGTCAGATTCCGAATTTCGCTTTCGAGAGAGAAAACGGTCAGAGGTCGCGCGTCTGTTGTCGATCTGACTAGAGAAAAGCCGTATTGCTTTGGTGGAAGATCATTGTCAGTGTAGATAGTCAGTTTTATTTTTGATATCGATTAAATATATCTACATGTTTTTTTTTTTGTTTTGACTTAGAAAATAATTTTTGTGATAGTGCTATTCCATCGAACTAGTAAAAACATTCTGCGAGTGAATAATTGGTGCTAGATAATTACTGGTAATAATAATTAAATTAAATACACGCAAACGAGTCAGATTATATAATTGTGATCGGGGGAGAAATCATTAATTCCTTCGTGACTTTCTGTAAATCGAGGTGAGAACAGGACGTACCTGCTGAGTGAGAAATTGGTGATAGATAATTATATTGGTAATAATAATAATTAAATTAAATCAGACTTTAGAATTGTGACCGGAGGAGAATTAATGAATTTGTGATTTTTTGTATCTACCTACTGAAGGTAAATAGCGCAGTGTTTTAATAATAGTACCTAAATCGGTATCTGAAACTCCCTGGACAATCGTGATAGAAATAATATCGTTTCTACTCACAGGTTGAAACGATATTGTGAAGTTATTTAATCAGCTGAATTCAGGCAAGCTGTCATCTTTCGCATAGACTGGTGTAGGTGTTATAGAACATTGTTATATGAACACAAAGCTGAGGGCGTGGACGTCCAACAAGTGAATCGTTGTGTCGTGACTGAAGGAACGTTACCAACTGGATCGTGGGAATAGGAACGACCAGAAACGTGGAATCATCCCAGAAGGCCTTTCCCGTCGGACAGCCGTAAGAATATTGATATCTTATCTAGACATGATAGTCAGGTATTGGGGTAGAGAAATCGCTGGAACGGAATAGGAAGGGTAGACAAGGAAGAAAGGGGTTGTTGTTTTGTTTTCACTTGGTTTTAGTTTTTTTCTTTTATTTTTATTTTTTTTATGAAATTATGCAATATCCAATATTAATTGAATATGTACATAGCGATAAGTTGGGAGTTATTTAATTCACGTAACGAATCCTAAGGTGGTTGTGAATTGAGTTTATTTTTTTGTATTCTATTTTTATTAATACAAATAAACAATTTTTACATATTATACAGTACAACTTAAATATTGAAATTTTCTATGACGATTTGAGTTTTTCTGTTTCAATTGTCTCTGATAAGTAGGGATCAATCATAATTTGACTTCAATCCTTTTATTTTTTTATTTGATTTTTTTTTGTATTGCAACAAATCAGGGTATCTGGGAGTAGAGTAATTAATATAAGACCTAATATATTGAATGATAATACATGTGTGCCCTTGCGGTGATTTTTCGCAAAACAGTGAAATCCTGAGTTGTTCAGGATAGTAATGTCATTTCAATAAAATGCGAATTTGTATACATATAAATATTCAGAGAAAAGGAACAATTGTATCCCTAAGTTGATACTATAATATATTATAAGATGTGCATGTGCCAAATTGATACTGTATACCTATAAATCTTCTATGTGCATGAATGTGAACCTATTGCTAAATGTTTATGGTGAAATTATTTTTTTTTTTTTCTCTTTGATTTGATTTATTGATTGATTGATTATCAGGAATAACAAAATTAGTTGTAACACACATAGCCTTAGGGTTTCTTTTGTTAAATGTTGTTTTTTTTTTTGTTTTTATATCTCAATAAACGTGAGTCATACCAAACTAAGATTTTAATTTAAGTAGAGAGTAGGACACCCCACTTATCCCTCTGTCATAGAGCCAAAAGGCAAGAATAGAGAAAGAGAGAGAGAAACCGAACCAATAAGTAGATACTTTTGATCGGGACCTGCGCCTCCGCCTAAGGAGATAAGACTGAGCTAAGCCGGAGGCTGTGTTTTTGGACACTGGCTGGATTCTAAAGGGGAGTAACCAGCGGAGAGTACGCAGGTATGTATCAAGGTTATTAATTATGCGACTGCAGTTTAGGTAGATACTCCATTTATAAGATATGCCGTGATGGTATTGTAGCAGTACATCTTAAACAAAGTTTTTGCATTTCCTGGATTTTCACACCTGCATGACTGAAGATATTAAGAATATCACTCAACAGTCACCTCATCCGCACAACCAACAGACTGTGCAAACTCCCTTAAGTATGAAACAGGAAAGGTGTTCCGACGCTTACGAATCGGTTTAGGCTGGTTTAAGTGCAGTTTACCCATGGTACGTTCACCAATCCCACCGCTTCTTGATCCAAACCACTATATTCGACATCTGTTGAGCATACAGTCTGTTGGTTGCGCGGATGAGGTGTTTGTTGAGTAATATTCTTAATAGTGGTAGGTAGTTTATTTCCTAGAACAGCTGATAATAATTTGACGTTCTAAGATATATTCTAGATAAGATCCGCGTCGGGAGTGCACTACTCGGTAACAGGTATGTTACTACAATTCCATATCTACATGTAAATGTATTATTGTATGGTAACAAGAATGAGTCACAATGGCGCCTAACTTATAATGTGTATTATAAAAATATGTAATACGTATGCACAGCGGTAGTAAAGTAACATAGAAAACCCAATTACGTTAACTACTTACCAAATACTTTTCAACATTGTGAAGGGAAAAAAACACGAATAGAATTAAAAGTAAGACGTTATTTAGGCTATGAGACATGTACCTCGGATGATTTTCCGATAAATTGACGAACTTTTCTATATTTGTTTTTCTCTCCGTGCTCTTTTTAAAATAATAATAGAATATGTTATCGTATACGTTTGTAAGTGTGACGTCATCTGATTTTTTTGCGCTCCACTTGTCTCACTTTCCCATAGTGAGACAAGTGGGTGATAAAAAGCAGAAATTTATTAAGTATTAGGTCAATATTAGATTATTATAACATTGAAATTTCTTATAAGTCTATGTTGTATTAATTTGTGAATTGCTATATCATGTAAAAAGCTCATGCCGTTTATTGTTTTAATAAATAAATAAATATAGACCATATTTACCTGCTCAATATATTCTCTTTGGAATTTTTTTTTCCATCCCTCCTCCTTCTTCAACAGGCTTAGGTCAAATGTTTTCTATTTAGTTGTTTATTCCCTTTTTAACATATTTAATAAGTAGGTACCTGTGCAATAATGATATTGTTTTTTGTTGCTTATTGTTATATATATACAGTTTGGTAGACTAAAGTATTCAATTGTGTCATAGATGTGTCTAAAAAGAGGGCATTTAAATGTTTATTTTTTGTGTCTATATATTTTGCTATAATTCATATTATATGCGTATACATACTATAAAATAAATAAAATAAATTATTCGAATATGAATATTTTATTAAATATTTATGTTGCATCTGTAGAGTGTATTCTTGAATAAAAAAAAATATAATTTCATAAATATGCCAGTATAAGTCAATCCCTAAAAAATGCCTAGGTGAATTTGTAATATTGATTTAAAAGTGTTTAATAATAAATGAATCGCTCCTTGTTAAAGGGGCGTAAGTCACAATTTTTGCTAAATTGAGTTATTTATGCAAAAATGTCGAAAAAACACTTATCCATCCGTGTAGCACATAAAATGCAACATACCGGCGTAATTCGAGTGAATATATACAAAAATTATATCTTTTTTTTCATTCCATGTTAAAAGGGTACATTAGGTTCGCAATTGTAATAAAGCTATGACTTTATTATAATACTATCAGTAGGAACTAAATATTTTTAGGTAGTTTACTGTATGGCAACATTGCAAATTGTCAATTAGAACATTTTACCGCCAAAATTGACATTGACATGACGACACTGACAATACACTGTGATCATGGCATTAATGATTAATAAATACTCTACATACATCTATATAATTCATTTTTATATTTCAAAAGTTACGTCTGTCGTTAGAATACATTTATTTATTATTTTAATATTACTACTGTGAACTATATTTATACTTTTTATTGTGAAATTGTTCATTTATTACAACTCCTTTCCATTCCTTGTAAAAAGGGCGTAAGTCCAACGTTTTCAAATTAAATTTTCTCACAGACTAAAGTGAATTTCTCCATGATTGATAGATAATCGTATGTAAAATATACTATTTTACTTTAATAAATGTAAACAAAAAATTGTTTCCATTATTTTTTTTTCACCAGAGAGTTTTATTGCATTCCTGTAAAATTACGTGAATTGGACTAACGCCCCTTTAACATGGAGCGATTCAAATGGTGATGACTACTGCCATTTCAACGACGCTTCACAATAATACATTCTACATTATGTACGTCCTTAACCTTGTTAAAATCGAATTATATGAAAAGGGACAAAAGGACATCATATCTATGTATGTATGTATTACACTTCACGGAATTCTAGCACGCACGTAGATAGGTAGGTAGACAAAACATCTGCCGTCTTCAAAATTCATTTAATTCTGAAGTGAAAAACACATAATAATAATATGACAAAGAAGAAATTCGCGAACATAATCCCTGTAGAAATAAATGTAGGCATTTTTTTCTGATGGAACTCTTCAAACTAAATTGTATAGACAAGAAATTCAAAGGAAAAATTGGTAATGCGACCAACACACATTAGTATATCATGGCTTGTAGGACACTGATCGATTTTTTTTCTTTCCTTTACATCTTTGTCATGTACATAGCATGTGCAACACTAAAATATAAGTAGGAAAGAAACCATTAACATCTTAACAGAATGGAATGGAATGAAACAGCATAATGATATTTTATTATAAATTTTGGAACATATTTCCTGAGAAAATTTGTAGTCTAAAAATTAATGCGTCACTAGTCTATACAATAAAGATCAATGATAGAGCTGGTGAAAGGCAAAATTATGACAGTATTCGTTTCCTCACGAGAAATTTATTGGGCTTTCAAGTTTCGAAGAAGAGATGAAAGAGCGGAATATATTGCCTGTAAAAAACCTTTCACGACGGACTGTTTACAGAATTACACAGCGAGGACATCACGGGGAGGGTTTATGGTGAAAACACGGAGCCTCGGGGCAGAGTCATAAAGCGACGGGTAAATAAAGAGCGGTCGTAATAATACCTCCAAGATTTTACTTCAACTCGAAATTTTATCGACTTTATTGAGACATTTTCTAATAAATCTTACGACCTGGAAATAAGATAAATAATAAATGAAACTTTATTGGCATCAATATATAATAATACATAAGCATGTCAAATGGTTGCAAGAAATACGAATAGGCGGCATAAGATAAGGATTTTATAGTTTGTTTCTGTCTAGTAGGTACGCAATCGTTTTATTGTTGAATAGTACAAATGTGTTAGAACTAGTCATTTCGATGCTCGTACAACGTAATTGAAAAAAAAAAACACAATATGTAGTTAACTTCCAAATCACTTTTTTACTAATCGCCTGATGATGGAGACGAGAGTCTCCGAATACTAGTACGCGAAGTTAATAAAGTCATTTGGAAGTTAACTACATATTGTGTTTTTTTCAATTATCTTGAAATGGACTTCCAACAAGTACCTTCGGTCAACAACATTAATGTCTCGTACAACGTGTATGAATAAACTTCTGAAGTAAAATGATTCCCACTCTTTTCTATGTTCTTATAATTTTAGGTTGCTCAGATTAGGCTATATGATACAGAAAAAGTACACACTCAGCAAAATTTTGCTTTTAAAGAGTCAATTTTGTATGGGAAATCACCGCAAAATCAATAGTTGGAGCGCAAACGTCAGATGATGTATACTTCATAAGTTACTTTATATATAAAAATTGAATAAACAAATAAAATTGGTCCAAATCGAGTAAGGTAAAATAGTGAATGTGCAACACTCGTTGCAAAAATAGTTGAACAATTTCAACGATACTAGCGAATATGCCGTCAACCTACTTTCAATGTCAGTGCAGTGTTCCAGTCTTGCAAAAACGAAGGTCTTCGGCGCTCGTTGCACATTGGTCGTGTCCACACTTACAGAACGAACGGTGCGCACAAATGTTCTGCCTCTCTTGTCTTCTCTCCCTGGATATGGAAGAAATCCTTCTCTTTTTCCGTATATCGACAGGGATAGAATATTCGTTCGATAAATATGGACACGGCTCACTAATGAGTTAAATCTTGGACAATTTAATTATATAAAATTTGATTGTTTTATGTTGGGTCGATCACTGATGTACAAAGTTTTCATCAAAACGGACAACAATTAAAAGATAAATAAATGTTCTAAATTCAACAACACAATCATCAGTCTAACAACACAAATCATATTATTTATAAATAATTAAAAACAAAAGACTTACATTCTGTACGCGTTAAGAGTTTTGGACATGGTGATTCAATATTCACCACACCATATGTTGTCTTCTCGCCAAAATCCACGATATCTCACAATGATGGACTTTCGTACAAAACTTATTATAAACAATAATCAAAAGCATTATCACTAATCACTACAAATTTCATAATAATAATCCAATTTGATGAGATACAATAATTTCTTTAACACCATCATCAAGCCATTTCAAACTTGTAGTATAGTTTTATGAATCACTTCACTAGGGCATTATTAATTCATTACAATTTATGAAGCGACAATAAACATGACACATAAAACTAGTACATGATAATAATAATAACGAAAAGAAAGTAGAGAAAACATAAAATAAAACAAAATAACAACATTGTGCAAGTCATTGTAGACCGCCATAGAATGTTTGCTGTGGATCTTATGACTCATACGGGTATTAAAAAAAGTATTTAGGTACGTACGAATATTAATTACAGAAAAGGTTCAAAGAAGAACAAGGAGGGAGAGATAAGTGGAAAAATTTTCTGCCTGTGAAATGGCCCTCAGAAGATATATTAAAATGGTAATGAAGACGAGATGATGATTTGGGAATACCAACAACATACGAAACCTTTAATGTTGCCAGCTGAAATAATAATAATTATATGGCGACAAACTAGATAATTAAGTTCAAAAATTATTGTCATAGTACAGAAGAAAGTCTGTTAAACACAAACGTAGAGTTTTTAGGTACGTATGATAGCTATGAAAGGTTGTAGAGCAAGTCGGCGCCAAGAAGCAACTTATATATTCTACTAGCAGCACACATTTTTGTAGCCAATCATTAGCAACCAATCGATACATTATTTTTCATTGCATTGCCAACGAAAAATACCTTTCCAAAGATCATAGGTAATCCTTTTGATACATTTAATAGAGACCGACCCTCACAACAGGATATCTATTTATATAAATCACTTTTGATATATATCAAAACGGGAAAAGGCAAAGCAACTGCCAAGTTTTTTAAGCCACGAATAAGTAGAAAGAAAAAATAAAAAAAAACCCTTCCAATTACAGCAGCTAGCAAAAGTCTGACGAAAAGTCGAAAGAAATAACAAGAAAAAACAGTACAACGAAGTGAAGGGAAACGAAGAATAACGCAGTGAAGGCAATTTGGAAAATGTCGACTATTCTGCAAAAAAAATATTCCTAATATATAATAAGATCAAATAAACACGGTACCGCAAATTCAACTCGGAAACGAAAAAAACATTTTTTCAAACCTATTTACTCTAAGGAAAATTCGCACCCCATTCCACACCGCTGTAACTTTTAAAGTGAGGAGTATAAACGGGAAGACAAACTATGGACAATTTTCTTGCATAACAAATAATTAATTTTAAGTTGCTGTTTGTTACAGATAGGTATGGTCTTGTCTGTTTAGAGCTCACGTCATTTATCATCGCAAAGCGAACGATTAATAACTAGGTATAATTGGAGAACTACGGAGCACCAGCAAGACACAATATTGATTTCTGTGAAATAGATTAGCTGACTTAGAAATTAGTACAGTAGTAATTATTCATTACTACCGGAATTCGCCAGAAAAATTTAATTCACCACGCTACGACATAATCGCGTTGGGAATGATGTAATCAATTTGCTGCCAAGATAACGCAGTCTTATTACAACACTGTCGGAAGATGAATTAGTTTTGTGCTCGAATGACGGAGTTTGCAAGAAACTTTTAAGTTCCCCTCAAAGATAAGTATCGAATTTGAAATCGAGCCTATTTATAACAAAAATAATCAGTAGGGAGAACTACCTATCTGAGTTAAGATTATATAAATATTTTTATACGTTCATAGATAGATTGTGGCTTAAAATGCTGAATATTCATTTTAAGACTTCTTGCCGAGCGAAGCAAAGCGAGAAACGAAAAGCAAATATTGAAAGTAGACAAATAACACAGTATTAAAGTTACGAAAGAGTGGAGTTTATAATCTGAGTACTGTATTTTATTTTGGAATACCATCAAGATAATGAAAGTGATGCACCGTAGATAATAAGCATCACTATCGTAGAATACAGATGTTTGGTTTGGGATTGAAAATAGACAAATTTAAAAATGGATTGTATATTAGTCGACAATATTCTAAAGAACAAAGAAGCCTCTCTCAAAATGAGCCGATTAATAGACAAAAAAAATCATTTCTACATACATACCATCACGCCGCTTCCCTCGCGGGGTAGGCAGAAAGGATCGAGCGCCACTTCCTTCTAGCATACATCTTTCGCTTCCATCACTGTCATACAATTCCTCATGCATGCTCTCCTGTTCAATGTGCTCAACACGTGACCGTCCTGTAGGATTTGATTTAAGTGATCCTCGAACGTCCACGTCTCCGCACACCATTCCTCTCAGCCAAATAAATCTTCTTGGTCATTCTGTCCTCATTCATTCTTTCCACATGCCCGAACCATCTTAACTTATTCTAATCAGTTCTACCAATATTGAATACATCTGCTACAAAAGGCTTCACGGTAAAGGCCAATAAAAACAAATAGGTACATGGATAAAACTAAACATAAATCAATTATTCATCCACTTTCAATAAACAATAGCTAAACGAAATGCAATTACCTATAAACATAAACACTATCAATTTAAACAGCAGTACAGCGAAGGATATCGAAGCAATTAATAGGCAAAGTTAGTAGGTAATACCAATGAGTAGCGTGTGACCCAAAAACGGGGTGAATTCACCTATATGTAGGTATGTACGAATCGATTTTCATAATACAATCTAATTTACAAACGTCATAGGAGGGGGATGAAGGGGTAACAAGATAATATTTACACCCCGCGATGTTTCCTGACGTATGTAATGTAATAATAACAATAACGACACATGGGGGACGTTGAAAGATGTAAAACGATTATTATCAAAATAGTAAAAATTGAGTACCCAGTGAAGAAGAGATGTGTCACTATTTTTCCCATCAGATTTCGAGTGTCCTACAAAAGGCTAGTAGTTTTATTTGTAAAACATCCCATGTTAGACATGACTTCTTAAATTCAGAATAATATTTTATTTATTTATAAAGTTGGCGCAGAATAATTAGAACTCCACAATTGGGTAATTTGAAACAAGCGTTTCTTTCCACTATGGATTATAGAAACATTAGAGAAAAACGTCTTTCGTGTTTGTTCGATTTGTAGTAGAAAGAAAAGCTTGTTTCAATGTATCCAATTAAAATAATAATAATACTATAGATTGGAAAGAGTTTCAAAGATTGAGACAAATGTCTCGGGCTGACAATATTATTACGAGTTTTGGAATGATGATTAATTATACTACTACTACTATACCATCACGGCATATCCCACAAGTGGGGTAACCAGCAGACCAGCTGCATGTAAGAAACATGCAAGCTGTCCTCTTCGTGCCAGTATAAAATTAAGACATTCAGGATGGGTGGCAAACCTCATCGCTGAATTTAAGATGTACAATGTCTTAATTTTTTCGAACACCTGCCTTTTACAGGACACTCGAAAACTTAAGGAGAAGAGTGGGAGACCAATTCTTTACCGGGTGCTCCACGGCATGATTAATTATTACTCTACTTAATAAAATTTAATTTGTTATCTAACCGTTTTGTATTACAGAATTACAGCCAAAGAATAAATAATTATATTTTGTCAATATATTATAGGATCTGAAAGATTTCAACATTCAGCATTCCTCTTAGACGTGTGTACAATCGAAATAACCTCCTTTATTTAGAACGTTTTGGGATAGAAAATAAATTTGACACATATTATGTATACATGCACACTACCACGGCATTTCCCACAAGCGGGGTAGCCAGCGGATCAACTACACTAAACAAACATGCAAGTTGTCATCTCCGTGCCAATAAAAGTTAAGACATTCAGGATTGGTGGCATATCTCATCGCTCATGTTAAATTCTTAAACGTGATGTTTTACGAATATCTATCTGCCTTTTACAGGACACTCGAAAACTAACAGAAAAGAGTGGGAAACCTATTCTTTACCGGACACTCCACGGGATCTACAAGAATAAATTCGATATAAAATAAGTATTAATTAATTACACAAAAATAAAAAGTGATAATGTATGAATAATGCATAAAGTTTTATTCAAATCTACTGTCATGTATGTCCACATATTTTACTCCTCTCTTAGTATAAAAAAAACTAACAAAAAATACCTCCCTTTCGTCACAGTCATACTATTCTCCATACATTCATTGTGCTCAAAATATGATCTAGTCACGATCCTGTCATCGCATCTCGACTTTTTTCATCACTGGCAAAGCACATTTTCTGCAATCTCATTTTTCAAATACAAAAAATAATACTCGGTAAATTTTTGAATAGGATAGGAAATAAAGAAAACTGCGATGTAATCGTGTACTTGTTTATATATATTTTTATTTTCTTCGATTAGTCGGCAATAAAATCGACGTGACTACCATGTTTGAAAATTCCAGACTTACGAAATATTATATTGATTGGAATTTCAACAGAAGCCGCCTCCATTTTAGGAGGAATTTACTCAAATTAAAAACTATTGAAGAGCCTTCCCGACCTTGGCGAGTATTAAATAGTATGATTATTATTATTATTAAATTGCCGAGGGATTTTTAACTGTTTCACTAATGTATTGATTGAATTTATTATGAGCGAATGTTTATTAAGGATTGAAAATAATAATAATATCCAAACAAATCATACGATTCAAGGGAAATGCGAAGGCGAAGAAATTTAAAAGCGAGATAATACATTTTTATAGTGTTATATTATTGTACCATAGCCGTTTCTATGCAAGATTACGATCGTCAGTGCAGTTCAAGGACATAATATAATAAAGGTGAAGCTGTTTTTTTAATCGAGACGGTATACAAACTCAGACCTGTGTTAAAATTTATGACAAAATCATGAATACAATATTGGTTTCGAAGTATCCAGTTGTTGCTAAGGCTAAATATATAAATTCAATTGGCTAACACTTTTAATACCAAATAGAGTATGGAGACAAGAGAACAAATTTACTTCATTATCACCGTTAAAAAATGTTTACAGTTAAAATTCGATGAGACATTTATATCGCTAAAGTTAAAGCACCAACTCTAACATTTCAAATACTGAAATAAATAAAACAAGCGTTTTATTCTACTAATGATTTATTCGATGAGAGAGACGTCTTTCGTCTTATAAGGACATTGTCGATATGGAATTCTACTACCTAAACACCGACACAGTGAATTTCAAATACTGTCTAAATATTACGACAGAACAGTTCAATATCTCAATCCAATCGATAAATTCTTGGTTCTTATGAAATTAAATCGAACATAAACAAAATGTTTAAATTCCGGGTTAGTTGGAAGACATTGCATTCTAGCGATAAACTCGCCCTCTCTACATTGGATTGTGAAACTGATATTTTTACGATACTTTGTATTGATTTGAAATATTGCAACCAATGTACAGCGAAGAATAAAATAAATAAATAAATTAGGTAAAACTATTTAGTTATGTACCTGCATAAAAAGTAACACCAATTACTAAATAGCAGAGGAAACATAAGGGGTATAGAAATAACGCCCTGAAAGTAATGCAACACGTGAATATGAACGCTGAGTCATATTAATCCAACACACAGACATAGAAGATCTACAGTGGAAAATGAAAATTCCGAGTGTAATTATTAACGCTATTCTGACTTATACAATATTCTGATGAAGAAAATTACACATAGATGATTCGATATCACAACATTCTAATATCTTGATATCCCGAAATATTATCTCACGTGTTTTGATACGCTTTCAGGAGCAAACGAAGGCTATAAAAAACTGAAAATACATATTTCATCCATGAATCACTTTTCATGAATGATAGAACATACGTGAATTAATCGAAGAAAAGAATATGTTTTTCGTACAACAGGGATAAAGAGTAGGCAATGATATCGAAATTATACACAGAACTTAAAAAAGAAATATATCAGTGTTCATTTCAATGATTTTTAATATATATATATATCTTTCTATGAAGCGTGTCCACTGGTTGCCTCACTTGAGGGATATGTCGCTACTTAAGCAAAATATAATATATACAATGGAATATGAAAGAGTGCGTTTAGTTTTATAGACGTTTTTACATAATTGTCATAACAGTATTGATTTGGTCGACAAGAACTCAAAAGACTAACAAGTCAATTTACGTATAAGTGTAATTAAACATTTCCGAGTTAATGAAATGGAAAGTTTTATCAGTAGTTACATATACAATTCAACATGTTGATAGAAATAATAAAAAAAAAATCTACAAAAACACCACTGGCAATTTTAGTAAGAAAGAAAATAAAGCAAGAATAATAAACCCACGTAAAAATCTGACTCATCGGTATTAACGAAAATTTGTTACAAGGGCAATTTGGAGCGAGAAATTAGCCTAAAAATACAAAGCACATTTCTCGGAAAAAACTGCCGCCAACATCAAATAATTCTTAAGACAAACCGGAATAAATTTTCAAAACTATAAAACAAAAATAAAATTCAAATAAATCATAAAACAAAGTAACTGTACATCACAAGAAATAACAACAAAGAAAATAATGAACAAAAATATGTATATACACACACATTTGATATAATACTATGTATATACACAAATACACGTTCGGTAAGAAAATATAACAGTATGGCGTCACTCGCGTCCCGACGTCCAACCCCCGGCGATAGAAGACGCCGACTGACGCCCGCCACCCCTCAGTTTTAGCAGTAGGTAGGTAGTTTGGTACCTCGCATAGCGGCAGGGGTGGAAAAGCTCTCTCCGATACAACGTTATGCGGGCTGTATCGTCGTCCGCATTGTGTGTGTCGCGACGAGGACGGAATATTATTTTAAAGGGGAAGATAGTTTTTTTTTATTTACATTTCTAATAATATTGCTGCTCCGTACGACAAGACTTGTCGCAAAAATGTCGAAGACTTTATTTATCGTGGAAAGAATTTTTAAAAACAAAAAAAAACGGTTCGGTGGTACATGAAACAAAATACGTGCAATCCTAACCAATAAGTATTTATAACCAAGACACCTAATAAATAAATAGAAACAGACATTCGTTAAGGTTAACCCTACAAATAAAATGTAAAAATGAATAGTTTTACTTCAATATCCAATTTTATCATCGTCAAATTTAATATAGAAAATAGGAATTAAAAAAAATTGTGGATATTTTTAGAAGGGTAATAAATAAAAATGAAAAATTATTTCATATGACAATTGTTTTTTTTATATCTATCTATTTATTTTTACTATCACAGGATTTTCTACTAAGCGGAATAAAAAAAACAGATCGCTTTCTCTATGTCATAAAAAATGGGTGACATGCCACATCGCTCATTTGAAAATGTTTCTTCAAATAAATAAAAATATTTAGACATCTATAAATATAGCGATAACATAAGGCCATTATAGAAATTTATGAAACCTATATTAAAGAGATGACAACAAAATGGCTGATGGAACATCTCTATAATAGAACTCAAAACATTTGGTAGACACTCCATATTCAATAAGGTGTATAATTTTAAACATACAAATTCATTCTACAGTGCAAAATTAGGATACACAGCGATTTCTAAAACCCATTCATTCTATTGGAATTCAAATTCTATTTATAAAATATCATCGACCTACAATAGAGAACATTCGAAGCCTGTAATAACGTTACTTCGCGAATCCAATAATTATATACCCATGGTACCTCAACCGGCAGGTATGGAAATTACCAGATGGAGAAGATACAATTTGCACAAAGTAAAATAAATTAACACTATTAATCGAATTTTTAATCGTTTCACAATGGGAATAGATGACATACCAAATGTATTAAGCTTAAGGGGTATTCACACTTGTTCACTTTCAATGATCACTCCAGATGCTGATGTGATAAATGCAATTAGATACTATTATATTATATTAATAAATGCTATTAGATACCAGGAGCTAAATGCTAAAGACGACTGGAAATTCATTGCTCAAGATAGAAAGGCTTGGAGATCTATTGTTTTGGAAATCAAGGCCCTAGAAAGGCTGTTCAGCTATTGAAAATAAGCAAGCAGATAAAAATATCAACCAGGATCTGAATGCTTATGACAACTGACAATCTACTGTATACGACCAAAAGGCTCAACAGAGATTTATTGTTTCAGAGGCTAAGGCTCTACAAGGGATGTTCCCCCATTGGAACTAAATAAGAAGACAATGATTTCACATTGTAGATGAACAATTGAAAGAGGAAAAATGTCAAGTTTTTCAAAATATTCCATTTTTTGACTGATAAACTTTATTCATATAAACTATAACATATCTGAAAATAAATACTGATAACAAATCCATTATAATTCTAAATCCTATTACCACATTTCACAACTGGCTTATGACATATTTTATACCAATAAAGAATTATGATAAACACCCATAAACTGTAATAAAATAATAATATCTACCAAACAACATAAAACATAATTATATACAGATATTATTTCATTGATAACAGTCATGCAAAGTATTACATATGGTATATATGCAGAAGCATGCTTTGCTAGTGGAGTGACTTCACTATAAAAATATGTAGATACGTGCATACTTTATGTTTAATAGATTTTACTGCTGATGTTGTGGCAGGTAATTAATTAAAATATACATAATTACTTAAATCATAGTGATTCTCAGATGTGCACAACCAGTAAAAATAGTAATCTAAAATCCGCATGATAATTGAAGTTTGATGATATGCGAATTGAGGGATATTTTTTTTATTGATATTTTAACATTTTAAGATAGTTATTTATTAATTTTCCCTTCAACAATCCTTTCAAAGGGGAGGGAACTATTCATTCAGAGTGGCCTAGTATCAATTGCGTCACCCCTTCTAAATGACATTTTAAATAGCTACTAAGATATCTTTGTAATATATTATTGTGAGATGACATCAGTTTTTAACACCAATTTATGAACCCAGAGAGACAAAATTTAATTTGTATATTATTATTATACCCACATAGATATTGGATATTTTATTGGTAGTAGATAATATTGTAATGTAATTTTTGTATTAGGTATTATATTTCCGGCTATTATAGCCATAAATAAACAAATAAATAAGGAAAATAAGAATATCACTCAATAGACACAAAGTAGATTGTGCAAATCCCATTTAGTAAGAAATGGAAAAAGTATCCCGATACTAACAAATCTTCTTAGGTTGGTTAAAATGCACTTTGACCATGATGAGTTCAGCAATCCCACCACGTTCCATATTGTTGAATACGTACATCTATTGGAATTGGTGAACACAGCATGGGTGCACATAAAAGCCTTAGTTTCCTACTAAAGGGAGTTTGCACAAATTATTAGTAGTGCAGATGAGGTGTCAATTGGGTGATATTCTTAAGATTTTCACATTCACACTCATAAATAAGAAAAAAATTGAATAAAATTGTATGAAATTAAAAAAGACTCATATTTAAAAAGGTTGAAGACAACTGTGATGAAGTGATATAAAATTTGAGGAAATGTTTAGTTGGTTGTGTTAATCAGAGCGTGGTGCCTCTGTATGTTAGTTACCTACTCAGTCTCATGACTGCTGGCCACCAATATATTGCTTACAAGTAAAAACTTATAATGCTCTTTGTCTATGTACAAACAATGTTCCTTGTGGAGTAGATAGAGAGTTAGTTTCCTTTACAACACACACTCTTTACTATTCTTGTTTCTATACTGGGCAAATCCCTTCAAGGACACATTACAATTTATCAATTCCAGGATATAAAATCCACATCATTATTTAAAAACAAAAATTAAATTAAATGAGTATTTCAGATACACAAAGATATTGAGGGAAATATATATTGAGTCAAATACCATCTCCTTAATGAAAGTATCTAAATCACAATAAAGACACGTGGTTCACGAATAATTTTGTCTCCTGCAGTATCACATGCCACCCATCCTAAATATCCTATATTCTATTTTTCAGTGAACTATCTGTATGCTCAAATGAATATAATGAATAACTTGTTACCTACATTTCGTCTAGTGTTATAACGATGATATAAATCTATAATAGCATTTAATTGAAACTTTAAATATATTGAACAGGGCTCACTGGTTATACCACTAATAAGAAATATCAAGATAAATAAGAGAAAGAATGTATTTATCTTCATAATATAAGAATTTTTCCCTTTAAAACTAATTACATACGTTTATAGATGTTTAGTGTTGTACCTAATAATAATTTGGACATTAGTAGGAGATTGAGTGGGAGGATATATTCAATGACGTTACAACGAAAAAACATACGCCAGTCATCTCTATGGTTAGCAATTTTTATGATCTATGTCCACTACAATATACTGTAGCAATGCTGAAAATAAAGACAAATATTTTTTTTTAAATTTATTTTCCTTCCATTGTAAATATGGGCAAAGGAAAGAGATCAAACGTGTTTTTATTTCCTTTTCTATACCTGAAAAAAATAGAAACGGTATCGTTTGTTCGTAACCCCAGTTTGGACACACCTAATAAATGTACTAAAGGGCATTCGACACATTTAGTTACAAATTGAATTTCACAGTCAATTTTCACATTTCACAGGACAAAACAATACAAAAACAAATCAAAACATATCCGAGACTCTAGGAAATGAAAATATACAAATACAAATAAAAAAAAAAAAAAAAAATATAAGTACCTACACAATAAAATATAAATAGTACAATGTTAAACTTTTAACATATATAGGTCAGCTGAATAAAGTTCTTCGGTAGCCTGGAGGTAGAGTTTCGGCCTCGTGCACAGGGGGTCCGTGGTTCGATACCAGGTACCGGCAAATTCCCCTTTCACGACACAAGTTTTTAGTAGCTTACTGTGAAAGGTGTATAAGGTTGTATTTGGGTTTATAACAAACAAAACCCAGATATATCTTTTTTTAAAAAAAAAAAAAAAGAATGTCTAAATGCAAATCAATTTCCTAATGTTTATGGCTAATGATTACTGTATTATCAACAGTATATTATCTTAAATTGTGAGAATGATTAAGACATACAAAAACTATATAAATTGTGAATCATTTTGAATAAAAATATACATTTACTCTTTATAGTTAAATATAGGATGGCTTAGAGCACAGATGTTGTAAGTGCAGTTTTTACCTAAAATGAATTATTATACGCATGTGAATCTATATGACCTGAAGTATGTTCTGTAGGAATATTATTGCGAAACTCTGTGTCATTGATGAGATATTCAACAAAAACTATATGTGGTAAGTACTAAATGGTATGGCATCTCAAACTTTTAACTTTGATTATCTCAAAACTATGAAAACTGCACTTACAACATGTGTGCTTTAAGCCATCAATTATGCTTAAAAGTGATAATCTATTAGCACAAAGAAAGTGATAAAATTAACAACATGGAACAATTAAATATTAATTTGTATTGTGCTAACATTTCACTATATAGGTATATTATATTCAATGACTCTGCTATAATTTGTGCAAGAAGAGAATGGATATATCCAGATATAGGTAGGTATACCTACCTATTTATTGTTTAGTGACTTTTTTGACGAAACTGTGACAGAGGTGAATTTGAGCACAGTTGTCATAAATTTATGGATTTCGGATACTAAAAACTACAAAATTAATACTACTAAGTATGCATTTGATTCAATGTAATAATAATTTAAGACTACTTTGATCAAATGTTACTAATTAAACATTAAAAATACACAAGTACATGCATCCCAGTATTGAAGATAAAGAATAATGAAAAGATTGATGCGTGGGCTTAGAGACAGGATATGTAAGGTGCACGAGACTTGTTTAATAAACAAAACAATACCATGATACATAATAAATAATAATGTTATCAAATGTAGAATAGAGTATAGTGCAATGTGAGTAGACTTACGGTGTGCGGTCATCCATCACTTTAGGAATAACAGTCACCATAAGGGGACGTCCTTACACCTGCATGTCACTTTCTGATGACGGATAAGCAATAAACATAAACAATTAATTAAACACTAGAAATATTCATTATATAAGAAAACAAAACGTAATAAAATAAATACTTTGTGCAAAAACACCCGCTTAGCTAAGAAAATGGCGATTGTCAAAATGGAATTTTCATCTCTAAATACTACTCCACCAGGACACCAAATACAGTTTTGTGAAAAGAAATTTGTGCAGAAAAGCTTAACAGTGTATTTAAGAAGGATTATTACGACTTAGTTAGATTAAAAAAGAAATGATTACTCACCAATTGACAATATTGACAGATAGGTCACTTGTACACTACATGAACTCGTCACTTTGTTCTGGAAACAATGTTACCAACATGATGATCAATTGAAATTAGAACTAAAGTAGGTAAATGTTGATCCACACTATTTAATATGAAAATTTTGTGTAGGTTTGTAGGTATTTTTAGTTAGATATATTTAAATTAAAATTCAAAGAAGATAGATTATATTGAATAAAACAAATAAGTTTATGAAATGAGTCTCTACCAAGCAAACAAATGTAAAAATATAAGGGAACACAAAAAAATTCCAAAACATTTATTTATACTGGACGATACTAAAACTTGGACGTGGCTTAAGAAGGACGAGAGTTGAATATTAAATATTTACATTTAATGCTGTGGAGATGCGTTCACTTAGAAGAATGGTTGGTAAAACGTTGCGAGATGAAGACGAGTGAAGAATGAGGATATCAGGAAAATGAGTGAATGTGGACAGAATGAGAGTAAACAATAAGTTAAGATGGTTTGGACATTATCAGTTATTTTAGAAGGATTAACTATGTAACAGTTACGAGACATTTTGAATGTTTTTTAAATATTCTACAATGCACATCCGTTACTTGATTTTTTAAAATCGCGATCGATTTCGGTAAACCTTTACCATTGACGAGCGAGATAATACTGACTAATATTTTTGTTAAAACATCTACAAAAACAAAATTTTGTTTTTGTAGATGTTTTAACAAAAATATTAGTCAGTATTATCTCGCTCGTCAATGGTAAAGGTTTACCGAAATCGATCGCGATTTTAAAAAATCAAGTAACGGATGTGCATTGTAGAATATTTAAAAAACATTCAAAATGGTTTGGACATGTTGAGCGAATGCACGATGAAAGGATGACAAAGAGGTTGTATTTATCTAAAAGAGGGGGGGGGGTGAGGAAGCGCGGACGTCCAAGAACCACGTGGCTTGATCACGTGGATCAAATTCTTAAAGACGGCCGCGTGTTGAGTGAGAGAAATCGGCGTGCATGTATGAGAAATTGGATGAATTTAGAGGAAGCGAAAGAAGTACATGTAAGGATAAATCTATATGGCATTCCGTTCTCTCTGCCTACCCCACCTGGGACACAGCGTGATGGTATAGTATAGTGTTTATACTGCCTTGGTTGTAGCCCAAAACATTTATTTTGTCTACTAAAATGATACACAAAATATTAAATAATAATCATTTGGTCAACTCATTGTAAAAAACAGTTTGAATTTCTCCCACAAAAATACCTTGATTATCAGCAACAACACCTAAAATATATTTATAGTAAAATTGCATATTTTTTTAGCATTAAAAGTTTGCTTTTTTCCTATGGTGATTCATTGTCTATGAATTTATAAATCCAGTTTAACCAACGTAAACTTAAAATTTTTTTAATAATTTTCTTAATTCTGTCGAAAAAGTAAATATCTTGCGGTCAGCTAGTAAATATGTATACTTTATTTTAAACTTACTATACATTAATATAATAATATGATAATTTGTGATTGATTGACGTATATTTGATTGTTTAATTTGAAAAGGTTTTTTAAACGTTCAAAAATAACCCATTTTTTTTTAGTATTCTGGTAACACAGTTAAATTCTTCGTGACGGAAGAACGATTTGACAGTTCTAGGAATTTCATCAAATATCGCTGTTTTCAGTTTTGTAGTCGTGCTCTCTGTCTTTGATAATTTATTGTGTTATTCAAAATACTTCACTACATGTTAACTCGAACCTCATTGTATAATTTACTAATGGTTTAGTGGTGTTTCAACAATAGTTGATCGTGAATTTCAGTGTTTTTGTTGGTTAGGTTAGTATTTCATACTACTATTAGTAATATCAGATCTATATTGCGTAAATATAAATCAAGGTTTTTTCAATATCTTCCGTGTTATTAATTGAAGACAAGTGAATCTACGATCATTATATGAATTATCAACAGTAACTATATCAATAATAAAACATTTACCTTTATATCTATGATAATAATGTCATACTGAACACAGTGAGTACTGGGAATATAGAATATACAATTTTACTGTTAATATTTGTATTGGATACTCTAAGGTAATGACTTCAGAAATACAAACAGTAGGTTTGGGAGTGTATATATTGTCTACACTGTGGTTTGTTACATTATTACTGTGTATTATATCTGTTCGTACAGGACAATTGATTGGTGCTATCGCCTTTATTATTTCATCGTTAATAACAGTGATTCTTATACTTATACCTCGTATAACTGATTCTAAGCCTTCCTCTCCTTCTGATGGTGTTTATGATCCCCTGTTTATCCTCCGCTATAGTCTTGTTTGTTTCCTGGCCATCTGCATGCTTGGTGGGCTTGGGGCTTACTTTGTCTACCACTGTATGTCTCCCGTCCATACTAAGAGACTGAGGCATTGGATTCAGTGAGCCAGTACAGCACACAGCATGTACAGCAGTACACTACTACCACCACCACATGCATTCTACTAATTATCATCACTATTACTACTAACACTCAACAGGTAATATCATTTCTGTATTCTGCACATCATTTGCATGCCTTTGCAATATTCCCAGCACTCCACACTTTCCCCCCTCACTTGCTTTATGCCATTCAAAATTCAGTAATAAAACAAGTCGGTAGCCTGGAGGTAGAGTCTCGGCCTCTTGAACAAGGGGTCCGCGGTTCGATCCCAGGTGCCGGCAAACTCCCCTTATACGACACAAGCTTTTAGCTTACTGTGAAAGGTGTATAAGGTTGTATTTGGGTTTATAACAAAACCTAGATATATCTTTTTTTTTTTTTTAAAAAAGTAACTTTTTTTAAGTATTTTCAAAAGTTCCTCATCATCATTTCACTGTGTCAAATGTTTGAAAAAAGGAACAGATCAATATCACCATAAAATTTTATTGGAATTCAGAAAATTGAAAACTAAGTGCATTCATGCAGAATTGGGTAAAATTTCAGATAGCGGGAAGGCATCGAAATTAATTTTTTTAATTTTCTACTTAAATTCACGTAATTATTTAGTTTTTCACCTGAGAATTGATAACCCATCTAAATTTGGTCGATTTAATGAGATCACAATTTATTGTTTGCATTTTTCGTATACAATAACACCAGACCTAACCTAACCTAACATACAATGAATCAAATGTAAAAATAATTGTAAATAAATGTGCTGTAATATAAAATAACATCAGACGTAACATAACATAACCTACAATCAGACAAACATAAAAAAAATTAAACACACTTGTGATTTGTTGAACGCGAACGAAAAATGCAAATGATTTATTTGTTTCATTAAATTTTCTTTGGAACTTATCTAGTTTTAATGAACGCATAAATACTTGATATTATTGAACTATTTTTATGTAGATATGTAGTATTCAACCTGGAGAACAAGAATCCGTCGCACAATTGTGGATTTTTTAAGCACAACAATAAATATTTGCATTTTTCGTATGCCCTTGACGTATCACAAGTATCCTATAAATATCGGGGGCCATGTTGAAATTTGCACAGAGAAATGGTTCATTGTTACCAACATAACAAAAACAATGTTTACTGGACAAAATACAACGGAAGTCAAAATTAGACAATGGGGAAAAAAGTCAAAATAATGAAATGGGAAAATTATTACAATTTATTAAATTGAAAATAGACATACCTCATATTATTATTATAAATCCTTTTTCTTATATACTGTATTTGTGTTGTTAGGTAGTCTGGTGCTAATATATGCAAAAACACATTTAATAAGTTGACTGATTGCGGGTTAGGTTTGTTAGGTAGTACGGTGCTAATATATGCAAAAACACATTTATTACGTTGACTGATTGCGGGTTAGGTTTGTTAGGTAGTACGGTGCTAATATATGCAAAAACACATTTATTACGTTGACTGATTGCGGGTTAGGTTTGTTAGGTAGTACGGTGCTAATATATGCAAAACACATTTATTACGTTGACTGATTGCTGGTTAGGTTTGTTAGGTAGTACGGTGCTAATATATGCAAAAACACATTTATTACGTTGACTGATTGCGGGTTAGGTTTGTTAGGTAGTACGGTGCTAATATATGCAAAAACACATTTATTACGTTGACTGATTGCGGGTTAGGTTTGTTAGGTAGTACGGTGCTAATATATGCAAAACACATTTATTACGTTGACTGATTGCTGGTTAGGTTTGTTAGGTAGTACGGTGCTAATATATGCAAAAACACATTTATTACGTTGACTGATTGCTGGTTAGGTTTGTTAGGTAGTACGGTGCTAATATATGCAAAAACACATTTATTACGTTGACTGATTGCGGGTTAGGTTTGTTAGGTAGTACGGTGCTAATATATGCAAAAACACATTTATTACGTTGACTGATTGCGGGTTAGGTTTGTTAGGTAGTACGGTGCTAATATATGCAAAAACACATTTATTACTTTAATTTTATAAAATTAGTGATATATATGGTATTTATGGATTTAATTAATTTTTTTATTGAAAATTTATCATTTTTCTCTATGGTATGCATTGTTTTTGTCATATTGGTAATCCTGCAATTCATTTCCTATATTTTTGTGTCAACATGGCGTCAGATACTTGTTTTGATTGTGATGTGTAAATCGTGTGCAAAATATGCAAATAATTAATTTTGTGTGCGTTAAATCATCTTATTTTGGATGGATTATCATTTCTCAGGTAGAAAACTACATATTCACATAAATATAACTTGAAAATTCATAATAATTTTTTTGAATAGTTCATCTAGTCTAGATATTTACCTTTTCTTTTTATATCGGATTCTTATTTTCCAGGTGAAATACTATATACCTACATAAAAATAATCCAAAATAATCGACGCTTAGATACGTTCATGTATTCTGAAATAATACCCAGAATTGCAAGGATGATATTGATGGTGACATTTTTTGTTGCTTATTGTGACAGTATTTGGTCATAGTTTTTAAATCTGGCAATAGTATATTTTTTATCGCTTGTGTAGTATGTAAAATGTGCCACCCAGTATTTGTAGATAATTGTATGTTTTGAAAATTGACATTTATGGTCTTTAAGAATAAATAAAACTCCCAGTCCACCAGCGCAAAATTCAATATACCTTTATAAAATTAATTAAATATAAATTATAAAATTACTTGAAAATGATGTTTAAAATATAAATGTACGTATTTTCTGTAGTACTATCAGGGAAAAAAGTTACCTATCAAGATTTCTTTTCCTCAAGATAATTTTTTAGCTATTGTTCATCACTAGATCCAACCATGTGACCCTTGAACTTGACTGTAATGTCATGTGTGTTGCTATTCCCAGCATATTTTTTAATGCAAAGTTTTTTGATTTTCGTACTAAATTGGTTATTTTTCATCATCATCATCGCCCTCAACGCTCCTCTCGGGAGCACAGGGCAGAAACCAGCCTCCTCCATTCAGAGCGTCTCTGTGCCAATTGCGTCACCTCTTCCCACGACATTCCTTGCGCTCTGATATTGTTGTCATAGGAACGGTGTATTGTGAAAGAGGGACGCCCGGGCCTACGGAACCCCTGCGGACGGAAGAACAGTGCTCTTTTTGGCCAACTATCATTGGGCATTCTCAAAACATGTCCCAGCCAGGACCATCGTCTCTCTTGTATTACGGAGATTACAGGTCTCTGCTGGGTGCGCTGGCGCACAGCATCATTTGTAACATGTTCATACCATCTGACATCCAAAATCCTTCTAAGATACTTGTTTTCAAAGCTTAGTATCTTCCGCTCTTGAGCCTTGGTTAAGTGCCAAGACTCGCAGCCATATAGAAGGATTGGGATGATGCACGCATTGAACAAGCGACATTTTGTCCTGATACTGAGTCCAGACGCCTTCCAAACTTTGTTCATGTTGTTGAAAGCCCCGCTAGCTGGTTGGTTATTTTTACACCCACATTAATGTTTTATAATATGTAATAATAAATACAATACTCAGAAGCTACCCACACACCTCTGTGGCTTAATAGTTAGAACACTCAACTCATAACAGAGGTGCTGGGTTTAATTCCTAGTAGGTGCGTTTGACTGAAGGAATCACTTTACAGTGATGAGTGCAGTCACTCCCTCTGAATGAATTGATAAGAGAAAAACATGAGAGGAATAGATTGAATTGGTGAACGTTGCCATGGTATAAAGTGCTTAAGCCAGCCTAAGCTGACTCGAAAGCATCAGGACACCTAATACTCCCTATCCTGCAAGTAATGTATATCTTGAGGTTAAATCATACCTATCCTGATACATACAGCTTGTAGTGGAGACTCAAATCAAATTAAATTCAGATTTTTATTGCTGTCATTCAAAACATACGTAGAAATCTTTAATTTAAATACGTAAAGCGATTAAGTGTTACGTTGATGCGTCATTTGAATAAAAATTACTGTGACGTCTTACATACAATTATATTACTAATACAGATTAATATAATATACATTGAAACAGTCATGGTGTTTTAGTTTTTATATGACAACAAGAACTTTGAGCCTCATTAAATCTCTTGGTTTGTTACAAGTTTGTTATATGTATTTGAATTTAGCAAATTAATTCAGTATTAAACCTGGTTTCCCTGAGAAATATTCAAGAGAATTAATTTGTTATCAAATTGAAAATTCAATTCAATTTTATTGTTTTGAATATAAACTGCTTTTTTACTACCCCGGTTTTGGGCACAACATACATATGACAAAACTAATCAGATAATGAAATGCCTTTCTCACTTCTTTTTATTAAATTTTGAATTGTGTATAGAACATTCTCCGATTAAGACAATTTATTTATTTATTTATTAACATAATATACGGCTGAATAGCCTTTAAAGTACAATAACTTACAAAAACACACTTGAAACAAACACAATCAACACATAAGTGACAATGAATACAAAAACATGACAATAGCAACTACAGGGGATTCTCAACAGAAAGCATGTACCCTCGAATAAACCCGCTCACAGCACATCTCCTCACAGTGTACTCCGAATCGTTGAAAATATCAATCTCACTGTAATTATTCCCTATTACATGGACTCGATTCATCTATGAATAATAGATATAATTGGATGATGATCCCGCAGCATAGAACAATGCCTGACTTCTGGTGTTACGACTCGGGACACGCAAGTTTACTAAGCTAAGCAACTCTGGGCAATTCAGAGAGCCAGTCACTATTCTCTTCAGTGTAAGGAGATCGAACAACACTCTGCGATCATGTAGGCTAACGAGCCTCATCTCCATCAACAAAAAATCATAGTTCAGACCATCAATGGGAATACCCAGGCAGTAGTTCACGTGTCGTAAGAATCTATGTTGAATTGCTTCAATAGTATTGATGTGCACAGCGTAATTTGGGGACCAGACAGTGGTCGCGTACTCTAGTTGGCTCCTAACATAAGCACAATATACTATTTTTAATGTTTCAATTCTTTTGAAATTTTTTGACATTCTAAATATGAAACCTAGTAGTCTATTTGCATTATCCCTTATGCTCTGTATGTGCTTTATGAAATTCAGCCTATCATCGAAAATGATACCGAGGTCCCTTATTTCTGAGAGAGCATTTAGAACAACCGTTCCAAGTTTGTAATCAAAAACCAGTCTCTCCCTTGATCTAGTAAAGCGCATAACATTACATTTTTTTCCATTTAGTAATAGACCGTTTTCATCACACCAGCCTGATAGAACATCAATATTGTGTTGCAATATAGCACAATCTTCTATATTATGAACTACTCTAAATATTTTAAGGTCGTCAGCATACAGTAAAGCCTCTACTCCATGCAACCTATCAACTATGTCATTCACGAAAAGAACAAAAAGTATCGGTCCCAGATGGGAGCCCTGCGGGACTCCGCTAGTCGCCAAAAACTCCTGTGATACTGTTCCTCCAACCTTAACAATATATTGACAAGAACGGGATGTTTACTCTCCTTACAAGTTTTACGATTAACACAATCCGAGAATTTACTAAAAGTAAGATAGTCAGTGGACTGACTACATGTGATAGATATATAGTTCGTTCTCTGTATGCGAAAGATAGACATTCAAGAAATGTTTGATTAAAATATCTTGTGCACGATGTTTTACAAGTATCTGTCTTGTAGAGTAGAGCATTGTAAAACTTGTACAGAGAAGATTGGGAGACTTATTCTATATTCTATTATCCTCTACCAACATATGTATCCTTATTTATTAGTATTGGTTAGGTTGATGATACGTGATACTAGAATTTATATGTAGGTGTGTGTCTAACCTTGATATAGCTTACTCAGTATACCTGTACGTATGCTGCATAGTGTCCTATCATAATATAATAGTCTTCTATGAGTTTTGTCTATCTGTGTGATGGTACATTACATTATTACATGTACACTCTTCTCTTTATCTGTCTGTGTGTGTGTGGCCATGTGCTGTCATGATTTTATTCACTGCTATTATTTTTAATATATTATATTATATTTTTTATAACACTTACCTATCTCAATGTTGCGTATTGTCTGTCTGTCGTGTCATCTAAAATACAAATAATATGATTCTGTTTCATTAATTGTATCGGCAATTACTTTGTAACACTTCATTTTAAATTATCAAATAAAATAAAATAAATATTTATTTTATTTTATTTGATAATTTAATATGATTCTGTTTTGCTTAGCATACACTGATAACAATCTTCACTGTTTTTTTACTAACATCTTTAAAATAAATAAATATAAGTACTATCGAATTATAGTATTTGGTGGAAGTTAAGCAATTTAATTTCTTATCGAATCTATGGATAGTAATAGGTCTTTCATTTTTTCCTACAAAAACTTAGAAGAAGCTTAACAACTTGAATTCAGCGGTGGAATACCATCCTGATTGTCTATTATTGTATAGATGACTGGACCGCGAAATGATTGGCTGGAAGATATTACCTTGCAACACTTTTTTCTAATACTTACTTTCGAACTGTTACATATTTGTAATTAATTTTCTTGTTGATATTTGAGTTGAGTAACAGAAATCGATGTGCGTACGTGGGAAGTTACATGAATGTAGAGAAGACAAAAGAAGTGAGAAAGAATGACGAAAAGAAAGAATGGGTTAGTTGGAAGATATCGCGCTTCTGCGATAAACTCACCCATTGCACAAAATTTATTTGTCTAGTTTAAGTTGTTTATTTTCTTATGTTGATTTTTTTGTGCAAAAAAGTTTTTTTTTATTATTATGATATAGGGACAGACCTATATGGCGCTCTGTCCACTCTGCCTACCCCACTTGGGATGCGGCGTGAGGGAATAGAATAGAATAATTTTCTTTATAAAAAGATTAACAAGCCGTACAATTTGTGAATAAATAAATATAAAAAGTGAGATGTTATTGTCTTCGAAATCAATGACCTACACCATTTTTACAATACAAACAAATAACTTTCTTTGAGATAATTTTGAGTGTATTTAAGTACATTTTGAACCCAAATCTTATAAAAGATAAATCAAAATCATAAATTTCGATCTTCTGTATCAAAAGTAATTTGGGACAAAAATAATTATAATTGGTAATAATTCTATAAGCTGTTTTGTTCATACAAACAAAAGTTGTTTATTTCTAATTCTGCTTTCAATGTATTCCCATCTTACAACACAAGCAAATACGATGAATAAAAAATCCAATCCTGAATATATAATAACTGAGACTTTTTCTGGTTGGTATTATGAATATTAAAAGCTGTAATAAATATTAAAATATATGTTGCTGTGTAATTATTATGAATTTGATTTAATAGGAGTGTACTTAATGCTACACAGACAATATGTTATATTTGAAACGTGTCAATCATCTCTAAATGTGTATATTGATAATGCCGACTCATATTATCATATCACCAGTTTCCTAATACAGCGAGTACTCTATAATCTGCTTCTTATTTTACTTTGTTTAAAATTTACACAAAATATTAATTTGAGATGAGCAGTTATCTGACTGTAAAATTATGGATTTTCATTTTAGAGGTTAGATGTAGCTAATTTAATTGAACGCAAAATTTATTCATTTCCCTCGAGTGTGGTAGCCGGATTCACTACATGTAATAAATGAATCGCTCCATGTTAAAGGGGCGTTAGTCCAATTCACGTAATTTTACAGGAATGCAATAAAACTCTCTGGTGAAAAAAAATAAAGGAAACAATTTTTTGTTTACATTTATTAAAGTAAAATAGTATATTTTACATACAATTATCTATCAATCATGGAGAAATTCACTTTAGTCTGTGAGAAAATTTAATTTGAAAACGTTGGACGTACGCCCTTTTTACAAGGAATGGAAAGGAGTTGTAATAAATGAACAATTTCACAATAAAAAGTATAAATATAGTTCACAATAGTAATATTAAAATAATAAATAAATGTATTCTAATGACAGACGTAACTTTTGAAATATAAAAATGAATTATATAGATGTATGTAGAGTATTTATTAATCATTAATGCCATGATCACAGTGTATTGTCAGTGTCGTCATGTCAATGTCAATTTTGGCGGTAAAATGTTCTAATTGACAATTTGCAATGTTGCCATACAGTAAACTACCTAAAAATATTTAGTTCCTACTGATAGTATTATAATAAAGTCATAACTTTATTACCTAATGTACCCTTTTAACATGGAATGAAAAAAAAAAGATATAATTTTTGTATATATTCACTCGAATTACGCCGAAAAGATATAATTTTTGTATATATTCACTCGAATTACGCCGGTATGTTGCATTTTATGTGCTACACGGATGGATAAGTGTTTTTTCGACATTTTTGCATAAATAACTCAATTTAGCAAAAATTGTGACTTACGCCCCTTTAACAAGGAGCGATTCAAATATTCTAGTCCTCCTCCTAATGACATTCAGGATACAGTACAAATATTGGTTTGTTTAAAGTTGTTGAATGAACATATACGGTTTTTGTACATATTTGGACATGTGAAGTATGTAAATGGATAATGAAGGGATGACGAAGATAGTATATTTATCTAAGAGAAAGAGTGATAGAAAGTTTGCAAGTATACATCATTATGGTGTTCTGTCCTCTCTGCCTACCTCACTTTCGATATGGCGTGAGGGTTTAGTAGTAATATATTTTCTACTGGACATTCACTCCATTCTATAATTTTATTATTTGAATAAAGATATTATTTGAAGACTTTTAAGTCTTCAAATAATATCTTTTTTGAATTGTCTTTCAACGGTGCTATTAAAAATTAATAATTCTTGAAAAATCAGCAGCAATTAGCATTTAGGCTGTTTCATATCCCAATAAATGGAGATAATGTGAAATATAGATATATGAACAAGACTAGAGTAATATTTTTATTTATTTATTTTATTCTTGTTTTGCATATTGTTCACAACATCCATCATTACAAAGTATCATAAAATTATCAGTTATACTATTCAACACACAGAGGGCAGGTTTATCGCTGTTATGTTAGCTATTTCAGTATAATAACATTATTTATATCTTCCAGATAATTATAGATTACTGTGTTGTGTGTTCTGAGTATTTGTGGTGAGTCAGATCTGTATGGCTACTCTCGGTAGTGTTCCACAGTTACACAATACACTACATGCAGCGCATATACCATTTTGTAACGTAACCAACATGCTTGTAACCTATGTACAGGGTGACCAAGAGTTTTATTTATCTATAACATCACACCATTGCCTACGACTGAGGTAGCCAATGGACTCACTGTACATAATGACTATAAATTTTCAGCAATTTGTATAAATTTATACGTAAAGTTGATAGTTTTAAATTTGGATGCTTTCATTGGAGAAGGGAATAGGCTGTCCACACTCTTTTCCGTAAGTTTTCAAGTGTCTTGTAAGAGCAGAAATTCATAAAATATCACACATAAAACATTTTACTTAACAATAAGAGATAAAATTGAATTCTGACAAAATGTAAGCTTTTTTTCTATCTGGTAAACTTTTGCTTCATGAGACAATTTTTTTATGTTACTAAATCATTGTCTTATTTTTTATTAGCACGGACAGGACAATCAGCATGGTTATTACATGCAGTTAGTCCGCGGAGCACCCGCTAAAGAATTTTTCTCACCCTTATCCATAAGTTTTCGAGTGCCCTGTAAAAGGCAGGTGTTCGAAAAAATAAAGACATTTTACATCTCAAATTCAGCAATGAGCCTTACCACCCATCCTGAATGTCTTAATTATTTATTGGCACAGAGAAGACGGCCTGCATGTTTATTGCATGCAGCTAGTCTGCTGGCTACCCCACTTGCGGGAGATGCCATAATGGTGTAGTAGTAGTAGTAGTCCGTTGGCTATCACATTTGTGGATTTGCTGCCACTGTATAGTACATATATTACTAAAACATTGTCAATCGTTAAAATTGTTGATGTGCCAAAAAAATTATTTATTTTTCTTGTAACTTATAAGTTTATAATTTTATCTATTTCTCTGTGTCATATTCATAGCGGGATGGACAAAAAATACAATATTACATTGAATTTCTAAATTCGTAGTAATTCATCATTTATAAAGTATAAATGATGAATTCCATCTTGTTTTGTTCAAAATATTTAAAAAATCATAGTCACCCTTTTAACTATTTTTTTATCAATGCACTCCATAGTTAATTTCATATATTACGTACTTAACACATAATGATATTAGTCGTATATTTCCACTATAGACAGCACTCTGTAGATACTGGGTCTAAAAGAATACATCATCAATGACTATTTATTATACATACATAATAAGTAGACATATGTTTTATGCATATTGTAATTATGTTTTATGGCAAACTGCCATGCAAACTCAATGGTTCATTTCAATGTCATGATCAGTGCCATGGTTACATTCACAGTGTATACTTTCCTTCCCTTATTTATTTATTGTATAAAAGAAACGACATTACAGTAAAAAAACCTTTTCGCTGTCATTGTACGTAAACAGTAAACAGTCAAGACAATAATAAAATATAACACAAAAATACGGACACATATTCTATGACACAAATATTATGCTTCCTTTTGTTGTATATTGTGAGTTCAACTCATAAACTAATTCATTTATTCATAACATCACGGCATTTCCCACAAGTGGGGTAGCCAACGGAACAATTGCATGTGACAAACATGCAAGTCATCGCATTCATGCCAATTAAATAAGATATTTAGGATACAAATATTTGTATTTTACAAGACATTTGAAAATTGACAAAAAAGGGTGGGAGACCTATTCTTTATCGGGAACTCCACAGGATACCCCTTGTATTGCTGACCATATTATCTGGATGAGGTATATGAAGCATTCTTCGATATATCCACATTTCAAATGTCTCCAGGCTATTCACGGTACTCATTTTTACGATCCACACTTAAACCCAATCCAACAATACTTCTATATGACATATTTAACCGACCATTGTCTAAGTTTTTATAAAAATGGTTTTTTAATCAACAAAGTCCGGTGATGTTGTTTCACAGAATACAAACACCAGTGATTTTCAAGTCTAGACCGGAGACCCACTAGTCATTTTGAATAAGTCGTCCTATTTATAACCAAATACTTTTATACTAGTGGCTAGTAATGCAGTAGTACTAATTTTCTCAGAAAACATTGGCTGTTTCACTCCATAGCATTAAGATGGTGTTGGTTTCCCTCACTCTAATACTGAAGTGTTGTTGTTCATCCTATATACGTGACAAAGTCATAAAAGGGACCTTTTAAAATCAACACTTGTTTAAGACTGATTGATATGAAATTATTTTGGCCGCATCATTTTATGGACCTCATTACCAATTTATTCTTTTGATTTCCAATCTATATTTTTAAGTCTATGTTTATACCTTATATCCATTCATGCGGTTTGCAACATTTGCCAAGAATATAATTGAATATACATAAAGTGACAATTTTTTGTAAAGCTTTAATACTGGTTTAGCCTTAAATGAATTGCCATGATACATAAATATATTATAATTAAGAAATATGGTAATAATATCCAGTTTAATAATGCCAAGTATATAGATGATACATAATCCTAGGATTAAATGTTAAAAATGTGCAAATTATGTATTAAAAATATGACTATTTAATGTATTGGAGTTCTATTTTGTTGTTATTGTGTGGAAACTTTAGGAGGGAACTGGACTTTTATGATTTTGCCCTTGAAATTTACATTTACATAGAATATTCAATGAAATAAATACAATAGAACTTTTATAACTTGAATTTCGAGGAACTTACAAATAAGTTAGAGTTTTAAAAAATTGATATTTAATTGTTTTATAGAGATTAGCTCATCCAGTTTTTGCTTGTTCATATCATTGCAAAAATTTAAGTTATTCAATAGGTTTTAGCTATAGCTGCACCTTGAGTTTCATGATTTTGAAATAATTCTTAGGTATGTAACTTTGACTTATTTTTGTTATTTTTTTATAGTAGCATTTTCTAGTAATTATGGACTATACTAGGATCGCTGTATGAATGCATCTGTTACTCAGGTACGTCCCTTACTCAGGTACCCACCCTTCACAATCAATGTATTGTTTTGAATGGTGCGTCAGTGGTAGTCAACAAAAAAAAAACTAAATTCATATATCTGGTACACATTTAATATTTTTGCCCAAGCACATAGATTATTTAAAAATAGGTTAAAATGAAACTTAAAATACCTATAATCTATATACATAAAAGAAAGTCGGGTTAGTAACACAATTTATAACTCAAGAATGGCTATACCGATCTAAATAGTTAGAATCAAATTGATTTGTATTTGCAAATTTGTAATAGGTGATTTTGAAAAAGACATAACATATTGACCAGTTCACTACAATAAAAGTACATCATAAAACTCTCCAAATTTTTTCGTTTTTATTTACATTCAATTTTAATAATAATGTTCTACACAATTCCTAAGTTGGCTACACCTGCACGTGAGAGAATGAGACCATCATGTCTGAAATGCATTGGTAGAGCGACATGACTATAGATATTTTCAACAATTTGTCAAGGTTGTACTGTATTATTTAGTATTGTAAAAATAATGTAAAAAGCTGTCTGGCCTTAAAAAAATTTGTTGAATATTTACTGACCACATGGTATTTAGTAATTTACATATCATCGTAAGATGGTTCCACCTAACAAAAATTTTTTGTGTTTTTTTTTTCATCAAATGCATTCCAACTAACCTACTCTTTAATACTTAACATAAAAAACACCATGAAATGCCATAGTTTTTATTTCACGAAAATAATAAAGTTTCATCTGATTTTCAGCACGTCAAAAAACACTATTATTAATAAAAGTGTTTTAATACTTTTTTCAATAAAATTTAAGGTATTTTCAATATTTTGTTCCATATCAAAAATCACCTAAATGTATTAACTCATTGAAAATATATTTTAAAATATCTAAAGAGTCTTTGAAACTTTCCATTTCCTTTCTTAAAAACAATTCCATTTTTCTTTGAATTTTTTTTGTTAGAAGATGGAACCCCCTTGTTCTCAGGTAACAATATAGTGAACTGGTTACTAATCCCAAATTAACTCAAGATTCATTTAGAAAATTTTGACAAGAAATAAATGTTTTCTCAGCTACACCATCACAGTGTCTCCCACGCGTGAGGAATCCAAAAACCTAACTGCAAATAATATACATTGTCATCCTCTCCATGGCTATAACATAAAAGAGATTCAGTGATTCAGTATGGGTGGCATACGTGATCCTTGCTGAGTTGAAGATGTTAAATTTCTTATTCTTAGGTTTCACAAATACATCCTTTTTACATGACACTTGAAGAGTTCAAGAAAAGAATGAGACACTTATTTTTCGCTAGGGACTCCACATATTTTTCGCTAGGGACTCCACATATTTTTCGCTAGGGACTCCACATTTTTCGCTAGGGACTCCACATATTTTTCGCTAGGGACGCCACATATTTTTCGCTAGGGACTCCACATATTTTTCGCTAGGGACTCCACACATTTTTTTGCTGTTTAGATTCTAATCTGAACCATTCTTTAACTATAATTCCACCACTTTTAAATTCCATTATAATAATAAACACTTTACTGTCAAAAATGAATTTTACAAAAGGCGTACATATTGCCTTGAGGCAATGTCTTCCAGTAAACCTACTACAATGTTTGATAACTATGTTTTACTGTAAAGTGAGTTTAGATCAAAAGGTAAACAGAACATATTAGTATACTATACTATACTATACCCTCACGCCGCGTCCCAAGTGGGGTAGGCAGAGAGAACGGAACGCCAAACAGATCTATCTTTACACACTTCCTTCGCTTCCTCCACATTCATACAGTTCCTCATACACGCACGTCGGTTCCTCTTACTCAACACGCGGCCGTCCTTGAGAATTTGATCCACGTGATCAAGCCACATGGTTCTCGGACGCCCGCGTTTCCTCACACCCTTTCTTTCAGATAAGTATATCCTCTTTGTCATTCTTACCTCGTTCATTCGTTCAACATGCCCAAACCACCGTAGTTTATTCACGCGCATTCTGTCCACAACACTCTTCTTGCATCCGCTCATTCTTCTAATATCCTCATTCTTCACTCTATCACGCAGCGTTTTACCAACCATTCTTCTCAACGATCGCATCTCTACTGCATTTATTCCACTTTCGTCCTTCTTCAACCACGTCCATGTCTCGCTTGCATACGTAAGTGACGGTACCAGAATGGTATTGTGCACCAGCATTTTAGCCATGTTCGACACACTGTCATTGCTGACAATGGGTCAAAGTGCACCGTTTACTCTAGCACCGGCCACTTTCCTTCTTTCAATGTCCCTATCACATCTTCCATCCCTCGTAAACATACTAGTATATTAGTATATACTTATTGAAATAAATAAAACAAATGTTTTATTCTATTATTTGTTTATTTGATGAGAGAGATGCCTTTCGTCTTGTTAGGACATTATCAGTCTGATGGAATTCTACTACTTAAACACCGACATAATGAATGTATACTTATTATTTCTATACTTGTACTTAGTTATTTTCACAAGTAGGTTATAACTGGATAATCGAGTAATGTAGAAATTTATAATGTCCCAATCAATTGATAGTCCTATTACCCAATGTCGTCTATGTCTCATGTTATATTCATATTGACAGAATGCATCATTACACTAATGTACTTTACATTAACTAAATACAGGTAAACTGCAGGTAAACTCTTCCTTCGTGATTACATTTATTATTATTTTCTTGTTTATTACTACCATACTATTACGGCATACCCCACAACTGGGGTAGTCAATAAACATGCAAGCAGACCTCTCCGTGTCAACAAAAAATAAAACTTTCAGGATGGGTGACAAATCGCATAGCTGAATTTAAGATGTAGAATGTTTTTATTTTTGTCGAACGTCTACATTTTACAGGATAGTGATTTGGTGTTACGTTCTCTCTGCCTACTCCATTTTACTCCATTTGGGACATGGCGTGAGGGTATAATATAGTAGTACCTATAATAACTCTTCCAACATAATTTGCCGCGCCCTTGAGATGGATTCTCCATTAAACGGCGCCGAATAAATCATCCAATATAATAATAATAATATAATAATAACATAACATAACATTAAATGCATACAGCTCACACGGGTCGAGCTAGTCCCAAACTAAGATGAATCTTGTATTATGGGTAGGTACTAACCAGGGTTGCCAGGTGTTCAGTATTCTACCGGACCGTTCGGTATTTTAGCACCGTGTTCGGTATTCGGTATGACAAAAATACCGAAGTATGGGCGGTTCGGTATTTTTTTCTGATAAATTTTTCTACCTAATAAAGGACGTAAGCCCTAATTTGAAACAGATTATTATAACGATAATGGCAGTACCACCAATGTAGTAATTCTTATGTGGAAAGAGTATTTAGCCATATGAATTATTTGTGGACGAACAGCCGTAATAAAAGTTTGAAAAAAAATTAAGTGTGGACATGGTAGAGGCTGAATTATGTATACGATGTAATTTCAGTCTGACATGTCGCGAAATGCATGGGGCAGTTATAGCAAATAAGACATTGCTGGAAGCGTGCATTAGGTAGTGAGAAAAAAATAAATATAATATTTTTAAGTTAGGGTAGCTTAGTTGCTCATGTGCAATGGCACTTTGTATTTTAAGGTCATAATATAGATCAACGATTAAAACTCTTTTTTTGCTCAATGTTCGGTATTTTTTGGGAAAGACCTGGCAACCCTGGTACTAACGCGACGATACACACATATACAATGCACTAAACACATATAAATGTAACACCCAGACCCAGGACAAGTTGAAAAAGGTCATTCTTCACTTTGCCCTGGCCAGGAATCGAACCCGGAACCTCGTGACTCAAAAGGCAAGAGCGTTACCTCCGCGACACACCGGCCGTCATAGTATAGTGTGTCTTATTTTTATGGCATAGAGAGGATAAACTGCATAATGATTACATGCAGCTAGGCATTTAGTGGAGCTTCCACAACTGTGGGAGATGCTATGATTGTATTGATACATGTGAGAATATAATTTGTGAGTTGTATTGTACTTGTATTATTTTGTATTCATTGATTGTTGTAATGAGCCATTAGCTAAACAGGTTTCTATACGGCCTACAGCTCCAGCTGTATACCTAGACCTACAGAATATAGTATTGTACACATTATAATAATTAAAAGAAACAGAAAAGGGTCATTCCATGTCAAATCAACACACCGATTCAGACTTTAATGTCTCAGATTTTCATGATTTTTTTCTGGTAATTCTGGTATTTTTCACAAAACGTGATCCCATTAAAATCCCATGATAGAATTTTGCTATATTTATCAAGACATTAAGAACTATATTTGATAATTTTTTGGAATTTTTAAATTTTGTGAGAAATTTATATTTGTTTTTTTTTTTCTTTAAATTTTAACTTCTTGTGGCATATCATATTAAAGCCCCATTCAACAGCTTTAAAATGAGACCACTCTCAGGTTTATATCATCACTGGCACGGAGAGGACGGATTTCATATTTATTATATGTAATTGGTCTGCTGGCTACCTCACTTGTGGGATATGTCGTGATGGTGTAGTTGTAGTAGTAGTAGGTTGCCAGCCTATAGGCATCTAAAGGTGCCAAAACATGAAATATTTTTCCATAAAAAATTAAATCTTTAAAAATTATTAACTTCAAAAATAATTGTGCTGCATTACTGAAATTTGGTATTTTTTCATAAGTCTATGATATATTGCTGCATGAAAAGAAATCGTTAAAATCTGAGATATCAAGCCTGAATCAGTGTGTTGATTTGACATGGAATGACCCAAAAGTGGAACATGCTATAATTACCAATACTGTAGTGGAGACCCTTGGAAGGTCACTTGGCTGTAGGTTATTTATGCGTATCAGATCACTAATGTCTGTTATGTGGAAATGAGGAAGTAAGAATGTCATATTGTGTTATTCAATGGGCAGTGACAAGAATCAATATCACCATTTGTAAATCTGTACATTTTTTCTTTGATAGTCGAAAATCTCGTAGCTAGACCACGTGGATTAATTTTCAAGGACGATCATGTTTTGATTAAGAGTAATTTGCATGTATGTGATGAACTACATGAATGTGGCGAAAGCAAAAGTAGCATGCAAGGACAGGTGGAATTGGCGTTCTGTTTTCTTTCTCTACGCCACAAGGAATGCAGCGTGAGGGGATAAAATATAGTTTCATCACGTCTTAGTACTATACCCCTGGAGTCTCTATAATAGAAAAGTAGATCTCTCATTCTTTTCTGTCATTTTTCCAGTGTCCTGTAAAAGACAACTATCTGTAGAAGTTCTCTTGTTAGATATTTTACATCTTGAATTCTACAATGAGATGTTTCACCCATCCCGAATGTGTTTATTTTGTAACACAGAGAGAACCAAGTTATTAAATCATTTTATATTAGAACACAGTGTATTCGCTGGCTGCCTAATCTGTGGAAAACAGCGTATTGAATTTATTAGGTCTTTCAGGACTTTGGCATGAAGAATTGCTTGAATGTGGAGGAAGTGAAAGAAGCATGCAAAAATAAAGCAACATGACTCTTTTTCTCTCTCTGCCTATCCCACTTGGGATACGTACAGTAGTATGAAATCACGAGTCAAGTTTACCAATATGAATCATAATAGGTCAAAGTATTTGTTAGGGCTTGTGTTTGTAATAACAATACTATGAACAAATTGATTCCCATAATTATTATGTATTATTTACACAGGCATGTGACCAACCAGTTTACCATGATAATAGTTTTACTTTAACTACACAATACAAGTAATATTTGATAGTTGTAAAGGTAATAAGTAATTCATATAGGTACATATTATAACTACCTGCTTCCTTGCCCTTACAACACATGGATAAGTACCTGCTCTACCTGTTGTTTCAATTAATAATTATTTAGCTTGTATGTAAATCTATATGTATGTTTGTTTGTATATACTCTTTTTTTTAATAGACAAGCAAAATAGAGAACAATGCTTTCTATAGAAATTTACATCCTTTGAGTATGTTCCTGGATAGTAAAATTGCACATACATAATTGAATTGGATAAATTAAAACAAGCAATTTGTTCTACTGTAGATTAAACAAACAGGAGAGAGACTTCTTTCCACTTCTTAGGTCATTATTAATATTTTATCAATAGTAAAACAAAATGCTTGTTTCAATAATTTATACAATTATGGAATTCTTTTGCTTGTGCATACAATAGAAATGTAATAATTAACTTTTTTTATTATCATCATCACAGTTTTAGTAACATAATGGCTAAACTTTAGTACTTATAGAAATTGAACTACCATTTGTTTATTTTTATCAAAATATTTTTTTCATTTTAAAAGTACCAATGTTTTGAATATTATTACTTTTTTTAATAATGATATTATAAGTCGAAACCAGGTCGCTCAATTATTAATTATTTATACCATTTTTTTTTAAATAATTTTCGCAGTCTGTCCATCTTGAATGACTTGTTTTTAGAATAATTTATTTTATCCTTTTTGTATCCATCAACCTTTTAAAACTATTCTAATAATAATAAAACAATAGGATCTTTAACCTTGTCATGAATACCTCCGCATACAAAATGTAAAGGAGAGATAAAGTGACCCTCAAAGACATCTTCCAGCCATCATTATATATGTGTTAATTTTATATTTTATCAAAATTGAATGCTGAGCAATCATATTTGGTCCATAATAACAATAACAACATTTCAATGTAACTGTTGGTAGGTATTACTGAGTGTCACTTTGTTTGATTCTTACATATTGTTGAAAAAATACTACTACTACTACTACTATACCATCACGGCATATCCCACAAGTGGGGTAGCCAGGAGACCAGCTGCATGTAAGAAACATGCTAGCTGTCCTCTTCGTGCCAATATAAAATCAAGACATTCAGGATGGGTGGCAAACCTCATCGCTGAATTTAAGATGTAAAATGTCTTAATTTTTTTGAACACCTGCCTTTTACAGGACACTCGAAAACTTAAGGAGAAGAGTGGGAGACCAATTCTTTACCGGGTGCTCCACGGTATATGAAAAAAATATTTGTATAAAGATACAAGAAATAATTGAGTTGAGGTGACTTTCATAATAAGGGTTGTCCTAAGGGCGCATTGAAATATTGCTGGACAGACACCTCATCCACAAAACCAACTGACTGAGCAAACTATGTATATACTTTATAATAATAATACTACCCTGGCTATTCACCACATCCTAAATAAACAAATGAATGACTGATTGTCATTTGTTTATCTTGTTATTTTAAAGACAATATAATGTTCAGTTTCTGAGAATTTAGGTGCCTACATACAATGCTCTTGCAATATTAATGAATTGTTATAGAACTTTGTAGTTTCATTATTGGTTTCTTCTTAATTACATTATTTTGTAAAAGTTACAACATTTCATTATTACTGCTTTTGCAACAGCCTTCATTCTGTTTGCAAGTGCTGTCTTGTGAAGACATCTTGATTTTTGCTGTTGTTATTGTGTTGACAAAGTTTTGACTCCCAGCCATGTTGTAAGTACAAATTGGAAATTTATTTTTGTTAATTTCAAAAGTTAAGTTATAATTTAAATACCTATCCATTTTTTGTATGAAAATTATGGTGCTGATTTTCAAATGCATCCCATTTGTCTCAAAATACCTATTCACAGTATGTGATGTAAAAAAATGCCCTTGTGTTTTAGTGTATAGGTACTTCTATATAAATATCATAAGTTTTGAAAGTTCATGATGCTTAGTTAATGGTGGAAGTTCTCTCTAATGGGGAACATGCATGTGTGAGGAATATGAAAAAATGTTATCAATTTATATTAAAAAATATACGCTGATCACGTATATCCTAATAAGAAACGGTCAAATAAAACTTTTCATTCATTATTTTCATTTTAAAAGACCATATTTTCTGTTATTGAATTAGTCCAGTGTGACGTCGCAAGGCGCTATTTTGCATTGGCACACATTTCACTCTTAGTACTGTTTGTAGCGCCTGATAACGTCAAACACTCATCCGCCACGAGTGAACCTTTTTGCGGCGAATTGCGAAAATTGCTTTTTCAAATGGTGATAAAAACCTGAAAAATGCAGATTTAAAACTATAAAAAGCACCATAATTTTTCTAATTTTCTGTACTGTTTTTTGGATTGATTGAATGTTCCCCATTCATTATAATATAAAACATTCAAAATAGGATAGCTTTTCTAATTATAGTCATTACCTCATCATATTTTTTTAAATATATCTTCTCTTATATAATCGTCATACATAATTTTTATGTACTCCCAGTCTTTCTGTCACTGTTAATTCTTTCTATATGTTCAGTCTGATAAGTATATAGTAATTTTTTAACTAGCAACCATTTCACACAGTCTACTGTTGATATTGTAGAAATGTGAAACATTATTTGATTTGATACGTAACATTATTTACGCACACTTATTTATCAAAAGCACACTCTGTTATATTTACTTAACGCATACTTCAGTGTGAAATTAAAAAAAAATGTAGCGTTTAGAGGCTATTTACATAGCAAGATATTTATATTGCCAAAATGGAGATATTACAAATACATAACTACTTCTACTAAAACACCATATCTGACAAGTGGGGTAGCAAGTATTTCAGCTGCATGTAATAGACGCGCAAGCTGTTATCTGCGTGGCAACAAATAAATATGACATTCAGCATGGGTAGCATGCTTCATTGCTGAATTCTAGATTTTAATTGTCTTGGTAGATAAATCTTTCTTTTTTGGGTGAGTGAAAATAGTAGGATGCGAACGTCAATCAATCTTCAATGATTCAGTGACGATTAATAGATGTTTACTAATTGACTATTTTTTTGCAGTGCAAAAATGACTAGCGCTTGGACCAGAGCCCTCCGCCTTCCACTAAGACAAGTGAGCCGGTTGAGTCTACCACAACAGCAGCAGCAGTGGACCTCATCACACAGCAGTACGGGGAGTAGCAGCTCCTCCTCCCATATCCTGACACCGCCACTCACTTCTACAACCGCCCCACACAGCACCAGGAGTATATCCACGTCCAGTCCCAACTATGATATCATACTGGTTCGAAATAATGAGGAGTTCATTCAGAAGGTATATAAAGTAACTGAATAATATAAATGTAAACTGTTGACTTATCAGAAAATGGGATTGGTGCGCTGTCTACCCCATTTGTGGGAGATACTGTAATGGTGTAGTAGAAGTAGTAATCAGAAGATAGTAATATTTGTAAATCAGCTGGTCAGCAACACAATGTTAGAGTCTCGGACCTCTGAGCAAAAGGTCTCTAGTTTGAATTCCGATATTAACCTACTCCACCATTACAATACAAGCTATTGCGTACTGTAGAAGTGTTCGAAATGTATTGAGGTGTATGCAAAGTTCAAAAAAGCCTCATCATTCAAAAAAAAAATAAAAAAAGGATTAACTCAACTTAAAAAAGTGCAAGTGTGATCATAAAAAGTATAAATTTGGACACATGTCTATGAAATGTTTTTTCAGTTGACTTTTCAGACACTTTCTCATAGAGTGCTGTATATGAGATATTCTATATACTGATATTGAAGTACACATAATATGTATTGTACTATATATTTGATTCATTGTTTGATTAAAATTAATTGACAACATTTAGTTCAATTTGTGCAGAAACGTAATCAAATTGTTTTGTATGTGCTAAATGAAAATGATATGACATTAATTCAGGTGGTGAAGAGCCTGAGTTTCAAACATTAAGGGTTTCCCATTACTCTTCCTTGGATGCTTTAAGAGCTGAGTTCGTATATCATCCAGACTCAATAAAAAAGATTTTTTCAAAGAGATGGCTTCTCCTCGACACTAAATCATAACTACAGTCTAACTTGATTAACTCGAACTTCTATAACTCGAATTTGTGGATAATTCGAATTTTTTTCAAGTCCCTTTAAAAACGCATCACTTTTATGTTAAAAAATCTTGTTTAATTCGAATTTATTTTGTTTAACCCGAATTTTGAATAAAAATAATTACATTTTGCACCAGTACATTTATTGCCGAGTCGTCACTTTCCTTCCACAATATCTTATAATTAGTCACGGCGACAATAAAGATCAACGAGTCCTTTTCAGGTATGTTCCTGGAAAGGTAGATTATCATCGGCGGCGCTTTCACTTTCTTCCCCACTAATTACACACGAACACATTGAATAGTAAACAAACATCATCCATATTTTAATGGTCTTTCTTTCAATTTGCCGCTGAAATATTGACTGATATTTTGTTGTTTGAAAACATTATGCAGGTACTTTTTATTACTTTTGACGCAATACATAATATTATATAGGTACATGTTATGAAAACGCCTAGTATGTACTTAAGTAGGATACATAACGTACATCCAAGGTCGTATGCGTAGTAATTTAAAAACTACGCATATTTTGGAGGATATACTATAAACTTTTGTAACTCGAAATTTTGGTTAATTCGAATTTTTCTGCGGTCCCTTGAACTTCGAGATAGTCAAGTTCGACTGTATTAATATCCCTTGGAGGAGGCACTCACTAAACTCATGGTTGAAACAGTATAAACATATACAGTCTTATTAATAAACGTAGATTAAATTTCTAGAAGGAGATGAACCACCGATCAGACAAAAAACGTATTGATAAACGTTGATCAGCTTGAACCTAGTTTAAAAGTGGTTGATCCGCCTCTCGAGGTGGTTTAAGTAAGGTGATTTAAGTAAGGTGGTTCAAATCGGCGTCATCTGCCCGCCATGTTGGATTTTACGTCAGATGTTTGCTATGCGGGTTTACATGTACGTTTTGCAGTTATTTTACAATTTATCGGAGTTGGTTTGGGTTAAAAATACGCTTAAGTAGTATCAGAATGTGAATTTAATTCAATCAGTTGTTTTTCTTGTGATAATAGACACTTTTTTCGTGTAACAGAACACCAGTTTCTTAATTTGTTTTTTGATAGACGCATTTAATTGTTTCGTGACAGAGATACTTTTTTCCATGTTGTATGAAAGTTATATTGATTGATTCTGATGAGAATTATTTCTGTACATCATTTGAATGTAAAAGGGAAAGCAGAAAATAAAATTTTACTGATGGTTAGTAATACATATTGTGCGCAGTGTTATGTTATACCCATATCACTGATTGTGTGTCAGATTATGATTTATTTGATAAATAAATAAAATGTCATTCCATTATTACATTTTTCAATTATACAAACCTTCCTCATCATATTTTAGTGTATTTGGGTACAAAATGTCAGATGAAAAAACCAATACAGTGGAACCTCTCATAACGAGTATTCGCATAACGAGCAAAAGAAAAAGTGAAAAAGTTGCTCCCATAAAAATGGATAATTATTTGTCATAAATTCATATTTTTATTTAGGTACGTTTTTTTTCCTAATCTAAATTGTATTTTAAGTTGTAACACTCTTTTATAAGTAATTTTATTTGAATAAACTTTAATAAAAAAGTTCTCCAAGAATACTTTCGGCATGGAACGCATTATTGTATTTTACATTGATTTCTATAGAAAAAAATGTTTCGCATAACGAGTAAGAGTCTGGAACGAATTAAACTCGTTATGAGAGGTTCCACTGTAAGATAATTTTGACAGCCGCTTGTTTGTTTTGAATTTGTCTGTTTACCAGCGTCGTGTAACATGGCAACCAACATAATAGAGCGAATTTTCGAGTTGCCATATGAAATCTTTTATATAAAGTACAGATGTCTATGGTACGGATTAAATATTTTTATTAATAAAGAAAATTTGATCGGTGGTTCAAACGCTAATAGGCGGATCACGAAATCAGTGGTTCAACCATGGTTTGGCGGATTTTTATTAATAAGACTGATGTTGTTTGTTCCAAATTCTATTTGTTTATCTGTCTGTGCTTATTTAAAGCCCATATACTTATCTATATCTGTATAACATAACATACATAGACAATTCACACAGATCAAGCTAGTCCCAAACTAGGATGAATCTTGTATTATGGGTACTAACGCGACGATACAAACATATATAATGCACTAAACACATTTATACATGTAGGTAACACCCAGACCCAGGACAATTTGAAAAAGGTCATTCTTCACTTTGCCCTGACCGGGAATCGAACCCGGGACCTCGTGACTCAAAGACAAGAGCGTTACCTCCGCGCCCACACCGGCCAACTAATATATGATCATAGTGTTTCCCATGTGTTGGGTAACCAGAGAATTTAATGTATGCATTGACCGTACATAACTTTATTTATATTATATAAAAATAAGACAATCAAAATGACTAACAAAGTGATATAATTGTTGAATACATGATATTTGATATTTGCTACTAAAACAACAGAGTTTATTTAATTTACTGCAAAATAATATTTACACAGATATTTAAGAGATTCGCAGGAGACTGTACACTATTATTATTATTATTGGTTTATATTTAGTGAATATCTTCATTTACATCTTCTCGATAATTGATTGTGTCAAGTTAAATCAATAACATTTACATTTTACTGACTAAATATAACATCACCATACGCCACTATTCACGTCTCAGCTCATATCGAAAGGAGAGTGATATTTTTGTCATGTTCATAGTTACAGTTTGAATTCACATTTTTTTGTTATTTATAAGATATCATAGAAGAATATTGAATTGAATTACTAATTTTAAAATTGTTTGATAACAAAATTAGAAGTATATTGTTTATCTTGATTGGAATGTTATATTCTTTCATTTTGGTACTTTTTTGATCTATACTATTTTTTATATTTCATAAGATGATGTGTAATTTTTGTTTAACTGATTCTGAGTTTCTCACAATATAAGACTATGTTAGATTCGGTTTTAATTGTTAAACTATTATTGTTTCCAGGTAGTGAACAGCAATCGCTCCGTTATAGTTAATTTCCATGCGGATTGGTGTGAACCTTGTGGCATCCTCACTCCCCGACTGCAAGAGATCATCGGCCCGATGGAAAATATCGACTTAGCTATTTTAAATATCGAAGATCACGTTGAACTTGTACAAGAATTCGAAGTGAAAGCCGTGCCGGCGGTTATAGCGTTCCGTGACGGATCTGTGATGGGTAAATTTATAGGTCTAGTGGAGGAGGAAGCCATTGTGAATCTAATTAAACAAGTTGACTTGCCGCCATTGAATCCAGGAGGTCATCCTCCCTTAGTGCATAAAGAGTGTTAATAATAGTAAATTAATTTGTTTTGTTAATTGATTAATTAGTTCAATCTTTAATATATTCAATTGTTTTTCTCTCCCGTAACGACAACCTCAAATATATACGAGTTGTAAATATCATATTCTGACTTTACAAATTTCCTACAATCTGTGTTAATCTTATTAATAATATGTTACAGTAGAGTCATTAATTAGTCATGTTTTTATCTTTATTATCACTCTGATACAAATGCATTATTGTAACTATTGTTATTTTCATGTCAGTGTGTCTGTCCTGTGACGTGTTTTATTATTTGTAAAACATAATGATTTTTGTTATTGTCCAGAGCATAGGACCAATTTTGAATAATTCGAATGGGCCAATATTTAGTGAGGTATAAATTTAAAACTAAAAATTATATGGAGGATCAGAATTTACTAATACATCATAAATACTATATATATATATATATATATTGCCTATCCTGCCAGGGATGGACGGAATTATTTGATAGTAGGTAGTTAATATATTATTATAATTTTTTTATTTGTGTTAGGTTTTTTTATTTCGTCTTTTGTTGTTATTATTATTATTCTTATTTATGGTTTAATGTAAGGATTTTTATAAGTTTTCAATAAAATCAATTTGACTAAACATGTCTAGTCATGTTTATACGACTTTTGAACTAAAAATCATAAAAAATTACACAAGTCATCAAGCAATTGATCAATTACACACAAGTCATCAAGTGATTACATCACTTTTTACACAATGCAGTACATATCTCTCTTTCGATGTATGTAGCAATATTTACATTTCACAGTGCAGTTTGAATGTATATTTGTAGCGCCAAAATAACTGTTTTGCTAAAATCATAGTTATGTGTGTATTGTCAGAGGTATATATACAATATTTAATATATGCCTACTTTATTTTTCGAATCAACATGTTATACGGGTTACGTTAAGTTTTTAGATTTTGTCAATAGCCTGGATGTAGAGTATCTGCCTCATGTACAAGAGGTGCGTGGTTCGATCCCAGGTGCCGGCAAACTCCCCTTTCACAACACAAGCTTTTGGCTTATTCGTCTGAATGTAGAGTGCCTGCCTCATGCACAAGAGGTGCGTGGTTCGATCCCAGGTGCCGGCAAACTCCCCTTTCACAACACAAGCTTTTGGCTTACTCTGAAAGGTGTGTAAAGTTGTATTTGGTTTTATCACAAAAACCTTTTTTAAAATAAATCTTTGAGTTTGATTATGATTAATTTAAAAATTTTCAATACTTAAAATTAGAGATGCAAAGAATAGTATATTTGCCGAATACCGAATATTATGCAAGATCATTTGCTGAATAACCGAATATTCGGCAAAACAATGGTGAGAGCGTGCAGTACTACCGACCACGCATCTTCGTGTAGGTAAATCATAGACTTGCAGCACGGTACATTTTTTCGTAATTTTTGTGTTCCAACATTAATAATAACAATAATAATATTATGTTGTTTCACTCCATATCAAATTAAATTAATTAATTAGATATTTTAGAATTCATAATTATGCATCTGCAGCAACAATCTACAGTCTATTAGTTCCTTCCATTTAAACTATTCGGCAGAATACCGAATAATAGATTAAATATTCGGCTGAATAGTAAAAATGTTGCCGAATAGGCAGAATACCGAATAGTTGCCGAATATTCGTTGCATCTCTATTTAAAATAGATTGTTGTGAAAATTTTGGACACATCAAATATCCAAACCTACATATATAGTGTTGTATTATTTCTGTGTATACTAACGAATAGATTGTTTTGTTACAAAGATTTATGTTGATATTCTTTAGTTAAGTAGTGCACTAATTTAAAGTAATCCAATTAATTTTTTAAATATCACTACAACATGTAAAGGACGTGCATCTTAATTATTAAATTTCTCATTCCATAGAAATGTTTGGGGAATAAAAAATAATAATTTGTTTATTGTATTTCTTTCTTATTTTCATTAATCAAATCAATATTTAAAAGGTTGTTATTTCTTTACAAAAGTACTCACATTGAAATAGTGATAATTTTTTAAACTTAAGTTCAAATTATTTTATTAAATGACAACATTAAGTCTTCACTCTCACCATAGATATAATTTCTGATGTTTGTCAAATAAATAAAGCCTTGTGTACACTAATTTGAGATTTTCATTGTCAACTAGTGTCTGACACGTTTCTTATCCGATTTTACCGTACAATTGTGCTGGTGGTTTCACATATTATGTGACGAAAAACTGCAGTCGGATTTTATTGAATAATGCAAAATAGTGGGTTGAATGGAATTATGCTAAATTTATTTGATTTGTGTTAGTCATTTTTAATAAGTATAAATGTACACATGTAGAAATAGTTTCATTTATAACCTTTGATTAAATTATCCAGTAGTTTTTGGATAGAATTTGTTATTTTATAAATTAATTAGCAAACAATATTGAAAGAAGTCTAAGTACCTGTATTCAGCCATCTTGTTTTATTGTCAATTTGTATAAATTTTTGACATGTCATCATTTATGGATATGATTTTGAATTTGGAATATTTTGCTGACATTTTTATAATGTTGCATATATTCAAAAAAATTAAAGAAAATTATATTTTTAGTATAAATTATTGTGTTTTCTTTGTATGTCCTATTACAAACATTGGTTTATGAAAGAGATTTCAAAGCATTCAGTTGCTTTTTAATGAAGATAGTTTTTTGTATCTAGTTGTGAAATTCTGGAGTTTAAAAAATAAGAGTGAAAAAAATTACCTTCTCTTATGGTATTGTAAGATTTGTCAAAAATTTAAAATATTTTATTATTAAAATTCTTATGAGTATATGGTAATACTGATATGTATACATGGAATACCCATATATACACTATTTTTAATATTTATCATTCCTAGATACACATAAAATTAGTCTTTTGCACCTAGAAAAGTAAAATGTATTCATACAGATTTATGTATCGCAATTTCTGCATTAGAGAAATTGCGCCCTTAATCTGTCAAAAAGAACAAAAAATTTGCAGATAGCAACAAAAAAAATTAGTTTCAAATTTGAATGATTCACGAAAATTTAATTTTAAAATTTTTAGAGAAAATGCACATCAATAGGTTTTAATGTATGCACAAATAAAATGTTGCCATACCTTAAATCGTCCATTTTTATATAGCATGCTGTCGTGTTGAAATAATATTGTATTATAAGATCTTTTAAGTAAATTTGCACAGAACGTTCTAACGAAACGAAAACATCTGGATTCCTTCTGGAGATATGTGTATGGAAACACCATCTTGAAATACAGTTGATTCTGCTTAATTGGGACAGCCGCTTATTTGGGACAAATCTCAAAAAACAGAAACCAAACCAAGAAACCAATAGTAAATTTATATGTTTAATTGTGACAACATTCCGCTTAATTGGGACGGTAAATTTAAGATCACAGCACATAATATTATGTTACACTCATATTCTCAAGAAAAAATATTTACAAAGAAATGTTACAAAAACAAAAGACAGACTACACTTGACTCATTTTTGCATTGAATTAAATTGTATGTACCTACCCATTTATTATTTTAATAAGGATTTTTTTTTTCTTAAAAGTTTATATTACATATTTGTAATTTATATAATAATTTATATTACCTATATGTAATTTACAGTTTCCAAGAGTTTATAAAATAAGTTATTGAAAAAAAATATGCATTGTTTAATTTTAGGTGTGTATTACTACTAAATGGCCTTAGTTGCCAAAACCAAATAAATGAATTAAAAAAATGTGAAATTCGCTTAATTGGGACAGCCGCTTAATTGGGACAAAATGCCCAAGTCCCGATGTGTCCCAATTAAGCGGAATCGACTGTATAAGTAATAGAATAAATTTAAGAATTAAAGTAATACACACCGAGAATGTAACACTATGCTGATGTACAAATACAAATTTCTTTGCATCAATTCTGATTTTTTATACAGCAAATATACTAAAATAAATGGATTACGTAGTTGGTTCCAAGAGAAATCACTGAATTAATGAAGATTAGCATAGATAAATAAGGAATTTTACTAGTGAACTTAAGATTTTACCTTTGCTTGTTTTGAGTATCCTCTCGACACCTAATCCTATTTCGATGGTGCTTTTAGTAGATGTTCGCACAAATTTTAATAATCTGTAACGATTTACGTTTAAAGAACAAATATATTGTGACATTTAAGAAGTATAACTAAAGATATAACACACAACGTGGCTGTGCTTTTCCTTGAAAAAACATGTAATTGTTAGAGAGATGTCTCTTTCTAACACATAGTTGTACTACATAATATACCTACTATAATTATATGATATTATTATGTAGGTACTTGCAGTTGTAAGAAAAAGACATCATTCTAATAGTTACTATCTCACATGGTATGCTTTATTTTTTCATAGGAATATAGGCTATACTGCGACTTGTTTGAGTTTGGTCAAAAAGTGCACAATCTTGTTATGTATAATGTCATTAAGTATAACCAAATTGTTTATGGTAACATTGTGGTAAAAATACTTATTTTTCACTAGGTCTACACTGTCTGAACGAATTATGGAAATGAATGTTCTGTCTCTCTTTCCTTCTCTGTGGAAATTTAAAAAAGAAAATAGAAGGTAAACAATTAGTTTTGCCTCATATTTTATTTATATTTACAACACGAGAAAAGAGAGAACACTTTCATATGCATTGTTCAGGCATAGAGTTATATACCTTTTTAAGAATCCAGCTTTTGCTTTCTCTAAAACTTAACATTTAACATGGGAAGGTTAGTGTTTTAGCTACAAACATTTAATAAGTAAATATATAAAAATGGTAACAATAATTCTCTAGATGTACGTAGATGTAACTCCTGAATTTGTGTTCATGTTATCAGAAAACATAATGCATATTAAAATGTCTCCTGTAGAACGTTAATAGTTGAATAAACAACAAAAATATATATATCAATATAGGTATAATATATTTAAAATGTTAAAAAAATAACTTGTTAAAAAGTTTATCAAATGTACTCAATTGTTGTGCGTTGTATTTTCGTCCATTTTTTATATTAAATTCACCAGTATACCGACTATATCTATAACGCATATATTAGGGATAATTTGATAAAAAAAATAAAAATCTTCGATCATTAAATTTATTTATAATTCTCTAAAAATATGAAGTAAAATCACAAATATAGACAATATTGTCCAGCGACAGTTCATGCTGGAAATTGATCTTCTATTTGTTGAATTAAAATGTGGGTATTGATTACTTCCACAAGACTTTATACATCACTATCTTGCTTTCAATTTACAAGTGTTGTCATCTTAGGCTGAGTGAATTTACTAACATTTAACTGTACTATTTGCCCGACTTTAGAATTTTATTATGACAACAGTCTATTTTTGATGTTACAGTGTATGTTAAACTATGATAATAATTCCTGTACAATAAAACAAACAGTACCTTGTATCTATTATTTTTATATAAATGTAATTTATATTGATTTATCTTTCATCTAGTTATTCAGATGTATCTGCTGTACCATGTATTTACCATCTAGTTATTTAGATGTATCTACTGTACCATGTATTTACCATCTAGTTATTTAGATGTATCTACTGTACCATGTCTATACCATCTAGTTATTCAGATGTATCTACTGTACCATGTCTATACCATCTAGTTATTCAGATGTAGGTATCTACTGTACTATGTATTTTCATCTAGTTATTTAGATGTATCTACTGTACCATGTATTTATCATCTTGTTATTCAGATGTATCTACTGTATCATGTATTTACCATCTAGTTATTTAGATGTATCTACTATACCGTGTATTTACCATCTAGTTATCGAGACGTATTATATGTTTACTGTTTGTATGTATTTATCATACCACATATTGTCCCTCTTCTAACTAACTGTCATATCTGATATTTTTGGCGAAATCGAGTTATGATCACCAGTGTATTTATATGTGCCCTGCATGTTCTCACTGAAAATCACACCTGTAACTGTTACCGTTATCCTCGAATAGCTTTCTGATTTGTTGCCATATTTACGAATTATTCTAAATAAAATGTGTTGTATCTACTAATTTCTCAAAATTTCAGGATAAAAATGATTATGAGATATATAAGAATTGGTACAAATAAAATAATGTAATATATTTACACTATATCATATAACTAGGAGAGACGAAAATATGCACAGCAAAACACAAAAAACGCTCTCCTGAACAATTTACATTTAGGCAGATCCGACTGTTAGTCAGAAGAGGGACGATATGTACCATCTAATAACCTATTTATTTATTTGTATGCAATCTTTAATATTGTAAGAGTATATAATTAATGTTAAAAACTCATACAAAGTACTTCTCATAGACAATACTTGAGATTAAAATATGAAATATTTATCCATTTTGTACCCTTTAAAAGAGTTTTATGAAAAGTTAAAGTCTCAAATAAAAGATAAAATATATTATAATATGTGCTAGAACCGTATTATCAATGTTTTAAATATTAAGCCTAGGATAATATGAAAAATACAATATGTACCTACTCATCTTTATCCTAATGTTATTTCAAGCTGAGCTTATTAATCCCAATCTAAACTGAATGTGTGTGAGTGTAATCTCTAAATTACGCAAAAATGATATTTCGTATACTGTTTTTTTTTTTGGTTAATCTGCTTAACATACTTTCATGAATATTATTAGAACCCACACTTTTTTACATTATTATTTAATTTTGTTCCAAGGAATATATTCTTCTACCTTAATTTCTATGGCCGTAACCTGTCATCCATTACATCATTGATAGGGTGACAGGAAAATTATTCGAATCACAATTATTCGAATGGATAATTCTTCGAAAAAACATTTGTACGAACTAACTTTTTTCGAATGACAATTATTCGAATGGCAGCTATTCGAATCCACAATTATCTGAAAACACAATTGTTCGAATTTTTATACGTTATACTGATAACAACAATTATCCGAAACACAATTCTTCGAATTTTTATTATCAAGACAGATAATATTGGTCCTATTTTCGGCGAAAAGTGACGTACTTAGCGAAATTATATTATAATTCGACTCAGTTTGCAATCGATTTATCTAAATAGTGTCAAACGTTTGGAAAAATAATTTAAATATATTTATAATTAGGTATGAACGCAATTGCCTCATTTTCTTAAGAAACTAAAATAACGTTAAAGTTGGATGAGGTATGGCTGGAGTTTTATATGAAACGTAATATAATTGCGTCAATATGACCTGCTTCTGAAGATCAAAATAGAATGAATTTAGATTATGTAATATAAAATAATTCGAATAATAGGATTTTCTAACAAATGTTAGTCGAACAATTCACTTTCCATTAATTGTAATTCGAATAATTGATAGTCGAACAAATGTTATTCGAAGATTTGTTAATTCGAATAATTATTTTTTCGAACAATTGTGAATTCGAACAATTGTATTTCGAAGAATTTTCATGTAATCATTGATTGTATTTCTTTAGTTCTCTCAACATGCCATAGTTCTCGTTAGGGTCATTTTAGGCCCGACAAATAAGATCCTCGTGCGAATTAAATTGTGCACTCACCCACATTGCCAAATTTTCAATTTCTGGATGGCGCAATGATCCCAAATTATGCTTATTTCAATATAAACTTTTGATAATATTATCAATTTATGTTTTTCATACATTTTTTTTATATACTTGGAATTTAATACCTAATATTATTCATTTACAAGAATGCGAACACGTTAGATTTAGAGGCCACAGGTTTGGTGCATTTATAGAATTATCAATCTAATTTTATATCTCTTAATTTAAATTTGAGTTATTAGATGAGTTCTTCATTTTCAGGCTAGGTCGTGGGCTGGTGGTCATTTTTAAATCTGACGTTTTGCCAATGCTTCTGTGGCAGGTGTCTTCACATGTGTGCTGTTATATCGTTGTTAAATTTTGTTGTCTTTGAGCGGGGGGGGGGGGGGGGGGGGATGAAGAAGAACTCATCTTACAAAGACTCTGGCCGTGAAAGCCTCCGAACTTTTATTTTCGAATGTTAAATCTTTTAAATAGTTCAAATTATAGTAAAATAAATCAATCTTTACTTAAATATATTTTGTGGCGGGCCACTTTAAAGTTTGATTTTTGTATTGAAACAATTAAGAAATTTTATTAATTAGATGTATTACATTCAAATTATCATTAATGTTAAATATTTTGTTATTAGTTATTATAAAATTAATGATAATACATATTAATTCAAGTTCAGTAAGGCTTCCTTATCTCCCACGATGTTCCTTTTGAGAAGACTTTTGCAATTTGTGCTAACGGGTTAATCTCTTTACTAGGTTTAATATTGTTATCACTGAAAAACGATCTTCCAAACTGTTATGATTCTAGTGAATAAAAAAAAGACTCCTTTTTTTATTTCAAGCAACTGAAAAATCATATATCAATTTCAAATTGCTCTTTCTTAAATCAATCTTTCAAAAAATACTTTCTTTTTGATAAATCAATTATTATTCTTTTAGTTCTATGTTATCTTTAGGAATTATTTTTATGAAGTTCTGAGTTTTACCACCTTTTTAGTGTTTTAAAATTATCTTTATATTCTTTATTAAACTCAGATAATAACAGTCATTCATGATAATGTGATACTTCTCACATACAGGATGACGTGTCGGCCGTCGTATGAGATGGACCTGAAGAGACACATATTTTATTTATTTATTTATTTTATTCTTCTTGCACATCATCATTCATATAACAAATAAATATAGCAATATACACAAGAAAAAATGTGATGATGTGCAGTGGCGAGATTATCACTATATAGTGATTTCTTCCATCTAACCACGTATGCCGGTGATGAACACAACATCTTTTTCACCTGCATATCCTGGCAATGTGCGAGAGCCAAGTTTCTGCCCGACACATCTATCTATATAGATTTAAAATAGAAGGATGGGGATCTTTATTTCTTGATAAACCAATTTTTCCACAATGGTTTATTTGCCTTACTTACAAACCAACGACTATATTCATTGTCCTTTGTCCCATATCTCGAATTATAATATAATTTAAATGTAATATGTATAAAACCTTTTATGTATTTTTATCTCTATCATTATTTGATGTATGTATATTATGCTTTTAAATAATTTCCTTCACTACACTTACTGAGTGTTCATTAAAATTTAATTATATCATTCTTATATCTGTATCTAAAATAAATCAACAAACCTTTAATAAATTTCTTGTTTCTAATTTGTGTCTTTTCATTTGAACTAAAAATCATTTTTAGTATCAATTTTAATTTCATCTACTTTCATCACTGTTATGTATTTAAAAACAAATACAAGAAATGGCTGTGATAAAGGTCAATTTCAGAAGTTCTTCCGGGCGCTCAAGCGATCGATAGAATAAGCAGTGGAATGCTTTGTTTCACCTTCAATAGCTGTATTCTTCTTTGTTGTCACTCCCTCAGTGCTGAGGATCGTGACCATCATTTGTATTTGTATAGGTGTGGACAAATGCTCCCAGCGACTCCGATTCTCCGCAGCACCTCATGCAAGGTTCCCCCTTCACCTGCTCACTCCCATCTCATTGGTGAGCGTCTCCTAGCTCTATTGCCCAATAGGTGTATAACTGGCGCATTTTATTATGTAGGTAGAGGTCGATCACACATCCTGAAAGTCTTAAGTTAGCACAGAGAGGACAGCTTGCATATTTATTGCATGCAGCTGGTCTGCTGGTTACCCTAGTTGTATATGCTGTGATGGTTTATTTGTAGTAGCAACTATTTCTATGACAATCAGTTACATCCAGATGTTGGAATAATGAAATTTCCCAGATTTCTGTGATTTTCGGACGGCAAGTGGGTCTCATACTTCTATCATGGTATCATTCTGAACACGGCTTATGCCCCATGCTCCAAGAAATGGATTAAAGGACTTAAAAAGAGAAAAATGAATAACTCTGTACTTCAAATTCTATAATCTATAAAAATAAAACAACAAATTTAATACAAAACAACATAGTTTTATTTTTCCTCTCATCATTTTTCATTCTCAACATTACATTAGATATAATATAATATATATAACATAATAATATATAATATGTATACATCTGGTTTATATAATTATAATATATACAGTAATAATATGTGGTACACGTCATATACATATATAATCATATATATATATATATATCACTTTCTACTTCATTCAGCAGCATTGGTAGACCATAGAAAAAGATTCAACAATAACAATACAATATTATATAACAGAACAAAAGTACACAATTAATTATAAATAATAGATTGTCTTTGTTACAATACAAACACTACATTTTTGACATGTTATAAGACTATTAAACGTACAAGGATAATATTGCTTACAAAGCAAATTTACTCTATAATTTATGGGGTGTTCACATTTGGCCAATATCGCCAGGCGAATTTCAAAATATATCGCTAGGCGAAAAAAAAATTCGCCTGACACCCGTTGATCGTCACACCTGTTCACACAGTCCACCGATATAGAAACGATTTGTCAGATGTGCTTTGATTTTGACATTGTTTTCAAAATAGCAGACGTCGAGATGGATATTGCGAAGTGTTTATTTTTAGTCGAAAATGTTATAGCAGAGGTTACAAGGCGCCTTTTAATTAAGGAAACAAACGCCACAAACCAACAACATAGATAATAGCTGTCACGAAGCGGGAAACATTATAAAATTTATAGGTTATAAAGTTTTTACCATAGGTACGAACACCGCGCACATATTGAAAGGTGGTCAACTTGAGACGATATCGTTTTCACTAGTTTTTATCGTTTCAGACTAGCTGTCATTTTGTTCACACGGTTCAAATGGCTGACGATATTTTGGAGTCCTGGCGATATTCACCAAATGTGAACACCACATAAGAGAGTCTCATGTACAAAGTTTGTAGTCCAGTAAATATACGAACAATATTTGAAATTTAATCTCCAAACAATGTTCCATATTCAAAATCAAGATTGAATATTATATTATATGAAAATTAGCAAAACAGCACAGTTCGTAACTTGAATTTCTTATATAAAAGTACTAAATAGATAGGACTGTTTTTTTTATACTGTTTTTCATGAATTTGATCAGACATTACCAGTTATTATAGTCAACGCAAATCATATGAACACCATAAATATCAAATATTTGACCTCCAACAAACATTGTGTACAAATAGCCAGACGCATGTCCTCAAAGATTTAAGACATTCTATCAAACCCTTGATTGAAGTTTTTTTATAGATTAAGTTAATCAATAAGGATAACAAGTTCTTCGAACGTTTCGTGCATGAATTCAAACAATAACAACCAATTAAACAAAGTGTGCACTTTTATCAGTAATAACAATTCAAATAATAAATAATATTGCAAAAAAAGATATGGTACTCCTGAATTATTCCATCAAAATCAGTAATAAACATAATGGTAATATAAAGTTAAATTGCAAGAAAAACTTTAGGTCAAATTTGCAATTTTTTTTGACAGTTTCGAGAAGTTTGATGAAACTGATTAGTAAGTAGACTTCAGATAAGTATTACTTTCAAACATTCGCTACAACGACCTCCAACCAAGGAGTATTACACATCAAGCTAAAACATTTCTCTTGGAGTTGGAGAACAGTAATGTTTTTTACCAGACATGATTATTTTATTTTAATCACAGTATTTTTTACCTATATGGCTGTGAGTCTTGGCACTTAACCAAGGCTCAGGAGCGGAAGATACTAAGCTTTGAAAACAGGTGTCTTAGAAGGATTTTGGATGTCAAATGGTATGAACATGTTACAAATGATGCTGTGCGCCGGCGCACCCAGCAGAGACCTGTAATCTCCGTAATACAGGAGAGACGATGGTCCTGGCTGGGACATGTTTTGAGAATGCCTAATGATAGTTGGCCAAAAAGAGCACTGTTTTTCCGCCCGCAGGGGTTCCGTCGGCCCGGGCGTCCCTCTTTCACAATACACCGTTCCTATGACAACGATATCAGAGCGCAAGGAATGTCGTGGAAAGAGGTGACGCAATTGGCACAGAGACGCTCTGAATGGAGGAGGCTGGTTTCTGCCCTGTGCTCCCGAGAGGAGCGTTGAGGGCGATGAATGAATGAATGAATTTTTTACCAAGTGCAACAACCTGGAAAACAAAAGTATAGTTAACACAATTTATTGATTTCAATGCAGTTTTAGATGGAATAATGCAAAATGTACTCGTTGTTACAAAAAAAATGGTTACGTTAAATAGTAATAATAATAAATAAATAAAATAAAAAAAAAACACAATAATGTTTGTAAGTACTCTCAGTAATCCACAATATAATAATAACATAGTTTAATCAATTCTTTGGAATAGTAACATAAACATAATCAAGTCATATCCTCTAATATCTCTAAATGCATCAAGAATAACAACAATGGATTATTATCAATAATATTTTTACAATTACCATTGTATGATGTTGTACATGGGTTATTCCGTGTCAAATCATCACACTGATTCAGACTTGATGTCTCAGATTTTCATGATTTTTTTTATACAGCAATATATCATAGACTTATGAAAAAATACCAAATTTCAGTTATGTAGCACAATTATTTTTGAAGTTATTAATTTTTAAAGTTTTCAATTTTTATGAAAAAATCTCATGTCTTGGCATCTTTGGATGCCTATAGACTGGCAACCAGTGATGATATAAACCTGGGAAAGGTCTCGTTTTAAAGCTGTTGAATGGGGCTTTAATCTGGTGTGCCACAGGATAGGGGTCACGGTTTAAAAAAAAATTAAATTTTAAAAATTAAATTTTTTTTCAAACCGTGACCCCTATCCTGTGGCACATCAGATTAAAGCCCCATTCAACAGCTTTAAAACGAGACCTCTCCCAGGTTTATATCATCACTGATTGCCAGTCTATAGGCTTCCAAAGGTGATGAGATTTTTTCATAAAAAATGTGATTTTCAAAAATTAATAACTTCAAAAATAATTGTGCTACATAACTGAAATTTGGTATTTTTTCAGAAGTCTATGATATATTGCTGTATACAAAAAATCATGAAAATCTGAGACATCAATTCTGAAAATCTCCCAAAATTGTGTTGAATTGACACGGAATGACCCACATATAAATTTAACACATATCCGGGTCATACCGAATAAGGTAACATTTCCTCTTCTAATCCTTATATGGTAGTTACGTGCGTAACCTTAGCTTCAGGACATAAATAAAAAAAAACTATTCTGTGTAATTTATGCTTCAAAAGATTGTTCATGAGAATGTAAGAAAGAAATCAACGAAATTGTTTTTGTTATATTTTGCACAGATTCACACACAACAGATGTTCCTGCATTTTTGGGAACTATTGAAATGAATTCAAAATGGAAGATACAATCAAACGATAAACTGGAATAACGAAATTGGATAAGTTTTGATATCTGAGTTTTTTGATAATATCAAATTTTTGAACTGTTCAACGTGATGCATTTAGATAAATATTGTGACATTTAGATTATGGTATAACCATATACTATTTTAAACAAGAAAAAAGAAGAATTCTGAAATAAGTCTGTATGTAATGGGGGGTTCATAAAATTAGCTATGGATATATGTTGAAAAATCACTATTTAGAAAGGTTAAAAGCTTGCAAACAATTTGAATTTTAATGTTAATGAACTTGATTTTTTCAGCCAGACTTCTAATTTCAAAACGTTTCTTAAATCACTATTTTCATAGACATATGTTTAAAGAAGTTTATTGTCTATGGATCATGGATAAGATACTTCATTCAATCAATAATAAAAAACGTACAAAAGCTGAAACAACACATCCCCGATATGGATACAATTAAGATGCAGCAGCCTCACTAGATTGCCCTGAATCGAGGCGTGCTGCGTATAAAAATTAATATACAATCAACTAAGGATTAATAATATTTAACGAAAAAACCACAAATGAATTAACAAATAATTAAATTAATCAAAAGCAAAAAAAAAACTGATACTCTTTAAAATACACAAGAGTTATTTCAGAATTCTTCATAATAACATAACAACATGATAATGAGGTAACCAGGTAATGATTATCTCGTTACATAGCAACAGTGTCAGAATAATGGTCAGGGCCGGGTGCAGGGGCAGGTTGCACTACCATTATACCATCAGTCAGTCTAATTATATTAAGGCAACTCTCGAGCTATCTGCTCGCAATGTCATTATAATACATATATATGTATACATATAACAAACTAATAATTTATTACAATATGTTACATACTTACATACAATTCAAACGCAACTTGGTTATGTCATAGAAGCATATTCATAGATGCCAAATGGCTCAGAGTACATGATTAAAGATGTCTGACACTATATGATTTATTAAAATTAACATTCATAAAAATGCCATCAAAATATATTCTGTTATTTTTATTGCATATTTTAATATTCCACCTTCAACAATGTTTTGAATGTGTAATGAAAAATGATAATATTTTTGATATCCTTTTCGGTTGCGAAATTTATAGCTCAATTTGTCAGACTAAGGATGCCATATACAAAAAAAAAATCTATTTGTATCAGAAAACCTATATACCTACATAGACGACAATAATCTATACTCTGAGATGTCGGGTATTTAGGAATACAGATTGTGGAATTTATTGCTGTACATTGGTGCAATATCTTCCAATCAACCAGTTTATATGTTACACACCGCACCCAAACGTCACCAAGTCAACATCGGTTATTAAATAAATTATATTTCAATAGTAATAGATATACATACACAATATATAATATTATCATAATACATATATCTTTAGTATGCAGAATAATATAACATCTTACATATTAACAAATTCGATAGAAGATAATAGCAAATAAGTTTTGTCGTAAAATGCGTTTAGAACTGTGTATTTAAACTTCAGCTAAAGGTTCTATAATATCATCGTTTTTGGATGATAGAAGTCTTGAATAACAATACTTGATACGAAGACGTTATTACAATCTATAGAAATTTCCCTTGTAATAAATAAATAAATAAAAAAAGCTAAATAATAAACAAACAATTGGACTTAATAGCTGTCCTGGTTACAAAAGCACATTTTTATTAAATATTTAGTTTTGGTTGGCAGTTACAGTGCTTCAAAATTTTGACACACCATACTTGGGAATAAAAAATTTTGAGCTATTTATTTATTGGCTTGTTGTATATGAAACTGGGCGTTGTTCGATGTGTATAAAGTATAAATAAATATTTGACAAGTTTGGCATTGATTTAAGTGTTGACATTAGCAACTGTGACAACACTTAACTAACAAACGATACAAATAATTTTTGTGTTTTTTCTTTTCTTTCTGTTGGAAATGCATACAAAAGAAAGAGATCGAACCAGTTATTTTCTTCCTCATTTCTTTCATTTATCCACAAAGTGAAGGAAAGAGAAACATAACATTCGTTTGCACCGTTTGTTTGGCAAGTGTAGATGAAGCTGTTAACGATCTTGACAAACTTTTCAACCTTTAATTGTAAAAAGAATACAGGAGCGCAAAGAGGAAATTTTAAAATGAGTATAAATAGTAGTTTACAATAAAGAGTTAGAAAACAAGTAACAAGTATTTGTATTAAATACCTAAATATAGTTTTATTATATTCACTAGAAGTCATAATTTTTATAGTAATCATACAACAAAAAACATATTAACTGCAAATATTACTTTTGACAAGGTGCAGGAAAATGAGGTATTTGAAAGATAAAAAGTTTCAATCCTATAGTCGGAAACTTCCTCCACATACCGACACGACCATATTTGTTATTATTCCTTACCGTGAAGGCTTTTAGGGGTGCGTTTTTAATTTTACCAATGTACATTGAATTTTAGTTTATGTAAACATTTACGAGTTTCAACATGATTGTGATCATCATTAAGAGCAAAATTTGGCTTCGTTTTAATATAAGTTTAGCGTTACAAAAATATTTGTCTAATCTGTTGAAAGTCACCCTGAATAATGAGTGTTTTTTTTTTAAAGAACACCCAAAACACCATTGTAGTAAGCGATATGCTAGTGTCGAGAATGTGTAGTAGGTCGGTAGCCGAGTGTATACAAGTATTAGATAATGTTGTAGAAATTATATCTTGATATATGAAAAACTGACTATAATCCCCAATTATTTTTTATATGTTAATCGTTTTATGCAAACCTAGTTTTCTTATCTGAAAGAGGTGAAGAGAATATAGGGGATATCCTGGAGAGACCATATCTCAAATGACAATATTCTTAACAGAATCGTAAAAGCAAGGTACCTGCTCAAGACTCTCTCTTAATGATTTGGACACACAATATGTTGCGAAAACCTTCTACAAGATATAATAGAAAGGATGACTGAGGAGACAAATCACAGAGGTGCCCAAGCCGAGAATATGAGCTGCGGATCATACAATGGAAGCAGAGGGTCAGACAGGATAGAGCGTGATGGAAAGAAAGATGGAAGGCTTTGCTGCAAACCAATCCTCAGGATTGAAACCCAGAGAAAGGTTTCATTTTAATTTGCAGTTGATACTTAATTTTAATTGCATGATTATGAAAAATAATATAAATATTTTATTTATTCTACTATTATAATGTAATATAATCGTTTGTTTTTTTATACACAATAATAATAATATAATATTTGTGTTTGTTATTTAACAGGTTTCTTTATACAAATTAATTAGTTTATTTATAATAAGAGTTTATATACATTTATTATACAAGTTAGGGCATCTTTATACACAACTTATAATTATTATATACATACATTGTTATCATATTATATTTATAACATAATATAGATAGCATTTATTTTAGGATACATTTTTATTATATCAATATTATTATTTTATTATCAAAGTATGACACATGAGAAATCAGACAGTTTATTTTTAAAATAAAACCACAAAAAACATCAACAAAATTTGAAATAAAACAAATTAAAAAAACAGTTATACCGCTTTTGAATGTTTTAGAAGGTAGAATAGGTTGGTAGCAAATAAGGATTTCAACCCAAGATTATTTTATTTTAAGTCTGAGATTCTATTCTATTAGATTACCAAACATCGTTATTATAATTCAAATTAATTTAGAAGCATTTTTTTTTCGTCGAATAGTGTTAAGGATTTAATCCACAGCATACTTTTATCTATGAAAAGATAAAATCTATAGGTGTCAAGTTTGCTTGCTTCTTTCTTCGGTACTCATTTTGTAACAATAAACAATGTTCTTTTATTGTACTCTGTAAAATATATCAAAAATAAAAAGCGATAATATAAAACTACTTTTATTTTAAATAACAAAAAGTGAAAACACAATCCATCAAGAACATCAAAAGGTTATTGGACCAGAAGCCGTGTTAATAATAAAATCGAAAAATAACAAAAATCATAAAGATGGCAACAAGTGTGATGAATTCATTCCCACAGTTAAAAGATGGGGTGAACCTCCAAAACTGGAAATATCGATTACTACTCATTTTAGAAGAACAAGGATTGAAAGAAGTGGTAATAAATAGTGAATATAAAGAAAGCAAGAGCGCAGATGCAAAAATGAAACAGGAAGATGCACGTGCAAAATCTCTGATAGCACGTGGTCTATCAGACAAATACATTGAATAAATCAAGAAAGCAAATACATCATATGAAATGACGAAGTGCCTGGAGAACACATTTGAAAGAAAAAGTGCATTTAATAAACTGTATACGAGGAAACAACTCCTAACCTTAAAATGCGGTATACATGAAAGCCTGCAAGAACACTTTCTAAAGTTTGATGCAATTATCAATAAGTTACAAAATCTGAGCATAAATGAAACAAAAGAATGTGACAAAATATGCCATCTCCTGTAAACTATCCCATCAAAGTACAATAGTGTGGTGTCAACTATAGAAACATTAAGCAACAACAAGGAATTGACAGCAAAATTTGTAAAAAGCTCTCTGCTGGATGCTGAGCTTAAAGTGAAGGAAGTAAAGAATCCAGAAGAAGAAAGTTTCGTGTCGAGAATACCCGTGTGTAGCCACTGCAGAAAGAGGGGCCACAGAACTTAACAATGCTGGTTTAACCCGGAAAACAAAAAAGGGAACCAACAATTCCAGAAAAGGGGACACTATGGACAAATAAAAGAAGAAGACATTCTCCAATGTAGCAGTCAAACACAGGGAATAACTTCTATTATGTATTCTCTAATGAACCAAGTAATTATTGTACACATAAAAATTGTGATATAGAATGGTTCGTTGACTCGGGGTGTACAGAACATCTCATACAACATCCAAACATTTTTTGCAAGTGGTAAATGACCATTTACCTGATCACTCGTAAACGAATTGATGGCTTTTGAAAGTGGAATAGAAAGTGACTATTAAGAAATGTATAAAAAACAGAAATGTAAGTTGTAATAAAGTACAGAATAACATATATCATCCAATTAATTAGGGCTATTATGTGTTTTACTCTTTTGAACTTAAAAAATATAATTTGGCAGTAGGTATATTGAAATATTTTTTGTGGTTTTACTTAAAAAAACATCTTTTACAATAAGATATTTGTCAAGTTTGGCAAATGTCACAATGTAATCAAGTACATCTTTATCTAAATCCGAGTTCACACATCAATCATTAACAACTAAACAAATTGAATATGTATAAAAAGTAAAAAAAAAAGAAAACAATCAAATGTAAAATTAAATGCACAAGGCATAATCACAAAATATTCGTTCAAACTTCTTTTCACGAGTTTTCTTTAATATTGTATTTTCTGAATTTGTGCAGAAACTTTGCCATTCTCTATTAAAAAAATAAATGGAGCACAAGATTACAATTTTTTTTGGTCAGCACCACATACACATGGTGGGTGGTCTGTGAGTCCCCATTGATGTAGACAGAATATCATGTATTCCATATAACTCTTTAGTCTATTTAAAGTGAACCAGTGATTTTGACAACACAGAATGACGAAATATTTTATATAAGGTTGCCCACCCAAAACAATATTTTATATAAGGTTTCCCACCCAAAATAATATTTTATGCAAGGTTACACACCCAAAATAATATTTTATACAAGGTTGCCCACCCAAAACTGAGTGAATTGAGTCATACTCTAAAAATTATGTATATGGACCAATAACCAGATGTGAAAAAAACATGTTACTTTCATATAAAATCAAATTGTATAATTTTTGAAATATTTAAACTAAGTAACATATTTCAGAGTTATAATAGAATCAAACTTGAAATAGAAAGACCATGTAAAGATTGCAGTAGAAAGAATAAGAAAATTGTTCTACTTATTCTATAGACTGAGGGATGATACGAGAGCGTAAGACAAATGATAGATGTGAGCTTTCTCTTGTCCAGTCTGTATCGCAATACGGTATTGTAGCTGGGGGGGACTCATTTGAAGAAATCATTTGCAACTCTTATACAGCAATTTTTTTTTCCAATAGTTTCAAAGTAGACGAGATTTCTAAACAGAATTATCTATGTTACAGGGATTCAAACACCATAATTCCTCTACGAGATCTCAAATGGTTGCAATGACACTTAAAATTGTTTTTTTTTTAATGAATGTAATTTCAAATATTATATCAAGTTTGATTCAAACATACTAAATGCAAATTTATATCGTTTATATATAAGAGTATTTTACTCAAAATCTTAATCAAATTATTTAATTAAAAAAATAGGGAAGATAAAAAATGACATTTTAAATTTATAAATATTAATAATTAAGACTCCTATAGGATGAAAATCCTTGTCATTGGCTATAATTTATTTAAATAAAAAAAAACAACTTCAAATCAGACTTCATCAATTTTCTAAATTTAAAAAAATAAAAAAAATTACTAATTGGCTGCAAGCAAAATTTTAATACTTAAAAATACATTTACTAAGACAATTCTCGGAAACATATCAATAATAGGACAACAGCACTCGCAAGTTCCATTTTTTTTTTTAATTCAACACTGACTAAAAGAGTATCTTGTCATGAGGGGTTCAGAACCATTGTAGATCAAGTAATTTTTTTATTTTATTTAATTGTAAAAAGCACAAAAAAGACTATAATTACAAAATTTAAGTTCAGATAAAACGATGAATCTTTCAGAAATAAGCTATCATCATATATTTTGTCATTGGTGGATTCTTATTCTACAGGCGTTGGCTTATTTGGAGCCAAAACAAACGTAACCGTAAGTTTGAAATTTGAGCTACATATATATAGCTCTAGTCTCTTATATTGTGCTCTGGCAATACAATACAATCTGTTGACTTAATCTACAAATATTTCAGATGTGAGTTTAATTGATGTGATCCACAATGGTTCTGAACAGCTTACTGTTATCTATACCACAACAGCAAACATATCCAAGAAGTGATGGTATGGATACTGGAGAGAGATAAAAAGTATAAAATTCATACTCATTTTGTCATAGTAAAAAAGTGTCAATTAACAGACTTATTGTAAACTTTTGTAGTTTATTCAATGTCAAGATTTGTCAATATTCATGGATTCAGTTTTAAACTCAATTTCAAACTTCGTCACCGAGATCTTGCACACAATTCTCAGCGATAGGTACGAACCTATCACCGATCTGCACTAAGAGTATTGTTTTGTCAACGTGAGATCTTAAGCTTGGGTCCCTGTGGTTTGGAGTCCATCGATGTACAACCTGCAAGGAAAATAAATTATAAACATTTTTTTTTAATTATTCAACTTCTTCAAATCTCTGATGATGCCACCAATCTGAATTTTTTTTTATTAGCACAAAGGGGACAAATTGTATGTTTATTAAAGGCAGTTTGAATTTCCAATTCTCACATGACAGTTTGAAATGTTACTAATAAGGGCGACTATCAACTTTCATTTGCTCTTAAGTTTGTTGTCAACCGAGATATACAATGTGGCTACAAGCCTAGACTAAATATATTTTTTTTTTATCCTATCTAACTAAGATGGTAATATTTTATAATATCATATAATTACTTTTAAAAAAATATTCTCACCTGTCCATCCATTCCATGTTGCGGTGCCCAGTTACCCCAGGAATTCCTTCCTCCCCTCTGTCTGTGATAAGCTGACGGCCACGTCACGTCTATCCTCCTGCCTAAATTAATACAATCGTAAACTCCTGAAGGGTCTATAATAACCACCTTACACCCAATACTTATGTGGCTCTTTAATTCAGTCTTTAACGATTCTGAACGTTTCACAATTGCCTTACGATTCGGATCTTTAGGATCGCCTGCTATCCTGAGTCCTGTTTCTTTCATTGATAATTCACTATATTTCCCGGTTAAGTCTCGGTAGCTCTCTCTGTCGTGTCTCAAATCTTTCGTAGCTTTCGCCAGTTCTCTAGGACTCTCACTCGATCTCTTTAATACGCTGTGTTCAGAGCTTGACTCGATGTTTCTGAGTGATATATCTTTTGACGTTATGTTATCGATATTCTTTTCTGATGTGTGTTGTTTGCACATGAATTCCCTGCTACTAGCTCCGGCAAAATCACTGCTTCTTCTTCTGTGTGAGTCTCTGGGTTGATCAAGATAGGAAGACAGTTTAAGATTAGCTCCTCTATTGGCTATGGTGAGACCGACTGGAACAGATGACAGATCGTCAGAAGAACTGTCACGAGATGGAATTGAGATTGGATGAGACGGTGAAGAAGAGTTAGCTTTTGATTTCTGAAAGTAAGCAAATACACAATAATTAAGACAAAATTGTCACACAGCGACTGTCAAGACATTTTAAAAGATGGGAAACATTTTTTGCATGTTAATGCCTGTTGCCTTATGGTGGTCAAAAGAGCACTATTTTCAATGACTTGGATTCTTTCATATTATTACTATTCCTACAACAATGATATCAGAGCGTTAAGAATGACATGGATAGAGATGACATAATCAACGTAGAATGTCTCTGAATGTACAGTGTTTACTTTTACCCTTTGATTAAGCGAAGAAGTACAGTCAAAAATTTTACAACAATTAATTTATCTAGAAACTGACCAGCTAAGTACACTTTTAGAGTGAATAAAGCTACTTAGTGCACAATTAAACAAACCTTATTTCTATTAGCCCTTCCTGGTCTTCTCTTTCTGCCAGGTGGTCCCTGTTCTTGGTAAGCAGCTGTTCCCAACTTCACGCTGCCCGGCCTCTTCCTATTGTCCTTACTCCTCCGCCCCACTACTTCTGTAACGACACCACCGCTATTGCTAGCTGCACTACTGGTACCAATGTTGCTGCTGACACAACTCTCCACTCCGGGTAATAGTGACATGGCCTGTCTGGCTTCTCTGCTACTACCAACATTCTCCTGTTGTTGTTCTCTCTCACTAGTTACACTGCTTCTGGGTTCACCCGCTTCTTTGATTGTTGTACAAGCTGAAATTTAAAACAACAATTTAGAATCTTATTCACTTGATGAACATTTTTAACACACATTGTAGGTCACTGTTTCCCTATAAAATTATTAAAGGGTGGAGCTATGGATTAAGTCGTCTGGCATGCTAGAATAGAAATATTTGATTTTGGATGGTCAGAACATAATACTGAAGATTTTCATTTTACGGCCGGATACTTCAGAGATCAGGGAGCTTTTATTTATTCACACTCGCTAAGCAAATAAACTTTGTCTTCACAAATAGGCCAACAGTTGATAAGCGACGAAAAGAGAAAGACGTGGGAATCTTTTATTTTATAATTGTGTCTTCAATTCTTCTTCAAGAGGAGTAAATGATGGTAAGAACATGAAAAAATAGAAGAGAAAAAGCATTATATTACTTGGTAAGTTACTCTGCTCCGATTCCTGTTTCTCAAAGAAGAGTCTAGCGGCACCAGTGATGGGAAGATCTGGCGCTGATTGCTGTTCTCTAGAACCCAGTAGACCAGCCAGGGAAGCCAGAGTGGAACTGCCTGGCTTGCCAACACTTGCCAAGCTGCCTCGAGTTCCAGCTGATACAATAAAATACAAATTTTAGCCTTTTTCTTTATCCTTTCAACATCTGTAAACTATTATTAGACTGTATCCAAACCTTTGTAACTTATTTACATGCATTCTATACACAAGATTCTTCTTGTATATGCTCATTCTTTCTACATTATCTTTATTTCGCTCGTTCATTTGAACTGCAGCTACCATACACACACATAGCAATCTCTATTGGGTATTGAAATGGTTTAAAATATATATCATTAGTATACATTTTTTTTAATTTGCCTATTTTCTTCTCTGTAGAAAAATATAAATAGGGTTGTGGCTTGGAAAGCCTTGAAATTTTTACAAAAGATGGCAGCCGATATTTCACATTATATTATTAATACCACTGTTAATAAACAAGATACATAAATAATTTAATTACCCAGGAATGTGTTCGAAGGATTACGACAAAACATACCTAGTGATGTTCTTGACAGATCCAGTGTATGATGCGGAGTCTGGTTGAGATGTGTCGTAGTTGTACTAATACCACATTCTATAGCATTGCTACCACTCCCACTTGAGCATCCCTCTCCACATCTCCGTCTCATCTTCTTCCACAGAGACATGGTGTGCTTTTTGATGGTGGACAGGGTGAGAGCACCCCCCACTAACGAGGTCACTTGCTGGTTCGTGTCCATGTACGAGGTAGTTAGAGGGGACACGTAAATGGGATACCCGATGGGCTGGTCACATGATGAGTTTATGATGTTACGCAGGGCCTGAAATGGAAGTTTGAACAAATTTAGTCAAATGCAAAATTATAATACTTAAAACTAAATTCCTATTTTCACAGAACTTGAAATGTGATTGAAATATCTATCTGTTGAATAACAATTTCATAATGAAACTTATTTATTCACTTATTCTTTTTGTACATCATCATTATACAACAGAGTAAACAAAAAATATATAATATTGGCATGAAAAGCATGCACTAAATGTCGATGCACTAAACACATATACATGTAACACCCAGACCCAGGACGATTTGAAAAAGGTCATTCTTCACTTTGCCCTGGCTGGGAATCGAACCCGGGACCTCGTGACTCAAAGGCAAGAGGGTTACTACCTCCACACCACATTTGTAATAAGTTTCCTACAGTTCATGTGGACATTAGGGTGGATTTCGATTGAGTGTCTGCGTAAATAAATTATTCCTGTAATTAAGACACATCACTGTTTCTAGTTTTGTTAATTTTGATTTCTCTACATGTTTAATGTGACAGTCAATGTATGTTTATTAACAAAATAATTTTGTTGTCTGTTACCTGTTTAGCATTCTGTATACTGCCCCTCTCAGGGTTTCTGTTTCGCAGATAGATGAGCTCCTGTTGTTGCCCAGCCCACAGTCCTCTCACACACTCCCTGTTCAGTTTTATAACGCGGAAACTCAGAGGACGCTTGTTCAGCATTATTATTTTGTACTCATCATTGCCATCGTCCATCACGTGTCTGAAATAAATTTAACAGTTAATAAATAATTTTGTATTAGTTGGAAGATATTGCAATACAGCAATACTCCCACCATCCGAGTATGATTGATAATTTAACACCACCCATCTATCTTATGTTTTATTTTTTTATGTCGTACAGAGGACAACACATATGATACATGCAGATAGTTCATTCACTACTCTACTTGTGGGATTGTTATGATAGTATAAATTAATAATTAAGGATAAAATACATCATAAAGGTAGCAGTACACAATAAAAAGTGCTTTGATTTCATCCACTGTAAATAATTATTTGTTTATGCCATGTTGTAGTTCTATAGCTTATTGTTTTTGTTTTAATATTTTGTGCAATGAAGTTAAAATAACACGGGGGAAGAATTACCATTCGCACTTCTCATCATTATACAACCAGATAAGTCTCCATATGATCAGTCACAATCACACAAAAACTTCATCCACCTATCCAGATATTCAGGATATCAAAGAATTAGGATCTAAATTGCGGTTTCAAAACATCGTTTTTGCTGTTAGTACCCTTTATTTACCTGCATATGGATGTACAATATCATCATCATTACCTGAGTGCTAGTAAATGCGGCGCTCCCCTGAGCACATTGTTCCTCCACGTGGAAGATGCCTCGTGGCAGATGACCAGAGAGGCTGCATGACATGTAATAGCCGCATACAACAGCGGGCAACTGCAGTATTCCTCAGGGGACATGAAGTGGTCCTGTAATCAATCATACACAAATGAATATTAATGACATCATAACATTCCACTGGTCAGAAAAAAGCTCATCATGTTTTCATAAACCTTTACAATATAAAAATATTTTCATGTTTTTTATAACACAAAATTACTGTTGATGATGCTTGTGAATCATTAACTTTCAATTAATTGTAAATGATATCACATCAAATTTGCATTGTTTCGCTATGACGTAATTTGAAATTTTTATCTCTGGATTTTACTCAACATTAATTTTTATTAAATATTGAATCAAATTTTACAACATAAGCGGATTTAATGAGGATAACACCATACACATATTTCAATTCAATTAAAACATAGTCTATTTTTTGGACATAGAAATAAAATGAAACCATAAAGAAAAATAAAAGAAAAAGAAAAATATGAATTTCTTTATTCATATTTTATTCACACAAAAAGGGAACATTTTATGAATGGACAATGTGCATGTCTTTTAAATGAATGAAAATTGTTATAGTGTTTACCTGATGCAGCTTCAGAGCCATTCGTACAGCTGGAGCCAGAACGCTGTGCAGCAGAGAGACGTCTGAAAACACCCACTCATCTCTCACACACGTGATGCGAAAGTCCCCCTTGAAAAGGGCGTGCAGACCATACAGAAAGAACTCGACACTAAATTGAAAACGGAAAAAAATGTAAATTACAAACTGTTCAGTTGTAAAAGATTTGAGGTTACAATGTAATTTAATTATCAGCTAATGACTTTACTTATAATAATATATATTTTATTTCCCAAATATTAGTGAAGCGACATTGAGGAAAACTGGAATACACTCACCACATAGCGCTATTTCTGTTGAACCAAAACATTCTATGATACATCTACTGAGCATTTTACACTGTTTTGTTTTATAAATAACATCTGACTGTGCGTAACAAAATAGATAGAATAACAGTTAAGTGATGTCTTATGTGAATATCTCAAATCCACCAACCTCGAGACAGTATTGTGACTAGCAGCTCCCAAGCTCCTCCTCCCCACCAGGCTGAGACCAAAGCACAGAGACACAAGGGCAGAGTCCCTCGCCACAAACTTGTCACCTTTTTGTTTATATAGATCTTCTCGTTTCATGCCACAGTATGTAACCCACTCGTGATAAACCGCACAGAATGAAGCTCTGGAAAATATAAACAACATCATCCAATATAAATATTTGAGTCTAGTTGTTAATTATTTTAAAAGTGCCTTAGCACCGCCACGCACACAGTCACAGGTAATGTGTTTTACAGAACACGTGATTGTATTAGTAACCGAGTAGCATCACTGTGATTGGCTGGTGCATTGTGTGGTGTGTGTAGCATACTCATTACTGAAGGATGTGTTAGTAATCATTTACCTATGAGCGGAGCACTCTTATAGGAATACTACTCTATGTAAGTTTGTATATCCTTTGTGGCTGTTTTTACCAGGGAAATAAGAAAACTAATGCCTTATTTGTAAATTTGCGTACTTTTGAATTTGTTCCTGGACAGAGACAATACCGACAATGTGAATTTTTCTATATAATGTATCTGAAAAAGAGTAGGGGTTTCCCTTTTTTATATAAGATTTTAGTGTCCAGTGTAGATATTTAGTTGGAAGTTGGGTTAGTTGGAAGACATCGCATTTTAGCGATAAACTCGCCCTCTGTACATTGAATTGTATAACTGATATTTATATGACACTGTTTTATTTTGTAATATTGTAACCAATGTACAGTAAAGAATAAAATAAATAAATAAATAAAAGTAAAATATTTGTAAAAACATCACATGTAAAACATTTAACATGTTTCCTTTTTGACTATGATGAGGTAACATAACATGCATAGACAATTCACACAGATCGAGCTAGTCCCAAACTAAGTTGTATAGTGGGTACCAACATGACGATACACATATATATATACAATGCTATAATAAACACATATACATACATGTAACACCCAGACCCAGGACAATTTGAAAAAGGTCATTCTTCATTTTGCCCTGGCCAGGAATCGAACCCGGGACCTGGTGACTCACAGGCAAGAGTTATCTCGGCGCCACACCGGCCGCCACTTCACTGGTTACTCCACTCACGGAAGTTGCTGTGATAGTATAGAACAAATAAATATTGTAAATACCTTGTAATGCCTGAAGATCTAAAGTCGTAGTCCTCGTCTAGATTCAGATTAAAGATGGGATCAAGATCTATGAAGTTTTTATCCAGAGTGGGTTTCAGGGCTTCCAGGATACTGGCAGAGGAGAGCCACTCTTCCAGCTTTGGGGAGTTGATGGTGTAGAATATAATGCTCTGAAAATAAATTATCATATTTAGACATTCCAATCTTGGAGATTTAATTTTAACATTACAATATTAATCAAACAATCTAATCCCAGAATATTCTAATTTAGATTATTTTATTTCCAGAATATTCAAATTTGATAGGTTTTAATCTCACTTTATTCAAAGTTGAGTGAATCTAATCTAAGAATATTCAAATTTGGAAAATTCTAATCACAGACAATTTTAATTTGGGAGATTCCAATTTCAGAATAATCCAATTTGGAAGATTCCAATCTACGAATAATCCAATTTAATACATTTAAATCTCAGAATATTCTAATCACATAATATTCCAATACATAAAATACGCATTACATTATTAGTACAATGGCTAACCTTAACATAGTACGTGATGAGAACCTTCCTGAAGTCAAACATTTGCAGCATAGAGGCGGCACTGTTGTCTGTGATAGAGTATCCCTCGAGGACATACCTGGCAGTGACCACCTGCCAGGCCAGCCAGCGGAGAGAGAACATGGCATTTACAGAGAGCATCCCGGGGAGGTGGCCCACTGAACAACAGCAGCAACCTTTAAATTAAATCACATATTTATGTTTGTATTAAAATTGCACACAAAAAAATCATTACTACGCCTGGATAATAAGTACAATTCCAATCTATCTATCAATTTGGTTCCAAAGCTAATTGCATCCGTCACTGCATACATTATGGCCTGGTTGAATTAGCAATTGGGACACAGGATTTAGCATGACGGCCATGTGTTGAGTGAGAGAAATCGACGTGCGTGCACGAGAGGTTGCATGAATGTAGAGAAGGCGAAAAAAGCAAGTAGGGACAGATCTACATGGCGTTTTGTTCTCTCTGCCTACCCCACTTGGGATGCGGCATGAGGGAATAGAAAAGATTTAGTACAAGGAATAACAGCGTTTAAAATGATATTTTTCACATTTAGAAGGATCAAATTTATGGTTTTGTTAATTTTATTATCACTGTATATTAGTTTAAAGATATCAAAAGTATCCGGATAAACTAAAGTATGCATTGACTGAAGAGTACAGTAAGTCATAAAACACAATATCCAAAATTCAAAGAATATATTCTCGATACTTTTCTCCAAGTACTTACTGCACCTTTCGTCAGCATTGTAGAAACGTAATTTCTACAGCAATCGATAAGCTCTGACTGCCTATCTATGTACATTGGAAATAAAATATTTCTTCTACATAATAACCTATCTTCTATTTGAAATGGATGCTCCATTGAATGGCACCGAATAAATCAACCAACGTACATATAATTTTCATTATATTCTTACCATCATTATCTTCGGGGCCTTCAGATATAGCCTCGACCTCCCTCTGCTGACAGTATGTCCCTCGGAACTCCAAACCTCTCAGTTGGAAAGACACCAGTCCATTACCCATCTCCACTATGTGGACCAGGCAGTTCAGGTAATCTGACGCTAGCACTGTAATCACATACCAAATATTAATGTAAATTATTTTGTACAAAAATATCTATCAGGAACATTGTGGAAACAGGAAACTCAATTGAAACAAAATTGATTTGAATTCAAATGTTTATTTGAGACTATTAGAAATAGATGTAGGTACATTGTACATGGCTAATTTGCCCTTTTACTTCAAACATTCTCCGTATTCCTAAGACAAACGTTAAAAGGAGATCAAAGTTCACACATTCAAATCAAACAAAGCTTTGCTTAACAACGTCAAATTAACACACACCGTCTTTGAGAATTATTGCTCCAAGTCGTAAATTATTATTTTAAAGGAAGTAGAGAATGAAGTGTATAGTTACCAAAACAGTCTCCTTGTTGCACTTGTCCCCACCTCCCAAGTAGCAGATCCCCACACAGGTAGTGCTGTAAGGAGCGGGTCAAATGCTCATAGAATATGGAGTTCAAGTTGTTGTCATCTGAAAAATACAATTTATTGGTAAAACTTGTAGACATTTTCAATGGATTTACATTGAGTACCTATAATTCACACATTCCTCCGAACACACGTACAGTAAAAAATATGCTTCGGTTGCTAAAGTGGAATAAATGAGCAGTGGGATTCGAACTCAAAATTTCCCAATTAACAGTCTGAGATGCTATTTTTCATAAAGATAGATTTCTTTAGCTGTTAAGACCTTTTTCCTATCTATTGTTACAGCCAACTAGGTAACTTTGAGTATGAATTCTATGCACCAATTTGAATTCAACCTCACGACCTCAAGACACAAAGTCCCTTAAATTGGCATTACACTACCAGTACCAAAGAGTAGTGTGATGCTTATTTATTAAAAAAAAAAGCTTGATTGACAAAAAGAAACGAACCTGATCCAAGATTCCTCTCAAGCTGCGAAGACAACCTCGTGTTGCTCTGATCAACCCTCTTGGTGTTATAGTCTCTCTCCCAGAACTTGAGAGGGCGGACATATGAACTCATGAAGATAGCGCTGCCAAGGACTGGATTGAGGGGAGTGGAGAGAATGGCCGATATGGTTGCCTGGAGGAATAGCATGGCGGAATGCGGGACACTGAAGGGCTGGGCAAACGCGTGGAACGCACTGCCCCAGGTTATTTGCCATGGTGCTATGTAAGTTACTACAAATTGGATCTGCAATAAAAAAATATTTTGTAAGTTTGATTTTCGTGACATTTTTATAACATAGGTACATTCTGACTTTCCCGTTAATTTACAATTTATTAAGACACCATCAGGGTATGTCAATTATTGCTGTAAAAATAATGAAAATCCTTTTATTTAGTTATTTTGATAATAAACATGTACCACGAGAAGAATGGTTGGTAAAACGTTGCGAGATAGAGTGAAGAATGAGGATATCAGGAGAATGAGCGGATGTGAGAGGAGTGTTGTGGACAGAATGCGTGTAAACAAGTTGAGATGGTTTGGACATGTTGAGCGAATGCAAGATGAAAGGATGACGAAGAGGATGTATTTATCTGAAAGAAGGGGTGTGAGGAAGCGCGGACGTCCAAGAACCACGTGGCTTGATCACGTGGACCAAATTCTTAAGGACGGACGCGTGCTGAGTAAGAGAAATCGGCGTGCATGTATGAGAAACTGGATGAATGTAGAGGAAGCGAAAGAAGTATGTAAGGATAGATCTATATGGCGTTCCGTTCTCTCTGCCTACCCCTCCTGGGACATGGCGTGAGGGTATAGTATAGTATAGCACATTTTGGTCTTATGTTGATTCTACAGTCATCTTTTAGTGTATGGCCTTTAATGCTGCTGCCAGGACCATCTATAGAGAGAACAAACGCTGTCACATAACACCACTGCTTAAGGAGCTACACTGGCTGAGAGTCCCAGAGAGAGTGGAGTTCAAACTGTGCATCACGGTCCACAAAGCCTTGAACGGCACGGCACCTCTGTGCCTCGCTGAGCTCTGTCCCCTCGACGAAACTCTGAGGCGACCACTGCGATCAGCTTCCACCGCTCTCAACAAACATGTGGAGCCCAACAGGGCAAACACTTCCAAATTCGCAGAGAGGAGCTTTAGCATTGCGGGGCCAACTGCCTGGAACCAATTGCCAGCGGATTTAAGACAGAACCAACCCACTGCAACGTTCAGGAATAAGCTGAAAACACTGTTTTTCAAGAAAAGCCATGGCGCCCTTGAGATGGTCACGGATTATTAAACGGCGCCAAATATAAATTGTTTTTATTATTATTATGAATTGTGGAAAATTACAATGCTGCAATAGAAATTCTTAGTACAACAAAATGTCAAATAATATGGTTTTGTTCAGTTAAAGCGAGCGCTTTAGTCCCAGACATCTCAAGAAATCTAGGATTGTGTGATATATAAATAAGAGACAAAATAACAAAATTACCTTGAGTAAGAACTCGTACATCTTGTTAAATATGATTGCCATGATGAAGTAATCAACCAGAAAGGTCTCACTGGCCCAGTGATAGTCTAGACGGAACAGTAGCACCCCAAACACCAAGATCAAGTACTGACTGTCTGGATCCGAGTATGCATTACGTACACCTAGAAAAAAAGTTATGAGACATATTGGTATTGCCCCAGAACAGACCTTAGTCTAGTGGGGCAATATATTCCATAATGTTTATCTTTTTGTTTGTTTGTACATATTAACTATTTTGGAATAAATGAAAAAATAAAAAAAAATATAGTGGATCTGATGTATAATGAGAATCAGGACTCACAACTTCAAATCACAGTTCTACGAATGTTATTTGAAAGTGATAGGTAGCCCGTGAAATATATTTCATATAGAGATTCATCTTTTATTTCATAAAGGTTGTGTAACAATGTATCAAGCCACATAACTAGAATAATTAAACACCGACACAGTGAATAGGTTTCCAACCTTTTCATAGCACCGGACTGAGCAACGTTTAGGTTGTGAGCTAACACATGGAGGTATTACAGAGGATTAGCTAACTTTAGTTGCTCAATTATGACACAAAATAAACATATTTTTCATTTTTCAGCTTGATGCATTATTGTGTAACATAAACCATTTATCCTTATTAAATTATAATTATTTTTTCACCTTTGAGCGCACAGATGCAAACGATGAGCGATCCTATTCCAGGTCCAAATTTGAGTATAATACTCGGAGAGTCCTGAGTGACGGCTGATATAAACACAACGGGATACAAGATGTTACGCTCCAGGAAACATAGATACACGTATGCCTGAAAATACAAAAATATATAATATTATCTCGCATTTTTAGAAAGTGTGGAATCCTCGACAAATAATAGGTGTTGCACTCTTGTAAAGGCAGGTTCTCATAAAATATAACTAATAAGACATATTCATCATCTTCAATTCAGTGATGAGGTATGCCACCCATCCTGTATGTCTTAAAGGTAAAGCAATGAGTGGGGTATAAGATATGTGTGATGGTGTTTTCGGCCTTGAAAGGTGTGTCGCTGTCTTATTTGTCGGAGATGTGCGAGATCAAGACTATCGGTGAAAGACAGTACATGTATTGCTTAGCACATAGTTTCTAGAGTCATCTCGGTCTCGCAAGACGGGCTTTGGAGATAAAGCATTTAGTGTTGCGGGTCCCTGATACAGTCATCAATTAATCATTGGGACTACAGTCTATAGAAAGCAAAAAATCTTTAAAAAACAACTTTGGACAAAATTTGAATTTAGGAATGTTGAAAATGGCAACAAAAGTGGCAATACTTCAACTGCATATCCTATTTCCTGTTGTTGCTATATTTGCTATGTTTGTGTGTGATCTATCTGTTTTTTGTTTGTTCTAACTGTTGTGTTTTCTAAAGTATAATAATAAAGTTTGTATTACAAACTACTGTTTTATTGACTGTGACCCGCTGAATTATCATACCACCCAATAATTCTCAACAAGGAAATGTAAAAGTATGTATTTTGGCACTTGAGGATGCCATTGACATTATGGGTGACATTTTTTCAATATACCTACTCGTCCATAGAAATAATATTTTGAAATACCTTTTCAAACCACATGACTCTAGCAGGTTCCCGAACCTCAAATTGAGCGTGTTCTTTTGGCTTGAGTAGCGGAGAGGCCAACCACAGCCAGGGCAGTTGCTTTCTGAGTTGTGGTGCTAGATAATGCAGCACCCAGCCTAGCAGAACAGATATGGACCACACCACCTGAAAATATGAAATCCAATCAAATAAAATTAACCAGCTAATATATAGATTGCAACACATTGTAAAATTACAGTGCAATTTCAATTATCCCAACTGATGTACGAAAATTAAGAGGACTACATCCATAGGTTTAAAATTCCGTACCATTATTCAGCCAATCCAAAATTATTCTAAGATAAAATTGAAAAAAAAAAACACAGTATGTAGTTAACTTCCAAATGACTTATTAACTTCGCGTACTAGTAGTTCGCATAATGGTGCCCATTTCACAATAAGGTAAATACTGGAGAAGGTAGATATTTATATTTTTCTTTGAATTCTTCTCTCGTGAATCTGTCCACAGCGGATCACTTTCCAATAGTTTTTTATCAATGAATTATAGTTGCTTTCTTATCAACACGGGCTTCTCTCAACATTCTTTTGTTCATAACCCATAAATACTGTTTGCCTCTGTATCTTATTTAACTTTTTACTAATCGCCTGATGATGGAGTTGAGAGTCTCCGAATACTAGTACGCGAAGTTAATAAGTCATTTGGAAGTTAACTACATACCTACTGTGTTTTTTTTTTTAATTTTATCTTGAAATGGACTTCCAACAAGTACCTTCGGTCAATAACATCAATATTTCAAAATTATTCTGACTAGCCTTAAATTGTACATGTATTGATATCTCAATAATCAATAGCCAGTAACAGATGACTCATTGTCTTGCAACTATTGGAGAGAGAAAAAATGTACACTAGATACAGGAAAATTAAAAAAAATTATCACATATTATTTTGCGCATTCAATTTTAATTGCACTGATCTGTTTTTATCATCACATTAATTTTCTTGAAGATACATCTCATTTACAGAATGAAGAATATGAACAATTTTGAAATAATAATGAAACTAAAACCATTTATGTTTTTTACATAAAATAATAAGGAGTTTTTCATACATCAGCTCATTTAATAAATTTTTATTTTATTTCATTTCTTTGTCACTATAGAGGAAAAACTTATTCCACCTCTTTTTTGTTTATATATTAATCATGTAAAGAAAAGAGAGAAAGAATATTCCTTCATTCAGTAAGTGCGGGCGCAACTATAGAATAATTTATGAAAAGTATTAAAGAGATAGATAAATCTACTTACCGGGTTTAGTTCAGGTTGTAAGATAGAGAACACAGTAGTGCAGTGAATTCCAAATATAAACACAGCCATGAAACTGCACACTATGATATCGTTCTTAAATCTCCCATTTACAGTTTCCTGAAGCTTCTTTGGAAGTGGATCTTCCATTTCTCCTTCAGCCGTCTCCTCGGTACAGGTCTTCATTTTGGAGTTCTTCCCGTCGTCGGCTTGAGTTTCAGTCTTTATTGATCCACTGGAATTCATTGCCGCCCCGAAAGTTGAATCTCCTTTTAACGAGTTTACGCTAGAGTTGACGCTCGTCTGCGATCGTTTTTGACTTTTAGAAACATTTGCTTCTGAGCTGAAATTAACTTTAGATGTCGAGCTACCAATTGATTGTTGTTTTGAAATATTACTTTCTGAATGATGTTTATTATTTGCTTGTGTTCTTTCATTGGATGTTTCCGTATTTTGTTGTTTCTCAAGTTCCAAATTAGAATTTTCAGTGCTGTGGATGTTGTATATATCCATAGGGATCAAATGGTTTTTTATTAAATTCCAAACCATTGTATAATCACTAGCCGATCTACTTAAGTGGTACGATATAGGAATAACCAAACCGCAAAACATAGAAAAGAGTAAATGTTGAGATCCTTTTGATTCTGTCAGCCCTCCATATGCAAATCCGTACAGAACAGCTACAGCCATCAATGAGCGAAATACACAATATATAGAAGCACTTAAACTCGCCGTACCATTCCCTCCAAATATGTGCATATCAATTTGTTCGAATAAATACATAGCAAATGTATTTACTTGCGGAAATAATCCTAAACTGAATGCTAATGGAAAAAATAATAATAAAGTCGATATAACATGTTCAATCACTTGGAGTGTTTCTTTGGGTTTTACACGAAATCCGTACAATGTCAAATGTTCACTCACTTCTAAAGCACCATCATACCCTTGTAAACTATGATGCACTATACACAGTATGGCCGCACAAAGACAAAAATACACCGGTCTCGAGAATGCCACCATTCTGTTAAATCCATGTACAGGAGACGCGGAATCTGGTTGGACACTTTTTAATAATGAATACTGACTTCCAGCCATCACAAAACAAAACCAAAATGCATACACATCTCTGTAGAATCCCATGTGAAGGATTAAAGCACCTAAAACGGAGACCATAATGCCGAGAAATATTGACAAAATTGTCTCTGTCAATGTTAGATTTCTATCAAACAACGCCATTAATTTCAACCTGTCCATTGTCACTTTCACTTTCCAACACTTAAATATTTTTAACTTGTAATAAGATTTGGGATGACTTTCTTCTGTAGTTTCTATTGAATCAATAAATCTCTTCTTAGCTGCATCAGAATCAATACTAACTCGAAATAGAGGCATAGAGAATCCTGATGTGCTAGGGTTTGATATTAACGGGTCGATTCTTAGGCAACTGGGTAGATAAGGTGATATTCTTTCCGTCCTATCCAGCATTCTCTCAGCAATAGTTTCAGTAAGGCCTGTAGAGGGAGATCTTCTTTGTGGTGGTTGGACTGCTGGCTCCATAACATAAATGGTTTTGGATCTACTACTATTGGCTTGTGAAATTGGCAACATGGATGTAGAGTTATTGTTACTAGAGAGTAAAGGATTATTACTTCCTTGATTGGATGAGGAGTTGTAAATGCTGCCATTGCCATTGGTAGCTCCTTGTTCCACACTGTCACCTTGCTTAGATTTACTGGACACTTCCACTTCTCCCGTGATGTCTGAGGTAATGGACACACAACTCCCATCTAAGATAGTGTTGTCCTGTGAAGTAGAAGGTTCCACAGTATCTGTTGGTTTAGCATTTTGACTAGATTTAACAGCCTCTTTGGCTAGCCCTGAACTGTTTTTATCAAAAGTATATGACATCCAGTTTCCGAACTCATCCATGAAGCAGTGTATGGCACCATCTGTTGTGTCTTCAAAGGACGTAGCTATGTGTACATTGCTGGAAGATGTATTTGGTATTTCTCCTCCTTTCTCTTCCTCTTTGGTCTTATCACTACTTGTTGATTGTGTTTGTTCAACATTTCTTTGTCTATTAGATTTTTTAATTTTTCTATTCCTATTTCTATGATTTCTATCCATGAGTGGTTTGGTTCTATGGAATTCATAGTATACTCCCGCGGTAGTTTTGGGCTCGGACTCTTCAGATTCTGCCTCAGGAGAGAATATTGGAATGTTTGGGTATTCTATCCTTGAGTTGAGGAAGGCAGCCAGGAGTGGCATAGAAGTTGGGAGGATTGTGTTTGTGGAGGTTTGTGCCATCTCCTCTATGGATTTTTTCTTGGGCTTTTGACTGTCCCTCCTACTAGGTGGATCTGCCTGCCACTGAATACTCCTGAGCCTTTCCTCTCTGTTGAGTGGGGGCATCACAACAGTATTAGCATTAGTTGCAGCAAATAGACATTCTAAACCTTGAACAAAAGCTGAATGTGCTTCGGCTGTATCCAACTCTTCTTGTGTTGGTCCTGCTGGAGTTCTATGTCTATCTTTTTTCTTATTTTCCTTTAAAGAGGAATGCCTCGTCCTAGATAGATTTTTAATCTGTTTGGGTATTGCTCCAAGATTTTTTTGACTAACTGCACTTGTATCAGCATTGGAACAAGAGGCTTTGGGTGATTTCAATACATTTTCTGTGGTCCCAGTGGCACTGTCTTCTTCTACACCATACTTCTGCTCGTCTTGGCTAGCGTTGTTCTCTTCAAACAGCCAAGTGATTCCGTACAAACTATTTTCATCACTTTGCAACTTTGAGTCAGTCTCACTTTTTGGAAGGGGAGGAGAGGTATCTTTGGACTGAGTGTCTGATGTTTTAGGATCACTAATGTCACTGGTTTCCGTGGCTATTTCCTGTCTGGCATCTTGCATCTCCAAGCTCCCACTAGAATTGGAAGTTTCTCTGTCTGGTGGTTTTTTAACTTCATCAACTTCCAATTCTAATTTATGTTTGTGTCTCAGGAAATTATCTAAGAGGCATTCATTAGAATCTACACTTGATTTCTCTAGTAGAAAATCTTTGGAACTTGCGCTAGTCTGATCAAAGTAATCACTTGGATCAAATGTTTTTATTTTACTACTTGCTTTTTGTTTAGCAGGTGTTGGTTCACTATTGTCACCAATCCTACAGTCATATTGTTTATTGTTCACAAATTCACTATGGTTCCTGCTACTGCTCGCCTCTTCAGATTCCTTACAAGCAGTAGCACCACTATAATAAATATTTTTGGAACTAACATTAGTCCTATCACATTTAAGCTTATCACTATTATGTTTAGATGCACTATTTGTTTGTTTTTTAATATGTTCCCCATCCGATTTATCTGATGATTTTGTTTTCACTATTTTCACATCATTGAGACAATCGTTCCTATCTAAAAGTGGGGACCTCGATCCATTGTTTTCAAACTCTGTATCGGAGGAATTAACATCGCGGGGTGTGTGGAATTCGGAATCCAACACTCTGAGTTGATACTTCATACTCATGGCATGATGGTCATCATAATCCGAATCACAATGGCTGCTCAATGATTCCAAGTCACTCTCCTGGCATTGTGAAGTTTGCATTTCGTCAGATATCTCTGCTATTGGATACACTATCTCAGAACCATAATTCATACAAGGCAAACCATTTGCATCTCCTGAGCTCCCAGGTTTGGGCCATAGATTAAGATGTGGGTTTCTAATCAAACTCTTACTAGGTGGGGGTATTATTGCATTTTTAGGATTCTTCAGAACTTGTCCTCCGATGGCTTCTACACTATTAGGATGTGGTGAGAGATTGGACACACTAGGTGGTAGACATCCTATTTCTAAAGCTGCACTCTTAATTCTTCTCACACCAGATGGTCTCCCATCTCCTGAAGAATTCTTTCCTCCACCTGTGTCTTTGTTACCCTTCTCCATCATGTAAGCACCTAGCTCTACACTGCCCGTAGGCAGAAATCCCAAACTGGTATTATCCACATTAGAATGTCTTCTAACATGAGCCACTAGTTGTGCCGTGGAGCTGATTAGAGGTAGCTGTATTGTGGACATTGTAGAGTTGGAATTCCTCCTCATACCAGATGAATGTCCATTCTGGGATGGTTGTGGTAGGGCGCTTACAGATTTGGTGTAACTTTCTGCAGGATAAACACTGAAGTATCTTTTTTGCGACGGTCCAGCAGAGATGTTGATTTCGGAATTATCTCTAGAACTGAGCTCCCTGAGAAATTTGGAGAGGAATTGCTCTGCATTGGGGAAGTTGGCATTGCGGAGAATGATGGGGGAATTGTGTGGAACGTTGGAGAAGTCATCTGTATCTTGATCTATATTAACAGCGACTGCATCTTCTGTTTTGGAACATATTTCCATTCGGAGTGCTTCTTGTGATCCCCTATCAAGAGACTGAGCGGTTTGGACTCTCAGCTTGGACCATCGAGGATGCACAGGTGGTAGAGATCCTCTAGAAGTCCCACGAGTTCTACTTCTTTGTGGAGGGGCAGATCCCCCCACCGCACCTCCCTCTTCTGCACTGGAATCAGAACTGTTCTTCCTGTGGACATCAACTTTTAAATCTGGAACAAAAAAATTGCAACAATCAATACAAATATAAAATATAATTACAAACCTAGATGTTTCCATTACATATTTATGTTCTTCATAATAAAAATATTTATTTATGGCATCTGAATAACTCCAGGATATCATATTACTCACTGGAATGTATAGAATAGTTTAGATTACGCACATAAACTACTTTGCCAAGTAAATCTATGATTTGATTTTAGGACACTATTACCCCCTATTTTATTCCATTTTTAGTGTGCACTAACTAAAATAGAAACGTTCCAATTTTAGTTAGTCTACATTGGTATTCTATAAACTCTAAAATATCATATAAAATATGAACTTTAGTTCAAGTGAACTTAATTATTAAATTTAGGAAAGTTCCTATTTTAGTTTGAATCAATATAGAATAGGGAATAGTGAGTTGAAATTAATAATAGACTTTTTACCGATGGTACTGTTTGGTTTTCTGAAGAATACAGAATCCACAGACTCGTTGTCACTTTGGTGTGTTGTTGAAGTTCTTCCCCGGCTCAAAACCTGCAATTCAAAGTCTTCTTCTTCCCTGCAACAAATGTTAAACAATTAATATTAATCATATGCAAAATCAATCTATTAGCAGGATAGCCATTAATCACATCAAAAACATACAAATATGTATATCAATAATAATATGGACAATTTGTATTTGGCGCCGTTAAGTGATTCATGACCATCTCAAGGGTGCCGTGACTTCTCCAGAACAGCAATGTTTTCAGCTCGCTTCTGAATGTGGCAGTAGGTGTGTTCTGTTTTAGATCCGCTGGTAATGGGTTCCATATTAACAGTGGACTAACTGCATGCAATATATAATATAGATAATCCTCTCCTTGCAAAATAAAATAGAACAAAAGGAAGCGATACTGTGCTTCGTTAGGAGTAAAAATTATTACCATTAATTCATTGCTATATTTTGGAATATGTAACGAAATTTACAGTAAATTTTAGTCAAATCGATTTTCAAAAAGTTGACCCTATGTTATAATTGAACATTCTCAAAATATAAGTCAATCCAAACAATTTCTGCAAACCTCCCTATAGAAATTATTACAATACCTACACATACATACTGTGTTATTTTACTTACTTTTACAAAGATGTTGTGTTATCTTACCTATTTTTCTTTTGCATCCTCCTCTTCTCCGGTGGTGCGGTGTTGTCCAGTGGCACGATGATACATCCCGATGTGTCGTACATGTGGTGCAACGCAAAATTGAGTACCTTCACGCACACAAACAGTACGCTCACCAGAGCACAGTACACACACCACCCCCATCCGTAGACACATGGAGGGAAATACTGAAAACAATTGAACATAAAAATAAATAACATTGTTAATTATTACACACTAAAAAAAAATTATTAGAAAGAATGAAAAAGCTCACGGATCATTGCTGAATAATTGTTTATTTATTTATTTTATTCTTCGCTGTGCATTGGTTACAATATTTCAAATCAATAGGTATCATAAAAATATTAGTTATACAATACAATGTTCAGAGGGCAAGTTTATCTCTAGAATGCGATGTCTTCAAACTAACCCATTCAAAAATTACTTTATATCTATACCAACAAAGTATCTCCCTCACGTAGGGTAGTCAGTGAACAAGCTGTGAACACGCATTTTTTGTCACAACCTGACATATACCGAAAGATTCTCAATATCCAAAATGAGTGTGTGCATTAGAATATATATGCTTACAATGGAAGAAAAAAAATTGTGGGAGAGAAAACATGTACGTCATTGACACTCTATGTCTACCACGAAAAGAAAATCAGCATTATGATACATACAATCATTGTGCAGGCGCTATTCACAGTAGCTGCCATGCATCACTATAGCTCTTGGATAAACATCCGTTTTTACCGTTCCTATTGATCTTATAATTCTCAGTATTCGTGTGTATTGTAAAATAAATTCGCGCAGTTTTTATTCTTTATTAATGTGTATCATCTCCTAATTTTAATCGAGTTTTGTGTTAAATCTAATATATACAAATCGACAACTTCATAAATTGTTATATATTCTGTGCTACATTTACCGCTTCTATCAGTTCTAAAATCCAAACATTGTCCTGAACAACCGTTTCTGAGAATTACGGTCTAGTGTATACCTAGTGTCCTGCGATGAGTAACAGAGACGGCAACACAACATCGCCACTCATAACGTATAGTGGGTGAAAGTTACAATAAAACTATAGAACGCGAGTGTCGCTGATGAATCTTTTAAATGAATGTGTATATCAATATACACATGCAAAATCCTAATATATTAACATTCAAGAGCAGACTGAAGACATCACTCGTCCAACAGAGCTTCCTGCGCCCTTGTGATGGATTCTCCATTAAACGGCGCTGAAGAAATCATCCATCATCATCATCATACAAACATATCAATTTAACGTAATAAATGATGCATTAACATCATAGTTCATAAAATGTTGTGAATCGTTACGGAATCCACTTGAGAATAATTGTAGATCATTATTGATTTGTTGAACGAGAAGTTGATGATAATAATAGTAACAACGTAAGTGTGGTGATTTGTATATGGGTTAAAGATAGCAATAAAGATGTGCGTATATATGTATACAAAGTATTATATTTGTATTGCAAGTAGGTGATACACTCAATATATTATTTAACACAACAAATTTAAACAGAAATAGAATGTTGTACATAAACAGTCAATTCATTCATTCATTCATACCATTACAGCATTTCCTACATATCGACTGTGCTCAGGGCAAAGGCATCAAACAACAATTTTGGCAGAAGTCATTTTATGTTTTAAAGTCAATCATTTGTGTCTTATACACATTCTGGTAAAAGGATTAAATCCACAAACGTCTAGTTTTTATAGAAAAAGCAAAATATATTTTTTTTTATCTAGGACTTAATTGAAAATATCCAACAGGATAAAGGACTCAAACAGCATGAGTTTCATTATTAACACCAAAAAATTTCATACAGACATGGTAAAAGGCATCAAACCACATAACCCCCAAACATGGGACATACATATCTCTTTTACATGTTGCTAAAGTCTGTCAGTATGACAAAGAATTTAAAATACATTTTTAAATTTTTTTGCTCATAACTTGATAATTCCTGAATATGTTCTCAAATTTTTAAGACATATTAAAAAAAAATACATTAAAATAAGATGGTAAAATAATAATAACAATAATTTAACATTTTCTTTATCCTATAGATTTTGCTTCTCTTATAAAATTTTACCAATGTGGTTTGAAGCCTTTGTCCTGAGCACAGTCAATTCGGAGTAGCCATCTGCATGTAAAAACATGCATGCAGTCCATTCTGTGTCAATAAAATTTAGACATTCAGAATGAGAGGCACATTCCATTGCTGAATTGAAGATGCTAAACGTGTTATATTCGTGATATTTTACGAATACCTGTCTTTTACAGGATACCCGAAACTTACAAAAAAGAGTGGGAGACCTATTCTTTGCCAGAGACTCCACGGAAAATTTTGATTCACATTGTCACATCTATCTTCAAATTTTTTCCCAAGAGCACAGAGCAGCTAAACCAGCTGTCTTTGTGTCAACTGAGTCAACTCTTTTCCCAAAATTCTTAGTAGCTGTTGTCATGGGAACTGTTGTATTGTACAAGAGAACATTGCCTTTCCCATATTGTACATTGTTGCTGAGAGTGAAAATTTAATATACATATATCTAAACAATTGCTGCTACATTAGTCACACATATTTGAAAAAAATATAATATATCGAGACTTGGCTTGAAGAGAATTGTTCCTGACTAAATCAAAACTGTATTCACATAACAATTTATTCCATGACACGCCTTATACAATATTATAGTGAAAATTCAAATTATTCACATTGAAGGACCCACCGTCCACCCGGATACCGCAGAAGTCAGCTACTATTACTAATACTATACCACAACAGCATATCTCACAAGTGGGGCAGTCAGCAGACCAGCTGCATGTAATAGACATGCAAGCCGTCCTCTTTGTACCAATGAGAAAATTAGACATACAGGACAGGTGGTAAACTTCATTGCTGAATTCAAGATGTAAAATGTCTTTATTTTTTCAAACACCTGCCGTTAACAGGACACTCGAAAACTTACGAAAAAAGAAGAGAGACCAATTCTTTACCAGGTGCTCCATGGGCCGGTTGAAATTATTTACCTACAAAAAATTTATTCCATTTAATTTTGTCACGTGGGGCTAATCTCAATTTGTGAGTGATGTGCCAGAGTCAGACATAAACATTGAAATAGAAGTTATTCTGTGATTGTGAGTTCAGTTTCTTTTGGTCAACCCCACAAGGGACAGTTGAATCCAGAATATTTCTTCTATAGCATATGTAACAAAATATTTTATATTGTTTCCTGCATGTTGTCACAATGAGATTTGACTATGTATTGTCAAACACTTAATCTCTGGAGGTCATGTACATGTACACACATAGTACACACAAATAAATGCTCAGTGTTTATTACATGGTAAACAAAAACACATTCTAACCGCCTGTTGAGACTGTATATTGTAAGTACGACAACTTGCGACACGTTTATTATTTTAAAATCTAAAGTTTACCCAGCAAATGATATTAGTTCTTAAATTATTTTTTTAATTTAAATTATTTTTAAGAATGACAAAGAGGATACACTTGTCTGAAAGAAAGGGTGTGAGGAAACGCGGGCGGCCGAGAACCACGTGGATCAAATTCGAAGATAAGAAGAACCGACGTGCGTGTATGAGAAACTGTATGAATGTGGAGGAAGCGAAGAAAGTGTGTAAAGATAGATCTGTTTGGCATTCCGTTCTCTCTGCCTACCCCACTTGGGACACAGCGTGAGGGTAAAGTATAGTATAGTATTTTTTTAAAAAGATATATCTGTGTTTTTGTTACAAATCCAAATACAACCTTATACACCTTTCACAGTAAGCTTAAAGCATGTGTCGTGAAAGGGGAGTTTGCCGGCACCTGGGATTGGACCACGGAACCCCTGTTCACGAGACCGAGACTCTACCTCCAGGCTACCAACGAACTCGACAAATTGAATAAACTGGAATGTGTAAATCAAGGCTTTCTTACTGTACAATCATTTTTTCGAGCTAACCAAGATTTTCAAATTAATGGACTGTATCAAAACCACATTTAATTGTGATAAGAATGAGTATTCAGGAAAAAATTGAACAAGGAAAATTAACATTGCTAGGTATGTAATTAACATCAGATTAATGTCATTGGTCATTTGCATAATTAATTTATCTTTATAATCACTGTACTATAATGTACACTCGTGTGTGTAAGTAATTACTTATAAACTAGAAAAAAATTGCAAGTTATTAGGAGCTTTTTTTACAAGGGAAAAAAACAACAGTAAATATTATGGAGAGGTGACCTTTTTAAAAAAGAATTTTCTACTTATATTCACGTAATTATATAGTTTTTCATCCAAGAAATTATATGATAATGAAATGATTGTCAATAAATGTGCTTTTGCATAAAAAATACCAGGGGCCGTAGACAAACTGTACTTAGCCATCGACTACTGGTGAACTTTTTGACAATCTACCTACATGTACCATATAATTATGCATTATTGTTGTGGTTAGTCGTAAATTCCTTTGTAGTCGATCGACAAGTGACGGTTTGTCTAGGGGGGCTGGCTACCTAACTAACCTAACCTACAAATCAGTCAAATGTAAAAATTTAAGAACCTACTTGCGACCACAATATTACACCGGATTGTTATTCTCCAGATAAAATACTACATATCTACCTACATAAAAATAATTCAAAATAATTGAAGTTTTGATGCGTTCACCTAAGAAATACAATCCACCAGAACCAGGAAATTTTTGAAAATGGTCCATGAGAAAAAAAAGTTTGGGAACCTCTTCTTTATACTGTCAAGTATTTTATCTCAAGTCAATTTAGGTTAAGAAATCTAAATATACATATACATTAACATAAATCTACACTGTAATAAACAAAATAAACAAATAAATAACAAACATCTCATAAGAGATAACATATGGAATTATGTAGTTGTAGTATTGATAAGAGGGTTGTAAAATAAATAAGATTAATCCAACTTAATAAAAATGGTTGGCTGGAAGATATTGCACTGCAACAAGTCCGCCATTTGACAGAACATTGTTTTTATTTATTATGTGTGTTACAATGATGTTATTTTTGTTCTGTCAATAAAGCTTTATTATTATTATTATAATGTCCTTGTACAGTAACATTTCCATAACTTGGATCTTAACAACTTGATAATATCATAAACCAAAGAAAATTTCTGGTCCATATGACAATGGGGGTTATTCTGAAAATACGACAGTATCGAATTGCATCTGATTCGATACTATCGGTTGCCATGTGACACCCATACGAGTATATTTCAATACATTCTCATTCGACTGTCGTTTAAAAAGTTGGATGGAACGCAATACTATCGTTTGCAAGCAACCGGTCGAATGTTCAGAATAACCCCCAATGTTTGTATGAAAGAGTCAACCAAAATAAAAATTACCATAAATATTTCACAGTTTTGGACAGCTTTCTATATTAACAAAAATATATTTAGACAATTCACAAAGATCGAGCTAGTTCCAAATTAAGATGACTGTATGGCTTTGTAACTTACGCACTTCGAAACGCGCTCTGAACCTTTATGATTATTAATTTTTGACAATTTCAAGTAAGAAAATTTTATAAAAACTTTTTTGACTCAAATTTTTGCCAATTTGCAGAGATTATTAAAACGTTTGATAATTTGACATTGGAATTATTGAGATTAGACTGTGTTAGTATGAAGGAAGTAAAATCATTTACACAAAGTGTTTATCTCTTGTTAGCTGATATGAGCAAATACGCATAGGTATATGAGGTAATCTATCTATATACCTATCTAGACGGCCGGTATGGCGCAGAGGTAACCTCTTGCCGAGTCAAGAGGTCTCGAGTTTGATTCCCGGCCAGGGCAAAATGAAAGATGACCTTCTTCAAACACGCATTTGGATGTTTTCCGTAGACTCCTAATGCTTTTCTTTCAGCTCTCTCTTCAGTCCGGGAACAAAAAAAAGTTACAGGCAGCTAAATCGGGATTATGAGGGGGCTGGGGAACCACTGGGGTACTGCTTCGGGCCAGGAAGTTGTCTACGATGAAGGCCGAGTGGAATTTCTATGTGTTCGCATTTGCAGATCCTTGGTCACAATGATATGTACCACAAATGTGGACAAGTTTACGGAGTCAACGATTTGCTGGATGCTCAATCGACGGTCAGACGCAAGACTTGGCGCACGTGCGTCACATTTCTTTGGTTCTGGCCTTAGTGGCCGTCCAGAATGGTGTTCCTCAAGGACCTTCTCCCGGCCCTCCTTGAACGCCTTGCGCTACCTCCCGGATTGTGATCTTGAAATGCAGTCGTCCTTAAAGGCCTCTTGAAGCATCTGGAATGTTTCGGTAGCATTCTTTCCAAGCCGCACGCAAAGCTTGATAGCGTACCGCTGTTCAAGCGAACCGCCTATATTCGCCATGTTACAAAGACAAAAAACACACTTCATGTAAAGACACATCCTTCCACTCTCACTACTCGCAGCGAAATTAAACCATGCATGATTTAACGGGCAGACTTCACGCCACATTTTCCAACTAGTCCGAGTGCGCTGCGATGGATAGTCACGTCACAATAAAATCAAGTGCATTACTTTCATAATGGACTGTATACTTTTGAAAATGACTCAGTCAGTAGAGTCGAAATGTAAAGAAGGAGGAGGAAGATCGACGAGATGCGGTAAACCCGGAAGAGCACATACATCAATGTGAATTGTCTTTGTATGTTATCTATAATGCCACTACAAAAAGTGGGGTAATCAACGATATTGCCATTCACAGTCAATATTCTTTATACATCTTATATTGTTAAGTATTCCACTCAATGGCTTGGATTTCTCTTTCAAAACACATAGTTCCTATGACAGCAACATCAGTGTTATGAGTGTCGTAGGAAGGGGTGAATCAATTGATGTACGGGGTGATTAAGTTGATTTGATCATAAGGCAACAAATTACACCACCTGTGGGCCTAGTCAAAACACATTTAAGCGTTACGTTTTCGTTCAAACAAGATGAGGTTGCGAGAACGCGTCAATTTTCGTAGCTAAAATACACAAGTAGCTACGGAAATTGACACGTTCTCGCAACTTCGTCCGCGTTTGAACGAAAACGAAACGTAACGCTTAAATGTGTTTTGACTAGGCCTACTGATCATCAAAAGCAAAATAGAGAGCAAAGTGGTGTTGTAAAAAGGACCTCCTGACTCCATATACAGTCAATACATAATTGTTAAACATAGTTTTCAGATTTTACTGTTTTTTACATCTGCGTGAGTTACGATATTAAGAATATTCGTCAATAGACACCTCATCTGCACAAACTTGCAGAAATGATTGAGAGGCCTGTTTTTTTGCCAAGAACTCAATAAAATGTTGTCTAAACGTTGTCATACATTTTAAAACATTGTTATACAGGAGTGGGAACTTGTATTATGAAATTCGACATGAAACATAAGATAATATAAATAAACTAATGCAGAGATTTGTCTTTTATAATTAATTCACAAAAAAAAATACAATAGGTAGGGATAAAATCTATTTTGATTATCTTGAAAAAAAAAACTGAACCATTTTGACACCTAATGTTGAATCAAACCAATCTTTTATGTGTGTATCAAATGTTATTATGATTGTTAATCTATGAATAATGTTCAATAATTATCATTTTTGGTTCATTGGCTAACCACAAGTATTTCATAAAACAGGAAAAAATGCGAATAATAATACATCAACCATTGAAATACTCTAGTTGTTACATATTGCGTGATTGTCATAAAATTAATAATAATATGCACAAAACAATTAACTAGTTATGTTGGCCAATAAATAACATAGTTGCTATAAAACCCTCACAAGACGTGAACGGTATTAAATCAATTAAAACAAAGCCACTTTGACCTGATTCATAATATTAAAACAAAACGTCATTAGATGTCATCCTAACCTCAATAATACGATGTTGCATTGCAATGTAGTGCGCTGTGTATACGTGAGGAGGAAGAGTGGACACTTACCAAATAAATGGTGAAGGGAAGGCATAACAGGAAAAGCCAGATGTACAAATGGACCGTGTTGCAGAAGACATTCTGATGAGGATCGTAGAACCACCCTCCCGTGATGGAGGCCCACACACCTTGCCTCAATATCTCCAAGGTCTGGGATCCCATCCTTATCCTCCTCTCGGGTCTAGAACGGTAGGCTACAGCTCTTGCTGTAGCTGCATGCAGCTATGCGCACATCACTAATATAAATAGTATAAACAGTATAATACGCCTTTCACCGCACATTCCCGATTATATGAGTATTATTGGATTAATTAACACTATCGCTAATAACAACGCAGCACTCGTTCGCACTAAACACTGCCATTTTGTAAAATATTATTCACTCTATTCACAATACAACACAGCTGTAGCGATCCACTGAAATCTACTACAACACTCTGTTGCTAGCTTCACACTAAACATTTCATACAGGGTGTAATGTCATCCATTGGAATATTTGCACAAACAAAAACTTTGCATTGCACAAAATATGTGATAGTAATGATCCTACATTGAGACTAATTTCAACAATTTTAAATTCTTAAATTGCAACCGAAAAGAATTATAATATTTATGTAATTATCTCTTCTAAGGTATATAATTAATAATAGGTACTTCATCGTGTAAAATATGAAACAAATGTGTATATTTCACTAGTTGATTTTATTATTTTGAAATTCAACATATTTGTAACGTGTAGTTGGTCTTCTGGCTACCCCACTGAGAAAGACCATCGTGGTACAAATGAATGAAACATTTAACATATCAAATGAGTTCCGTGCATGTGTATCTTCCACTCCTTCATCTAAAGGGTCGTTCACATACGTTCACTTTCAGTGATCACTCCGGATGATCCTCCAAGATGAACAAGTGTGAACGGCCGTTTCATCGCTAGTGATCACTAGCGATGACGGAGGAAAGCGATTACCACTCGTCATAATTTTGATGAAAGGTCCTTTCACTGAAACGACCATAAACAAGTTTCATCTTATTATTTGTTTTATTCTCTATGAATTTGTATTGAATGTCAGAATCATATACAAAATTATTATGCAGTCGAGAGCTATATTAATTTATTTTAAGTGTTATTTTTCATTTTTGAATTTGTTTAATTATTTTTATACGAAAATACGTCAAACTACATTCAACATGTCTGAGAGTGTTGACATGGCAGTGAAAGTATAGGATGAACAAATGTGAACAGACGTGTTCACTTTCGATGAACAGGTTTGACCCTGACACTCTGGATGATCATCCAAAGTGAAGCAATGTGAATGCTACTTTAGTTTCTGAATGTCTAAAATAAATAATTAAGGACAAAGATTCGTAGAAAATTGCAAAAAAAAACATCATGTCACTCATTTTAAATTTCTCGTTTTTGTCGGGACGGAAAAGCAATGTACTTTCATTAAGTGCAGTTAATGTTGTTCTGGCTAACCCACTTGTGAAAGATGTTAAAGAATAGTGAAGATAAAAATTGTAAACGTATTTTTTTAAATTTCATTATTTATTATTTTTTTACAGTATATTGATTACAAAAAAATGTGAAGAAATACTTCGTATTCATTAAGTCATGAATTTTCTCAACAAGTTCGTGCATTTTTTATACAAATTAGGTGTGGGTTAGTCGTTTCTGCGATAAACTCGCCCATTGCACAATATCATTTTTTTTTTTTTTTTTTAAAAAGATATATCTGGGTTTTTGTTATAAACCCAAATACAACCTTATACACCTTTCACAGTAAGCTAATAAAAGCTTGTGTCGTGAAAGGGGAGTTTGCCGGCACCTGGGATCGAACCCCGGACCTCTTGTTCATGAGGCCGAGACTCTACCTCCAGGCTACCGACGACGACGAATTTGTATCACATTATTTTATAACTTTGTAATTATGTATGCTCCTTATTGTGCAATAAAGTTTATTACTATTAGGTAGTATATTATTTTTTTCTATGAATAAAACTTTTTGTGATCGTGATCTACATTTTTTTATGATTATTCAGGTATTCCACCCAATATTGAGTGATTTTGCACCACTAAATAATTCATTGGAAAAATACACCAGTCATATTGGGAAATTACAATTTTGAAGACTGGCTGTATGATCATATTGCAGTGCAGTAATGTATGGTTTAGTTTAATTTGTCAATTAAAAATATCATACTTGTATAAACTTGTTGACGAAAAATAATTGGAGTTAATTAATTTCTCATACATCAAAATTATTAAAATATATATTAGTATTTTAAAAAATAAGTTAACAAAGTTTGTTGACATTTTTTAATATCAAGTAAGTATTGCCATTTTTTGTAGTCGTTATTTAATAACCTTTCTTTTGCACTTTCTCTGACTGTCGCGCTTTTCTATGAACTGGTGAGTGTGCGCATTGCACAAAATACGGTGGCGGGAAATTCTTCCCCTAGATTTTCCTTCCTCCATCATTTTTGAACTAAATTTGTTCTTTAAAAAGTATCTGTCAAAATTTAGCCACCAGCCAGTGTTTTTACCATTTTGTTTTCGTTCAAAGTTTTTTTTTATTGAATCTATTTTGTTTTGAATGTTATGGTTTTTGAAAAGTTAACATTTTCCTTATATTCACACAATAATTTGAGCATTACAATCAAAGGTAATAATGTTAAATTCTATTTTTTCCTTATCTCGTATAGTTCTTAATATGATTCAAGGTTAACTGCATTGTTTTTGTGTATCAATAGTTCTACGAGATTTAAATACTTGTCTGAAGTTTTGGTAATTGCTTTGTGTTATAATTTTTACTTAGTTTGTTTAGTTCAAAACTTTTAATTTCAATTTAGTTTTTTGTTATTTGCTTATGAAATTGAAAAAGTTGTCAACTTTAAAATGTTATTTCTCTGATTATTTGTTCAAAGCCACTCGATCAATACACAGTTATCATTTATTAACTTTTGATACAAAACATTGACATAAATTTGAATTGAGTAAGGTGACCCTGAATAAATTTTATGACACGTAATATATATTTTAGGTTCCATCAAATATCTTATATATAACAATTTTTTGACCAAAATCAAGCAATTGCGTACTTGTTATACCCCTTTGTAAAAAATAAAACCTTTCACTTGACAGAGCAATAGTTAAGGTATTGTCTCTTTTTAACATTGTCAGCATATTACCAAATAATATAATAGGCTTATATAGTAGGTACTAACCATGTGTTAAAAAGGGACAGCACTTACTATTTTAGGTGGTACATTTTTTAAACCAACTTTGACACCAACAAATCAAAGACTCAATTTTTGTACACATGCCGGTATTATTTAACAGTGACAATTATGTTCATAGACCATTAAAGGTCACGTGGTCTTGTCTATAGATTTGCTTTTGCTTGGGGGGCAAACAGTCAGATTGCGCAAATCATCCTTGTAGGATGTTATGCCATAAGAGAAAAAAAAGAAAGTCAGACGACAAAATAATAACAAAATCGACACTAACAGTTTTTTTGATTATTAGGTATTCTTTAGGCGTTCCACCTAATATTACACCGTAATCGTTTGTTGTGTTGGGATGCCTGATGCCCCTCAATGATTTTTCTGTGACGTCATCCTTTAATGGTCTATTACACACACAGGTTTGTTCACAGGTGACTTCTGTTAAATACCGTGCCATATTTATGTTTAAATATAACACATTTAGGCGATCCAAGGAGGTGTATTTACTTGTTTGTTTATTACAATAGCTATTGTTTCAACTATATATCTCCTAAAAAATGTTTTAAATTCAAATAATACTGTTTTATATTAGTTTGTCACTTGGTTACCCTATTATATAGACATGTTTGATGTGATATGTGATTCATATTATCATATTTACACATAGACACAAGAATTAAGCAATATACACACATATAGGTACATGCATACATACTATATATAGTGCATAATTTACTATATCACAAACCACAATGGAAACCAAATTATCATACAAATCAATACGGACAGTGCGAATTCATATTTGTACAAAAATAATTATCTTTCTTAATCTTTTATTAGACCCAAAGGTCGCTGTTCATGCAAGAAAGTCCTCTTGTGATGTGGAGGCTCAGCTGTCCTTTCATCGTTTTGGGGGTCTATCTGGTTGGCGTTATCCTTTAGGTAGTCCATGTTGGACAATATTTGGACAACGTAATATACAATATTTGGACAACGCAATAATGGGAGGAATTGATCCAGGAATGAAACCATTGATTAAAAGTCCTAGACTATCATCATGTTTTCTTAATTTTCCTGCGGGATATGTTGTAATGGTGTCAATAGATTTGTCCAATTTTGATGCCACACCATTCTAATCTTGATTAAGACAACTCTACTGTAATATATTCACGCTGTACATTGTATTTACTTAGCTAAGTATCTTTACATGTCACTTGTCCGTAAATTAGTTCTATTCGTTGTGTCTCTGTCCCTTATCAGTTTGTAATAAATTATATTTTCGTACTTGACTAAACACACAGAAAAATTCATAAATTTGTTATGACCGGCATCTCTCAATAATACATTATTTATTAGTATTATTTACAAAACATAATATATCTTCACAAGTTTTATTATAATTAGAATCAATTTAGTTTGTGTTCTTAGTAATTAACTTGTATTAAACACTAAATTCAGTGAGTATTCCTCCAATTATATAATTTATCTTAATTATTTGATGATGACCTTTGTATTTTTAAATACTTAATAAATAAAAATGCTTAGACCAATTGTTGATATGTGTTAAGTTGTTATTTACATCAGTGTTTATTTGAAACATAACCTGTAATTTATAGAAAATTAGTTGACTCCGTTATACAGAGAAATTATGGTTCTGGCTATATCATATTTTAAAGATTTATAATAAATTGATCATTTGTTCTTTTGGTGATGTTTTACAATCCTTCGACTGTCTCCGGGGTGTTGATGAAAAGGCAACACTCATCTTGCTTTTAAAACTAGTGATATTTTTATAGTACAGATCCCAGATTGGTAGACATCAGCTTGTTCCGTACCACGGAATCTGCAATGCCAAAAAATCGTACATGAAAATGTGTGGTATTTTATCTGTTGGGAAATTTTTTTAAAGTTCTTGTTCTAATACAAACTGTGCCTTATAGTCTACAAAATTTTGAATAATATGGCACCTCAGTCACTTTCTGAGCTATTTGTTCTCAAAACACCTGCAAGTAGACATTTACGCTCAGCTAAGTCATCCACCAACATGCTGATGAAATCAATAGAGCAAACAAGTCCTGCTTCTATGATAGGGCTTTTGGCGTCGCAGGACCTGTCATCTGGAACCCACTTCACGAGGACCTCCATAAAAACCAATCGATAACTACGTTCAGGAGCAAGTTGAAGACATCGTTCTTCCAACATAGTTTTCCGCATACTAAATAAGTGTTTAATTTTAATTAATTTACTAATAAGTTATTATTTACTGGTTGTGTTTTTTTATTGTATTTATAGAAAATGAGTGACGTTCAGAAGATGATGAAACAGGCTGCCATGCAGATAGGTGCAGGGGGCAGTGCTGGCTTTGTGGAGGTCTGTATCATGCATCCTCTGGATCTCATCAAGACAAGACTTCAGATACAGAGTAACAAAGTTGTCAACAAGTAAGTAGGACACATACACACTATAAGATTTTTATTGGGTACATGTTAAATATTGGGTTTGATATCAATGTTATTTTTATAACTAACCATTGTATGAGGTTATATATAATGTAACCTTGTCACTTCATTCATTGTGTTGGTGTTTAGGTAGTAGAATTCCATAATGAAGTTAAAAAAATAATTGTTTTTTAACTCAATCACCTTGTCGCCCTGAGGACAGCTTACATGTGTATTACATGCAGCTGGTTTGCTGGCTACCCCACTTGTATGATATGCCATGATGATTTAGTAGTAGTAGAAGATATGTTACCTTTTTTGGTAGTTCTCCAGATGGCACCCAGGGAGTGGTCGGGATAGGACAGAACCAAATAAGGTGACAATGTCTTCTGAGCCTTATATGATAGTTTTATATTATTTTAAAATATACTAATACCTGACCCCCTAAACAAACCGTACTTTGCGATCAACTACAAACGAATTTTCGACAATAACCGCAACAATAACACATAATTACATAGTAGGTAGATTGTCAAAAATTTCGCCAGTAAGTAGTCGATCGCAAAATGCACTTTGTCTACGGCCCCAGGTTGCTTGTTTACAAGCATAAAAATGTGAACGAGATTTAATATCATATATGTTGGTGGGAAAGAAAATGCACGATGTTGATTATTGTTTAAATAGGCATTTGTACGTTAAGTTTTAATACTTGTTATGCCCTTTCTGATGATTCATCTATGTCTAAGTCACATTATATTTTGTAATATCCATAAACAAAAAGAGTATGTCAAAGTTTTTGTTCGCTGTAAAGAGCAGGCCTCCAACTCTTTTTGAGTGCCCTATAAAATGCAGACATTCATAAAACACCCTGAATAAGACTTTTAATATTTTTTATTTGTACGAAGACGACAACCTGTTGGTTTATTGGTTACTTATTTTCTCTTTTTTCAGTACCTTATTGATATTATTTGCATTTACAATTACATTCTGAATATTTTTCAGGAATGATCCACACCAATACGCAGGTATTGTGGACTGCATGAAGAAGATGTATAGACACGAGGGTCTTTTCTCATTCTGGAAGGGTATCCTGCCTCCCATTTTGGCTGAGACTCCCAAAAGAGCTGTCAAGTTTTTCTGTTTTGAACAGTATAAGAAGATGTTCATGTTTGGATCTCCTACACCCACACCACTGGTTAGTAAATGACATTTTTTGGAAAAAAAGGAGTTGGCTGGTAGCCTGATAAGTCTATGATATCAATCCAGAGTTTGCAAGCTCAAATACTATCACTTCTTATCTATTTTATCATCATTGCAGATGGGACTTGAACCCGCAATTTATCTATTTTGTGAGGTGTGCTTGTCCGAGGAGACATAATTGAAGGCTTCGAAAGTCTCTCTTATAAATGGGTGGGTTGCAGGTCCATGTCCCATCAAGTGCTCTACCAAATAAGGTGACATTGTCTTTTCTAAGGCTTATATGGTAGTTTCATGTATTCAATTTACATTATGTAACCTCATACAATGGTTGATTGTGAAAATAATATTCGTAAAAATAAAATACTTTTATTGGAACTAGCGATCAAATTGTTTTTACAGATACCAATTGCATATCGGATAGATCTCAAGTCTCCATAGATTTATGGTGTCTGATACATATCTTGTTTTTATGTATAAATTAAAGAATTATATAAATGTTCAAAACTTCTAAAAATATATTTCTTTTTAATTGCAGACATTCTCATTAGCAGGATTAGGAGCTGGCGTTACAGAAGCTATATTCGTAAATCCATTTGAAGTGGTCAAAGTAACCTTACAATCCAACAAAACCCTTGCAGCAAAGATGCCAAGTACTTGGATGGTGACTAAGGAGATAGTCAGAACACAGGGTATAGGCTTCCAGGGGTTGAATAAAGGTATCATGGCCACTATAGCCAGAAATGGATACTTCAATATGATTTACTTTGGTTTCTATCACAGTGTCAAAGGATACTTACCTGAATATGATGTAAGTGTTTTGCCTTTTTAATTTTTTTAGTCTATTTCACCCTTTAAGTCAGGGGCTCACAACATTTTTGTCGTGCAGGTGCAATTGAGAGTATAGAAAATAATAAAAAAATTGATATTACATATTTTTAAATATATAATTACTTTTTACGAGAATTTGATTCTTTATTCTTTCTTGTCATCCTAGATTATTGGTTCTACACTTGAAATCTTCAGTTAGTCATAAACAATTTTTTCAAACAATACAATGATCATAAATCACTACGTAAAGCAAATTCATTGAATCAAAAGTTTTTTGAGTGTAAAAGACCCAAAATAACTTCTCCTTAGATTCATGTGGCTTTAGATTATACCTACCATTTGTATTGAATATTCATGTTTCAAATCTTATCTTAAAATAAATACTAAACATTTTTTTAGGTAGGTACCTATATTTTTATTTTAGCTGGTTGTTTTCTGTATAGGTGTGTAAAATTTGGTCAATTTTGGTGACTGTGTTATCAATGTCGTATAGATTTCGTATTACTTCATTGATTGACGTAATCTACTCAACGAAGATGTCAAGATTTTGACGTGCTTATTACAATTCAAAATACATACTTTTTTTATGAAGTGTATTTTATTTTTCAATTATAAACATTTATTTATATCAATATAGTACATTACAGATGAAAGATATAACTTAAATACAGATATGTTAGCAATAACAATGTTCCAATAGTCGTTTCAGTAGTGCTAATTATGGCGTGTGAACTAGACAAGCACCGGGGCCCCACACAAATGATCAAAGATATCGAATTTGTAAAACAGATTAAAATTTTAATCAAAAAACATACTTATACAATTTTTTGAAATTCCTGTACAAAATGGAGACGAATTGAATTTCCTGAAATTGAAAATTTGCAACGGGGTAGAAATTTGAAAAACAGTATATTCTGAAATTCTTGCTGTGTCATGAAATTTAGAAAACAGAGTTTTTTCTGAAATTTCTACTGTCTCGGGGGGTTCAAGAAAATGCTTTGAGCTTATCGTAAACTAATCCAAAGGCACAAATTCAAAAATTAAATTTAAAAAAAAAACTGAATAACAAAAAATAAAATTTAAAAATAAATGTAATAATATACAATTTTATTTTCTATATTGACTTTTTGTGTGAATATAATATTTTTTCGTTATTTTCCTATTTAGGATCATGTGAAAGAATTCTTCAGAAAGGTGGCAATTGGCTTTGTATCGGGAACTTTGGCATCTTGCTTCAATATTCCATTTGATGTAGCAAAGAGTAGAATTCAAGGACCACAGCCTGTGCCAGGGGAAATCAAATACAGAGGAACTATGAAGACCATTCGAATCGTCTATAAAGAGGAAGGGTAAGACAAAACTATATATTGACATCTTCCTCTTTTATTCTTCAACATACCGCTTAGGGTGGATATGATCCTCTTCCTTTCATAGGCATTCGGTATCATTTGAGTCACCTTTTTCTTTAACATTCCTAACACGTTATACCGTTGTAATAGAAAAAATCTATCATATTAGAGGTCATTTGAAAAAAATACTTTATTGTCAACTATCATTGGATATTGTCATTGATTGTGAAAAATATAAAAAATATGAAAAATATAAATTTTTCATTTGCCTTGTTTCAAATATGTAACAACTTATACTTATATGTCTTCAGTGCATTGTTTGAACTAATTATTTGTATTAAATATTAAAAATTAACGTTTTAAGTATAATATCAAAGCACCACAATGATTTTATCAAAACATGATCCAGATATCCAATTGCTTCCTAAGTGATATTTTCTTTATCTCCCCGTTTTAGATAGACTCATTTTCATCTTCCATCCTCTCCACATACCAGAATCATCAAGGAAACTAAATATCATAAAAATTAATGAAATATGTTTAATTAGTGTGAATTTAATTGGCGATGTAAATAATTAACTGTATTATTGTATTATTCATTGTTAAAGCTGTTGTATCTATCTATTGAAATAAATATTGTTTGAATTTTCAGTTTTGCTGCTCTGTACAAAGGTTTGCTTCCCAAGGTTCTCCGTTTGGGTCCTGGTGGTGCCATCATGCTGGTTGTGTATGAATATGCCTACAAATTCCTCGAACAGAAGTTCAACTAACATTCCATGCACTTTACGCCAACTTCTTCATCTACTTCAAAGTTGTTTAGAAATGTGTCTTTTTTTACTAGAATTGTTCTGAAGTTGTGCCTATTTTACTCTAATTGACAATTTATGTGCATATTTTTTTACTGCATTTGACATTGCAATAGTGATTATTTTTACTATATATGTATGTTTAACATAATTATTGTCATTTTTAACTGTAATCTAAAGTTACAGTACTTATTTAGGCCCTAATTAACATTGCGTAGCATATTTTTTACTGCAATGGACATTGTGACAGTGATTAGGTTTATTAATGTTTAACATTATTAAAATTGGAATTTTTATCTGTAATCCAAAGTCACAGTTTCATCATTTGTATCGGCATTAACTTTTCATTTTAAATTATTCAATTAAATGAATAATACTTTTATAGTGCTTTTATTACTAATGATATCTGTGTAGAAATTCTAAACGCGTCCACTTCAAACAATTACTCACAAATCGCTCTTCTGCTGACATTTGGAGAGGCCTGAATGCCATGGGAATGGGTCGCCAAGTTGTCCCTGATGCATCTAAATTTATTGATCCTAACTGCCTTAATAGGTTTTTTGCTGCCCCACCCTGTGATATTGATGTTGCCACTAAAAATGCTACACTCTCCGGTATTCGGTCCCTACCCCCTGCAAACACACCAGTTTTCAATTTCTCACATGCATCGACTGAAACCGTTAGAAGGTATGTTAAATCTATTAAATCTAAGTCAGTCGGAGTGGACGACATTAGTATCACTTTCATCACACTTATTATTGACCATATACTCCCCGTACTTACTCATATTGTCAATTGCTCTATGGACTCAGGCTCTTTTCCCTCTTCTTGGAAGAAAGCATATGTTATACCATTGCCAAAAAAGCCGGTACCTAAAGCCGAAAAAGACTTTCGTCCCATATCTATTCTTGGGTTAGTTGGAAGATATTGCGCTTCAGCAATAAACTCGCCCATTGCACAAAATTATGTATTTTATTGTTATGTTACCATGTTTTTTCTTCTTTGTATACTAATTTTGTGCAATAAAGATTATTATTATTATTATTATTATTCTTCCCATTTTCTCCAAGGTCATTGAAAAAATCATTCACTTTCAATTAACCAGCTACCTTACCACACATAATTTATTAACCCAGTATCAGTCTGGTTTTCGAACTGGCCACAGTACTACCACTGCCCTAGTAAAAGTCACTGACGACATTAGAGGTGCGATGGAAGATAAAAAACTCACACTTCTCTTACTTCTTGACTTCAGTAGCGCCTTTAACTCTGTCGACTTTGACATACTGCTCGCAAGACTCCAACACTTCAATCTTTCAGACATCTCACTCTCCTGGTTTAAGTCCTATCTAAATGACAGACAACAATGTATCAAAACTCAAAATAACGAATTGTCTAATTGGCTGTCACTTAGTGCAGGAGTCCCACAAGGTGGAATCCTTTCTCCACTTCTCTTTTCAATCTTCATCAACTCTATAGTTGAACATCTCACTGTTAGATGCCACCTCTATGCTGATGATCTCCAAATTTACTCTCACTTCGAGCCGAATCATACCATATCTGCAATCGATCTTATGAATGGCGAATTAAGTCGCATCTCTCAATGGGCACAGCAAAATGGATTATTACTCAATCCTTCCAAGTCCCAGGCCATTCTTATAGGTAGCTCACGTCTACTCTGTAAATTAAATATCAACTCCTTACCCCCTCTTCTTCTTGATAATGTTATCATTAATTTATCTGAGAAGGTAAAAAATCTCGGTATTACGTTTGATCAATTTCTCTCTTGGCGACCTCAAATATCTGAATTAAACCGAAAACTCTTCTACTCCTTACATTCACTAAAGAGACACCAGAACTTTCTCCCAAAACCGACAAAGATCCTCCTTTCTCAAACCCTTCTCTTACCTCTTCTAGATTATGCGGACGTTGCATATATGGATATTACATCTGAACAAACCATGAAACTAGAACGTCTGCAAAACGTCTGCATTAGATTCATTTTCGGTTTGAGAAAATATGATCATATCACTGACTTTAGAAATGAACTTAAATGGCTAACGATGACTCAGCGTCGTCATCTCCATATTCTCTCTCTTCTTTTCAATGTTCTGAATAATCCTGCTTCACCTGATTACCTCAAGTCCAACTTCACACCCTTGGCATCTCATGGCTTATCTCTACGTTCAAGTGGACGCCGTTTGTTAACCATACCTTCACATCACACATCTTTCTTCACTTCTTCTTTCACTACACACGCGGCTAGATTATGGAATAACCTCCCACTTCCTATCAGACTAGCTCCAACTATTCTCTCTTTCAAAAGTAAACTGAGGCATCATTACCTTTCCTTAAATAATCCATCTAACTGACAATCCCGTGTTTCCTTCCTTGTCCTTCATCCCATCCACCTATTCATTTATATATGTATTTTTATGTAGGTATAAGTATTGTATATATATATATTTATTATTATTATTTATATTTTTCTTCTTTTTCATACACTTGTATGTATTGTATATATCAAATTGATGTCAAAAGTGGTTGGTTGGCAGAAATTGCCCACGGCAATAAACCCGCCATTTGAAATATTTTTTTTTTCAATAAAGTTTTTATTTATTTATTTATTTATTTATTTATGATATCTAATAGCGTACAAACGTTACGCGGATTCTAAGGTCACATCGTCAGATGTTAATTTATACTAGATAATCTAGATGGGATAGAAATAGTTGTGCGTTATTATATACTCAATTAACACTAAACAATTAAATAATTATTCATTTTATTAAGTGATTTTAAAGTTACAGTGCCTATTTTCACTGCCATTAACTGTCATTATGTCAATATTTTTACTACTGTTGACAAAATTGCTATGCCTATTTTTACTGCAAATTACAAAAACACTGTGCCTTATTTTTTTAAAGAATTACCATTCCATTATCATATTAACTTAACTGGAAATGTTATAGGTTATTGTTATTCATTTTACAAATTTGTTTTTACTGTACATATTTTATTATTGTTGTATTGATCACAAATACAGCACCTTGTTTTACTGCAATTACATACTTCAATTTGCATGTGAGTGTTTTGGAATTGAAAGTGGATAAATCCATTTTTTTTAACTAAGTTGATACGTAAAAATACTCCAATTTCCAAAATAATTCCTACAAAAATTGTTTTAACAATAGTTGAGAAAATTAATGTTAGTATGGGAAATTGGGCATATGTACATAGATGAAAAGACATTTTACTTCTTCATCTTAAAGTGCCATGTCAGATCCTCCCGACGTCAGCTATCATCCTGGCGTGGGCTTCTCTGTCCTGCGCTGGCCAGAACAGCTCTTCCACTCTCTGGATTCCGGTCCATTCTCTGATTCATAACTAGGACATCTGCCGCCTTCCCACATCGTGACTACCTTCAATTTAACTGCAAATGGATTTATCCAGTTTCGATAGCAAACCATACATATCATGTATCTTATGCATTTAGTCACTTTTGTTACAAATAGTTTGTTTTGTCCCTTTCTGCAAAGAAAATTTTATATTCTTATCAAAATTGAGATCACTCATTTTTTCTTTATTAGCTTGTGCATATAAGGATGTAATTATCTTGTGCAAGTGTGACAACATAGGTATGATTATAAATGCAGTAAAGGGCTTAACTCTTAGACAAAGAAGACTTTTCGGTTAATGAGTATAAGTGTCATCATCAGAGCTGTGAATGAATGAATATAGAAGAGAGGAGAAGCCAGAAAAATATCATTAAAACTCTTTTATTGGTTTTATTTACAATGGGAGGGAAAGAGAGAAAGAACTTTTATTTGTTCATTCATTCATTCACGCTTTTGGTGATGACTGAGCGAATAGCAATTAATTACTTGAAGTATTCTCTAATTGAATTCATATTTTTTTTTAGATAAATCAACTGATATAGCCTGTCAACTGATATAGAGTTCGTCGGCAGCCTGGAGGTAGAGTCTCGGCCTCGTGAACAAGGGGTCCGTGGTTCGATACCAGGTGCCGGAAAACTCCCCTTTCACGACACAAGCTTTTAGTAGCTTACTGTGAAAGGTTGTATTTGGGTTTATAACAGAACCCAGATATATCTTTTTTTTTTTAATAATATCATAGAAATTAGTATATCATAAGATGAAAAGTTTTCTAAAAAAAGTTATTTTGATACAGTTTTATATAATTATATAAATTATATTGTTGTTGAAAAATATTGTTGATAAACTATTTATATTTAATATTTCACATTCCGCTACAGATTTTTCATATACAATTTAATAAATTAAACCACGTTGATGTGGTTGATAGCCCCATGCAAGAGTCTCTGATTTTCAATTAAGAGATCCCGGGTTCAAATCCTCCCACTGATGATCTACTCTATCTTTGTGACACAGCATATCGCTTACTGTGAGAGTATTTGGGGATGTTTTTGGGTTTATTTAAAACCCAGATTTGTGTTTTTTTAGAATGTTTTATTTTTATATATGGTTCAAAATAGAAATGTAATAATTTGTTCTCTTTTGAATAGAACTTGCTGATAACTTCACATGTACAAACGCCGTAATACCTGAGAAATCGTTGCTATTTTTAAATATCATTTAAACCACTTAAAGATCAGAAATTTGAAAATTTCATTACTGCATATTATTTTTTTACTGCTTTTTTTTTGTTTATTTTATGACATGTAAAAAGTATAAATAAATAAATATCAAAGTTGATATTGACTGAAAATGTATTTATGACAAATATGGACCACTTTTTATTATCAGAGACTGAACTTTCTTCTTTTTTTTGTTACAAAGTAGTCCTTTGTTTGTCAATCATTTAATTAACTAATATTTTATTTTGTGTTCTTAAAATATGAGCAGAAAAGAAAACAGGAAAATAAATATGCTAAATCTTTTAACATGATCAATTTAGATCAGGAGTCTTACAAGTGGCGATTTTAAGTGGCAAATTTATTCTTTCAGTAGCGACTTGATACCCTGTGGAAAGTAAAAATTATAATTATTGTTGTAAAACGTTTTGACTTCACCTATTAGCTAAATAAAAAAAGCTTTATTCCACATAACTTAGAAAAAAACAATATTTTGTCTGGTCACTGTTATTTCAGTTGTCCACATGTTATTTTGCATTCCACTTGTCTTATTATTCTATTATTTTTCTGTTATAAGTGTTGTTCTGTTATAATTTGAATTCCAATTTTATTCCATTGTTATTATTTGTTAAAGTTTATCTTTATAGCATGTCTATTTTTATACAAAGAAATACATTTTAATAAATTTGATTTTTGTATTATTACTGGAGTTTTTCTATTTTTTCTAGTCATTTTTTTATACAGTGGATCCCTGGTAATCTGGCACCTGTCTAATCCGGCACCCTCTGTAATCCGACATGATTATTACAAAACATTATTGAATATTTTTTTTGACAGTCTTCGCTAATGTTAAATAAACTTCAGAGTAAAACATATAAAATCTTATCATTGGATCTGTAATTTGTCAGATTACAAGGTACTCGTTTGTAAAAAATTACGGACTATAGGGGTCTTGTTCAACACTGCCCTGCAAAACGTTTGTTGGATTACCGGGTGTCCACTGTAATTGTTAATAACTTCTATGCAGGCCAGCACTGATCCTTATGTTTTTGTTTTATACATTGCTTTATATTCACCAATAATAAAATTCAGTAATAAAAATGATAAATTAAAAAATTCAATTGAATAGGAAAGTCTATTCTATTCTATTCCATCACTCCACATCTCAAGTGGGTTAGGCAGAGAGAACGGAATGCCATATAGATCTGATTCTACATACTTCTCCGCCTCCCCTAGATTCATACAACATCTCATGCACGAACGAACGCATAGGAAAGTCACTAAAAAGGTATTTTAAATCAAACTTGAATAAATAATATTTCTGAGTTGCTTAATCTTGTCTAATAACTAATCTTAAGGTGAGTATTTTTGAAAGACAATATATAAGACAACATAGGCAACTTCATAAATTATACTTCCTAGAATTTATGTTGTAAAGAATATGAAAAAGGTTAAACTAGAAAGAAAATCTGTTTATTTTGTATTTCTTAAATGGTTCCTAAAGAGTAGGTATGTGCCAATTGTTATTGATCTGTGGTTTCTCCAAATTAAGTGGATGATGAAATTAAAACACAAAATACCAAAAAACATTTTAATACAATTTTTTATACACAAATTACGAAATATTATTATTAATTAGATAAAAATGTACACAATAATAAATTACAATGAAAACAAACTTAATAAAAAAATTATATAGCATGATTTGAAACAAATTAATAACAGTGAGTTTTAACAAAAACAATATTTATTATCTACCATTATCAGTTAAGTAATAAAAAAAATATGTAACATTTTGCACTGCTCTATGAGTTTTCATATATAATGCTCTAAAGGTATTTTTATATTTTGTCTATCGGAAGGCAATATAAGCAATTAAATACTATGGAATATGTATGGGAAAAAAGATTATAAGATAAAAGATATTGCAGGTAAATGTGGTAACATTTTGCGTTACAATATGTGTATAAAGTATAGTTACATTTTGCACTGCAATATAGGTAAAAAGTATGATTTTGTACTGTAATACAGTATCCGTAAAAAGTTCTAATTTCGAATTTCAGCATAGATAAAAAGTAATAATAGATTAGCATTGCGGTGTGGGTAATAAGTACAAAGTAACATTTTGTATTGCAATATTGTAAAAATCGGAACATTTTGTTCTCGTAACATAAGTAGGTACCTACAGACTAGTAAATAGTAAATTTTGTGTTGCATAGTGGGTAAAAGTAGCAAAATTATGCATGGAATATGGGTAATATCTGGTTTAGTTTTGCACTTTATGAGTATAGTAAGTAAAGTAAGTACCTACATGCCACTTAGTAATATTATACGTTGCGGTATGGTAATAATATGTAGGTACCGATGGTAACATTTTGCATTGTAGTATGGTTATATTTAGTAACATTTTGTATTGCGGTATTGTGAATAATAAGTTAATAATAATTGATGGTGTTGTAAAGGTGCCGTTTAATTTATTGATTGAATGGTAATCAACAGTTCATAGCAAATAATAATAATAAAGTTAGCAATAATAACAGTAGATAATAGCAGTAATATTATAATTGTGATTATTGTGTCAACATCACTCAGTCATTGGTTCTAGTTACAAACACCAGGGGTACAGCACCTTTGTATCTGAAACAAAAAAATTAATATCGATCTTAAATTTATTTTAATATGTATATTATATTTGACTTTCTGCAATAAGCTTTTATGTGAATATGTAAACTTAATTTTGTGTAAAATATGATCAAATTCGAGAATAAGTTTAATGGCTGTTTTGACGGGAGATAAGAATAATAAAAGTCTACAAAAAAACAATGCAAAGTAAATAGAAATCGTGAGTTTTTTTTTTGTTAACCGTTTATTTTTTATGTCCAGGTCAGATTACAATTTTATAACTAAATTTTAATCACAGTAGATCCATAATATTATGAAATATATGAAAAATTCGAGAAATACACATAAAAGTTGTAATTTTTTACACTTAGCTGGGTGATAAATTAATCAAAAATATAGTGCGATACAATTAATTTTAACCAAACAACTCTACCAAATGTTTAACTCACCTGTTACTTTTCACAACAAGTGCCGTATTGCTTTGTATCTAATTTAAAATGTTCCGGTGTTTCACACTCGCCTCTTTGAATGACTCCTTTTATTTTTATTGTTGGTTTTATCGCTTTTGTTATTATTTTCTCCTGTTTTGACAGATTTTTCTTCATCATTTTGCTGTCCATTATAATTTGGGTCTTCAATTTGCACACTTCTGACTGTCACAAAAGAATTTTGATAAACTCTTGTAACGACATTGCCATTTTTATCGTCTTCTTCCAAATCATCTATTAGCCATTTATCAGGACTTTCCAATCTTGCCAACTCCGAGTAGGCTGTGGGTGAAGGAGGTGTAGCACCAATTATTTCTAATTCTTCTTTTGATTTTCTATTTCCTGTTCCAAAATAGTCGTACTCGTTGTCATCACTTTGTCCTCCAAATTCGTATTCGTAATTCGCTTTCTTTCTCTTTAATTTCGATTTTGGTTTAGTTCTACTAGATATGATTTCTCCATATTCATCGCTCGTGTAAAATGATACATCTCTCGTTTGTATCGGAGCTTTCTGGTAACGATTTTCACTTTCTTCATAGTCGTGGTCAATAGGAGCTCTCCAAGGCTTCAAATGTTTCAGTTCGTCAGACCTTTGATGTATTCTGTTTGGTTTCCCAGTTCTTCTTATGGGTGGAACTCGGACAGCGATCGTATCAATATTTCCAGGATTTTTTTCAGTTGGAGGTAAAGTTCTGGGCACTAAACGTTTGTTAGGATCTTCGGTTGTAGTGGTTTTTTCAGCTGAAGGTTTTTGATTTTCTAATTCATTAATTTTGAATTCAAACCTCTCGGCATCGTCATATTTTCTCCTATCTGAAGATGATATTCTTTTGGTTGGATAATCTTTGTCGTGAAGAGATAAACTTTGGAAAGAGCTTTCACTTGGTCGACTCATTTGTCTCCCTGAATATGACGGTTGATTCCCATTAAATCCATGATATGTGACTTCTGTGTGGGTTAGTGCGTGTGCTGGAGGTCCTCTGTTGATCCCAATGAAAGGAGTTGGAGATGCTGTTGCTTGGATATTAAGACCTATTGCTGGAGGACGTATTGAGCTTCTCCAGAAAGCATCAACGGCTTCATCAAATTTGGCATTGAGTATTACGCTTTTCGTTCTGTCTGGCTCGGAATCAGCGTGTTTTTGGCGGACATGTGCTTCATCATAAGCTAGGTATTCTGGAGCGAGTCTTGGTCTTTCATCATCATCATACTCCTCATATTCTTCACTGTACTGAGGTTGAGGTCTCTGTGTCTGATCGTTGACTCTGTTATAATAATCATAGTCTGCAGCTAGTTTGGCGTTGGAGTTGTATTCATCCGCATCTGCTGCTGCCAAACGTTGAGTGACTCCACCTCCGTGATCGTAGAAAGCATCTATGTAGATTTTGGGGAGTGTTTCCTTAGCACTTCCCGGAGGAGGTCTTGGTGGTGATGAGGGTTGTTGGGGTGGAGGTGGTGGTGGTGGCGGTGGAGGGAGAGACTGCGAAGGAGGTGGTGGAGGAGGGCCCTGAGGTAATTGTGCCTGCGGGGGAAGAGGAGGGGGTGGAGGTGGTAACAATCCCTGTGATGCTGGAGCAGGAGGTGGAGGTGGTGCACCTTGTTGTGCAGAAGGAGGTGGGTTTTGTGCTGCAGCAGGAGCTGCAGGGGATGGGTTGTTTCTATTCCAGTTGAAATTTAATGAAAAGTTGGTCACTACACTCTCCTTAGGGCGAGCTGGAGCGGCTGGAACGGCAGGAGCTGGAGGAGCAGCAGGTGCTAATGCAGGAAGGGCAGCAGGTAAAGGAGGAGGCTGAGCAAGAGGAGTCTTTACAAGGGTTACTGGGAAAATAGGCGGAATGGGGGCGAAGGGTGAAAGAGGAGATAGGGGGAGAACTTGAGGGGCAAATGGGGGTAGTGGCGGTGGAGGCGGAGGGGGCGGTGGTTTAGTAGTCACCGGAGGAGCAGGAGGAGCAGGCGGAGTATTAGTAGCTGTCAGCTGTAATACGACAGAGGGCCTTCTCGCTACCTGGTATCCCAGAGCATCAGCGAAACCTCGGAATAAAAAGTCCCCAAAGGTTCTTTTTCTTCTCACCACACCTGCATCAGGAATATCCTCGGTGTTATCACTATCATCACTTTGAACGTTTCTCACATCACTACTACCATCTCTGTCCAAGTTCTGAGCGTTCACAGAACAGCTGTTCAAGACACCACACACAACTGCAACACTCACTAATTGTATTAAAATTAAAAATCTCATTGTTTCATTAAATTTACATAATACTACAAACAATCACTTGAAACATGAACTAGGTACTAAATTAAGATAAATATTTCCGTTGACATGTCCACAGGCCGAGATCTCAGACAGCAATGCACCAGTTTCAATAAAGATCGGACAGTTTTACTTGGAGATAATTTGCCATGAAGAAATGTACGTGAAACTGATGTAGAATAAAATTGCATAAGAGAACATGATAATTTATTTTGCGCATAAAAACTATTGTACCATAGTTAATAATATTTAACTGAAAGATACACGCTCCATTGATTGCAAAGTGACGAAAGAAAGTGTCTCCGCTAACAAGGATGACACAATGCGAACAAATGTCGGCAAAAGTGAAAATACAGTTATGGTCGTTTGAAAATTAAACTTTTTGGCGGCTTCTTAAAATATCCAGAACCTGAAATGAACACCCATTATCAGAGTTCAAACAACTAGTTTCATAGTAAGAGATATTAAATATTTTCTCTCTTCTTTACAAATTTCTCTTTGATCCTGTCGCACCATCTTACTTGATTTGTCTACACGGTCCATCACTTCGTTCAGCTACAAATTAATAATCTTCTACCCACCTACCTTCCTCATCAATATAATTTATATACGGATTCCATTTCTGTCCACGGTGCGAGGCTCTGGAACAAACGATTGTGAAACATTGTGAGATTGACAATATCCTAGCAAGACGAAAGACGTCTCTCTCATCAAATAAATCAAATAGTAGAATAAAACATTTGTTTTATTTATTTATTTATGTGTTGTGTTGGCTGGTAGAAATCGCACATATGCGATATTCCTGCCTTTTAGTCATAGTTTGGTGTATTTTTGTAACCATGTGATATACTTGCACACTATAATTATTATGAAAAGTTTATTTCATAAATAAATTTATCGAGTAGGTATCTACTCAATAAATATTATGTACTCAATACTCAATAAATATCTACTCCAATAAATGTTAAACGACAACTATGTCGTCGACAACTACAACGCACTAGCGTGAGTGACCGTGAATATCCTTCTACATCCTTAGCGACATTTATATAAAGGTGCAGTCTGTGATTTCAATTAATTTAATCATCATGATTTCATTAAATGAAGAAATAATTAAATTTATGAATATATGTGACAACCCTGTAAACGAACACAATTGAATTAGATTTGACATTGTGTGTATAGTAGACTGCTGGATAAAATTAATTCATTATACCTACATTTGCCATTATGCTACTGTGCGCCTGTAGCGTATCTTCCATACAAGCCGAAAACCCAGGCCTAACTTAATAGGCGAAAAATATTCTTTTACAATTTTTTTTTTCAAATTCAATTATGTTTTATTGGGATAAAAATACATTTGTTTACAACAATAATAATTTCTTTAAAAATGCACAGTAAACATATTAATTCCTTCAAATTTGAGCAGAGCTCGTGCTTTGAGGGATATAGTTGCATCATTATTTACCTACATGTAAATGTACTCAATCGAAAGTAAGTAAACGAAATATAAAATAAATCTAAGTCAAATAGAATATAATAAAATAAAATAAAGAAAACCAAGACAAAAGTGATTGTAGTAAAATAAAATTAAGTAAATTAGAATACAATAGTAATAAATTATACAATTACATGCAGTTCTATCCTATCGTTTTGAATATTGCGCGCAGTCGCGCATCGTGTAAGAGAATGAATTCCATGGGTGAATTCGATGTATCGATGATTTTTTTTGTTTTACTGCACGTATTATTTATTACGAGGCTCATGTTTTAGTCTCGCTCAAGTCCCTCATTGCATAATAATTATCATTTGACTAATACTCACTCACTTTTAACTATATGATACTACTATGATCTAGCTAGAAGTACATGCAATGTAGCGGAAACAATGAAATAATTAATTTATCCCGGCTTTTTGCAATATTTCGTAGATCAGAGAGTGCTGTATCGTCTCTCGTCCGTCAGTTCTTGAATGGGTGGCTATTATACATGAAGTAGTAAGTATATTTTTTTAATTATTCATGAAGTAGTATATGGAACTATCTTTTTTACCTTTAATACTTTGTTTTTAGAAAAATAAACTTATTTTATACCTATTAGTTATCGTGGTCGAGCCTACCCGATGTAAACCTTTGACACACCACTGCTGTGAACTGAGTACTGTACCACCTACCTTGTACCTAACTGTTTACTCTACCATTCTCAAGATATGGCATTATAATTATACCAACCACATCAAGTGTATGTATCGTTACTCAATGGTTACCCACTATACAGGATGTTATTATTACACATCTCAATGTGGAAGTGTTGCTAAATGAAATAAGTAAAGAGCAGAGTCGAATTCAGATTAAATTGATTGACTTGACTTCAATTTAAGAATTTTTTTGATTCGGATTGGAATACATATCGAGACTGATAATGGCTGCATCATTCATGTATTGGGTGCAATACCAGAAAAAGAGTTGACTTAGGTAGTTAAAAAAAATCTATGGGCTTATACAGAGAGAGAAACATATCAACGAAAAGCCCCATTTTATTGAATCTTTCTTAATTTATTTTCAAAAATTTACAAGATTTATAATTTATCAATTCCTGACAAATTCTAAACGTGTGACCTGACTCTGTAACTAGCTTGGAGGTTGAAGGGAATATTGTGTGGAGTGTGTACATATTTTTATATCTTAAATACAGCAATGAGGTTTGTCACCCATCCTGCATGTTTTATTTTTTGCTGTCACAGAGAGGACAGCTTGTAAGTTTATTATTATAGGCAGCTGGTTTGCTAGCTATCCCACATGTGGGATATACCTTGATGGTATAGTAGTAAATTTATTTATTTATTCATTCTTTACCATATATTGATCACAATACTTACAAAATTTTATAGAAAAATGCATTCAAATTAGATATTATAATCAATTTATATTAAGAGGGTGAGTTTATCGCAGAGGCGCGATAAAATTTTAATTTTATTATCGATAAATTATTGTTGTCTAGTAAAGTTGACATGTTTACTTGTTATGAAAATAATAAGCTTATTGTAATGAAGAGATGTGTGTAATCTATCTATCATATATTATCATTTTAAAGAGTGTAATATGCTATTATTAAATGATTGAATACATCATATTATTATTACAGAACATAATACCTGTACCAAGACCGAGGTGTCTCAAATAAACTCTATCGTAATAAAACATCCAGCTATTGTAACTACATGCGTAGGTAAAGTTATGTGATGAAGAGATACAGTTCATGATTGTTAATAAAATAATAAATTTAAATCCAGCCTGGCTTCGAGTAGTAGTCATTACTGTCTATCGGAAAACAGAGGAATATATGGACTGCCCAATTCTACAGCTCAACAAGTTGAAAATTTTACTCAATTTAGTAATGCACAAAATCAACGCCACTCGTCCAATTCCACAAACAAATAAGTATAAAACACACAGTTCCCTTTATAACTATATTAAGTTTTCAAATAAGTATAAAAAACACACGGTTCCCTTTATATATTAAGTTTTCAAATAAGTATAAAAAACACACAGTTCCCTTTATATATTAAGTTTTCAAATAAGTATAAAAAACACACAGTTCCCTTTATATATTAAGTTTTCAAATAAGTATAAAAAACACACAGTTCCCTTTATATATTAAGTTTTCAAAAAAAATAATGTACCTATTTTCAATTCCACAAATTCGAGTTGTTTAACTATTTAATAGAACAATGACAACGCATGTCTTCAACAGTGCTATTATTATAAATACATATAGTATATTTCACTTTCTGTTGTCTTTTTAAAGCACAATATAAATACCAATATTACAAAATTGACGATTTATCGAATATAAGACATTTCTACGTGTTGAGTTTTGGAACTAGACAGTCGATATAATGCGAATATTTGGCGTTGTAATCTTTCCTCTTTAAGAGGTAAATGGCAATAAATATCGCCTTGTCGTCTCCTTAAATCTGATGTTCAGGACTACAGTGACCGTCTCCCATCAGTGGGCATATTAGTAATTGCCTATCATCCTGAAATGCGCCCCATTGCATGTCCTTTGTAGACAGTTGTCCCCTCTTCATTAGTTTTTTAAAGGAAAAAGAATGTTAAATATCTTATTGATGACTCCAAGATCGTAGTAGATAGGATTCCAAAAATAGGAGTAGATACCGACGGATAAAAAGATATACGAGAAAGATGCTGAGGACACATTTGTTTGCTGGGAGTTTCAGACAATACATTCACAATATAGCGCCCTTGAAGTCATGTTAGGAGTAAACGGTTTTTAACAAATTTAATTGTCTTTATGTATCTATAGGTATGTACTAAGGTAGAGGATGTAGGTCAAAGAATTGATGTGGAATTTGTAGGATCACGTTTTTGGTATGACGAATTATTGACGAACAATGCAGGTTGATACGAGAGTGAAGGGTTAGAACCTCGAATGATCGCTTGCAAAATCGACTGTCATAAACCACCTTACTAGCTCTTTATCAAATTGACAAAATAATCAATAATAGTCTATGGTCTTCTGAATTCAAGGTAAATTTTTACTTTTATTATAATATCAAACCATTATTCACGAATAAATTTATTATTTAATACCTACGAACAAACAGCGGGCCGTAAAAATTTCTATTCTTAACCGTGAACATGAAAATTTTCTAAAATAACATTGGGCTACGTGAAGTAAAAATGAATAAACACAAGTACCTAAAATAGTTAAAGCTGTCGGTGTCGTGATAAAACCAAGGGCATACAATTTGAGTTACTATGCTCTATAATCAAATTTCAAACTTCACACATATTAAAGTAAAACATCTAAGGTCAGATAACAGTATGACATAATACATTATTATTACATTTGAATGTTACTATGGTGGTGCCCTGGTTGGTTCATGTGAATGAATAAAACAGTGCTTTTTCGTGCAAAATAATCTTTCATTGATTGTATCGGTATTAACTTTGTAAAACTTCGTTTTAAATAATTATGTAATAAAAAGGTGCCCACCTACCCCTGCACCTTCAGTGTAAATCTAAAAGAACTTTAATATTTGTTGGATGCCACAACACGGGATAAGAGGTTGCAGTATAAAGTAAGAGTAAAAAACAGAAGATAAATAAATTATAATATAATGTAAGTATATATAATATATAAATCCCATGGAGCACTCGGTAAAGAATTGGTCTCCCACTCTTCTGCGTAAGTTTTCGAGTGTCCTGTAAAAGGCAGGTGTTTGAAAAAGTTAAGGCATTTTACATCTTAAATTCAGCGATGAGGTTTGTCACCCATCCTGAATGTCTTCATTGTATATTGGCACGCAGAGGACAGCTTGCATGTTTATTACAAGCAGCTGGTCTGCTGGCTACCCCACTTGTGGGATATGCCGTGATAGTATAGTAGTAGTAGTAGTAGATAGTGTAGTAGTTTATTCAGTATAGAACAGCATCTGATGATGCGAATTCGGAGTCCGCGAAACCGGTCGTGCGTTAGTAATACTCAAAAGTAACATTAAACAATACCTAATACTAAATTTTAATGAATAATCTTTGTTTCAAATAATAATTATATAGGTTAATTCACATAGATTTGACAAATGCTACAAAGAAAAAACAGGTCGATTTTATTGAGCGGGGTTGCCAGCGGACTAACATGTAATAAACATGTAAATCATCGTTTTTTTTTTAATTTAGCTTATATATTTTGTACCCATACGTGAAAATAATTTATTGACATAACAATTACAAATAAATATTACATAATATTTTCTAATTCTTGTCATTTATTCAAAGAACTTCGGTGAAAAGTTGAAAAATATTATTTTTTCATTATTAAGAAGATTTTGCCACTACGAATGTCAGTCCTACGAATCTATTATTTTTCAATTTGCCGATTATGGAGTTACACTATTTCTCTCGTTACTACCATCGCGCGAGTTATATTATACTATCGATATCATTACTTTTAAATCGGTACAATACTATAAGTCAGTAAGCTGCACGGGTAACTTTACATACTATGTTCTAGTATAAAATATTATAGATAAATAAAATAGGTACATATTGTACACGGCTTCCATTGTTTTGTTAGCTCCGGTAGGATCCTACCGCCTTCGATAACGATATTCCTTCTTGGTACATCACTATACCTATAGTTATTTACATATCCTATACTTCTTGTCTATGATAGTAGAAGTGTATTATTATTATTATTTATACCAAATGGTAGATACAAAACAATTGAATGTGTAGAAGTATTTTCAAGCAGCACATTGTTCAATATTATTATTACTATTATTGTTCACTATCGATTTATCGATATAATGTTGCGTTTTATCTTTACGTTTGCAATCCCTTTATGTATCATAATTTTACAATAAATGCATTATTCAATAAATATTAGTTATGAAGATCACATTGCAAATCACATATGTTTTAAAAATTTGTGTGGAGATATTAATTCATTAAATCATCTTTAGTCGCTCACAAGTTGACATATACATTTCGTAGCCACTGGATTGCGTCGTCCGTAAGTCTTGAAGTTCTCCAAGGAATGCGTATATGTGGGACACTCGTTTATCAGATGGTCAATAGTGTGTGTCATTCCACATGTCCAGGCCGGTGAATCAATCTACAGATATCAATGATATTATTTTCTTTACATAAAAATATCGGTGATCTAATACACATGTACACCTAAATTAACTTTCATTGCTATCCTTGACGATTTCTTTGTCCACATAGAGGCCAACATTTATAAAATGTTTAATATTGCATAATGAAACCATGCATAATATCATAATACTCAATACTTAAATGGACACAATCTAACATATTATTCTATTACATAAAATTAAAAAAATATAAAAAATAAATAAGTGTTGGTAAATTAGAAGTGAGTGTAAAATGAAAAAAAAAAACATCAAAGGTATTCAAATAGTTTTGAACGTGTTGGGTGTGTGTTAAATATTATTATAATTTTTTTTTGGTATGTATTATTGATAATATTATGCATAGGCATTTTTGTATAGGTATTCATTATCTATATGTCAATATGATGTGTTAGATCTTAGATGGAAGAAATCCAAGAAGAAATCACTTCATAGTGATAATCTCGCTACTGTACAGTGTACATATATATAGTCCTTGAATTTTAAATTTTATCTTGTTTCAATAACAATGATATAATATAATGATAAAGTGCAAAAATAATAAATGAAAACAATTAGAATTTAGTCTTTATTAATTGGCTAAATAATCATACGTGAAAATTAAACTGTGTTTAGTTTAATATTTTTAAAACTCATATTAAAATGAAAACAATTTAAATTCGTATCCACATGAGTAATCAATTTGCTATAAAACGACTCTAATTCAAGGCTGCCAGAAATAATTTGTCGAGATTGCTATTTTATAGGTATAAACTATTGGAAAGCAAGTGAGATAGTTGGCGAACATTTGAGAGGATACAATGGATGGATTGTTTTTATTCTGAATTAAATTATAGTTGTTTATTACCGTGTATTCAAATAAAAACCTTTATGTTACACAAAAAGAGATATAGCTCCCAAACCTATTCTCCACCAAGGGAGACAGGATGACATAACGAAAGACGAGTTTGCTTAGATAGAGATGGATAAATACGCGAACTTTCTCACGCATTACATAGACAATTCTATATTATTATAATATTATATTTAAAAGATTTTATGCGCACACGCACTTCACACCGTTTACAACGCGGTACAACACGCATAACTTTCATTACATTTACATGTCACGGCTCGGCTTGTTTTATATTCAACACATTAATATAATTTCGACAAATTCGGTTTTAAGAATATTAATAAACGATGGCAACGCTGATAATAATTTAATCAAACAAATCATCATCATGATTCATACTCTTGATGACATCAAAGCTTTTTACTTTCATTCTGATTAAATTGTACTGTTATATAAGCTTTTTTGATATTCTTAAGTTCGTCTACTTGAAAATAAATAAATCTTTATTGGTCAAAAACGTCTTTACGTCTTCCAATCAACCTTGAATCCTATCATAAAAAGATACTTAAAATTAATTAAGCAATAAAACAAACTCAAAATAAACAAAAAATAATAATGATTAAATAAAAAAAATAATATAAAGAAACAATAAAGCAACATATCAGTAGGTAATGTTTAATCTACACTAAAGATTTGATTGTTTGTATTGAATAGGCTCCGAAACTACTGAACCGATTTGGAAAATTCTTTCACTATTGGGAAGCTACACTATCCCCGGGTGACATAGGCTATATTATATTTTCAATAAAATTTGGGATCCTTACTAAAACTAAAATATTTTTTTAAATACCTATCTACCCATGCGAAGCCGGTGCAGAACACTAGTTAATATTTTTTTTTTTTTTTTTTTTTTTTTAATTTATAAATTACAATTTATTTGTTTTACAAAACATTGCAGCCGAAACATATGTCACATTATTTAAAATATTTTTTGTAAAACAAATAAATTGTAATTTATAAATTAAAATTATGGAGTTTTACAAGTTGTGCACCAATAAAATCATACTATTCAAATGATCTAGAGTTTGTGTGTTCACACTGTGAAAAGACATTTTAAACATATTTGATATTAATAAAACACTGTTTTACTTTTCACTATTAATTTATTATTACTCAAGCGCTTTCGTCTCTTGAAAATGTCAAGCTAACTTGACGAAAGCGCTTGAGTAATAATAAATTAATAGTGAAAAGTAAAACAGTGTTTTATTAATATCAAATATGTTTAAAATCATACTAGTTAATATGTTCAATGACAAAATCTCAGAATTTCAAACAAGAGTTCCCGAAGGTTCGTATTTTTCCACTGCCGACCTACATACTCCACCAACACAATATACATAAACATATTGATTTCTGTAGTGTTAAGGAGTGTATTTGGGCTTATGTCAAACCTGATTCATTCTTGAATAATACCATGTGAAGTCAAACTTTTACTTCTTTTCTTATCAAAGACTAGGAAAAATAAATGAAAACATTTTAAGAGAAATTTCCCTTTGATACACTGAAAGTGAATATGAAAGTCACGGACGCTGAAAAAGTCTTCTTTCAGCGTTTATTTCATTGGTAGAGTTCAACGCATGGTTCAAGAATGCAATCGACTATCGCAATATCATAATTATATTCATTCACTTACCCATATGTAAGACTGTATGTTTTTATAGAAGATAGACTTTAAATTTTATAAATTTAGACTAATTAATAGCCTAAACACTTTGTAAACCAAAAAACATTTAATGAGATGTTTTTTAGTAAAATGATTGAGGTGACATTCGATGATTTCTATTACTTAAGACAGATTCAATACTAAAGACCGTTGGGCAGACCAAGACAAAGATTGTTAGATAACATCAACGATGGAAAGCTTCGCACATCATGGACAGATTTGGTTGGCAACTCGGAGGTTTTGAGAAAAGCCAATTGCAGTAGACAGCTGCTGAAGGACGTTAAGCTCCGTAAGATCTCATATCTGGGTCACGTTCTGCGGGGCGATAAGTATAGTTTGCTTTGCTTTTATAGTTGTTACTGATGGGAAAGATTGAGGGGCAGCGTGGCCCTGGTAGAAGGCAAACGTCTTGGCTGCGCAACATAAGAGACTGGACTGGGATGAGATATGTGAAGGAGCTGTTCCGGGTCGCGCAGGATAGAGAAGCCTTTGCCAGAGTGATTGCCAACGTCGGGGGGACCTTGTAGAAATGAGGGTAGTTGAGTGATATAAAGATCCCTGATGGGGATGGCAAGTATGAGAGGCTGCAAAGAATTTATAGATTTACTCCAGATCAGAATGACAGAAGGTGACTTACCAAATGTATGTAATGAAACTCGCGATTGTTATTAAGATAATTTATTATTAAACACAGTTTTGCAAATACGAATAATGTTACACTAGATTTATAGAGAGAATGTAAAACGTATGTGTGGTCAGCCAGGCAGGGAGAACTAGAATGATTTTGGATTGTGATAATATTCTTATCACAATCAAATAAGTGACGTCATCCCAGCTGACAACAATACTCTTTGGTGTTGCCTGCTCACTACATGGCTCCCCTTTCCATAAAAAGTGTGAGAGCAGGTGTAGGAAAAAATGTAAATATTAAAAGAAATTATTGGATGTAGGAGCAGGTCAACAGTCATAAGAAAAAAAATAAAGCAAGTCATAAAAAGTAAAGAGTATTAAAAATATACATAAAAGTTTGAGAAGCATTGGCTTGTTATTATTTAATTAATTTGTTATGTATTGATAATTTTAAATATTAAAGTAATCTGTAAATCAATAATAATGTAAAAGAACTTTATCAATAAAATTAGTGAAATGAAAAATTAATTTTTAAAATTGAATCAAATTAAATGTGATAAAATAAATATTAAGTCATACAAAATAATGTGAATTGAATTTGAAAATGAACGAGAAGAAGAACCGAGATCTAGAGGAGCTAAACGCCAAAGACGACTGGTAATCGGTTGTTCAAGATAGAAAGGCTTTGAGATCTATTGTTTTGGAGGCAAAGACCCTACAGGGGCTTTTCGGCCATCGGAAGTAAGTAAGCATATTCAATAAATAGTCATTTTTAATGTATACTCATGTATATATTGAAAACGACTATCCTCAGCTACCGTGGGGTTAGCATGCACGTATTTTTTACTATAGTCAAATCACGCACCATAGGGCTAAGATCGAGACAAGATTATGATATTCGTATGTTTTTTTTTTTTCGTAATTTTTGAACTAATGTTTGTTTATCTACATATTATATTGTCAAAGGCTTTGCCGGTTATGAGGTGAAATAATTAAATAATTACATTGTATCAAGAATAACTCTGCAGGATCTTGTGACGCTGACCAGATCCATTAATTTTTTGTAGCCCCCCCCCCTCGTAAACGTGATTTATTAATATAATTATTATATCATGAAACATCCCAATTGTTTATTTAATTAATATTACGACAATTAAAATTATTACATGTCTGTCTATGTAGCAGTACTCGTAAGTACGTATTTTTTACTATAGTCAAATCACGCACCATAGGGCTAAGATCGAGACAAGATTATGATATTCGTATGTTTTTTTTTTTCGTAATTTTTGAACTAATGTTTGTTTATCTACATATTATATTGTCAAAGGCTTTGCCGGTTATGAGGTGAAATAATTAAATAATTACATTGTATCAAGAATAACTCTGCAGGATCTTGTGACGCTGACCAGATCCATTAATTTTTTTGTAGCCCCCCCCCCCCCCCCCTCGTAAACGTGATTTATTAATATAATTATTATATCATGAAACATCCCAATTGTTTATTTAATTAATATTACGACAATTAAAATTATTACATGTCTGTCTATGTAGCAGTACTCGTAAGTACAGTTAAGTTTATGTTTTCATTAGAACCTATATGTATGTAATTTTATTATCATGATAATGTTATGTTTTGACAGTTGGTGATGGCCATAAAAAGCTACAAAACAATGCAAGGTTATGGACAAGGAATCACTTTCATTCGTCATTATGTTTCTATCTACATACATATGTACATCCACACATCATATTATAATTATGGTAGCTTAATAGCTGTCGTACTGATTGTAATAACAATTCCGTGGAGCACCAGACAAAGAATTATTTGTCTCCCACTCTTTTCCGTAAGTTTCTGAATGTCCTGTAAAAGGCAGGTGCTTGTGAAATATAAAGATATATTTTAAATCTTGAATTCAGCGATGATACGGCAATTGGCAACCCATCCTGAATGTTATATTTTTTGTTTGCACGGAGAGGACAGCTATGAAAGCTTTTTTGCATGCGGCTGGTCTGCTGGCTACCCCACTTGAGAGAGTGGACCGTCATATTTTTTTTTTTTTTTTTTTTTTTTTTTTTTTTTTTTTTATCATACAAACGTTGAAACAATATATCACCAATTATCTTCAATTAAGTTGCAGCAGCCTCACTAGGTTGCCCTGTATCGAGGCGTGCTGCGTAAAAAATATATAAAAAAAAAACATACATTCACCAAGGATTAATACATCTCACAAAAAAAATAAAATTGTATAAAAACAATCACATCAGCAAATTAATAAATCGATAACAAATGGATGAATGAACAAATGAATAAATGAATAAATGAATAAATGAATAAATGAATAAATGAATAAATGAATAAATGAATAAATGAATAAATGAATAAATGAATAAATGAATAAATGAATAAATGAATAAATGAATAAATGAATAAATGAATAAATGAATAAATGAATAAATGAATAAATGAATAAATGAATAAATGAATAAATGAATAAATGAATAAATGAATAAATGAATAAATGAATAAATGAATAAATGAATAAATGAATAAATGAATAAATGAATAAATGAATAAATGAATAAATGAATAAATGAATAAATGAATAAATGAATAAATGAATAAATGAATAAATGAATAAATGAATAAATGAATAAATGAATAAATGAATAAATGAATAAATGAATAAATGAATAAATGAATAAATGAATAAATGAATAAATGAATAAATGAATAAATGAATAAATGAATAAATGAATAAATGAATAAATGAATAAATGAATAAATGAATAAATGAATAAATGAATAAATGAATAAATGAATAAATGAATAAATGAATAAATGAATAAATGAATAAATGAATAAATGAATAACTGAATAACTGAATAAATGAATAAATGAATAAATGAATAAATGAATAAATGAATAAATGAATAAATGAATAAATGAATAAATGAATAAATGAATAAATGAATAAATGAATAAATGAATAAATGAATAAATGAATAAATGAATAAATGAATAAATGAATAAATGAATAAATGAATAAATGACTAAGTGAATAAATGAATAAATGTATAAATGAATACATGAATAAACTAATAAATAACAGGTTAAATTAGATAAATATATACCAACAAACAATTTAATCAATAAATAAATAAAGTAGTAAAAGAACAAATGTACAAACGAACAAATGAATCAATGAACAAATGAATAAATGAATAAATAAAAGGTAAAAATAAATAAATAAACACGAAATAAGCAAACAAATCAATAAATAAATAAAGTAGTCAAAATAAAATTGTCAATAATAAAATAAAACAAATAAAATCTGTATACATAACATAAACAAAATATACTGCAAATAACACAAACAATCAATACAGCAAAGTAAAACACAAAAATAAAACAAATCATGCACTTAGTTTATATTAAAAAATGAACGAGTAGGTATATGTATATTTTGTCAGTAAATAAAAATAAAATAAATAAAAACTATACGACAAACATAGAGGAAACTAAACAGCAGGCTTCATAATAGGAACAGTAACAAAAATGGAACAAACAAACAATTCGATCCATGTATATTAGTCAATCAAAGAGCAAACAACAATATAATCAAACATTGAACAAGCAAATGAATACACTACATACAAAAAACAAATGATAAGAAACAAGTCAGTATAGGAATTAGTCAACAAATGTAAAAATTAAAATGAAACACAGTATCAGTCAATCAATAATTCAAGTAACATGAGTAAAAAGTTTGCTTTTAGCTTCAGACCGACCCATCTCCATTAACCAGTTTTTAATGTTTCGTACAATAACGCTTAGACTCATATTGAGCTTAAGATGATCAGGCAACGAATTGTACAGCCTTGGTGACAGATAAAATGCTGATCGCTGTCCAAGAGCCGTATTGACAAAGGGAACGACACTGACACCCCTTGTTATGGATCGAGTGTTATGACTGCCTTCAGCGATAGTTCTCTCTGTCCTACTTGCAGCGTAACGTTTAATTGTATCTTTAATATAAATCTGCCTGGCATCAAATATTCGAAGACCTTTAAACAGTGGATCCGATGGATGCCTGTACGGTGCATGACTCATCACTCTTACTATTGCTTTCTGTGCAACATTAACCTGATACATGTGAGACTCAGCGGCACTACCCCAGCACTCTATCCCATAGCTCATCACGGAATCACACAATGCATAATATACCTCTCTTAATCTATCCTTATCCAAAATATTCCTCAACACACAAAAAATATGTATTAGTTTTCTCAATCGCTTAGATAGTCCCTCTATATGAATATTCCATCTCAGATGTGGGTCAATCACCAAACCCAAGTACTTAATAGATTTACATGCAGATATATGTGGACAATCGCAAATTTGTGTCCTCGAACATGTATGCAACACTAACGGAATGGAAGAATGTGGACCACCCGAGGATGTAATAGAAAAGGTCATATATTTAGTTTTTTCCGTGTTCAGAGTAAGCAAGTGATTCTTAAACCATACCCCAACCCTGCCGATACCAATCTCAGCCAAACCATACACCTCCTCCCACGTCCTTCCCTTGAACATCAACACCGTATCATCCGCAAAAGAAATAACAGATCCCCTGAACCTCAAATTACACAGATCATTGATGTAAATGAGAAAGAGCAGTGGACCCAGTATGCTGCCCTGAGGAACGCCACACTGTACCTCCCTTTGGGCACTCAACGTTTCACCAACTCTGCTCAATTGCATCCTACCAGATAGATAACTCCTAAATAGATCCAGTGCCAGACCTCTGATTCCGATGAACTCCAATTTCCTCAGCAACAAGGCATGAGAAACAGTATCAAACGCCTTGGCCAAATCAACAAAAACTGCCAAACATTTATACCTCTCATCCAAAGCCCTCGCTACGTAATCAGAGAAAGAGTTCAGAGCATTTTGCGTACTTAAACCAGACCGAAATCCATACTGTTGATCCGATAAAAAGTTTAACTTTTCGAGATAAACATCCAGTCTAGCCTTCAACGCCTTCTCAAAAACTTTGGATACAATACTTAAAAGCGAAATCGGTCTATAATTGGTAATGAGGTTTTTATCTCCTGATTTATATATTGGAACCACAATAGCACACTTCAATTGACTAGGAAAAGTTCCATGTGTAATACATAAATTAAAAATATGCACGAGTGGCTCAGAAATATGGTCAGCACATTGTTTAAATACCTTTGTATTTATTTTGTCCCAACCACAGGCATTACTATTTTTCAGTGATTCAATAATTTTTATAATTTCCTTTGTTGTAAGTGGACTAATGAAAAAAGAATTTGACGGTGAAAGACAATTTTGGTTCTTCATTCCGTGTGCTAGTTCTTGTTCAGTTGTTTTTAAATCGATCAAGATTTTCTTAGCCAAATTCCTTCCCACGCTAACAAAGAATTCATTTACATGATCAACAACAGTGATAGGATCATCACACATTTTTACAATTCTATTGTTTACAAGAACAGCGTTCAACTCATTGTTTTTCTCCTTCCCATTGTATGTACATTCCCTGATAACATTCCAAACCTTCCTTGTATTATTTCCTGCGTCACGAACCTTACAACCATAGTATTCATTTTTAGTATCAGATATAATGGCATTGCATGTATTTCTGTATCTCAGATATCTGTTTCTTAAACCTAAATCATGTGGATTTCTTCTAGCTGCCTGATGCAGTTTATTTCTCTTTCTAATACATTGAACCATGGATAAGGTAATCCATGGTTTCAGTTGCCTCTTTCTGCTAACAGAACCACAGTTCTTGTATGTCGTGTTCCGGGAACCTGTTCTTATATTTATTTCATTCGCTTCCTCTACAATATAATTTCAGATACACGCACGCCGATTTCTCCAACATAACACGCGTGTCCACACATTTCCCATACTTCATTCTAATTTTTCTTACTTCCATATACTATCCTCAACTTGTCTCAATCAAGAACCAAGAAATTCGTGCTATGGGCGAGTTTTTTTTATAAAAGCGCGATATCTTCCAACTAACCCATTTGAGTGAATCTCAATTTTTATCAATCCACTTACGAGTAGATCGCAAGGAATGCAATCAGATTTCTAAAATTTCGATTTTATTGGCCGAAGATACTTGTTGGAAGTAAGATAAATCGAAAACACATAGTATGTAGTTAACTTCCAAATCATTTGGAAGTTACATATAACATAGAACATAATATACTATGTGTTTTATACTTTATTTTTAATCAGATTTTTATATAACGATGTTCAGCCTATGATTTTCATAGGCATAATGTTATTTATTGATAAATATATTGATATCATTGTTAAATACTAATGTATTTTGTTGTATAGATATGTGTATACGAGTAGCTAGCTATTCTGAATGGCACGTTTTCGCTGTCCATTATTTGATTGTGGTATGGATGGACAGTGAAAGAAATGGAAAGCAAATTGGGCGAGACGTCCTTTGAATAACAATGCGTTATTACTCGAACTCATATTATTATTAACCTACGATAACTATTACAATGCCATGTATATTAAAAATATATTAAACCGTACAGTAAAATTAAAATTACTCTCTCTGCCTATGGTATTAAATCTATTTTATAGATGAGGTGGTCAAAAGGTATTTCATAAAAGTGTTTTGTGTAAAATACAAAATATTTACAAAAAATTTCAAATAAAATACAAAATACTTTTTACGAAAAAGTATTTGAAATACAAAATAAATTGTGTCGTGCACTCTTTAAGGAAGTTCATATTATGTATGTGTATCATATACAACATACTTACCTAGTTAATACCTATTCAAATAGGTTGACTATCGGTGAGTGTGATCAATTGGAACGATTAATCTAGAGTGGTTCAAAATATGATTGACATCTACACTTCTAGTAAGTAAAATCCAGTCCCCGACATCCAATTGTGTCAAAAAATTCATAACATAAAATTTAGTTAAACAATATTTTCGCTTCAATTTTGATCTGGCATTGAAAATGTTACCGAAATTCCGATACATAACAATGATTTAAAGAAGTGTTATTTGAATGGTTAATCTTTACGTAATACCTACCAACAGTAATCACCAGCCAGCAATGTGGCGCGGCTATCAATACGAGACAATAATAATGACATTTACAAGAATACATTAGATTGTATAAACCACATACATAGCTACTTGCGCACTGATGCAATACATGAAAGATTTATATCTGAGAAGTGATAGGTTTACTAACAAGATAGTTTACTCACGCATAGTAGATTTGTTATTCTGTTAATTTCAAAAACGAACAAATTCCTGTCTTACACTTTTTTCTGTAAGTTTTCGAGTGGCCTGTAGAAAGCATATTTTTATGAAACATTACCTATGAAAAAATTAATTTAAAATACAGCGATCAGACATATAGATATGTCATTCATTTTAAATGTCTTATAATTTTGAAACGAAGAGGATAATCTGCATGTTTATTTAATACAGTAAGATCACTGGCTATTCCACTTGTGAGAGATTGCGTGGTGGTTTAAATAGATAAATATATGCAATACAGGGGATGTTTTATAATTCATTCATTCATACTATCACGGCATTTCCCAAAAGTGGGGTAGCCAGCGGATTAAATTCATGAAATAAACACGCAAGTCGTTCTTTGGCCTTTTACAGGACACTCAAAAACTAACAGAAAATAGTGGGAGACCAATAATTTGCTGGGACATCAAGAGTAAATATTATTTTCATAGACAAAACAAAACTTTCATATTGAAAATTCACACGGATCGAGCTAGTCCCAAATTAAGAATATATGAATCTTTCATTATGGGTACCAACGGGATGATACACAAACATATTATATACAATATTACTATACACCAAACACCTATGCATGTAACACCTAACCCTGGGAAAATGTTTTTTTTTTTCTTTAGCCGAGAATTGAACCCAAGACCTCGTGACTCACAAGCAAGAGCTTTACCTCTCTGCCATACTAGCTGACCAGAGGAATCTTAAATAGGATATTTCAAAATATGTAAAAACCAATTTCACGTGTCAAATAAAAATTTGATTTAAATCAAAGAACATGTTCGAATTTTAAATTCCCCATGACAGTTAGTTCTGCAGTATATTTATAATATCTAAGTATTCTGACCGAGTAGATGTTCACTGCATAAAATTGGTAGGTACCTACCTACCTATAATCATTACATACATACGACATTAAAATACAGTATTATACGGTATTGATCAATACAATTAATTATTTATACTGCACTATTCATTGATCCTCAATTCTACGATCGATAGATCCTTGTGCTAACGAGGTAACTTCAAAATTACATTTTTGATAATTTTCTGCATAGGTGAGTTTCTAGAGGAAATGTGTATTTTCTTCAGTCAATCAAACTCCAAGACGAAAATTTATGTTGAGATTGTTTATTTAGATATTTTTGTTGAATAGTGCAAATTTATGTTGAGATTATGTAAGATTTCTGGTAGACGAAATATTTTTTACTAATTTACCAAAAGAATAAAAATATCATCCACAAGGTTCCTGATTGCTAGTTTTTAAGTATCCTGTGAAAGGCAGGTGTTAAAAATAAAGACATTTTACATCTTGAAATCGGCGATAAGGTTTACCACCTATCCTAAATGCCTTATTTTTTTTATTAGCACAGAGAAATGTTTATTATTTGCACTTGTGGTATATAAGTAAGTCTGTATATTTAAGATTTTTCATTTCAGAGAATTTTAGTTTCAGAAGACTTTATAATGATTGCAATTAGTTACTGTGTGATTTTATGAGAATGAGCCCTTCAGATGAAGACCCCTCTAAAATAACAGAAGATTTTGACTCAAAGAGTCTGGATGACATGGGAACTACATTCAGTTTCTATAACATTTACTAGTAAGGGAGGCTACAATTATTTATTTATTTATTCATTCTTTTTGCACATCATCATTACATAACAGTGTTAACAAAATAATATAAAATTTTAAGAACTAGTACGATGTGCAGTGGCGAGATTATCACTATAAAGTGATTTCTTCTATTTAACCACAATTATCGCTAAACTAGATTGTGAATTGATTTTTTGGACATAAATATTTTAAATTTTTTAGAGTTACCGTGTTTGGTACAATACACTAGACAGCTACAAGTTATATGATGATCCGAATTAGCAGAAGTGAAATTGTATTTTCATTTCTATGCGCCACACCTCTGTTATAAATAAAAGTCCGTGTAATTTGTATCGTCACATACTCCGATGTCCTTCGGCTGGATGAAGACACCCAACTGAACAGTTAACTAACACCAAACTGTCAAAGATAAACCAACAATAATATGAAGTGGTTATATTTCATAGTGAGTGTTTTCAAATTTAAATCAATCAAAGTGTTCTTTTACAATTTCAAATTTTGAATTCAAATTCGATTGTTTTCGAATCATGTGTTCCTTTAGAGTTTCAGTTTTTTACCATTTGACAACTAGTGTGTGATGTTTATTGTTGTTTTGAGTAGTCAGTTCATTTAATTTTGAGCTCTGTTGTATTTTTTCACGTTGTTTCTTTGAATTGTTGATGAGATATTGAAAGTGAGTTGACTGGACTTCTGTGTTAGTGAAAACAGAGTGAAAGAAAGGAGACTGTTCAGAATGAGTATTTATTTTTAACATATTCTCAAGGATGATGAAAATATGTCAAAAAAGGGTTTATGTCTGAAGAAATGGTCGCAAGAAAGTGCTCGTAGATTCTCACAAATTAGAGAACCATGTTTATACCTACGATGCAACATTGTGCAAAATCTTATCGGAAGAAGTGAAAAAAGCTTCCTAACGCTTACGAATTGGCAAAGCTGACTTAAAAGTACGACTTGGCTAAGAAAGTTGCCAATTTCACCATTTTCTCAATCTCATTTTTCAGATCTCGAATAGATCTATCTACATGGCGCCGTAAAATTCAATACTTTTTCGGCTGCTAGTTCGAACAGTCAGCAATAAATGTTTAGAATATTTACTAATAATTTTTAATTGTTTAACCGGATTTGGATACAACGCGCATAATATGACAAAACCAATCAGATATCTCGATTGGAAAACCATGTTTACACAATGCAACATTGTGCAATTTGTTTGTAGTAAATGTTGTAGACAACGGAACAAACTGTTTTTTGCGCTTTGATTCAGTAATTTTCCCAAATTATTCTGTTTATTGGAAGTATCTGTATTGTGGATGTTCATATGATTTTTACGAACTACATTTGCTTACATTTGAGATTCTTTAGACAAAATGATTCCGATTTATGTAATTTATTATGATCCTATACCTATCTATATACTTCGATCTCCTTTTTTTCAACTGATATGCTATAATTGTTCAACTGTGAGTTAAAAATATTTGCCTTTTATTGAGCTTTCTCCGAAATTTACGAATATCACGATACCGCCTATAATTTGAAAACATTTATTTAGTTTAATCTTTTATATAAAGAAAGTAGTAGATATGTATTAGTTATACCATTTATAACTTAATAATGGCTGTACCGATTTGAATGATCTCTGATTTGTTGGATTCTTCTCCGCCCCGAATAGCCGGCTAATAAAATATTTTACAAATTCACGAGAAGAAAAATTACGAAGAAAATTATTTACGCCATACATTTTTAATTTCAATAAAAAATGTAATACTTATGGAGAATTCTACAAAATCAACGATGATGTTTTTTTATAGATTGGCCTATTTATAGAATAAGTTTTGCATACATTTTCAAATTAGAATCGTTATCCATAAAATTTAACATCTGTGATTCTGAAATTTCTATTTTGAGAAAATCATGGATAACAATTTTTAAAAATTTAAAATGAAAAGGTATCTACCTAAAAAAATAAATTAGTACCTACATATATTACGTACAGCAGATAATTTCTAAACAAATCTGCAGGGCTACTCTTGACAAAACTAAACACGATCTTAATCTAGTCTTGATCTTGATCATACGACGCACGAAGTGACTATTGGCTAAAAATACACGCAAACCGATCGCGCGTTAGCGGTAGCGCGTTGTTTTTGACCATAGTCCCTTCGTGCGTCGTATGATCAAGATCAAGACTAGATTAAGATCGTGTTAAGTTTTGTCAAGAGTAACCCTGCTGAGTTAAGTATAATTGTTCAAAATAAATGATTTTAATTTTTACACTTTACGATGACACACTTGGATAATTACGGGAGTTTGTAAAGAGATTAAAAATATTAATCTTTGTGACTGTCACAGTCTTATTAATAAACGTAGATTAAATTTCTAGAAGGAGATGAACCACCGATCAGACAAAAAACGTATTGATAAACGTTAATCAGCGTAAACCTAGTTTAAAAGTAGTTGATCCGCCTCTCGGGGTGGTTTAAGTAAGGTGGTGTTGGTTTAAGTCGGCGTCATCTGCGAACATCGGCCCGCCATGTTGAATTTTACGCCAGGGCCCCTAGTCAAAACACATTTAAGCGTTGCGTTTTCGTTTCGTTTTCGTTCAAACAAGACGAGGTTGCGAGAACGCATCAATTTTCGTAGCTAAAATACACAAGTAGCTACGAAAATTGACACGTTCTCGCAACGTCGTCAACGTTTGAACGAAAACGAAACGAAAACGCAACGCTTAAATGTGTTTTGACTAGGCCTACAGATGTTTGCTCTGCGGGTTCACAGTCATTGATTGTTAGGCGGTAAGTTCGCTGGGTCAGCTAGTTTAATTTATAACCCAAAGCCTGAACGTTTCAGTATGTTTCCGAAGTTGTAATAAAATTATCGCCAACATAATTTATTAAATGATTGAAAATTAAAATTAAACATTGACCGTCCAACTTCATAACTCAAAAAGTAGAAACGAAATCTCCATCTTTGTAATTTTACAATAATCATATTACGTTTTGAATACACAACAGAAAGTGAAATATACTAAATAGTAATCGCACTGTTAAAGCCATACGTTGTCTATGTTCTGTTAAACAGTTCAACAATTCGAATTATTTAAATTGAAAATAGGTACTCTCATAATTCAATATTTAGTTTATAAAGGAAACTATATTTTGTTATAGTTATTTGTTTGTAGAATTGCATGCTATGCATATCCGGCTCGAAGGACCATGTTGGATTACAACCTTTAGCCTGGGAAATGCATTCGGGATTTTTATTGAAAGACGTGTCGAAGTTTGTTAAAGGAACACTTTATTCACACAGGTTTTGACAATGAGAGTGATATTACGTAGAAAAACACAGATCATTCAAATGTCACCATAAACAATAAATAGATTGTGGATCAATTGCAAACAAAATTATAAAGCTGCGATACACAACCATATCCATGTGTTAACAGAAAGAATGGCATTGATTTTATATTGTGTTACAAATTAAATCAAAATAAAGTCAGTCAATATTACTTCTCTATTTATGTATTTCAATCATATTTATTTTCGTAATTAATGTTGTTGGAATATTTTTCAGACTACTGCGATATTACTCGTCGTGTTGGTGAGGGCTGAGTCCCCTGATGGCGAAAAAACCACCAGCTCGGACATCAGCTCGTCTTTGGAGTCGAAGACACATCACAAAAGAGAACTCTTTGGACACATCGGCAAGTTCTCCCACGGATATGATATAGCTCATGTGAAACATTCTTACATCAAACCAATTGTTGTTCAATATCCAGTACAAACTTTTCCAATCGGAGTAAAGATTCCATTTAATAATCCACATCAAAAACATCCAACAGGTCATAATATCCATAATCAAGGAAGTCCAAGCAAATTTCCACACTTCCATGTTCAAAATCCTGTTCACCTACCCAAGCCTATATGGCCCATGAACAATTGCCATCATGCCCAGCCTAGTAACTCAGCTCCAAGACCACTCCCACCTCCAAGTCCTCCAACAACTCCTTTAGTTCCCATTTCAGCAGGAAATAATATTCCAGTATTTGCTGTGCCTATTCGTCCAGCGCTAGTACCACCAGTTTTTAATGCCCAACCGTTTCATCCGATCCCTCCTCCTGTACCGATTGCTCCTGTTCCTATTGCTCCTCCTACGTTTCCAATAGCTCCTTTATCTCCCGTAGCTCCTCTTGCCCCACTGAGACCCATTGTTGCTGCTCAATTCGTACCTGCTCCTTCTGTTATTAAACACGGTCTTTCAACTCACTCATTTTCATTTGCCACATTTCCTAGGCATCACTATGTGAATACGCTTCCAGCTTTAGCTCACGCTCCAGCTCACGTTCTTCCCGCACCAGTAGCGCCTGTAGCACCTTTACTACATAAAATTCCAGTGCACCAATATCCTATTCCTGTAGGGCCTGTACAACTCCCGTTAGGACGTATTCCACTTGGACCAGTACCACTCGGTGTTGCCCAACATCCACATTTGTTTAACCAAATTCCAGTGAATTTCCCAGTCGCTCATCATGGTCCGATATCTATACCAGCACAAACACCTTTCCCACAACATGCCCCTGCTAATCCAGCCCCATTACCACACACACCTATTGGTTTGCCTCCATTTTCTACAGATCAAAGTCCTTTCTTCACTCAACCTCCATCAGGTCACGATGTTTCTGGACACACTCCACTTGGTGAATCTGGATTTCCACAACAACCCGTACCACAAAATCCATTTTTACCGCAAGGACCTTCGCCTCAGTTCCCTCCTAACTCATTTGCACCTGAAGGCGCTGGATCGCAAGGGAATGAATTTGCCAATGCATTCCCTGGCACACAGCCTGGAGTGAGTAACGTTTGGACTCCCATGACTAATCCACAACCTGAGCAGTTCCCTACATTCCAATATCCTCAACAAGAACAGTTTCCTCCTCAAGTAAATCCTGAAGGAGATACGTCTCAAATTCAACCACAAGGGGTTGGACAAGACAATGAGCAAGGATACAGATATCAACAAAATGGAAATCAACCCTTCCAAGATGGACAAAATATACAACAAAATCTGCAACAACAAGCTGAGCAACAATTTTTGCAAGCACAACAGTATTTCAATCAGCAAGATCAGCAGCCTTCTCAGGAACAACAAGGACAGCAAGAACAAGCATTCCAGCAGCAGAGCCAACAATTTACTAGTCCTGAACAACAGCAACAAGAAGTTGATGAAAATGTTCAACAATATTCACAGCAGCAGTTCATAACTGGTCAGCAACTGTCTTCAGGTGATCCACAACACGACCCTCAACTCCCTCAAGCCTTACCTGATCACCATCTGAGTGGAAGACCAATAAACCAAGCTTATGTTAGGATTAATCACAGGAGAAGGCTGAGGAAACGACCTCAACAGAACCAAGGGGAATAAAGGTTCTTAGGAAACATAATATTTTATTATATTGTACATAAAAATTATAAGTTATATTGTATAGATAGGTATTTAATAAATTTATATAAGAATAATATTATTAACAAGATATTTCTTTGTCTAGACGAGTAATTTGTTAATTTATTGATACCTTGTAAAACCTGTACCTGCTCGAAAATACAAAAGAGAGAAGTTGATTGCACAAATTTATGATGCATGGCTTTGACGGAAGATGTTCTCAAGTGGTAGAATAATAATTATATCTTAAAATAACAGAATGGTAATAATTCTGATCATATTGATTTTTATTTATTTGTTTATTTTTTACTGTACATTGATCACAATACTACAATTTCATTGAAAAATGCAATAAAATAAGATATTATCAATATACAGCGGACGGGTCTATCGCAGAGGCGCGATCTCTTCCAACTAACCCAAAGGCAAACAATGATTATTATTGATGACAAATAAAAATTATAAATACCAGCTCATTAAAACATTTTTAAATTCATATAAAATTTAAAAAAAAACGACCATAAAACTTATAAATCGATTAATTTATTTTACTCCTTGCTGAACATTCGTCAAACAACAAAGTACCTATCATAAAATTATCAGCTTTACAATTCAATGAAAAGCGGCAAGTTAATCATTAGATTGTGATAACTCTCATCTATCTGTCTATACCATCACTGCATATCCCACAAGTGATGTAGGCATTATGCACATTATAAACATGCAAGATATCCTCTTTATTCTACAAAAAATATGACATTCAGGTTGGGTGGCATACCTCATATCTGAATTTAAGATATTATTATTATTCTCTAAAGTTACTTTGCACATTATTACAGCTTTTGGCCAATGCGATGTGCAAAGAGATATAACCTATTACACAATATTTACAATATTTAAAAACAACAAAATAAAAATGTACAAATAAACAAACAAACCAACAAAAGGTCACCATAGAATGTTCGTTGATTCAAAATAAAACATGTCACAGTTTTGAGCCAACAAATTAAAAAAGACCCATTGCCTTGTTGGTCGAAGAATGCATCGCCAAATTTGTTCTTCCATGGGTAGGATAGAACAACAATAAATACCCCTGCGATCTATTGTAGGAGTGCGGTACGTACAATGACAGCTCTGTCAATATCATCGGATTATGAGTTAATCCATTTAATAATTTAAAGTAATGTTTTAATAAGAAAAAAAATCTTCTCCTCTCAAGTGTATCATAACCTATAAGGTATGTGTTACAGCTGAGATTATACGAGCACCTGTTTTTTTTACAGACCCCCTAGAAAAACCGTCACTTGGCGATCGACTACAAACGAACTTTCGACTATAAACGCAACAATAACGCATAATTACACGGTACATGTAGGTACATAGATTGTCGAAAATTTCGCCAGTAGTCGATCGCTAAGTACGGTTGGCTACGGCCTCAGGATACTCTATAACTGATAAAAAAGAGCGTGCACACGATAATATTTAAAATATAATATTATACACGTATGACCACATTATATATTATAAATATATACCTTTCAGTCACGTAGTTCTAATATAAATAATGAAATATATATTGCAGAGTATCAATAAAATAATAATTATACTAGGTGTTATTACTATATTCTAAGTATTGGACAATAGGTATTCCAATAAACATATTCTGTTCACGATACAGTTATATATTTATTAGGAGCTCTTTAACTGATGATGTCACATTTAAAGGGAAAGTCTTTAAAAGCAATGATTAATTTCATAATAGGTATACTAATGATGAAAAAATAAGAAAAAAAACAAATGTAATAAACCATATTCTGTTTACGAGGGATGGAAGGTATGATAAGGACACAGAAAGAAGAAAAGTGGTGCTGCGCTAGAGTGAACGGTGCACTTCGACCCATTATTAGCAATCGAACATGATAAAAATGCTGGTGCATAATACCATTCTGGAACGACACTTTTGTTTGCAAGTGAAACTTGGACGTGGTTGAAGAAAGACAAAAGTGGAATAAATGCTGTGGAGATTGGTTCACTGAGAAGAATGGTTGGTAAAACATTGCGAGATAGAGTGAAGAATGAGAATATTAGGAGAATGAGAAGATGCAAGAAGAGTTTTGTGGATAGAATGCGTTAACACGTAACACGTAACAGTTAATCGTAACCGATGGTTTGGACATGTTGAGCGAATGCAAGATGAAAGAATGACGAGAGAATGTATTTATCTGAAAGAGGGGGTATTTGGACGTATACGGACGGCCAAGAAACATGTGGATCAAATTCTAAAGGACGGCCGCTTGTTGAATAAGAGAAATCAACGTGCATGTGTGAGAAACTGGATGAATGTGGAGGAAGTGAAAAAAAAAAAAAAATCTATATAGCGTTCCGTTCTCTCTGCCTCCCCTTCCTGGGACACGGCGTTAGGGTAAAATAGGTAGATAGATACATAGATTAAGGTGCCGGTGAAATATATCAATTAATTAGTAATATTTCTGGGATATTGAAAGTCGTCAGATAATAATATTATTGTACTTCTACTATACCATCAAGGCATATCTCACAAGTAGGGAAGCCAGCAGACCAGCCACATGTAATAAACGTGCAAGGCATCGTTTTCGTACCAACAAAAAATTAAGACATTCAGTAAAATTTACTAATCGCCTGATGATGGAGTCGAGAGCCTCCAAATACTAGTAGGTACGCGAAGTTAATAAAAGTCATTTGGAAGTTAACTACATATTGTGTTTTTTTCAATTTTATCATGCAATGGACTTCCAACAAGTACCTACCTTCGGTAAGACAAAATTTATTCAAATAAGACACCGAGTATTAACTGAAAAGAGTGGAAGACCAATATTTATTGCTGGATACTCTACGGAACATTGCTGTATTAATTTAAAAAAATCATTGCAAAAAAGGTTGAGCCGAACTGTCAAAAATAATCATAAAATCATCACTTCATGGTAAACCTGTCAAAAATATAAAAATTACCATTTTGATTAAAGTCTATCAAAATAGCCATATACCTAATCGTCTGATCATGATTGAATTGATCATGTAAAATATTCATAAAAACATTATGATCAAAATCGGTCCAAAAGGCATTTGCCTTTCGTCAGATTATGATTGAACTGTCAAACATATGTCATAAAATCGTCACATTTTGGTGATACACGTCACAAAATACACAAAAATATACAAATAAGCAATTTGATCAAAATTTATTAAAATACCTATATTGGTGGGTATTTTGTCTCATCATGATTGAATTGTCAAACATGTAATAAAATCATTACATCATGGTAGACCTGCTAGAAATATTAAGATTAACATTTTGATCAAAATCGTTCCAAAAGCAACAAAATCCTCAGATTGTGTTTGAACTGTCAAACATATATCATAAAATCATCAAATTCTGGTAGACCTGTCAAAAATATCAAAATAAAGATATCAAATATCAAAATACTCATATCTGTCAATAATATGTCATAGAATCGTCTTATTTTGGTAGGCCTGTCAAAAATATTAAAATAAATTTTTTAATCAAAATACCCATATAATCGTCACACGTCATTGAATATATGTCATAAAATCATCACAATCTGGTAGACCTGTCAAAAATATCAAAATAAGCATTTTGCTAAAAAATTTATCAAAATTGTCATATTATCATGATTGAACTCTCAAACATTTGTCATAAAATCATCACATCATAGTAAACCTGTAATAAATATTAAAATAAAAAATTTGTACAAAATCTATCGAAATACCCATATCATGATTGAATTGTCAAACATTTATCATAAAATCATCACATCATGGTAAACCTGTCAAAAATATCAGAATAAGCAGTTTGATCAAAATTTATCAAAATACCCATATAATCGTCTCATCATGATTGAACTGCCAAACATATGTCATAAAACCATCACATTTTTTTAGACCTGTCAAAAATATCAAATAAGCATTTTGCTCAAAAATTTATCAAAATACACAAATTATCGTCATACCATGATTAAACTGTCAAACATGTCATAAAATCATCTCACATTGGTAGACCCGTCAAAAATATTTTTATGAACATATTTATCAAAATCGGTCCAAAAAGCAATATAATCGCCAAATCCTGATTGAACTGTCAAACATATGTCATAAAATCATCACATCGTGGTAAACCTGTCAAAATATCAAATAAGCATTTTGCTCAAAAATTTATCAAAATTCACAAATAATCTTCATATCATTATTAAACTGTCAAACAGTTGTCATAAAATCATCACTTCAAGGAAAACCTGTAAAAAATAAAAATAAAAATTTTGATAAAAATCTATCAAAATACCCAAATAATCGTCAAATAATCATGATTGAACTGTCAAACATATGTCATAAAACCATCAAAAACAACAAAAATATCAAAATAAGCAGTGTGATCAAAATTTATCAAAATACCAAAATACAAAATACCCAATCGTTATATCATGATTGAACTGTCAAACAAATGTCATACAATCATTTCATCACCTGTCAAAATATCAAATAAGCATTTTGCTCAAAAAATTATCAAAATACACAAATAATCGTCATATCATGATTAAACTGTCAAATATTTGTCATAAAATCATCACATCATGGTAAACCTGTCAAAAATATGAAATAAGCATTTTGTTCAAAAATTTATCAAAATTCACAAATAATCGTCATATCATGATTAAGCTTTCAAACAGTTGTCATAAAATCATCACTTCAAGGAAAACCTGTAAAAAATTAAAATAAGCAATTTGATCAAAATTTATTAAAAAACCCAAATAACAGTCATATTATAATGATTGAACTCTCAAAATATGTTCATAAAATCATCACATCAAAATGTGTGCCATACCATCATACCAAAGTAGACCTGTCATAAATATTTTTATGAACATGTTTATCAAATTCGGTCCAAAGAGCAATATAATCGCAAAATCCTGATTGAACTGTCAAACATATGTCATAAAATCATCACAATCTGGTAGACTTGTCAAAAATATCAAAATAAGCATTTTGCTCAAAAATTTATCAAAATTGTCATATAATCATGATTGAACTGTCAAACATATATCATATAATCATCACTTCAAGGTAGACCTGTAACAAAATTAAAATAAGCAATTTGATCAAAATTTATTAAAATACCCAATAATCAAATTTATCATGTTTGAACTCTCAAAATATGTTCATAAAATCATCACATTTTGGTAGACCTGTCAAAAATATTTTTATGAACATGTTTATCAAAATCGGTCCAAAAAGCAATATAATCGCAAAATCCTGATTGAACTGTCAAACATATGTCATAAAATCATCACAATCTGGTAGACCTGTCAAAAATATCAAAATAAGCATTTTGCTCAAAAATTTATCAAAATTGTCATATTATCATGATTGAACTCTCAAACATTTGTCATAAAATCATCACATCATAGTAAACCTGTAATAAATATTAAAATAAAAATTTGTACAAAATCTATCGAAATACCCATATCATGATTGAATTGTCAAACATTTATCATAAAATCATCACATCATGGTAAACCTGTCAAAAATATCAAAATAAGCCGTTTGATCAAAATTTATCAAAATACCCAAGTAATCGTCATATCATGATTGAACTGTCAAACATATATCATATAATCATCACTTCAAGGTAGACCTGTAACAAAATTAAAATAAGCAATTTGATCAAAATTTATTAAAATACCCAAATAATCGTCATATTTATCATGTTTGAACTCTCAAAATATGTTCATAAAATCATCACATTTTGGTAGACCTGTCAAAAATATTTTTATGAACATGTTTATCAAAATCGGTACAAAAAGCAATATAATCGCAAAATCCTGATTGAACTGTCAAACATATGTCATAAAATCATCACAATCTGGTAGACCTGTCAAAAATATCAAAATAAGCATTTTGCTCTAAAATTGATCAAAATACCCAAATAATTGTCATATAATCATGATTGAACTGTCAAACATGTGATGATGATGATGAACCATCTAAAACAACAAAAATATCAAAATAAGCAGTTTGATCAAAATTTATCAAAACACCCAAATAATCGTCATATCATGATTGAACTGTCAAACAAATGTTATAAAATCATTTCATCATGGTAGACCTGTTAAAAATATCAAATAAGCATTTTGCTCAAAAAATTATCAAAATACACAAATAATCGTCATATATCATGATTAAACTGTCAAACATTTGTTTAAAATCATCACATCATGGTAAATAGCATTTCGCTCAAAAATTTATCAAAATACACAAATAATCGTCATATCATGTTTGAACTTTTGAACATTTGTCATAAAATCATCACATCATGGTTAACATGTCAAAATATCAAATAAACATTTTGATCAAAAAATTATCAAAATTCACAAATAATCGTCATATTATCATGATTGAAGTGTCAAACATTTGGCATAAAATCATCACATCATGGTAGACCTTTCAAAAATATCACATAAGCATTTTGCTCAAAAATTTATCAAAATCACAAATAATCGTCATATTAAGCTTTCAAACAGTTGTCATAAAATCATCACTTCAAGGAAAACCTGTAAAAAATTAAAAAGGTAAGCAATTTGATCAAAATTTATTAAAATACCCAAATGATCGTCATATTATCATGATTGAACTCTCAAAATATGTTCATAAAATCATCACATTTTGGTAAACCTGTCAAAAATATTTTTATGAACATATTTATCAAAATTGGTCCAAAAAGCAATACAATCGCTATATATCATGATTGAACTCTCAAACATCATAAAATCATTACATTTCGGTAGACCTGTCAAAAATATTAAAATGAGCAGTTTGATTAAAATTTATCAAAATACCCAAATAATAGTCATTGCTTTTTGGACCAATTTTGATAAATATGTTCATAAAAATATTTTTGACAGGTCATGTGATGATTTAATGAACATATTTTGAGAGTTCAATCATGATAATATGACGATCACTTGGGTATTTTGATAAATTTTGATCAAACTGCTTATTTAGATATTTTTTACAGGTCTACCAAAATGTTAAGAATTTATGACATGTTTGACAGTTCAATCATGATTTGGCGATTATTTGGGTATTTCGATAAATTTTGATCAAACTGCTTATTTTTTTTTTTGACAGGTCTATCAATTTTTGACATGTTTGACAGCTCAACCATGATAATTATGGCGATTATATTGCTTTTTGGACCAATTTTGATAAATATGTTCATAAAAATATTTTTGACAGGTCTACCAAAATTTGATGATTTTATGAACATATTTTGAGAGTTCAAACATGATAATATGACGATTATTTGGGTATTTTAATAAATTTTGATCATTTGATTTATTTTAATTTTGTTACAGGTCTACCTTGAAGTGATGATTATATGATATATGTTTGACAGTTCAATCATGATATGACGATTACTTGGGTATTTTGATAAATTTTGATCAAACTGCTTATTTTGATATTTTTGACAGGTTTACCATGATGTGATGATAAATGTTTGACAATTCAATCATGATATGACGATTATTTGGGTATTTTGATAAATTTTTATCACACTGCTTATTTTGATATTTTTGTTGTATTTGATGGTTTTATGACGTATGTTTGACAGTTCAATCATGATTATATGACGATTATTTGGGTATTTCGATAGATTTTGTACAAAATTTTTATTTTAATATTTTTGACAGGTTTACCAAAATGTGATGATATTCGGGAGTTCAATCATGATATGACGATTTTAGGGATATTTTGATTTGACGATTATATTGGTTATTTGACCAGTTTTTATCATAATGTTCATATAAATATTTTTGACAGGTCTACCATGATATGGTGATTATCTGAGTATGTTTTGACAGTTCAATTTTTTTTTTTATATTTATATTTATAAAAAGATATATCTGGGTTTTGTTATAAACCCAAATACAACCTTATACACCTTTCACAGTAAGCTACTAAAAATTATGATATATATGTCGTTTATATGGGTATTTTGATAGATTTTCAACAAAACGTTTATTTTAATATATTTGACAGGTCTACCAGGATTTTCAAGTTTCTTTCTATATGATATCGTTTATAGAACGAAACGCTTGTTACGATTCATCCAATAATATATTTAATTATTCATTTTTCATTCAAAGAAGATGCGAGTAAAGATTAACGGTGAGCAGACCCCCTAGACAAACCGCACTTGGCGACTGGCTACAAACGAATTTTCGACAATAACCGCAACAATAACGCATAATTACATGGTGCATTGTAGGTAGATTGTCGAAAAGTTTGCCAGTAGTCGATCGCTAAGTGCGGTTTGTCTACGGCCCCAGGAATAGTTAACATACCAAGTGCATCAGATCGTAGAGGCATACCGTGAGATGCCAATGGTGTAAAACAAGACTTAAGATCATTCGGGGTAGATGGGTTACGGAGAACATTACAGAGTATACCAGAGTAGACAAAGAATGTGCAGATTGCGCATTTTTCTTGTTTTAAAATATGTCAGTTGAAGCGATATATTATCTTTTTATATAAATATAAATATCACAATCAGGTACACAGTACATCACAATAATCTGCAGGTATCTACGATTTGTCATAGCGTCTTTGCGTAATCATATAATGTTCAACAGAGCGGAAACTGCAGTAACTGTGTACTGTAGTGGTAGCAAGTTGTCCACTATTATACTGTAGGTACTATACACTACAGACTGTGACAATAAACAACTCAGATAAATAATATATATTGTACATTATAAAGTAACTATGATTTTATTATTAGATATTATGAGTATAATTATATGTTGTTGTCTCGTTTATATAATCAGACTTTATTTGACAAGACTGAGATTTTAAATTCTTTCTGCCTACCCCTGCTGGGACATGGCGTGAGGGTATAGATAGATAGATAGATTTTAAATACCAACATATCGAAGACACGTAATTTTTTTAGACCCGATTCCATTTATTCAAGGATATAAATAAATAACTGGCAATAAAAGAGATAACAAGCGAAAAATATTGCTCCAAGGGAGCACTCTAGTGGTCACTTACCAAAAATTTTGGTGTAAAAGGTAAGGAAATGGGATTATGTCTCCCCTATACATTATCGTTAGGTACTCGAAGGGAATATTAGTTAATCAAAGAAAGTACTAAAGTTCTTGAAAGCGAAATAGTTTAGAGGTTGAACCCCGAACAGTAGCGAGCATTTTCTCTCTTTTCCTTTTGATATTGGTTTGATGATCGCATCAATCGTGATAGATTTTTATTACTATTTAAAATGAAAAAGTAAGTACCTAAATTAATGTTTCTTTTAATGTTTCGTGGGTTTTCGTTCATATTTTCACATAGGATAGATAGTTCAATATTTATCCCACTAGGTATACTATTTCACATTAATAACCCTTCGAAAGAGGCACTCTGCTTCTGATCTGATCTGTAAAAGGTTCAGGCAGATCTGTAAAATTACATCAAACTTTTAATTTTTTGCCAATTTAAAACGGAGAGGATAATATTTCAAGATTGTCGAACTTGGTAAACATACCTTGAAATTTAGTTAGAAAGAATATAGTCAGTTTTTTTGTGTGACCAAACTCATTATGGAATGATCAATGTAACAGTTGGCTTTATAAGGATTTTTGTGAAAGAATTGATTATTTCATATGCCTTCTACCTCTTTATTTGTTAAAATACATTATTATGTACATACATTAACAGTTAAATGGTGAGTTAAAGTCTCGGAGTATGGTAAAAGTATCTGTCTGACTCCGTAGTGACAATCTGGGTCAAGTTCATATTATGTTATCACTCAACATGGATGTTTCAGTTTGTAATTATGTTTGTGTTAATCACTACTAAATAAAAGTTAGTTAATAAGTATAATCAGATAATCTGGAGACTTAAAAGTAATGAATAGATTATTTTCATGACAGAACAAAATTGGAATACGTAAGTTAAGTTAAATCCAGAAGAATGCCATGAATTTGTCATATACGGGTATGAACAATCAACTGAACTCATTTTGTAGAATACAGTCGAGGGCAGAAGATCGTTAATTACCTACGCTAATACAATATCGGAAAACAACTTGGATATTAACAGCATTGATCGTAATCTGCAAGAAATAAACGATATTGAGATAACTGACTAAATCCATTGCATGAGATTGAGGATTTATCATTGAGAGCTTCACAAGAGCTGTTCGGCTATCGGAAGTAAGCAAGAATGTTTCAAGATTATAATGATTGTAAAGTACTTGGAATAACAGTGCGAAAGTTTTTATTATAATATAGGTATCGTATAATATTTGTAAAGATCTGTAATTTTTCTATTCCTTGTACCAAATTAGTTTCTAATAAAAACTCACTGGTGTCTATCCGAAAGGCATCTAAGTCAAATATTATTCATGGAGTGAAAGAAAAACAGTGTAATATTTTTAGTCTATTTTAATTATATTTTTAATATAATAAATAATATATACAACAAGATGAAACATTGCTGAAATCATTAAAGTTGTAAGCTAATGCGATCCCAGAAGCAACAATTTAAATAAGAAAAAATGAATTGAAAGACAAATTAATAAATTCAATATCAATCTCTCCTACGACTAGAGGGCTCTCGTTGTCTTAGAAACTTCGGGTATTTAAGTTAACGAAATATAAATAATTTTATATTGTCGCGTTCTAAGTAAATGTTATCAGCAATTCAATAATCACATATAAATATTTATTCTATATTATTTACTTTAGCAAACAACAATAAATCCTAATATTTCGTTAATTAACTTATTTTTTCACATTTTTCCATGATGTGAACCGCAATATGAACACACAAACTCTAGATCATTTTATTAGATATTGAATTTAAATATATTATTACTTAAAATAATTATTTAAATATATATTATATCAGCCTGCTTTGTTACACCTATAACTAAATCCATGCAAAATACATACGAATACTTATCTGAACTATTAAAGTTTTTATTGGAACATCGGAGATAATTTCTTAATTGATATTTACATTTATTTTTTATTACAAAGATACATTATTGATAAAAAGAAACAAACCTATTTTATATTAATTTATTTGTTACTTTTTTGTATTTATTTTTATTACTCAATTAACGGCGCACTGGCCTTTTAAAGGAAGGTTTACACAATATAAAACAAAACACATCAAAAATCATAACCAATAATAACAACAATAAGTATATCAAAATGATAAATATAGATTAGCATGAATAAAAACCCGTATGGGAAATATCAACAATGTTTACAATATATAAAACCTTATTAAATAAAATCATCAAAATTAGTGTGAGCAAGTATACCTATACATAATAATGTAACAAACCAAAATGAATAATAATAATAAACAAACAACAACAATTATCCTAAATTTATAATGAAACAAAATATTTCGGATAGATGCAGAGCCTGTTATCGGGAGGGAGAGGCATTAAGACATATTTTGTCTGGATGTTCTTTTCTTTCATCTTTTGATGAAAATTCCATTCGTCATAAAAAAGAGTGAAGTGGAAATAGGTGAACGTTTCTAGAGTAAAGCATGCTTAAACCAGCCAAAAGCCAATTCGTAAGCATTGGAAACACCCATACTCTCTCTCTCTACCCGTTAAAGGATGTGTATTAAGATCTAAAGTGATCGCAGATGTCTGTTGAAAGATATCATATATATAATACAAATTCGCATAGCAAAGAAATTGAATTCAATTTTTCATTATAAATATTTCTTATAACTGTGCATTGATTATTACAAAATTTTATAAATCATATCGAAGGTTAAATATTTTTCGGCGATTATATGACATAATTAACTTTAAACAAGCTAATAATGTCATATAATTAGAAAATAATATAATGCATATCAATTAATGTAGGTCGATAAATATAAATAGTTCTGAAAGTAATAATGCGATTCAAGGAACTTTATTATTGAAATTAAATAATCGAATTGAATTTAGGTAGCTATGGTTACAAAGTAATATAAAATTATTTATTTATCTATTTAAGTTTTGCTTAAATGAATTCGATTTGATTTTACGCCGATTGTGAAATGATAATTTCCACATACATATTTTAGTAGGTTCAATGATATTTAAGAGTGTTTACTTTTATTTAAATGTTCGGAAGAACATGATAAAGATATTTGTCTGGAGTGTTCTGCTATATATTGTAGTGAGATGTGGACCATCAGCAAGGCTGAAAGCGGATGTTTGAAAACCTTTAAGATGTGGTTCTACAGACGCATGCTGAAGATTCAATGGTCGGAACATGGTGTTAAATGGTTGAAGAAAGAATATAATTACTTAAAAAGACAAGTAAACAATGAGGGAACTAGATTAACCACAACATCAGCACTCAGACCTGCCCATTTTCATCATGCAGGGCATGACCGAAGGCAGGAAATGTAGAGGCTGACCAAGAGACGCCTATATGAATAGAGTGATGAAGGACAATCGCTGTAGCACATATGTTAATTTGAAAAAAACTCGTAGAAGATAGGGAGGAATGGAGAAGAAAATAAAAGCATGTTGTAGACCAATCTAATGGATTGAAACTCACTATAATTATATATCTTTCATAGCTGTTTTTACCTACTAATCAAGAATTAGAAAAACCAATCTATTGGAAAAAGTACCTACTTTTTATTCACTGGGTTTGAGGACAACGTGCAGGTGAGAAAACCATCAATCAGTAAATAATCTTTTTCATTTTTCCCGTTCCATTTTTTGCAAGGTTCGATTGCTCCTCCAATTGAGATTGCCTGATATTTTGAGGTGATAATAACTTCTTTGTATCCGCTGAGCGATGCTGCGTTTAAAGTTAATATTAATATACAATTTTAACACTTGATAAATTCTTCGGGTCACTGACAATTTGAATGAAGTGTCGACATTACGGATTAACCATTTTATTAAATATTTTTGATTAATAATACCAAGACATTATTTATTTATTCATTAATTGTTAGAAATAGGTAGAGTACCTTATATACCTACTAAACTGTAAAGTGTAAAGAAATCTCTAATTGAAATGTAGGTACTTGATGTATTTTTATGCATATAGTTGATAACAGTTTATTTATTTAAAATTTGAATCCATTTTTAATGTACCGTTATTGGGTTTCGCGCCTGATATTAGTGTAAATATCATTTCTGCTCTCACCAATACGCCACGTACGAATTTACACTCTACAAAGTAGGTTTTGAATATATTACCATTATTGTTAAATTTTGCCCCTAATGTGGGCAACTCGAGCGCGTAATTTTTGGTCCAAATATTTTGTACAATAAAGTTTATTATTATTATTATTTAGTTAACTTCCAAATGACTTTTATTAACTTCGCTTACTAGAATTAGTATTCGGAGTCTCTCGCAATTAGAAAAAAGAATTTTTTACTAATCGCCTGATGATGGAGTCGATGACATACCTACTGTGTCTTTTTCGATTTGTCATTATTTAAATAGAAAAATGTAAATAAAGAAGATGTAGATCAGCAAGGGTATTTTAATGAAAAAAGATAAATTTGTATATCATAAATTATTTATTAAATTTACAAAATTACATGAATGTATTGCTACAACCGTTTTGAAACTGCAGAAAAATCACAAAATATAGTTGAAAACAATATTTTTTTTTCTGCAGCTTCTAATAAATATATGATATAAATAAATGAAATCGTTCGTCATTTAAACATACAAATGGTCGTGAGTGATTGGTGTAATTATAATTTGTTAATAATTGCTTCTTCATACAACACTTTGTAAAAGAAAATTTAAAGAAAGTCGTTGAAATATTTTCTAAGCATTTATATTTCGCAAGCAATGTTTGAAGAAACTAATTAAATATCTTAAATTATGAATAATAAATAAATTTGAAAAATCAGAGACCAAAATTAATAATTTTAAATGAGTTAAGAAAATATTTTACATCCCAAACGAAAGAATTTTTAGTGCTTATTAAGATTTAATTTTAAATAAAAATCTCTTGGGAAACATGCGGAGATAATTTCTTTCATTCGCGATAGATCGTAGATCGTTACAAGCGATTAATAAATCATTTTAGATTTAGATCTATTCATCACTGTAATGTGGAAATGTTTTATTATTTCAGGCATTGTAGAATATTTCATGATGAACGGGCATTACAGAATGAATAACTGTAATATTGCTACATAAAACATTTCCTAAATTATGAAAGAATTTATATTATTGGTCTCTTCGAAGACTGCAGTGTGAATTTTGCAAAGGTAATTTTAACGGTTGTTAAGTTTTTAATGGTAGAGGGAGTGTCCATATCCTCCATATCCCAAGTATGGAGATGAATATCCGAAGGGTGAGACTGGGGCAATAGCCTTGGTCACGACTGGGGCGTGGAGGGCTGAAGCATAGCCGCCATATGGGTATCCGGAGTAGGCCAAAGGAGCGGCAACCTGAAAAGAAAAAAATATAATGACTTCAGAAAGATTAAATAATGTCAACCCTAATTTTCATCTGCCATTTGAACGGGACAAGTATAATATTCTGTTTTAAAATTTATACAATTAATTTTATTCAGCTATGAGGTATCCCATCAGTCCTAAAGTCTGAATTTTTTGTTGGCACGGAAAGAACAGCGCTTATTCATGTTGTATTACTGTAAAAACTTAGCTCTTTTTTCATCATTCATTTACAAACAAAATAATCAAGTGACACATTTCATTACTGAAAATTTACAACGAGTTTGATGTAGACTGTTATAATTTCCTTAGAAAGCTGATTTAATTTAAATTATAATTTTACCTTAGGGATGATAGCTGGGGCATGGGAGTATGGAAGTCCGGCGTATCCAAGATGTGATGAGTATGGGTAGGCTCCAATTCCATGGTATGTGCTGGCAGCAGCTACAGCGGGGAGGCCTGTGTAGGCTGGGACACCAGAGTAGGCTGGGAGGCCTCCATATCCATAGCTCACCACGGCTCTCTTTTCTGGCTGCTTGTCTTCGGCGAAGACGGCGGCAACGAAGAGGGCAAGGCACAACTGGAAGCGAAGTTGAAAATGATAGATATAATTATTATAGATATAAAAACGTCTGTTGTATTTGTTTGCTTCCCTCGGCTAGAGGGACATTGGAGAAATATAATCAAAATATTGAAATTGAAAGATTGTAAACAAAAGAGGTGATTTTAGTCGGCAAGCCCTTAAGGCTGCCCCCATCATATGCCACTTTTCGTGTAAACTTGCTAGAGTACTAATTAGAATCGGATAATTGGAAGTCTCCATACTTCTCCACCATCCGAGTGGTCGGTGGGTCTTTCAATATTGATAATTGAAAAAAAAGGAACTTTCAAAGATGCATTGGTGTAAAATTGTTTAAGATCAGTCTGCAATATTCAACGAACAAAAAATAACAAAAAAAACTATCAGGAAGGTTACAGGAATGTTAGTTCCTTTGTCATCCATACCAACAATAAATGAAACATTAAATTTTTTCTGTACTAAAACAAATAAATGTTTCAATTCTCGTTAAGAGTTTATTGGGTCGACACGACAAATCATTGTTTTACAAAATATTATAAGCCCTCTTGTCATGGAATTAGCCCATAGCCCATATAATTAGTTCTACTGATCTACTTCGCTTTTACGACTCAAGCATATTGTTTATTTTAGGGGTATTTTGTTATGTATTTGAGTTTCTTAGAAAACCCGGATTCATGTAGAAAATAATTATTGATAACATAAAAAAAAATTAAAACTGACTGCGCTGAGTTGTTACAGAAATAATCCTAAAATTTTGTTATCCCTATTTATCTCTTCTTTTGTTTATTTGTCTATGAAAAAACGTTTATTTATTTTATACAATCTTAAAATTAACAATACTTTTAAAACTTAAAAAAAAAAAAAATAAACGGATTTATAATAACAGTTAAACTTACGAAGGCTTTCATTTTGATAGGTTAGTTTTGATTTTGCACTACTGAACACAACAAAGCACAAGATTGATATATCCTTTTAGATTCATGTGAGCCCTTTTATACTACTTTGATATCCCCATAATATTAAACCACATATGTACGTACTTAATACAACAACAACCTCCTATAATATCTATGTATGCATCTTAAATATATCAACAAACTATGTTTATGGAGACCAATGTATTAGTATGTATTTAAAAGTACTTAATAATATTATGTAAGTACCAATGTACTTCTAAGACATATGAGTTTTATTCGCAGATTAAACATTGCAGTTTAGCCATTATGTACTCCATATTATAACAATGTATTATTTAATTATTCATTTTAATATCTTTATACTAACTTACTCGTATACACTGCTAGTAAGTAGCTACCTATCATTGTTATTGCCTCATATTTGTTATGTACAATTTTTAGGAATACCTTATTGTCATGTAAAAAATTAGTTTAATATAATGTCATGTATGTTAGAAATATTTACCCTCAAGTATTGATGTTTTTCTTATTTCGACGAGTTTTTCTACTCTAAAGTTTCATGATTTGAATATCCAACTTTACAATGGTAGATAAATGGCAAATTACAGTTAAGAGTTTTATATAAAGAGAGTTCAAAGAATTAAAATATAAAAAAGGATTATCACACAAATTTTTTAATAATAATTTTACTGAACAACAAAATTATGACAAAAAGTTAAATAAAGCCTTATTACAATAGCATAAGTTGTCTTGAATTACACTTAATTAAAGTTAACTTATCGTGTTGGTGTGTATAGACATTTATTGTAACGTTTATAACACGAGTACTCGTAAGTATATGATTTTCATTACGAAAATTCTTATGTTCCATCCAGGAATCGAACCTAGGATTTTTCTTGTACATGGACACTATTTAAACTATATATCGCTCATACCGGAAATCTTTCAAAGCCTTACTATTTCATTGAATTATCAAATATAATAATAATTAATATTAATGGATTATTGTGTCGAAATAAATTGTAAGTTTGTTTTATTTTTAACGTTTGTTTTATTGTATAAACAGAACAGAGCCACGCCCTGCGAAAATGATTCTTCTAAGCATTTCGTACTGCATTTGTATATTGTTGTTCACTTGGAATTATTACATCGTATTATGGATTACGCAAGCTTAATACATTATCAGGCCTGTGTACCTATGATTGTATTCCTTCATTGTTTTAACGAGAATCGTGCAAAAATACAGATATAGGCAAACTTTTTACCAAAAAGTAAAAAAATATACTTAATGATATAATATTGATATACAATACAATAATCCCTATTTTTTAATTTTTTACCGGATTTGGGCACGACGTGCAGATGACAAAACCAATCAGATATCTCAATTGTAGAACCGTGTAAACACAACACACACGTTGTGCGAAATTTACTCAGAAGGAGTGAGAAAGGCGTCCCAACGCCTACGAATTGGCTCTAGGCTGGTTTAAGTGATCACTTTTGTTGTTCATAGACAACGTGCATCAACGTGTAGCCTGTCCCAGAGCACGATTCTGGGACAGGTACAATTCTGGGATAGGTACTTTGATCAAATAAATTGGTGATTTATATTATTATTTATTATTAGAATTATGCTGTATAGTGTTGTATTGTGTTTTATTATGTTGTATTGGGAACGAAAAACAAAAATTACACCATTCCCATTGTCACTGTCATCATAGCCCGCTGGCTACCCCACTTGTAGGAATTGCCGTGATGGCATGGATTCATACATATTTAACGACATTTATTGTCAAAACAAAATATTATAAATATGTATTACATACTGTTTAGTAAATATAAAAATACAATGTTCAATTTACGTTAATTTCTTTTCATATTGAATTTTTAGTGTCGAATAATTATCTAATAAAACTTTAATTAATTTCATGAGCTTTTTTCAAATTCTTTTGTCATTTGTGTATTCTCAAATACATTTAGTTATGCAGATATGTAAATAATAAATATTGTTTAAAGCACATTTCTCCCTATGCCGAGACTATTGACATCACCACGGCTTCTTCCACAAGTGGGGTTTTCAATGCATCAACAAACATAAATGTCATCCTTTCCATGCCGCAAAATGCCATAAAAGGAGAATTCAAGACTGATGGCATACCTCATCATTGAATTAAAGACGTTAAATATATTATATATGATTTTTAATTTTTATATATGATTTTTTAATATATATTTTTTTTTAAATTGACACTGTTTTTTGTTTCACAAACATGTTTGCGATATACCACCAAATTTTACTTTCACCAACGAATTGGCATCATCAGGACTGAGTAAAGGTACATTTTTTTCATATTTTACAAAGAAAAGAATAGGAAACTTACTATAAAAACAATGTTATAGATCCATCGCCAATGGTGTAAGACCTCTGCCAACCTTATCAAAATCCGTTGCGGAACACTTCAATATACAAAAGGTATCATTCCTAAACCATACAGACATAATTATATTATGGTCCTTCTAAACCAAACCAATGTCCGTCTATCTAACATTACAATGGAGCTTAAGATGCAATGTATAGTGATGTGAGTAGAGAAAATTCTCCAAAGAATTTTCTCAGATGGAAGAGTATATTTTTATATTTTTTATTTCCATGTAGGTGCCTACCTATAATTTTTTCAACTTAAATATGGGCATGTGGGGTGTCAAATTTCAAGATTTTTCTTCAGTTAAAGGTTATTAGCACTTTTTTCTATGTAGGTACCTACGATTTTTTGTTAATCAAATATGGGCATGTGAGGTGTCAAACTTCAAGTTTTTTCATTGGGAAGAGGTTTTCACTTCTTTTATTTACGTAAACGCTTACTCCATTTTTTTCAATAACTCATGTATTTGATCTGCTATCTGTTTATTTAAACCCAAGCGATGCCGGGTTACAAAAACTAGTAACTAATATTGAACAATGAACCTTACGTAAAATTGAAAAACATCAATAAAATCAATTTTCCTATGTTATGTTTATTCCTTTTAAAAATTGCCTCAAATTGCCTCAAAAAACACCATAATTCTCCAAAATTCTCCACTTTGAGAAATTTACCGAGAAATTTCTCGAAAAATAATTTCTTGAGAATTTCACAACACTAGCAATGAACAGAGGTTCAGTAAGTAAGAGTATACTATCAATCTACCTATAAGTAAACTTTTGAGTATTATCAATATTCATTATTTATTACATCGGTAGTTTTGAGCACCTTAGACGTGTGCACAGTAAAGGAAATAGTTGAATGTTTACGTATTGAAAATCATGGTGACCTAGTTCATACAGATTACCCTCTCCGTGTCCAAGAGGTAACAGCATTCAGGTTAGTTAGTCTTATCAGTAAAGAATTCAAGATATTAAATGTCATGTTAGCCGTGAAGCACCCGGCAAAGAATTGGTCTTCCACTCTTTTCGGTAAGTTTGGTAAGTTTTCAAATGTCCAGTAAAAGGCAGGTGTTAATAGACATTTCACATCTTAGTTTCAGCGATGAAATTTGATACCCATCTTGAATATCTAAACTTTTTTGTTGGCACGTAGAGGAGAGCTTGTATGTTTATTTCATGCAGCCGGTATGCTGGCTACCCCATTTGTGGGATATGACATAATGGTATAGTATAGGTAAATTAAATATATCTGTTAAAAATAGATTGAATATTTCTGCATTAATATTGTGCAAATTCAAAATTAAAATAATTATGGCTACACATTAAATTAACAATTCAGCATAATCTTAGATAATTCGTAAATAATTATTTTTTACCGCTAATGGGGAAGGTTATCATCATTTTTTAAATGGTGTTCCGTTCTCTCTGTCTACCCTATTTGGAAGATAGCGTGAGGGTATAGAGAATATTTTTATTTTTTGTTCCTTAAACTAGATTTGGGTGCAACGATAAGATGACAAAAGCCAATCAGAGGTTTCGCTATGAGAACCATCTTTAAATTGTGCGAAATCGAATTGGAAGAAGTGAAAAAGGCTTCCCAAATCTGAAGTCAATTTGTAAGCGTTGAGACGTCTTTCGATTAGTTGCAACGTTTTTCTTACCTCTTCCGATTAGATTTTGCACAACGTTACATTGTATATACATGGTTATAAAATCGAAATGCCAATACAAATTCTTATACATAACTACATAAAGTTTTATCTTGACAAGTTTAGCGTCTTACATGCCATAAATAAATAGTGTAAATGTTTTTCTACATAAACACTATTTTGTTCTGTCAGCATATACACTATATAATAATAAATTAGTTACATTCATAGCCACTCGGTCAGTTTGTACAATAATTCGTTATTCTGTGTATAAAAAATAATAAAAATATAGAGTAAACTAAATAATTTGCATTACATATTTGCTGATATATAAATAAAAATTTAATCTCAAATATCTGGCTTTGGATTTATCTAAAATAGGTACTACGAAAATAATTAATTTTCAAAAGTTGAAATCGCACAAATATTTCTTTCTATAATGAATTTTTTTAGATGGTTGGTAGCCAAATGAAAGAGACTCAGATTTCTAAGCGATAATTTTAGGCTAGTTGGAAGAGATCGAGCCTTTGCGATAAACTCGCTTGCTCTTTATTGTTTGTTTTTAATTTGAATCAATGTACAGTAAATAAAGAATAAATAAATAAGTAGGTAGATTGAATTTCTTTGCTAAAATATTTCTTAACGTAAAAATTTTCAGAGGCGATTTGGGTTTATTATAAATTTAGTATCGTCCTCAAAATAAATTTTCGTAAAGGATAGCAAATTTTTCAATTTATCAAACTTATGAACATATACTATCAGAACAGACTATCGATCAACTCTTGTAAACATTCTTTATAAATTCAGTTTTAATGTAGATTATGCCGAATAAATCGAGGGATTAAATTTGATAAATATAGCCTTGTTAATGTTACCCCCAAAGTAAGTGATTTGCCTAGATGGGAAAGGTGTAGTTGGTCGATTAATTATATACCTATTAATGATTGGTTAACATTTTTGGATTAAACGAACAAATAAACTTAATAATTTATATATTATCTTGTTTAAAGAATAATATTAAGAATTCTTCTGGAAAATACTTGGCAAAACACTGGACTTCTATGGTGTTTAAAAAAATACAAATAAGGTTGGATGTCCTAATTCTTCTCGCTTTTGTATGACTGCATTCCAAAATGAATTTTTTCGCAGATAATTATTGTTGAAAATTCTACGAATAAAATCATTTCATTTTTAAACATGTAAGTTAAAAATGACTTTTGCAATGGAACTCGTATAACTATTTATACCTATAGGTGCGTAATTATGTTATTCTTTTCACGTCCCATTCAGAGATGAGGTACGCCAATCATCCTGAATGTCTTATTTTTAAGTCAGAGAGAGAGGAGAGAGAGAGAGAGAGAGAGAGAGACCTGAAGACTCATTTATTTACTTGGTTTTTATTTTTGAATTAATCGTTTTATTTTTATTTTATTTTTCTGACGCCATTTTTTACATTGATATTAAGTTATTTTAAAAATGCACGTGAATGTTGATCCTAGATGTCAAACATTCAATTTCAATTTTTTTCAATTTCAATTTATTAAATAAATAATATTATAAAACTAACTATAACTATTACATGTAATTATCTTAAATTTAACAAAAGCAATACTTTTTATCTTCTATCCCCAAGCAGTAATAAAGATTACTGGTATCAGGGGAATAACTAGACTAATTAACATATTTTGAACTACTCCACATTAATCATTCCAATTGATCACACTCATCCATAGTCAACCTATTTGAATAGGTATTAACTAGGTAGGTATGTTGTATATGATACACATAGTACGTATGTGAACTTCCTTGTACATAAGTACACGTAGAATTAAAGAGACTAATAGAAAATAAGGAGGAATGGCGAAGATTATCGTCTGACATTAGTCTTATGTGGTATTCTCACTTTGGCGAATATCGCCAGGCACCAAAATATCGCCAGCCATTTGAACCGTGTGAACAAAATGACAGCTAGTCTGAAACGATAAAAACCAGTAGAAACGATATCGTCTCGAGTTGACCACCTTCCAACATTTTCGGCCGATTGAACGATTCGCGCATGCGCAGATGTGCGCGGCGTTCGTATCTATGGCAAAAACTTTATAACCTATAAATTTTATAATGTTTCCCGCTTCGTGACAGCTGTTATCTTTGTTGTTGGTTTGTGGCGTTTGTTTCCTTAATTAAAAGGCGCCTTATAATATCTACTATAACATTTTCGACTAAAAATAAACACTTCGCGATCTCCATCTCGACGCCATTTTGAAAACAGTGTCAAAATTAAAGCGCATCTGACAGATCGTTTCTAAATCGGTGGACTGTGTGAACAGGTGTGACGATCAATGGGCGTACGGCGAATTTCGTTTTTTCGCCTGGCGTTATATTTTGAATTTCGCCTGGCGATATTCGCCAATTGTGAACACCCCATTAGTGCAATGTGTTTTAATTCCCAATAGAGCCGGTAAGTTTAACTTCTATAAGAGGGCCTTTGGTGTTGTTGGACTGGTTATGTTGAATCGCCTTCCGGTGCCATTGAGAGATAGTCAGACTGTCACCAGCTTCAGAAGCAAATTAAAAACTGAACTCTGCACTGGCGCTCTTGAGACGGTCTAGGGACTGTTAAACGGCGTCAAAAGAAAATCATCCAAAATCATCATCATACTGTTCATTGAACAAAAAGAGTAAATCGTAACAATAAATTAGTGTTTGCAAGTTATCATCTTATTATGGATTCGATTTGCAGACATATGGGCATTATAAAATAATAGATTATTACGCAGGTCTGTATGGATGCGGTGTTATGCAACAATATGTTAAGTCACACAGGTCTCAAACTGAGGTAACCGAAAATTTTTAAATATAATTTTAGAGGATTTTTCACACTTGCTTAAGGTAAGGTTTTAAGTGTATAAATGCTTTAATATCTAGTAGAAAACTTTTCAAAAGTTTATGTCAAATTTCGAGGATTTCAATTTATTTATTTAATTTAATATGATACACAACAGATAAAAGACATGTAAAATATACAAATAAACTATAAACGTTTATTATTTTCTGTCATAATATTGAAATATAAAGTTTAATTCGTTCTAGTTTCTCGGGTTAGTTGGAAGACTTTTAGCGATAATTTTAGCGATAAACTCGCCCTCTGTACATTGAATTGTATAAATGATATTTTCTATGTTAATTTGTATTATTGTAAACAATGAACAGTGAAGAATAAAAATAAATAAATAAATAAAATCTGGTGATATTTTTACTGTCGCAAAGTATGTTTTTTTTCTTCAATAAATGTATTTATTGTCGCAAAGCATGTTTTTTTTCTTCAAAAAATGTACCTACAACGGTGAAATCGAAAAAAATGCATTGTAATTTTTAATTTGTTGTTTTGTTTTCCTTTTTGGCAAAAAAAAATACCAAAATATTGTTTAACTGAGTATTTTTAATATTTAACTAATTACCTACAGGTCCTACTGTTGCAATTCTAACCGTGAGTCACTCACCACCCATAAAACTGTCAATATTAACTCAATACAAACCATAAAAAATATTATATATTAAGCAAGTTTAAGTTGAATCAGTCATTTGAGAAACAACATAAGTCATATTTTTGACGAAATTTTTTTTTTTTTTATTTGGGTTCTTTTTCTAGATACCCACGTTATTTCATTTAGAAACCATGTAATTTTTACCTATTTGATACAAATTGAGCTGATTAACTTGGCCAGTCAATAGAAAAACAACACAAGTCACGAGACTTGTGTTATAACTACACTAATTTTTTTCGTGTCGATTCACAGCTGACACTTAACGCCAACCACTAACGTGAGTGAAAATAATGAAAAATAGTGATTTTTGGTTGTTTAATAAATAATTTGGGATGAAAATGTTGATTTTTATTCCCTGAAATGGTGTTCATTTGAGAAACAACATAAGTCAAAGGTTTTAAATTAACAAATTAATATACAAATAAAATATTTTGACATAAAATAAAGGTTTAAAATAAAAGAATACACTGTAAGTAACATTTTGATTTGAGTAAGATATTTCACTGAAATTGAAAATTTTACATTGAAAATTTTACAACAACATTTCATTGAAAATTTTATAACAAACAGTTTTTTGTGATTTCTGAAAAGTTTGTATTGACTGACTTATGTTGTTTCTCAAATGACCGATTCAGTTGGTGTTGTTTGAAACATTATTGTATAACACCATCTATGTTATGTATCATCGTACAGATGATAATAATAATAGTAGTAATTTAATGCATTATGTATTAGTTTAGTGTATTATGGTTATATGGCTGCCCGCCGTCTCAATACAAGAATAACTAATAATACCACCTATAATAACTCTTAAGTATTGGATATTGATTTCTTACCACACTGTCACTTCCATCACTACGACCAATATTATAATACAGATTTCCCAACTGTCAAGAATAATTTATATTTTATTTTATTTTAAAGATACAACAGCTTTTATGATAATACAATTTTTACTTTACATCGCCAATAATAAATAGTATTAAACATTCTGTATTTCAATATTGTATATATACACGAATTTACAGGTTTATCTAAGACTTTTGAATATTTTCGTTAGAGCTTTGGAATGTAAAATTGGCGTTAAAAAATCAACTGAAAAGAAACGAATTCATGATTGTTACGAAAATCGTAGTGCTCATTTAAGCTTTCATGGTAAGTGTTTTTATTGTAAGTAGCTTTCCGAAATTCAAAGACTTTAAAAATTAACATAAATTTTGTCTTTAAACTTTCATGTGTTTTGTTTTTATTGTATTTGAAATTTTATGCTATCTCATAGCATTAGGTACATAGTATGTCGTGACCTAGGTAACTGAAATATAAGTTTTCAAATTATTATTTTATTTACAATTTATACGGAATTTTACGAAATAAACATAAAAAAGACACAATCCTTAATGTTCCGAAGATAAAAGAAGACTAAATATGGAAGAATATAAATTTACCAACGTTTTGTTTGCGAAAAGTTAATATTATTCGTACTAATGAATCGTTTGTACTATCTCTGGTCCTAATCTGATAGTACGTACCAATGATTCGTTGTGAAATTTCGTTAGTATTTTTCTCAGTGTAACTTTAGCCCCTGAGTTGATATGGTACCTAAAGGTAGGTATTTTAAAATTTTGTATTTCTGCTGCTTTTCAAACTTTTGCCCCTCCCTCCCTCTCCGTCATATTGAAAATTTAATCTATTCATTTTTTAAACAGGAATTTGAAAAATTTGGGATTTAAAAGTCAAATAAATAAAATTAACCTTTTGATCGTCGTGGATTGGTCTACATTTGATAATTTTACCACTGCCCGCTGAGAGGGAGATGTTAATTATTTACAATGAAAAAGTGAATGTGAGGACATTCTTTTAGGTCTCAAATTCCAAGAATTCTACAATTTCCCTTGCGCTCTAAATCTCAATCTTCCTCGTCGTCAATTTTCAAAATGGTCAAATCGAAGAGTTTTAGAAACACTTGTATGTCTATTCGTATTTAACTTATAACAATGTTGAGTTAAGCGTTATATTTTTTTCTCAATACGCCACGCCGACTGTCAGAAAATGCAAAATATTTTACAAGTAAAATAAGTAAATACATTGTATGAATATGGATAGCTTCAGGACATACATAAGTTTCCACACAGTACTTGAATACATTGAATCAATATTAAATAGTTTCTAAGTCAACTTGTATGGTGTTTGAGAAAAATACAATTGGTGTTTGTTTAGCATCATTTTAGAAAGAAAACTGAATGATTAACAAAAAAAAGCTGTTTTTTTTTAACCACAAGGTTTCTGATATTCCAAACAACTTTCTTTAAAAACAACATATCTACCTGCCTATATAATTTGTCATCACGCTAGAGCGTTGGAGATGACTGCTTGGAAACCCACACAATTTACCCCACAAGAGTGATGTGATAAGCGAAATCAATTATAATTTATTGGCTGTTTAATCAAGTTTAATACGTGTGGACGGAGATCCAAGAAGCAGCCATGGATAGAGAAAGTTTCTAGCCACAATTGGCATCCCAACCCAATCAGGACATGGGAAGAAGATGTACAATTTATCATTTTATGAATATATTTATAAAGGCTTCGATTATAAAATGTGGAAGAAAAGGAAGGAAGAGAATTTGGAAGTCGACGATGAGCTGGAAACTCCTGCAAAACGAGGCCATTGTGTGTGTATCTATTGTGGTACAAATTCACCATTTACACCATATAACGCCTCCTCGGCTGCTGTGAAATTAATATAGTAGGTACTGAAAAAAAATATCTGATCATTACGAGTAAATAAATTATTTTAAAATATCATAATTCTAACAACATTACATTTTTTTACATTTTTATATGTGTTTAAGCTTTTTTAATTCTTCCTGTATCTTTTTATTTATAAAGACCTACATTATTTATAAAGAGTTCATTAGTTGGTTGAAAGGGATCTTAATTGGTTTTCGCATTATTATAATTATTAGTTGTTAAGATTTATTGTTTCAACTGTTTGATTCATAAAGAATAAATAAATAAAATTGTTTTCAGTAGAAGCGGAGTACTCTTGTACTTATTTATTTTGATACATTACTATTATCAAATGCGTTTAAATACTTTATTTTATCATATAATATAGGTCAGTTACAATATACCTATTACAGAAAGATCTACATGTTTTGTCGTATAACATACTCTGTACATACCTGCATACAATTCTAAATACACCACAAGTACCTAGTTAGGTAAGTGAGTGCATACACCTACATAATAATATATTAAACCTTCATATTGGTATTGTTTTGCCAACACGTATAATAATACTAAATGTAGGTGCTTACTTCTACGATATCAGCTGTGACTTGGACAGCGATCGCCGGCCCTTGGGCTTTATTACCAAACCAAGTACAAAGTTAGCCTTATTCCATAAAATGAGATCATTATTTGATTTTTTGTTGACTGTACCTAAGAAAATGTATATAGTCTTATTTCCTTAAGGGTATTAGTGGGAATTTTAGTTAATAGTGTATTTGTTCACAGTGCAGGTTTTACAGACACTTGTCGTAAATAATAAGTTGTATATACTTACCTAGATTCAAGTACTTAGGCATTTGTACATAGACACTACTATTAATTTCCCATAAGGGCAATATCGCATAAATAGGGTAGCCAGCAGATCAGACACATGCAGTTAACATGCAAGCTGTACTCTCCGTGCCAACAAAAAAAAAACAGGATGGTTGGCAAACCTCATCGCTGAATTTAAAATGTAAAATTTCTGAATGGTAATGTTTTTTACAGGACACTCGAAATCACATAAAATGGTTATTTATTTATTATTTATTTACCGACAACTTCACGAAACTATTACATATACTTACAGCTGTATAAGACATTCTCTAATGACCACCTCATCTATAAAATGAATTTAATACCATATAGACAGAGATTATGAGAAGTTGTAAACTAAATACCTACTCCTTGTCAATGACTTCCAAAAAAGGCATACAGAATAGTAGATGGGAAGTCTTCGATCTAAATGAAAGACGTCTGTATCTAACCAGTGCTTTAGAGGGAATTTTGGCTGTTAAAAGGATTTTGTACTTAATATTTCGATCAAGCATATAAAAATAAATATTTTTAAAAAGATGGTGATGCATTTCAAACTTACAGTGCCAAATAAATGCCCTACGGATGATAAGAAGAATAAGGAATAAAGAATATTTATTTCGTCACTGTCATACAATTTCTCATGCATGCTCTCCTGTTCAATATGCTCAACACATGACCGTCCTGTAGGATTTGATTTAAATAATCTTGGGTTTTAATTTATTGAATTAAAATAAAAAGATTAAATGAGTCCACGTCTCCGAGCACCATTCCTCTCAGCCAAATATATTTTCTTAGTCATTCTGTCCCCATTCATTCTTTCCACGTGCCCAAACCATCTTAACTTATTTACATTCATCCTTGGAATTACACCAACTTTCATTTAATTTATTTTTAGAAAATAAGTAACATAATATAACATCTTCTGGCATGCGGAGAACGTGACCCAGCCATCGCAACTGCGACCTCTCTATATGCAGGAGTACCGGTTCTACCTTGAGAGCCTCACGAACATACGTATTCCTTATACGGTCTCTCAATGACACACCAGCCACTCCCCTGAGGAACCGCATTTCTGCTGCCTGTAACCTTGATCTCACGTTCTCTGTGAGCATCCAAATCTGGTGTCCATATGTGAGGATAGGGCGGTCTTAAATATGGCCATTTTCGTCCGTTGGGTCAGCTCGGATTTACGTATTATCGGGTTTTTAAGCGCTTTCAGCACATTTCCTGCCGACACAATCCTCTTGTCTATGCACGCTGTTTGTCGACCATCTGCTGAGAACTCCACTCCCAGGTATTTGAATGTCGAGATCTGTTTGAGTTGGGCCCCGTTCACATGTACCGCACACTGCACTTCTTCTCGGCTTATAACCATTACTTCCGATTTAGTTGTGCTTATACTCATGCCAGCTCTATTTAAAATATCACAGAAAAGCTAGTACACCATTATTTTTCAAGCAAGCAACCATAAATAATTATTAAATAATTGTCAATTTTATAGAACAATATCTTAGTAAAATATACGATAAATATCTCGCATCCGTTGCTGCGAAAATGCAGAGCAATTAATCAAAAAGTAACTGGTAGGAAATTACCAATTTACTTTTATTTTATTGACAACTTTATTACCTTTAACTGTAAGTGATAAATGTCGATCATAATAATACTAATAATAGATCGCTGTGGCAACCTAGATCATTCTAATATAGATCTTATTGTCGAAGTTTTCTGACAGATTGCAAGTAGGTAGTAGGTACATATTGTGTTATTGTAAGAATATGAAGGAAAATATATAATAATATTCTAGATGTGTACATACTTTTAAGAAATTTTCTTCAACGATGCTTAATCTTTATTAACAGTCTTCAAGTACCTATTGTTTAATTTTTTATTTGTGTTTTCAGCACTGCTACGTATTATATAGTATATTATTTTAAAATGGGGAGCAGTGATTTCTAGCTAAAAATAAATGATATTTTTTCATAAATGGGAAGGATAAGAAGAGCTCAAAATAAGAGCTTAAAGAACGTGGACGAAATAAATAAAATAAATGTATTATTCTACTATGCGATTTACTCTGGAGAGTATAACATCCAATATAATCCATTTGTCCCTTCTAAAATCGATAAAAGCAAATTTTATAATTCTTTAATAACTATCTTCTCCCTGACGACGATTTAATAACATTTACATTTATTTAGACTGTTTTTGGCACAAATCATCCTTATAGAATGCTATGCCATAAGTGAAGAAAAAATATATAATTAAATTGCAAATTTACTCAAAACTATTTCAACATTAAAACAAGTACATATATGATCTTGTATAGAACACATCTGAAAATAACTCTCTCACCAACATAATTGAAATTATTTTGCTCTCATTTATTTTATAATGTGGACATTTCGAATTATTATCATATATTACAAAGTACTTGTTTCTAATATAATAATTGTGACACAATTATGTATTATTAATATTACAATCTAAATAGAAGTGTACATTCTATAATATTATAAAACATGTAATCACAATATGTAATTACTTTACGTTGAGTATATCGTGTAATGTAAAGTGCACGTTGAATCATGGGCGCACTTAGGATTTTGTATAGGTGCGGGAAGAGGCAATAATAGACGTGTGTTTTTTTTTTCTAATTTCAATTTTTACGATTTAATAATTTGGGTTTACACGCAAAATTTCCATCTCCCCTTCCCTCCGACGCCATATTTTCATTTAAGTAGAGAAATTTGAGATATTTCACGATCTCGTTGACTTTCTACGACAAATTTAGAACCACCTTATATTTAGCTTGACTTCTAGAGGGAGGCAGCTTCCCATTTCAATGTTCATTTTTCCATCCGCAAAAACTAATTTAACATTTCTTGTCATCCTAGGGGGGGGGGGAGCAAGGGGAGAATCTGCACGGGTACGCCTATGTGTAGAATATTGGATCATCATCTCTGTATCTATTGTAAGTGTAGGGTGATCGTATAAGTTTTGAGTGACCTGTAAAAGGCAGGTGTTCAGGCACGTCTTAAATTCAGCGAAACTTGCCACCCATCCCGAAAGTTTTAAATTTTTGATGGCGCGGAGAGGGCAGCTTGCATGTTTATTACATGAAGCTGTGATGCTGGCTACCCCCTTGTGGGATATGCCGTAATGGTATAGTAGTAGTGGTGATCGTTAACCACGAAATAAACTGTTTTATTTTAAATAAAAAAAAGGAGTTTCCTGGAAGAACATCCATAGATCGACCCAGAGGCGGTGCAGTGGCTTTTTGGACAGGGACCAAAGATTTGATTTTAATGACTATTAGACGCAGCAATTTATTAAGGTAGAGCTAAAAAATCAACACAAGCCGAAGCCACACAAAAAGTAAAGAAAAGTAGGTACTATCTACATACGCTGTTATCTGAAATAGAAAATATTGTAAGTATCTATTTATTTTCTAACTTTCCACAGTTTTCACTAATTACGGATACAAACAATTAAACTTTATTTAATTTAGATGTCATTGATTATGCATAAAATATACAAGATACATTTCTACATAAAGATTACTTCCTCGTGTACAAAAACCTAAAACATCCTTGTAAACAAAAAATGTTTTTAAAAGTAGGTATACGCACTTATTGAAAATGTTACTAGAAAAGTTTCAATATTAATAGTATGAAAGTATGAATATATAAAATATTATTTTTTCCAAACGTAATGCGAGACATCATAAAATGCTGAAAAAATGACAACCTGCGACTATATCTCATACATTTAATTTTTTTTATTTACTTTGCAGTCATTTTGCGACGTATTTTTCATGACTTAACTTAGATTCTTTTTATGGTATTAGCATCGTCAGATTAATCTATGTATGATTATTTTTATAGGCAGAAAATAAAGACATTTTACATGTTAAATTCAGCGATGAGGTTTGCCTGCTAAAGACTGTGCAATCTGTTGGTTATGTAGATGAGGTGTGTGTTGATTTCTTTAATATCTTCACTCACGCAGGTGTTGAGAATCTAGTAAAATGCGAAAAATATGTTAAACATTTATTGCTGATTGGTATCTTAAAGACATCATTTCAAATGTGGGATTTTCTCGTTTAGTCCATTTTGAAAATAGAAAGTCTTTAGTCTTAATATTCATTAATATATATCTGTAAGTAAATAATAATAAAAATAATATTGTCTTCTAACTCAGCATCCGTCCCCTAACCCCTTCCATTAGTTCCCGATCCCTTTGGAGTGCTAGGTGTGTGGTTTGTAGTTTTTTTTTCAATTTACTTTATGTAGCTTATTGTTTGTGCTTTTATTATTATTATTATTATTATTTCTGTTTAGTGTTAATGTGACGTGGTTAGATGGAAGAAATCACTATATAGTGATAATCTCGCCACTGCATATCATCACATTTTTTTCTTATGTACATATACTGCTTCATTTATTTTGTTATATGAATGATGATGTGCAAGAAGAATAAAATAAAATAAATAAATAATATAATCACGAGTGCAGCAATTTTGACGGTTGTATTTTAACAATGAAACATAAAGAAAATATATTTAGAGAACCATATAAACTAAGTACCAGAAATAATATTTTATTCATACTATACACGATATAATTTATTTATTTATTTCCAAACACGTGTTTATACATAAATAAAATCAACAAACATCGATAATAGTAATAACTTACTGTTTAGTATAATAGAAAATAATTATCGCAATAAGTGATGGGTATAATCTTTTCAATTAAATACTCACTCTAACGGAAACTACACGTATGGAAATGACCATTTACAAGATTTTCAATATGTTTAAAATAATTAAATTAATTATTTACCATGTTATTTATAATACCTAGGTACATGAACCTATAAAAGAAATGCGACCATTATTTCACCTTTCAATTGAGATTCTGCTCTTCAAAGTTTATCGTAGTTTTATTGTGAAATAGAAATAAATTAAACAACATGAAATAGTTTATTATTATATTGTTGCTGTTTGTTTTCTAAGATGAAATAATTTGTTTTTACGGTTGCAGGGGCATTCTTTGTGCCCTTAAAGTTGTAAACAGACTAATAGTTTTATGTGTGAATTAGTTGACCATGATTTTACTGGTTAGTGTGATTTATTTTGAAATGTTGTGATTTGAATTTCAGTGATTTATTGGTATTTGCATGTGCCACAAATATAATAAACTATATCCGTGTTTTAACATAATATTAACTAAATTGAATACCTATGCATTTTTTACTGGGACATCCAACGAATTTTGTGAAAATATTTCGTTATGGGGTTTTCAATACGACTTTAAAAGAATTATAGAAATTTATGAAAAGCACTTAAAATATATTTTATTTGCATTAGTAGGAAAATCCTTTAGGAGAGCGTAGAAAAGTATTCTAGTGATTAAGAAATCGGCTTAAGCTGGTTCAAAATAACACTTGACTTAATCATACTACCCAAGTTCTGCTGCAAACTACATATTATTTTAAACTGTTTATTAGTTTCTATTGTATACTGGGTCAAGTATAACAATATTAGGTTCTTTTTGAATAACGACACGGAATTTATATTTACACAATATATTCAATAAATAATTCCTATTATAATTTGTCGAACACAATTTGTCAAAAACACGCAGCCTAACAGTGCAAGTCAAGGTTCTATCAATTAATGAGCGTTCCCTGTAGTGAGCTAACCTATATAGACTACATAGTATTGCTACTCACTCATCATAACTACTGTTTACTTGAAAACAAGGTTCAAGGTTCACTTAACCTGTACTGTGTATCAAAGTCCAAACACTACACTCTCCCCTCACAACCTTGAAAATCTTTCTATACTACATATTTAAATATTTATACAATTCTATGTGATTGACAGTGTTCTCTACTTATTTCAAGACTCTATACATATAAAACAAAGCATTACAAATACACGCAGACATGTTCTTCCTTCCGTCCAGGGCCACCAGATGAAGTCTTCCACTAGCCTAAGTCCTGGGTCTCAGCTGTCCCCGCCAATGGCTTCCAATCTGACCTGAAAAATTCAGAACCGGTGAGAGCTTTGCCTTCAAACAGGGGGAGGGGACCTAAACTCCTACTATTAATCAGAGGGACTGTCATCCCAATGCACAGATCTCACATCTATCCGATCCATATGTCTTTTCCAGAGCTGACCAGTACCTTTGATTCTAATAAGAAAAGTTGTATTGCCTAATACCTTTTCAATTTTACCTAAAACCATCTTTTCACTTCTGAGATCTTTGACAAGTACTGATGTACCCAAATTAAATTCCTTTTTCCTCCCCGAGACAAATTTCAAACCCCTGGAACTATCTTTACAAGTTTCCATATTTACATACCTTTTCTCATATCTATACCTATTTAAACATTTACATCCATTGTTATTCCGCTTTTTCACTAAATTCTTAACTATATTCTCAATGTCTATATTAAAATTAACCCAATAAAAATAACTTCTAACAAATGATTTCATTTTCCCAATAACTGAATAATTTTTACACAAATAATTTATCACAATACCTTTAACTGATTCCGGAATAACAATTCTATCTCTGTAGAATAAATAATCCTTGTACACAGTCAAATGTTCCTTCACATTAAACAACTTCGCAATAGATTCATTTAACTGTCTTTTGCACGGCCAATTATTTTTTTCCACATATTTAACAACTTTTTCCAATGTATAATCACTTTTACTTCTCTCTAAAATTAATTTCGAATTAAAACTATTATTTTTATTTACAAAATCTAATTTTTGTTGTTTCACATTACACGCAAGCGATGCGTTCGCACTGAAATTCGGAATATTTTCAATGGGCTTCCATGCAACAATATTGTTTAATTCACTGCCTTCCGTGCTATGTACTTTGTACCCTATATTATACCTACGCATAAAATCTGTACCCAATATTATTTTATTCCCGCTCTCTGTTACAACAAATTTAATATTTTTTTCCATTCCATTATGATTTATTTTACAATGTTTAATACCTAACACATTCAAACTGTGCCCGCTATACGTAGATAAATTAATTTCATCACACTTCTCTATTATATTATTTTCGTTGAATATTTCTTGCAATTTTTGAATAGATATACAGCTAATATTCGCTCCCGAATCTAAAATACATTCAACATTTTTATTCTCAATTCTTACATTTAATTTTATAAAATCGTTTTCGGTGTCTTGCGAATTATAAATACCTTGAATCTTATAACAATTTTCACTCAAATGCCCTTTAGATCTACATTTTCTACAAAAAAATTCTCTATTAAATTTACATTCACTTTTATAGTGATTTCCCTTACAAACAAAACATGAAACATTTTTATTATGCTTATACCTACTCGTATTTACATTTGAATTTAACCTTGAAAATTTTGACGGTCGATTATTTTTCTTATAATCTGTATCTGTACTACTTGAACTACTGAAACTATTATTGTTTCGCCTGGAAATCTGGCTAATTTCCTCAAAATTTTCTTCCTCTTTTTCTATTTTTCTCTCTAGTATGTGCTCACAACTAGAAGCCAAAGCAACTGCTTCGTTCAAAGATACTTTATCTTTATCACATTTTAAAAATAACTGTTGTTTGATCTCTTTATTTCTAATTCCGATTATAAACAAATCTTTTATATTACTTTCTAATCTAGTACCAAATTCACAATTTATACTTAATTCTCTTAATCTTAAGGCAAAATCTTTAACATTTTCCGAATGACCTTGAGTAGCCTTGAAAAAAATTTCACGCGACTCAAATACACTTTTTTCCTCTTTAAAATAACCATTAAATATCTGAATCAACTCTTTATAAGACTGTTTTTCCACAGAAGCTGGAAAACACAGATCAGACAGTAGCTTGAAACTGCCTTGGGACAACGATGTTATGAAGAAAGCACGCTTCTTCACATCAGTCCAACTTTCATCATTCAATAATAAGGCGTTCTCCCACCTTGTTCTGTAAGAAGGCCAACTCATTGTCTTGTGACAAAACGGCTCTAAACTTCTCGAAGTCATTTCGGAAAATCACAGGCAAAAACAACTAAGAATAAAAAAGACTTAACTTATGAGAGACTCCTCCAATCGCCCCGGTCTTCTGGATTTCCCTGCAACCGCAATGGACTCCGCCTGGCTGACTAGCAAGACTCTCCTCTCCTGGCTTCCTGGATCCACCAACTGGCTCCGCCTGGATACTGGGTGACTCCTGTCTCCCTATGTTGCCTGCACCTTGCCTCAAACTGGCTCCTGAGACTTCCTGTCTCCCTGCTGCTACCTGCAACTTTGCCCAACTGGCTTCTGAGACTCCTGTCTCTTTGCTGCTACCTGCAACTGCTGGCTTATCTGGCTTTGGAGACTCCTGCCTCCTTTCTACTCCTGTAGACTGCCTTTCACTCTTTATTTCCGCGTACTGCCGACAATAACTTTCGGCGCGGAAAAAAAAACTATTGTTGCGTGTTGACAATATTATTCACGAACTACCGAACTGCGCCACGTATTGTATACTGGGTCAAGTATAACAATATTAGGTTCTTTTTGAATAACGACACGGAATTTATATTTACACAATATATTCAATAAATAATTCCTATTATAATTTGTCGAACACAATTTGTCAAAAACACGCAGCCTAACAGTGCAAGTCAAGGTTCTATCAATTAATGAGCGTTCCCTGTAGTGAGCTAACCTATATAGACTACATAGTATTGCTACTCACTCATCATAACTACTGTTTACTTGAAAACAAGGTTCAAGGTTCACTTAACCTGTACTGTGTATCAAAGTCCAAACACTACAGTTTCTACTAAGAGAGTGCATACAATTTATTTATTTATTTATTTATACAAGCAATAAATGGCTTTCGCCTTTTACAGTTTTAAAATAGTACAAAACAATCTTTACATACATTACAAAGCGAAAATAAAACAAAAATATTATTTGTGTTCAACACAAAAAACAAATAAGTATAAGTTTTACAAAGTAAATAACTTACTACATTGTCCAAGAAAATTTGCTGCATTGTCCAAATGGGATGTCTTCTGAGTGTTTCCTCGTAATTTTAAATGATGTAGTAAAAATATTGTCAAATGCGAAGGTTGCTGTACAAAATATCTGGATATTTCAATTATTTTGTTAAGGAGGATACGATAGGATAGTTTGAAACTGAGTATGGCTTCTCAATAACGTGTTATAATAATATTTTCCATCTTTCAGGAATGGCTTCTACTCTGGTCAATGTTGTCACCAGCGACAATGAAAATTACAGAAATAAGAAACGCAACGGAGGACGAAGGAGATAAAGAATCAGAATCGCGGCGAAAATACGACGTATACAATCAGTATCCAAAATTTTCTCAATACGGTCAGCTTTATCATAATACCTATGCGGCATCAGCACCTGATACACATCCACATTATTTGAATGCAGCCAAATCGTTCATGAGTCCTTATACACAACACCGTTCACCAACAAGTGTCTATGCTGGACACCACAACATGATGCATTCAGTAATGGGATCCAATGATCCTTTACATTCATACACAACTGGGACGCATTCGGTACAACCTTACACTGGAACGATACATCAAAATGCTATACAGCCATATGCTCAAACGATACAACAGTTACATGGGACAGGTCAAATCATATCTGGACATTTAACTGCAGGTGGTCAAACCATGGGACACTTAACCGGACATACTACGGGAGCATTACCATTTGCAAGTCACACAATTGGACATATACCTGTTACTGGTCATACAGTGGGACATGTGCCTGTAGGAGGACATGTGACAATAGGCAGTATGGCACATATGCCTGTGGTAGGTCACAATATGGGACAGTTGCCGGCTATGGTTACTATCCCCCAAATGACATCACAAAATATGCCAACTTCTTATTCAATCCCAACATCTACAGGTGCACTTGGAACAGGACAATTATATGGATCAGGTTTGTCATCCTATGCTGGAAGATATCCACTATCATACACACAATATCCATATAATATGGTAAGTCCTTTAGTGCATTATCCTGCTATGAAATATATGGCCATGTCTTTGGCTAGAGCTTTTGGTATTCCTCTTCGACAGTTGAAGAAGTTAGGATTCCAAATTACACCAGTGGACAGATATAACCACAAACTTGGGACACTCGCAGCTAATGGATGGTACCAAGGATAGAAAGGAGCATATTATTAATTTATGAAAGATTGTGTTTTAATATAATGCATAAGGGATATCAAAAGATTTGAGTTTCAAGTTTTCTAACAATTGTGTTGGTTTCAATCATGTTTTATAATGGATTTTGAGGGTTTTATACCGCCATCATATGAATTTAAATTTATTTTATATACAGTTGGAATATTATACTCATGATAGAATTTCATTTGTAATTTATGTGTCGTGTATTTAATTGAATTTTACTGTTAATATAATATCTTAATTGATTGTTAAATATTAAAATATGCCATAGACACCAGGAAGAGTTTTCTCCTGTTGGTAATAAGAACTAGATGTAATTTTTATAATTATTTTATGTATATAAATTAATGTAAAATATATTTGTACAGATAATAAAATAAAGATAATTCAATTTTATTTTCTTTGTATCATAGACTCAATGAGGGTGCGAAAATAAACAATATGTTTTTATTTATTTGTTTAACAGGTTTCAAAATATCCAAGGCAAGAAGATAATTTTTTAAATATGCGAGAAGCATGAATCCAAATAGGTATATATTTATTAAAAAAAATATTATTTCCAACTGATTGGTCCACTCAGGAAATAACGTAAAATATTTATATGCAACATTACTATGAACATACTTGGAATAACTTTGTGAAAGTTCATTTTAATAGAAATAAAATAGGTTTAAAATAAAATACTGTATTACTTTTACTATGGAAAGTAACAGTGTTTTATTTTAAATCAATATTTATTTAATGTTTTCCTGATAAAAATTTCGAGCAAAAGAAGAAATAAGCTAAAAGGGTTCCTTTAGCAGCCAGCCAACAATTGATGATGCTGAACATATTGTTTAATAGATAAGTTTTTCAGATGGAGTGATATTATAAAACAAATTAAAAAAAACACTCAAATAATATACAAAATTATTATATTTTCCACTTCAGTTGTTTTATAATATCAATAATAAAACAAACAATTAAATTATAATACAAGATAATCATTAATCACACTATTTTCATGATAAAAACACCTAACACCAAAAGAGTCTTTATAGTTTCATGTTATAAAACAAAACAATACTTAATTCACTTTTCAAAATGGGCTCAAAATTCTAGTTAATATCCAAAGGAAATAATTCAATATTTTATCACTAGATGGCTCTCCTTGTAGTGACCGGTTTCTTGGATTAAAATAAATAAAAATATTTTCAGTATCAGATATGGCGTTGGTGTTTTTACTTCTATATGGTGGTCAGGAGTGTAAGTTTCTCGTTTAGCTGGAGTTGTATCTTGATGAGTTGCGACAGTGTGATAACCATGAGAAGATCTTTGACGTTTGTGTTGAACATGTTTGTGAATGTCTCGCTGGACATGTTTGGCACAGAATTTATGAGATCCAATAGTGATCTGCCCACTGCATTGTCCGCAGGTTGTTTGTCAGCCTGAACATCTTCAACATAAGCCAATACCTGGGAAACAATAAACCGAATAAATATTTAAAACAAATAATCACATTAATTCTTGCAGTTTGGAAAAAAGTAGTTTAAATATTTCCCAGTTTTTTCTGTTTTAAACGTTCTATACTTTCTATCTTTTCTAAACTCAATATTTAAACATGCATATCAAACATTGTATTAGGTTTACTGGAAGACATTGGCTCAAGCAATATGTGTGTGCCTTTAGTTTCAATAAAATTTTACACAAAGTTTTATTATTATTACTAAATAAACCCAACTACATTTCAAATACAAATTAATGGTCACAATTAAATTTTTTTCAATCAAAATTATATATATTGTGATTTTTACGACATGCCTAGTTAAAATATTGGAAAAAGCAGAAAGATTCTGTACAGATTTGAATGTTCAAGACTATACAGTCTACCAACCATATCAAATTAGTTTTATTAATCGTAATACATTTAATATTGACTAAAGAGACTAGCAGAAAATAGGAAGGAATGGAGAAGAAAATCCAAACTCGTAGCAAACTAATCCAATCAATTGTAACTCACTATATAAAGTTGTAAGATCAATGCCTAGCCCCACAGTACAGAAACATACAACAGGGAAAATTTAATGATCTTAACATTTTATCTAGCAAAACGCTACAGTGATTTTACAATCAAATTAAAACCACTTAAAGAGCTTATTTTGCTATTTGCAAATTCAATTTACTTGTTAAAGAGTTTATGCATTGTCCAGTAATCTTATTTGAAGGAAAAAGATAGATAGCTGGAAGTACAAAATGTATATCTTACAGTTTCCAGCAGTGAGCACAGTTTGGAGGAAGCCTCTGCCACTTGTGCTAGGTCCATCATGGGCTGCACCTGCCTGTTTCTACCACCACTACCTGCTCCCATGGTCTTCTGACATAACTGGAGACCCACCAACTGGAATCAATAACAAAGTTATCAGTATTAGGTATTCCAGACGCGTTAAAAAAAACCCAGATATACCTAAGCATATTTAAAAAAAAAAAAACTTAAATTTTGTTGGTAGCAAAATTATTGCATTCTCGTTATAACCGTATTGGCACATATAAATACACTCTTATCAATATTATTGTGGTATTTTCCCATAAGTGGGATAGCCTGTGGACTGACTGCATGTAACGGTAATACACATCATTTATTTAAAATAGAGCAGTAAAAACCATTTGTTTTCTACATAAATTAATATGAAGTTTTGCAAAATAAACTTAAACTCAATCAATACAGACCATATTTTCTATACCACTAAAATAATACATTTAGGATAGGCGGCATACCTGATATTTAACTCAAAGATGTCAAATGTATTACATATATACAATATTTTGAATACAAACTTTCTTCAGGGGTTCCATAAGGAGTAAAAAAATGAATCAAAATCAATAAAGACTTATTAATTTATATCTCACCTCTGGTTCATAAGATGTGACCTCCACATTGATTGGTGTGAACATGCATCCTGTCTTGCCACGTGGGACTCCCAGAGCCACGCACACATATGCCCTGAGTCCCATACGTCCACCCTGTAGACTAGTGTCTAGGGTGACATGTACAGGATTATTACATTCTCTGGCGTAATACTCGTGGATGACGGACGAATGGTTTGTCACCTCATTGCCGGTAGCCCACCAACCTATTAGAAAGAAAAGAGAACATAAATTCTAGGTGGTCTACTACAAGGGTTAGCATAAAATCTGAATTTAATATCTTGCTTTGGAATTATTTAAAAGACATTTTCTGGTTCTTAACTACTCCTCCGAGTGCCAACTGACAAGTTCTTTCCTTCAACAAACAAATTTGTACCAAAAATACAGAATTGAAGCAGTGATAGTTTAAGATGATTTAATAATGACAACTTGCCAAATTCCTCTCTAAAAAGAATTGTTTTGACTGTCGTCGGTTATACGAGTTTACAAAGCATATAAAAGGGAATTTAGGAAAAAAAAAGTAGATTTTATTTTTAAATATGAGACATTGATCAAATCAATTAAGTTATGGTTCAGCCGCAATCAAACAATTTCTATAATTTCACAGTTGTTATTCATTTGTTTGTCGATGAAATAAAATAAATTTCGATAATCCCATTTGTGAAATCAATGCCTAGCCCCAATGCACAGTAATACATACAACATAATGTACAAGTACAGAGAGGAAAATTTAATGATTTCAGTAGCTGTCATGATTATATATTACAAATAAAATCAATGTAGAACAGTTTTTGCAAAGGAAATAAATAAAACAAATGTTTAATTCTACTATTCGATTTATTCACGAGACGTCTATAGCCTAGTTAGGATGTTGTCACCCTTTTGCAATCTTTATTTTATAAAAACAAATATTGATGCTTTGTACCCTGCGAGGGTCAATGTAAGGACTAGACACTTAACACTTCGTATCTTTATATAAAATATTCAATTAATTCCATTCTGAATGTATGTATAATGACAATATAAAGTATGTTACCAAACATTGCATAAAAATGAATTACAGATACCTACTAAAATTTTATGATTTTGCATGATGGCTTTACATTAACTGACTTATTATATAGACATTTTTTTATTGATTTTTATTATTTTGTTTGCATTTTGATCTTGACGTATGAATTTGTAATGTACCTATGTGATTGTGTTCGAATGTTTTTTGTTGTTGTTATCTGCCATAATTTATAAAAATGCAAAAGGCTCACGCCGTATATGATTGAAATGAATAAATTAACCTAGCGATGAAAAAGGATTTTAAAAGCTGGCTCGCAGTACATATAGTCTTGTGAATACACTATGCAAAGAACCATTTTACGGGTTTTATGGCTGGCCAGCCCATCAGACTGTCAGCTGAAAAAAAACCCCAATAAAAGCCATTCAAAATTTGTTGGGTGGATTTTCAGATAAATGGAAGTCCCCACACTTCTGCAGTATCTGGATGGACGGTGAGTAAACAAATTCAACTTAAAAATCCAGCAAATACAGTCAGTGAACAAGAGTGTACAAATAAATTGATGAAATGTATGTGGAGATATAATATAATAATTATGTGGTTTACAACACTTACCGACAATGCTCTCTGTAGAGTTGACTCTCCTGTTCAGTTCGTACACGTCCATGGCATAGTTAAGTTCAGCCTCTACTTGATCAGCATGTTCTTTGTGCGGTACACAGAAACAATTGGTCACTTCCACCACTCCTTTGTCCACAGAACCTAAAATATGAATAGGCACCTCAAAATAATTATAGTTGCAGACAAATATACAATACTGGTACAATCCTAGATAATTAAATACACTGATTATCATCTAAACCAGGGGTCTCCAAACTTTCCAGCCTTAGGGCCATACTGATTACTCCAGTAAGTTCCGAGGGCCAAAACCATATTGTCATTGTTGCCGGTGGTAAAAAGTGTAATAGTATGCTAGCTCTCCGCGGGCCGGACAAAATCTGTCCGCGGGCCGGATGTGGCCCTCGGGCCGTAGTTTGGAGACCTCTGATCTAAACAATACTTAACATGCAGAACTGTTATTATTATTATTATTTGGATGATTTGTAAAGCGCCGTTTTGTGAAAAAAATCCACCTCAAGGGCGTTGGAGTTTACTTGTATAATTTTGGCACCAACACATCATTTTACATACAATCAAGTGCCTGACGTTAATACGTAAATTGAACTTTTCTGGATGCAGCATAATTGACATTATACATATTTATAGAGTGAAAACAATTACTAAAAAACAGCAACACATCATTTTACATACAATCAAGTGCCTGACGTTAATACGTAAATTGAACTTTTCTGGATGCAGCATAATTGACATTATACATATTTATAGAGTGAAAACAATTACATTACTAAAAAAGAGATCAAAAGAAATCTAACCGATTAAAGTTTGTGAATAAATGAAAAATCGAGCGTGAATCATGATAATGCGAAACTTATGGCAACTGACAGCCGGACGCTGCCACATGACATGTTTTGGTTAATTATCACGTAAATAAATACGAGAGCTTAATTTTTTAAAACTTACCGAGCAGGGTTCCAATAACTCTATGAGAATCGGCATTTCTTCGCTCATAAGCGTCTACAATTTGAAATAAAACTATAGGATGCACCTTCACAACTAGATTGAGCGCCATCTTGGACGTGAAAGAAAGTAGGGTTACATTGACAATGTGGCCAGTTGATAAATTTATATCAAGTGTGACCATTAAAAAAAAAGAAATATTCTAGTCATTGTAACTGGATTCTTTTTTAGACCTCAACAACCTCCTTGATAAACAACGGCCTCCTCCGAATGTCTCCAAAATTTTCCCTCTTTAGTTAAATGCATCTAATTAACTACAGGCACCCGCTGTTAATTATTACTGCTAACAATAAATTCACTATCCTATTTCAGGTTACCATTCCAAACTCATTCATCTTGTTGATTTTTTTCAGACACTTTTAACAGGCTTATGTAAATAAATATATTTCCAATAAAACAATTTAATATACCTACACCTCATGCACATTTACGATAAGCAAAAGCCCCGTCTTCAGAAGGTGGAACAGGTTGGCGGGAGGAATCAATTGAGTCTGAGACGCTGCCGACTGCCTCAATGTGATAGGAGAGTATAAATAAAACAATTTTTATATTTAATGAATAAATAAAATATAATTTTCAGTAACCACAACAAAACCTCAATAATATACAATAAAAAATCTGTAATAGCTAAAATTTAATTCATATAATGATCTCTTCTGTTTGTATCAAAGTACAAGACTAGACTCTTTATTTGAAGTGTTACTTATCATTGCAATACACACAATAAATGATAAAGATGAAAAGGTAATAATTATGATTGTTTTTGTATTTACTTAAAGATTATTATGTAATTACACACATATCAAACATTGTGATACTATCCAAATTCTAAAATATTATTCTTCTATTAAAAACAATAGCTTCAGAAAACTGGTTAATTGAAGATACAAAAAGATGTAGATTGAAATTAATGCAGCATATTTTTTCTGCTCTAAATTATTTCTAGTCTAGTAATTTAATGATTAATGAAAGTTTTAGCATAATGAGTTATTGAAATAAAAACGATTCAAACATGATACTCTCCACCGGAAATCTTCTCATCTGATAACCAATTAACCAGGGAAATGGAAGATTCTTCACCCAACCACAAGAAACTAAACACAAATCCTTCCACAATACCTAAAACAGTTCCAGCTGCGACATCCAGAATATAATGCTTATCAGCTACAATTCTTGAAATACATACAGTAGTTGCCCAAGCGAGAAGCGGAGGAACACAAATATAAGGAACTGGATGGATATTCAAGAATATATACAACACCATAGCCGCTCTGCTTGCATGACCAGAGGGAAAAGAAAATTTATCTGGTCCAAGACTTGAATTATCTGGCGATGGTCTCCTACGCCTACAGAATGCTTTCAAGCATGCTATTATAATGATGTCCAAGATAAGAGCGATCAGCAAGTTAACTTGTACCTGGTAGTAACTGGGAGATCCAATCACCCAAAGTGATCCTATTACACATACTAGCCATACGATTCCGTGGCAGGAATATTCCATTAATTTATGATGTGTCTTTAGAGATCTCAACACATCATTGTCTCTCGCCATAGACTTGAATTTTTGTGTCAATTCAACATCTTTTTCGAGGATGTTTTTTAAAGCTGATGGCACTTCTCTCTTCTCCTCTGGATCTTCCGTTTTATATTTCATTTTACTGTGATTATGAAATATTATTTAACACTGTTTAGAACAAGATGCTGTACTTATTGAATAATCTTCCCAGATAGAATATGCACAAGCCGGTGAGCGAATGACTCAATGAACCTCTATATAACCTTAAAAATATATACACCGATAACCAAATACGATAAATAGTTTTTGTAGTGATAACGTCATTAGCTGCAATGGTAGCAAACAAACAAAATAGTATAATATTGAAAACCTAACCAAACAATATCTTATTTTGACAGCTGAATTGTCAATATAGTTCTGCATTTGACTTGCATAATTTTTCACCAATCATGGAGTATTATCTTAGCGGGAAAATTAAAAATTTAATTATTGGAGAAGTCAGTTTCAAAAAAAGGTAGAAAATCCTGAAAATAAAAAGTAATCCAAGGATTTCTTTCATTTTTGCGGTCCTATTCATACAGAAAGATGATAGAGATTATTATGAATGACAGAAAGTTATTTATCATAACAATAACCTAAGCAATTTGTTTTCAAAATACCATGTTTTGTGGAAAAACCACCACAAGGACTAATTTGAGAATTATATCTCCCGAACAATATGACCTAAGCTTTATTTTGAATACCTTCGGATTCTGCAGGGTATTCAAAAGAATAATATTGAGTATTTTTAATTTTGTTAGATCCAATAGAGAAATTAAAGTAGAGTAATTATTTGTAAAATTATATTGGCACGAAGAGGACAGTTTGCATGTTTCTTACATGCAGCTGATCTGCTGGCTACCCCACTTGTGGGATATGCCGTGATGGTATAGTAGTAGTAGTAATTATTTGTCTAATGCAACTAACTATATATTATACACTATAATAAATTCTATTACATCTACATAGATTCCAACTCTGAATTTCAAATAATTTGTCTTCCATCATCCTTTATTACTTCTATCAGAAGCTAAGTCTGGAAATAAGCCTCCTCCATTTAGAGTTTTTCTGAGCCAATTATCTCAAACAATGATTATTTAAGGTATTATAAATTAAAGACCATCAACATTAAAAAATATATTTTATTAAAACAATGTCACCATACAATGTTTTGTATACCATAAATCACCATTACAATCAGTAATGATGGTACAATATTATGGTGAAAACTATGAAACAAATAAATACGTGAATCATCTGTTAAAAATATGATTGAAAAAAATGTGTGAAAATTGAGAAAAAGTGGAAATATAAAATGTGCAAAAAAGTGATTTTTAGTAAAAAAAATAACACACTGATATTTTGCTTCTTTTGAAAGATACTAGTTTTGAAAAAGAATCTTATTTTAAATTTGAAACTTTATTCTAAATGAATCAATTTCAGTACAGTTCCATATTCAAATTTCCACTAGGTATTACAAATAATTATATACATAAACTTGATATTCATTGTTTTTATAGGTGATATGAATTTATTTCAAAAATAGAACTCTATGTGGTTTGAAATTGATGTTTGACAAAAATATAAATTTGGAAAACAACTCATTAATATGTTATTCTTACTTACATTTGGATGATGTCCAAAAATGATCAAAACTTTTTGTAAGAATTCCAACACTAAATTTACTGCAAGTACGGTTGTTGAAAATATGGAAGTACAAAAATATTAAAATAAAATTCACTTTCTAGAAAAATTTACAAAACTCAATTTGATAATTTTTTAATGAGCTACAACACTCTAGTGGCTGTTCACGGAACTGAAAGCTGTCAAATGAATTCTATAATATTTGATCTGAAATTATTACATTAGAATGAACGAACATAGTGACACTTTATTAAATAATAAATAAATGACACAACAGGATAATAATAATTACAATAGTTATTTTAAATCAAGGATAATAATTGATAATAATAAAAATATAAATATAATTTATTAATGGTAGACACTTATAATAAAAACATTATTTAGAATTATATCAAACATAATAATATGAATAAAGAATAACACTGTTTTCATAATAATAAAAGGTTTTTACTCAAAATTTATAAAATAATACTCACACTAAAACAACACATTTTATTTATTTAAATAATGGGATGCTTATACTTCAAACACAAAGGACGGAAAATAATATTTAATCAAATAATATAAATTTACAACGGACATAAAGAAACCTGATTGAAAATAATGGAATTATAACAATAATAAGACATTTTTTGAAACAATTTACCAATTTTTACAAATCTGTGTCACAAATACGTGAGTCCACATTGAAGTTATAAACATAATACTTGGAGCGTGATAATTTTTTACCACTGGCAATTTTCATCTTCCCACACTGTCATTTTTTTTTTAACCCTTTACTTCTATTTGTCAATATAGAAAAGGAAAGAAATGAAAAGAATTTTTTAGGACTCTTTCTTTTAACTATATTCATAATGAGAAAAAAAAGAATAAATTAAATTTGTTATTAATTCCGAGCCCCAATGTTGGCACTGCTAAAATAGCATTTTTATAATTTACATAAAAATAGTGAAAAAATGATACTTTAAGCTATAAACAAAATAAAATTGTTTATACAACTGCAAGACATGTGGGGTGTTAGTAAAAAAAAATAACAGAAGGTTTTTGGGTTTAAGATGATTAAATAAATAATATATCACAGATATAACAATTTACACAAATACAATATACATAAACCAAATTCACTAAGTTAGTATATTAAAATTTACAATTCTTTGTGCTTTTGTGTATATTAATTATTTGATACTATATACTGATTCAAAACTAGAACTTGAAGAGACGGACAATTCAAATTGGCCATCAATTTTATATTTGAAAGAATAACGGAAATAGAACAAGATTATTTAAATGCATTAAAATATATTTTTACATCTCTAAACTACAATAAAATTTCATAGATAATATTGAAATAATGAGTGACACCTAATAAAATATTCTTAATATTCTTGGGGTGTAAAAATAACTGTGTTGAGACTATAGAAGAAAATATTTTTACACTTTGTTCATAAGATATATTTAAATTGTTAATAACATCACAATAAAATAAAATAAACATCCCATTATTACAAGACAAAGTGATTAACATTAAAACTAAGTGATATAATTAATAATATTAATGAACCAACAAATTTAATATAACATGAAATAGAATGAAATTCTTAATCATCAATCTGGCAACATTGAAAAAAAATTTGAAAAAAGAAGTTTAGTTAGAACAAAACTTATACATGAATGTTTTACAGTCTACATTGTTTTTTTTTTCAAGAAACATGTATTGCAAAATACAATATGATAATTTTTAATATTTTATATTATTTACGGGCTGTTTCACCACCTCTGGATAAAGTGCCGGATAGCCAATCAAACACAAATCTAACGAATAAAACGAAAAATGCGTTTCACGACTCCCTGACAGCGCTATCCTATCAATAAGGGTCTAGATAAGTTATCCGGCGGATAAGTCTTAGATAGTATTAAACTGTCAAAATTTGTTCACATGTGCATTGCCTAGATATATTCCTAGGCAACGCCTGATATATTCCTACCTACGTGCATACATTCATGCAACAAACTCATGAAATTACAATGTTGCCACTGCTATCTGACGGATAACAATCCGTAAGAAATCTGGAGGTGGTGAAACGCTCGCTTCAGTTTATCTTGTAGATAAATTTATCCTAAGGATAGTTATCTAGAACTTTATCCAGAGGTGGTGAAACAGCCCGTTAGTAAGTTTAATGGATATGAATGTGTGGTCTGTGATTTAAAAGTTGATGATTTAATTGGATAATATGTCCATATGAATCAGGGATGTTGCGAATATTCGCATCCGCATCCGCAAATGCGGAGCTTCCGCATGTATTTGGACATCCGCATCCGCAATAATTGATGCGGATGTTCATGCGGATGCGGATGTAAGACAATTTGCGACAAGAAAGAAATGGGGCGGGGCCGGCGAATGGCGCGTGCCGATCGCACTTGACATCAACCAATGGGAACGAAAAAATTGGTGACAAGATCCGACGCATTTTTATTTTTGCAAATAACAAAAAGAAAAAAAATATTTCGCCAAAAAATCTATTATATTATTGTAGCAATAATTTCGTCACATATTTGACAGTGGGGCCTACCAACTAAGATAGTTCCTACATTTTTTCTATAACATCTTAAACATCCGCATCCGCATCCGCGGATGTGAACCTTCAAAAATCCGCATCCGCATTCACATCCGCGGATGTGTAATAATCGACATCCGCAACATCCCTGATATGAATCATTGTTGATTTTGACAGATGAAAATACACAATTATAGGTATGAAATTCTTAGAAATCGCAAGTACAAAAAATATTTATCGTACATGTAACATTTTATCATAATACAAACTATTCATGTTTTGTATAGTAAAGGTATAATATATTTTAATTCATTATTAATTAATTTAAATTTATAAATATTATCATTAAAATATTAAGGCTTCTTTAGTTATCTTTTTAGCATTATAAAAACAAAATCATTTTAAATGACAATACAAACAAATATTTAATAATTGTCTCTGGTAACATTAATTTTTAAATCAACAGTTTATCAATTCCAAAATTACATGAATTGTATAATACATTTTTATTGATTACTCTAAATTACAATTTTGATTGGTAGGTTTATTTATACAAACAATATGACTTAAATAAACACACTTTTGTTTAAATACATTTTTGTTTTATGACATTTGTCACTTTTTGGTTTTAAATGAAAGAAACATAATTTTTTTCGTTCTTTAAATGTATCATATGCAGAATATGAATATTCACGTGAAGAAAAGGTAATTGAGATGATATCACTTAGGTTTGAACATGGAACTGCGCGATAGGCCTGAACAATTGTCGTGACAAAGTGATGTCATTCGCAGTTACTTTATGGTAGCGTTAAACTCAAACTAGATTTACTGATTATGAGAGAGAATTAATATATTATTCTGGAACACAAGCCAAATATCATTTTTTATGTTACAAAAATAATATATTGAAAGTGTAATTTATCAATATCAATGAAATATAATTGATCATATTTATTTTATAATTGAAAACTTTCTACAGTGAGAAGAGAATCAATTCTTAAATAAATAAAAAATATACAAAAATAAATAATTAACTTGGTAACTAATATTATGATACTTAATAAAAATATGTATTAATAACTCATTAAAATTTTTTCTCTTGTAGATTTTTTTCAAAAGATCATAATTTTGGAACTCAGTAATTTCAAAATTACAAAATTTACATTTACAATATGTTTTTTTGTTAATGCCCTCCAATATTAAAACAAATTTATTTATCATAGTTTAAAAACTTTGATTTCTGTTCTACAAATGTGAGATAGAAAAAAATAGTATTTGAGAATCACAGAATTTTATATATCTATATCAATACCATCATGGCATCTCTAACAAGTGGGGTAACCAGCAGATTGACTGCATATAACAAATGTAGAGGTTGTTTTCTTTGTGTCGGTAAAAACAATAAAAATTTCTGAATGGTGGAATATTTCATAGCTAAATTGATTAAACTATAATCAATTGACAATCAAAATTGAAAAGGTATTCATGAATTTTAAGAAATAAAAATAACTGAGCCTATATAAGAAATTAAAATTTGAATGTAGGCGACAACAAATCTGTATTTGGGATATCATCCAATCTAAATATCCCTTCAACTGGTGCTGTTTATAGTATCAAAATAAACCAAAGTACTGCAAAAATTTAACATTTAATGAGCAAATTTAACCAATTTGTACTAAAACACCAGGGTACCTAGACAAATTGCATTTGGCGATCGACTACAAATGAACTTTTCGACAATGTACCATAACATCATATGTACATTGTCGAAAAGTTTGTTTGTAGTCGATCGCCAAATGCAATTCGTCTAGGTAGGTACCCAGGAATTTCATCAAATAAAATAAGTTTTTTTACAAAATATTACCCTATTTTTTCATTGTAATTTTTATGTTGAATTAATGATGGTGGATTAAGTAAACAAAGATTCGCCTATACACAACCCCATATGTGAGATTTTTTTTTATAATGATTAAATTAAAAAGATGTAAAATTGATCAAAGTTAACAAACCAGAACAAACAACTGTAAATAAATAATAATATCAACTGTCTAGTTCCATAACTCATCAAGTAGAAATGCCATAAATAGCAGAAATGTCAGATAGCGCCATTTTTGTAATTTTGGTATATTTATATTATGCTTTGAAAACACAACAGAATGTGAAATATACTATATAATAATCGTACTGTTAAAGATATAGGTTATCTTTGTCCGTTCAATAGTTAAACAATTCAAAATATTTATTGTGGAATTGAAAATAGGTAGATTATTTTTTTTCCCAAAACAAGATATTTAATATATAAAGGGAACCATGTATTTTATAGTTATTTGTTTGTGGAATTGGAAGATTGCCTTTGATTGCATGTATTGTATTACCAATTAAATCTTTTTTTTTGATATGTTGAGTTATGGAAGTTGACAGTCGATATGTTAAAATAAATTGACAAACAGTAAAGATAATAATTATTGACAAAATATATATATAAAGTAAAAGTTGGTACAGTACGACTAAAGTCTAATTTATCTAACATCATACATCTAGTTACACATACAAAATATAGTCACTAATAAACAATAATGATTTTGAACATAACATAATTATAAGTTTTAATACATAATTTATTTATTAAATATTATGGTTTTAATGTATTTTTATACAAATACAATTATAATTATTCAAATATGAACCTCTATAAGGCAGATTTAAATCTTTAGGTCCTTACGAAAGGCACACAATGCCTAGATATATTAAATAATCAATATTTATAAGAAAAGGATGACAAGACTCATAGAAATTATTGTAAGTAGATACAATAAAGATTTGGCCGGATTTTATGCTTAAACAAAGTTTAAACTATTAACTGGCAAAATTTTGGAGTTAGTCATATCAGCAGGCATTTTGTGTAATCCAATCAATATCTATGTATATAATATGTAACTTCTTAGATAACAAATGACACGTAGACACCAAACATTTTTGTAGAAATGTATATTGATATTAATATAGATAATATACATAATCAATATGATGACCATACACCTTTCTACAGAAACATTCAGTTACTAACTACAGTTTGTTATCAAATGAGACCATAGACATAATACATAATGAGACAGTGCACTTCCAAGAAAAACTATGCCATTTTAGGTAAACTAATTCTTGGAAAGTTGTTCATTAATACATGGTTTTACTACATATATCAACTGTAATCACACGTAGTACAACCATGTGTGAGAAAGGGACATTAATCTAATCATCACTATCTCATGTGGTACGATTTATTTTTTCACAGAAATATAGAACTTATCACCATGGCGGAAGGCATATTTTGCTTGTATATAGGTTAAAAGTGCCATCAGATTCCTGTAAAATGTCTATGAATAGACACACAATATGACTACTGACAGTAGAGATACCTATAGCACAATTTTTTCTGCTGGCAACTTATTTGAAATGGCAAATGAAAAAGTTTGTTTTAAAAACAGAATCAAAAATGTATTCTTGTTCCAAATAACATTTTATGATTTATAAACATTTATATTTGAATGTTTGAAAACTTTTCAGTGTCTAAAAACCACATTTATCATACATTTAATTTGGAAACAAAAAATTTAACGAGTGAATAGATTTTTTAATCTGACATAGACAATATATTTCCGTAGTTTACATTTGAAAAAAAGTTGAATATAATAATGATCTCAAGATACTAGCAAATGTAAAATAGGTACATTTAAAAACATACTTTGTCAAATAGGTAGAAATACATTTAGATGAAACAAAATTAGTGCTCAAATTAAGAACAACAATATGAAGTCAAATTTGTATTAAGATAAATAGTTAAGTATGACAAGTTTATTAAAATACTCTTTGATATTTGCGTACAAAATAAAATTATACATTACCCAAATCTTTTAGATTATGTTTTTTATTTTAACATAGGTATGCATACAATATATTTATTTTCTATGATTTTCTAAATCAACTACCACATCAAAATCAGCAGAATAAACAGTCAACAAATAAAAATGAAAATTTTAATATTTTCATCTATTTTTCAATCACAAATTAAATTTTGTGACAACAAATAGAAACATAACCTCAAAATAGATAAAACTTTTGCATCCACATCTACAATATTATGAATACATAAATATATTACTACATTCTTGTTCTCTATGTTTCTTGGTTCTCAATTTACAGTCCAGATTTAGAAGTCTAGTATTTTGAATATAAATTCTACGAAAAATGTCTCCTTATATCAGAATATAAACCGCTAAGATTAGCAAGTGATGGGTAAAAAAATTACAAAATATTACTAATGTTTGTAATGTCTAATTCATTGTTTATATCGATCAATCGCCCACTTCCACATGCCAGCAACTCAAAATTCTAATATTTGAGATATTCAGGAGCAAGTTGAAAACATTACCGCTCAGGAGAAGTAACGGCATCCTTGAGATGGTCACGGATCATTAAACGGTGCCATATTATATTATATAGAATGTCAAACTTTTGAGGTCAACCACAAACAAATATGTGCTTCTAACACAGAATTCCATACAATAAAAATCTATGGCTTCTAATATAAAAATAGTCAATTTTTTCTTATGGTATTGAAAGAAAAATATTTTCTATACATATGACAAGCCAAAATTGATCAAAATTTTGAAAATTTTAGAGTTTTGAATCTATGGAACTAGACTAACAGTATGATTCGAACCATTTCATCCATCTTTATATTGTAAAAGACATTTAACATTTCAAATTCGAGGCACTTGACTCAGTTGCAAAGTGTTCCAATTTTAAAATTGTATTTGTACCTAAAAGGGTAAAAAAACCGTAGATTATTCATAGACAATAAATTGCACATTTCATAGATTTCAAAAAAGCCTCTAATCTAAGAGAAGGCTACATGTTTTTCCTAATATTGGCAGGCATAAACTGGCATAAGAACGGTGACAACATTATAAGGTGCTAATAATTTTTTTTAAACTTTCTAATCAATATTATCAAAAGGCTATAAAAATGTATGTACCTATAATATGTACTTGTATAAAGCTGAAAAACTACATACATAATTGGTCAGGTTTTGGGTAGGTATATATATAGATATATTTATGTATATAATATATTATGAAATTGCGTATGAAATGTTACATACATTAGGATAGTGTAATGTATAATTAATAAATATAATTTTATTTTGGTCATATAAACGACGATTTAAATTGATATTAAAAAATCTAGCATCCGTACTCATATAAAAAATGTATATCCTCAAAATAACACACGTAATTTTTTTTCTTTTGATATTTTTACTAGAATAAACTGCTCATTATGACATAACATTTTTAAAAATGATTCTTAATATCAAATATTAAAATTCACAATAATCTCAATGTCCTAATGAACAGTTTTTTAAGAGCATGCCTAAATAAAAATATTCACACATGCATCACTTTAAATATGTCAACGACAATAGACAATATTTAGATCTGGTTTACTAGCCATGTCTGGTATAAGAATAGAGTTATCTCTGAATAAAACAAAACCTTACATATTAATTAAACGATAATCATTTGTTTTAAGGAGTACATACTCATTTATATAACTGAAAACATTGACAAACAAACTAAGACATTGTACATCTTAAATTCAGCGATGAGGTTTGCCACCCATCCTGAATGTCTTGATTTTATATTGGCACGAAGAGGACAGTTTGCATGTTTCTTACATGCAGTTGGTCTACTGGCTACCCCACTTGTGGGATATGCCGTGATGGTATAGTAGTAGTAGAAAAAAAAAAAAATATTACTTAGCAGACACCTCATTCGCACAACTAACAGACTGTGCAAGCTCCTTTCAGTAGGAAATAAGAAAGGTGTTCTGATGCTTACGAATCGGCTTAGGCTGGTTTGAGTGCACTTTATCCATGGTACATTTACCAATCCCACCAATTCCCATTTCAAACCACTACGTTCAACATCTGTTGAGTATACATGTCAACTAACAGCAACCATCTTAATGGTTGTGTTTGAGGCTGTTGACTATCTTTCATTGATTGTCAACCTGAAACACTAACTGGTGCCACAGAACCATACTGTTCTCCTATTGAGTGGTTAATAAATTATAAACGAGTTTTCGCATTCAACTGGATATTTTCAATTGCCTGAGTGAAGATATTAAGAATATTACTAAATAGGGAAAAAAATTTAGTCAGATATAAATTCGAAACAATGTTGATTTCATTTTGTGAGAGGCTTGTAACTTAACCAGACCAGTTAGAAAAGCAATTATCTCATAGTTGTGTTGAGCACGGGTGCAGATGTGAACCAAAAATTATTTATTACTTTATAAATTTTAATGATTCTTTTTTCATCAAATCCATTATTTTATAAATATGTAAATATTATTATTATCTACTATATTTATTATGATAATGTTTAAAAATATTTATTTCGTTTATATATATAAAAATTATAAATTGGCCATTTATTTTTCATATAATTATATTAAGATAATTGATATATATTTAAACTATAATACCTTGTTCTTTATCCACACATAATGAGAATTTATCAAACTGTATAAAATTGTGCTCTGTCCTAAAAGTTTTTAAAAAATACTATCGCAATTTCGGCTTTAAGCTCGTTATTGGAGTAGACTCGCCAAAAATTGAGAAGGCATTTTTATATACATATACATAATAAATACAAGTAAACGATTAAGTATGTTCTAAATTTAAATGAAGAATTCATTCCGAAACCGTCAAATTTAATTTAAAATTTTCATATTACTATGAAGTTGTCAATAATTGACAGTTACAACATAAAACGAAGATAAATATGTATTTATTTCAAAACATAATAAAATAAAAATATATAATATATTTATTTTAAAATAAAATGTTTAAAGAAATTAACTATACTTAAATTTATTTAATTAACTATTATTAAACAACATATAGGTATTTACAGAAGATTTTAATTTTTTTTAACACATATACGTAATTTGTAAATTTAATGTAAGGTACTTGATATTTTTTTGTTTGTTTTTAAAACAAATCATGGAATTTTTTGATTAAATTTAGTTGACCAAGAGGATATTAACATTTGTGTCCAATTCGTAAAAAAGACCAACGTAGCTCAAAATTTAATTTGAATTTTCGAATATTTAAATTAATCATTTTTATTCAAAACCACACAAATATGGATTGGTTTGGCGCAATTCAACAAGTAATAATTTACACAAAACAAACACAACAAAAAATAAAGATCTTTGGTCAAATAAAACAATATGAAATGTTATTACTTAAAATTAAACTAAATATCACTTTCAAACAATCTACAAAGGACAAATATACGTTTAAATGTATTTAATTTCACATATAAGAACCTCTAGACATACATAAGTTATAGTGAATTTGACGTTGCAGTAATATTTCCATGACAAGTCAACATTTCAGGAAAATATTTCCATGTTGTGTCAATATTTTCATGTCATATTAATATTCCACTGAATATTTCATGTCATGTTAACATTCCAGTAAATATTTCCATGAAATTTAAGGAAAATATTTTCATGTAGTGTCAATATTTTCATGTCATATTAATATTCCACTGAATATTTCATGTCATGTTAACATTCCAGTAAATATTTCCATAAAATTTAAGGAAAAAATTTCCATGCTGTGTCAATATTTTCATGTCATATTAATACTCCACTGAATACTAATTCATGTCATGTTAACATTCCAGTAAATATTTCCATAAAATTTAAGGAAAATATTTCCATGCTGTGTCAATATTTTCATGTCATATTAATACTCCACTGAATACTAATTCATGTCATGTTAACATTCCGGTAAATATTTCCATGAAATTTAAGGAAAATATTTTCATGTCATATTAATATTCCACTGAATATATAATGCAGTAAATATTGTCATGCAAATAGTGACATTTCATTAAATACTTTCATGTCATATTAACAAGGTGGAATAGAATGGAAAAGTGAATAGGCAAAAAGAAGTTTTTTTATCTGGGTTTTTGTTTTAAACTCAAATACAACCTTATACACCTTTCACAGTAAGCTACTAAAAGCTTGTATCGTGAAAGGGGAGTTCGCCGGCATCTGGGATCGAACCGTGCACCTCATGACGAACTCATTCATAATAAATGAATCAAATCATAGAAAATTAATAAACTAATAAATCTGTCCTTTGTGGATAAACAAAATATGATTCAACATAACATGAACTAAGATTTAATATTGATATGTCATAAATTTTATGTATATTATGACATTTAGAAATATTCATAAACAAGGATAAAAATGTTTAGGTTACAGTAACTTATATAATGATTTATTCATATTCAAATTACTTAGTACTCTCTTATATAACAAAATATAATCTTTATTTTATACTTGTATGTTATACATAATGATATTAATATTATATACTTTGTATATATATGCCTTAAAGCTATTGGTATTTCAATATAAAACAATATTTTATTCATGTTGTTAATTGGTTTAAAATATTATCAATGATTACTTCTTAAATAATAATTCATAGAATAAAACAATAATAATAATAATAAATAAAATATCACCTATGACTAAAATGATTTTTGGATATAAATTAATAAGACACATTATATAATATACTTAGATTAAATTTATGTAATTTTATCATTATTTGATAAAATGTAAGATTAAAATAAAATGTGAACCAATAATGCAGACAGGAGTCAAAATAGTAAGCTCAAGAACAGATTGAGATGACAAATAGAATGTTCTAAATTTCTTTCTGGTTCTATCTAAGTCTCAAGGAAGACATCTAAGTATCAAATCTCACAATGGACTATGTTGAGGGTCGTTGTAAAAGAAATGAGAAAACAGGTAAATATGTACAGAGAGCGTTTAATGTGCATTCGTGAACAATTTCTTGATAGTGCTAAAATCAATATAATTATTATTATAACTGACAATAAGACGATTCTTACAAGGATCATTACAGCTGAAGGCCAATGTGATCCCAAAAGAAAACCTTAAACGATATCCAAACGATTACACAACTAAAATATATCCTCGATTTTTCTCATAAATTCTGCATACGTCACGTTAAAGATATCAACTTCTCCAGTCAGACCATTAAACATTTGAATAGCTCCAGTTTGCCATTATGTTTGTTCGGCTTTGAGACTGGTAAAAAATTTGTGATGCCGAGAACGAGAAATAATATTTGAATTTGGAAAGAACAATTTAATTAGGTAGGTACCTAAATCAGAAAACTCTAATAACAATATTTACTTAACAGTTTATTGTAAAAAAATATTTTGTACACAAATGTATTGCCTAGAGACAATTCTTCCAGTTAATCTTAATCAATGCTTGAATTATTATTTTATTAATATTTCAATGACACAAGCCTCTTACAAAAATAGCTTAGATAAAGCGGAATGCACAGGACTATAATTTGCTCAGGAACTGTACTTTGTATAACTAGTATATGAGATTAACTAATTGATGTAGAAAAGCAAATCATTGATATATATTGCATTGTATACGTGTATCGTCGCATTTGTACCCATAATACAAGATTCAGAACTTAGTTGGGGACTAACTTGATTTATATGAATTGTTCATGCATGTTATGTTAAGTAACTCTCAAATAATGGTGAAAAAAGTAGGATTGATTTTTCACCCTTCTAGTTCTTAAGAGTTTGTGGGTACTTGGTGATTATAGTTTGGCATCAAAGTATTCATTATCTTACATTATATCAAATATCCACACGGACACAAACACATATTTAAAATCAAATGAAAACAAGAAAATATCAACTGAGTAATATTTTCATTTCATGAATGATTTTATGATATGGCTGATTTGACTTGAATTCTGGACAAATAAACGATTATAATAAAAATAATATAATGATAATTTAGAAAAACATAATAATCAATTCACTTAGTTTACAATCTGTAACAAAGTCTATATAGCTAAATGAATTGCACAATATAATTTATTAGAAGAGAGATAAGTTCAATCAATCTTTGACTTCTTGGCTGCGACTTCTGCAAGTGTCTCCAAAGCACCCAAGTCCGATGTTGCAGTGGCGTTGTTAGTGTCCATCATTAAAACATCATTGTTATTATTATTGGCTTGCACAATCGCTGGATCAATAACTGAGGTAGACGGAATAACTTTTGTACAATTACTAATAAAAAGAGGTTTAGTTGAGACATTGTTGTTGACATTATCGTTTGTAGATTGTTGGGAATTGACATCTATTCTATTAATGCTTCCTTTTCTTAGCTTCCTCTTTTTACTTCCAATGATTTCAGATTTCTTTTGCTGTGCCAGCATCATCCTACTCTCATGATTAATAATATTTTGATGCTTTCCTCTTGCTGCTTCTATAATTTGGTCCCTACTATGTTCATTATTATTGTATACTTGTGGATAATATTTGTGAATGTTTGACATGTGTGAAGTACGTTTAGTATCGTTACTTTTTGACGAGGTTACATTTCTTCTCTTTGTTTTCATTTCCTTTTTCCTTTCTTGAAACTTCTCGTAGCTTAGAGAAGGTAATGCTTGAATCTTTGCTTCTAAACCAAAATCAGAGGCCGTGTACATTTTGGACGATGGTCCCTCAGAAGGTTCGCCGTGGTCGGATAAGTTATCTTCATAATCAAAGCTGGTTTGACCAGCATCATTAGGTTCATTCTTTATAAGTTTATAGGCACTTGCGTTACACATATTATAATCATCAGGCAAATGAGAATCAGTGGATCTCTCCATCTTGTTCGATGTGACAGTGCTGGAATATTCTGCAATATACGTTCTACTGGGGTTCCCCTCACCTACTCTGCTAAGCTTCATATTCTTCTTGGAAAGATCTTTCTTTTGTCTTTTGCCTTTAAAACCCGCCTCCTGCAAGTATTGTTTATATTTTTTCCCTTTGCAGGATCTCTCAGATGTCTTACTCATGTTGGGATCAATATAAAATATACTCTTTGGTCTATTCTCATTTACTTGAGGATGGTAATACTTCTCTTGAGATTCATCAGACGATAGACTGGATTGATGTTTTAAGTAACTGGATTCTCCAATTTCCCTTTTCGATGATGCATTATGACCTGAATATGTATCGTCGCTATCGTAGTTTCGAAAAGCGTCTTTACCTTCGATTGGTGAATTGGATTTATCATTGGACACAGAGCTATCGTTTGATTTATCTGAGTTCATTTCAAAGCTGCGTGTGGTTTCAGTTAAAGCCTCTTGTAGCCTCTTATCTTCATCACTTAAAGGAGTGCTGGTCTGTGGAGGGATGTCTTCTAAAGCGCTTTGATTGGGAGTTCCACACTTTGTGTATCTGAATGATGAATTTTTTGAAGAGCTGCTGTATTTTGATGATGATTCAGAACTGTTGAATGACATATGTGAGCGGCGGTAGTTAAGATCTTTGTTAGCATCATCTTCACTTTTGATTATGAGACTACTGATGCCTCCCATGTGAGCCTCATCAGCTAGTTTTCCCGGTGTGATCATTGGTTTTTTGCCTTGTTTTACATTGGCATGTTTGTAGGCTGATGTGGAGGGTTTGTCCATGTATTCGTACTTGATGAGATGATTGTTATTGGTGTTTTCTACTTTGACTTCCTGCATATCCAGAGAATGGTAGGCATCATGGTCAGAAGGGATGCCACCAGTGGATGTGTGAGGGATCTTTTGTGCATTATTATTTCTTAAAGGAGGAGCAGGAAGCTTATACCACCTGAATTCAGGGTTGGCCAATAGATAAGCGTCTTTATACTGGAAATGGAAATCAAAATTAATAAGAAATATATAAATTAGATAAGTTTTATATTGATGGTTTAAAGCACAGAAGACATATTATGTCAACATTTGACAGTTTAGAGAAAACAGGATTTCAAAGTTTGAGATTCTCAATTAATTAACTAGTTTCAAATTAATTCAGAAGATGTCCTTGTTGGACATGTGCTTATTAAGAATCAAGAAAGTCAATTTAAATGCATTCTCAAATATCTTATCGCTTATGTGACATCTGTGCACAAAAAATGTTAATTTAAGAAGGTGTGGCATTTGGTTTTAGTTAAATCTTTCGATAATGATATGATGTTGCAACCGATCTTGTACATATATTAACTTATTTTACCTAAATAGTGGATACATGTCTTTTGTTCTTTAAACCATCGATATTATGTTACAACAGTTTTCTGTATAAAGGTATCTGCAGAGCTGAGAGATTCATCTTTATAAGTAAATGTCTTCTAATCAAACATCTTTGACTTTGTATTAAGATGTTTGACTAGAAGCCAACATGTATTGAACCAAGCTTTTATTAGTAAAATTATTAAGCATTAGATGAAACACAAATAGGTGTTGTAAACTGAATTTTCACTTTCTCAGCACGCTGAATGTTTAACACATTAAGATTAAATAATTCAAGATGATTCATTCACATTAATTTAGTTTAAAGAAGTAGACAGAGCTATTTGCCCCCTTTGAAGATTGAACCCAAAAACTCTCGCTTTGAAGTAAGTGTTTAAAACACATATTCATCTATTTGAATTGGTAATGTCTAAGTATGTTTTTGGTAATGTAATGATAAAAGAAAGACCACAATTTGGGTTAGTTGGAAGAGATCGCACCTTTGCGATAAACTCGCCCTCTGTATATTGATTGTATTTAATTTGAATGAACCTATGCCTTCTATGAAATTTGTATGTAATCAATGTACAGTAAAGAATGAATAAATAAATTTATTCCTATTCTTGCATTGACAAAAAAAATCTCCTTTTGCAAATTGTTCTAGGTCTGGGTGTTACATGCATGTATTTGGTGCATTGTATATATGTGGTTCTCATAATACAAGATTCATATATTACTTTGGGACTAGCTCGATCAGTGTGATTTGTCCATATACATAAATATACATTTTTTGCTTCCTTCTTTGGTTAGATGGAAGAAATCACTGTATAGTGATAATCTCGCCACTGCACATCATCACATTTTTTCTTGTGTATATATTACTTTATTTTATTTGTTATATGAATGATGATGTGCAAGAAGAATAAAATAAATAAATAAATAAAATTCCTCATACATGCTTTTCTAGTTAATGCATTCAAAACGTGTCACGGCCACGTCTCCAAGCACCATTCCTCTCAGCTATGTTTACATATCGTCATTGCATATTCTGTTTTTAAAGTGTTTAATCCACAGAAGTTAATTAATTTTCATTCTTTTTATCATCCCAGCTATCCTTCCCCACCTTTCTCTGTTTTTAAAGTGTTTTGCATATTCTGTTTTTAAAGTGTTTAATCCACAGAAGTTAATTAATTTTCATTCTTTTCATCATCCCAGCTATCCTTCCCCACCTTTCTCTATCTCTCAAATTTTTACGACACATTAAAAATACATTTTTTGTTTTCAAATATGAGAAAATGTTACCTCTTTAGCAAGACCTTGGTAGCAGGCCTTTTCATCCTCTCCTATATGGGCCCACCATTCTCCGAGTATTTTGGTGATAGATCTGAAAGATGTATCGATATATCAATATCTAATATATAAAATTCTCGTGTCACGGTGTTTGTTATCATACTCTTCCGAAACGGCTGGACTGATTTTGATGAAATTTTGTGTATTGTCCAAATAAATAAATAAATAAATATGTTTTCTTCCAAGAAGAAATAAAAAAGAAAGCGAAATAGAAAATAAACAAAACTGCTTGGAGAATATGACTCCACGAGAACCAAAGCATGTACTAATATAAGTAAATCAAGTCTCAAAACAATGTCATGCTTCCTAACAGATCACTGAAGACTCACGGAGCACTTACGCAAACTGTAACTTGAAGAAGACTGTACCTGCCGATTATGTGAAGAGAAATAAAAAGACTCTTCGACACCGCTTGGTATAGATAGCAAAACTGTGGAATTTGCAAGAATCAAGACCCAAGGGGAAAAGTGGAATCTCTCCACACTTTGGATCCTCTCAAAATTCTAGGCTTCGTAAGATGTCTGGGATTAGAGGATTCGCTTTAACTGGGCAATAGCAAAACAAGCTAAGTAGGGGGAGTACAATAGATGTAACAGGTTGCAGTGCACAATACAGCCTCTTTAATAAAATAAATCTGTTCTGAAAGTAAAACTGAGATCTGTGGAGTCCCGATCTGTGGAAATGTCAGAACAACGAATAGAAAAAGATTAAAATGAATTAGAAAGTATATTTTCTTTAATAATTTTATCCAGCTGTTGTTACACTAACCTATTCTCCAGGTTGGGATGTTTATCTCTGACGACACTGCGATGTCTCTTGCAGAATATGAGGAAGGCATTCATTGGTCTCCTGGCGTGGTGGGAAGGTTCCGCTTCCTTGCAGGACATGTTGGCTGTTGTCTGCTGTTGTTCTTGTTGCTGCTGCTGTTGTTTTTGCTGTTCTTGCTCCTCTTCCTCTGAATAATTCATCTCTTGGCACTCCGTCATTGTTCATCTATTAATATAACTACACCTTCATATCACTGAAACAAAAAATATACAAATCATAATCAACACAATGTCTTGATCTAAAAAGTCTATGAGTGAGTAGTTGCACTCAAAATTTCATAAATTTCAGCATCAAATATTTAACAAAACGTCTAGATCTGTACCGTCATAGCAAACTTTACAAGTGGGGAAGCCAGCAGACTAGCTGCATGTAATAAAGATGGACAAAAAAGGTAGTGGAGTGGAGACCTCGTGAAGATAAAAGGAGTAGAGGAAGACTTCCAGCATGTTGGTCAGACGACATTAGAAGAATCGCTGATGACTGGTTGCAGAAAGCTCAGGACAGAGATGCTTTGAGACATATGGGGGAGGCCAGCAGTGGACAGGAATAGCTGCATAAGTAAGTAAATAAATGTGGCGCATGAAGTTGAAAGATTCACTTCTTTATCTGTACTTAGATATTATGTAGTTATCAGGGCACGATCTAAAGTGGGGGGGGGGGGCTAGCCCGGGCAATATCCTGAATTGTAAATTTGATTGTCTTATACGTGGGGTTTTACGAAAACCTGCCTTTTACAGAGTATACTCGAAAACTTACAGGAAAGAGTGGGATACCTATGCTAAAGCATGATAAATCGGGGACTCCACGGAGCTTACAGAACTTACACTTCAAATATTTTTTTAAGCTTTCACGCCGTCCAGTATTATTTAGATTTTAGGGTATGCGGCGCGCATCTCCAATGTCTTCTCTCCTTCAAACTTTCAGCCTCAGTGCTGGGGCCATCTTCGTGAATAAAATGCCCTTATTGTCACGGTAATTTGAATTGTGAAAAATGCTTATAGAAGAAAAGACTTCAAAGGAGATTTACAAAGAAAATCCGAAAATATAAATAATGAACAAACTACTACTACTACTATAATTATACCATCACAGCATCTCCTACAAGTGGGGTAGCCAGCGGACTAACCGCATGTGAGTTTTCCTTTCTGTGCCTATAAATGTCAAGACACTCTGAATATATGTGGCGTATCACGTCGCTGAACTGAAGATTATTATTTTTCTAAAAATATCACTCTGCACCGAGACCATAACAGCTTTTGGCCAAGGCGATCTCAGCAGCAAGATGTTAAATGTATTTAAAGCGTGATACTTTACCAATACCTACTGCCTTTTACAGGACACTCGTAAACTTGCAGAAAACAGAGGGAGTATATTTTTGAAAAGTATTTTATTAACAAAACTGTGCTTTTAATGGGTAATAAGTCTTTATAAAATAGCTTGGAGACCTTAACCTTGGAGACTGTAGTGTTGTGACGAATATTCGCAGATTTCAAAGTATTCCCATTCGCAAAAAATATGCGAATATTATTTTGGTAATAAAGTATTGGATATTCGGTAAAAGTACCGGATACTTACCCGGTACATTGTAGAAAAAGGTACTGCAAGAAAATCGAGGAGTTTCGAAATATTTTAAATTCCTATACCATTTTGAAAATTCGGCGACCGGGGGGGGGGGGGGAGTAGAAAATTTTAATGTTTGAGCAATTGTAGAAATTTAAGCAGGTCAATATTCGCTATTCGCATTCGCGAAATCACCTTCAATAGAAAAAAATAGTAAATGTTAACTTTAAAAAAAATCATTATCCTGAGAGTAAACCAAAGTGAATTTGCTCCTTAATTTGTTTTATATTATACCAGCAGGGACTCACAGAAAAGAGTGAGAGGCATTCATTACCGGGTAGGAACTCCATGGAAAAGAGTGAGAGGCATTCATTACCGGGTAGGAACTCCATGGAAAAGAGTGAGAGGCATTCATTACCGGGTAGGAACTCCATGGAAAAGAGTGAGAGGCATTCATTACCGGGTAGGAACTCCATGGAAAAGAGTGAGACGCATTCATTACCGGGTAGGAACTCCATGGAAAAGAACAACAACTTCATTTTATTTCATCTCTGAACGAATACGATGGTTCCTATTAAAAATAATTAGTAGCTGCCTATCATCTGCAGTCAGCAGTAAAATGTTTTACAAACAAAGAAACTACTTATTTGACAATATCGCGATAATAATTACTTATCAATAATAATATTATTATTAATGAATTCATATTAATCTTGTATGATTCACTATTCACTATCTACATATTATAATATAATTATGTAGGTATAACATAGGCGAGGAATGTTCGGACAAGTCAGTGCAGTACGCCGTACCTAACTAATCACATAAATATTTTAGTCAGCTCGGATATACCTAATTATATTGTTTATATTATGTCCTGTATAGACACCGTAATTAGATAAGACAGAGACAAAATAATACACTCTATACAGTCTATACGATGCCTCCTTTGTTGTGATTATTTCTTGTCTTGATTGATTTTACTTTTATGCCTGTCTAATATTTCTAATAATAATAGCTAGATAACTTTTTTTAGATGCGGAAAAACTGTGTGGAAAAACCACTGCAAGAGCCCATTCAAGAATCATAACACCTCCTGAACAATAAGGTTTTTAACCTCGCCTTGAACACCTCCACACTCTCCAGAGTCCGCAAATCATAGGAATTTTTATTCGAACATGTAAAAGACTCACGGAATCTTTTGATTACACCCTTCGATGTCCCTTTAGCCGAGAAAAGCATACACATACAATATGACGACGATAAAATCACTTCCAGATAAAATAGAGCATAAAAATATCAATAAACATAAAACATTTCTTCGTCGTATACAATATTTTAGTTTCTTAACTTGCGATAATTCCCTTGTGCAAAGACGTTTTGTTCTCTCTGTGTGGCCATTTCCCGGGCGAAGCCGGATGGTCTACACTAGCAATTTAACATTATGGCCGAAATGATTCATGTATGTTGTGTACGTATTTTAATTATTTATTTATTTATTTAATCTAAATAAAATATCTATGCGAATTAATATACCTATTATATTATTAGTAATTATAACTATTGCTGATGCTATCAATTTGATCAAACTAACTATTTAATAAGCTCCGAATAGCTCAAAAGCAATACGAAAAAAGTATGTTGCAGATTAAACCGTCTGCAATAAGTCCAGAGATGCCTGGAGAAACACAGGGGAGACTTAAACTCAGTAGTCTAGCTAAGTGTATGAGAACGCAATACTTACTGCACATTGCTAATTATATGACCTTTATAAAACGACATTAAAACAATTTCACAGACGAGTTTTTACTAGAGGAAAAACTTAAGAGGTGAACCTCGGCCCTGTATAAACATTTACTTGATGGAATAAATAAAACATTTGTTTTATTTATTTCATTATGGAATTCTACTACCCAAACACCGACACAGTGCACACATTTACTTGACATAAAGGCAGAAATGATAGAGGTCGACAAAGAGACACCGATATGGACCAACTGAGGAAGGATATATATGAACTGTGGCGCATATGTAGAACTAAAGAGACTAGCTGAAAATAGGGAGGAATGGAGAAGAAAATCCAAACTCGTTGCAGACCAATCCAATGGATTGTTACTCACTATAAATAAGTGAGGATAAAACGTAGTTCTCAGGCTTCTAAATATCAGGGATGAAGTCTAGTTATAAAAATTATTTAAAACAAGGCAAACATAACTAATTCTTCTTCAAGTCGTTTAAGGTTATTTGCGCTATGAAATTTCAGTACACTATTTACAAAAACAATGTCAAATATTTTTTTGCGAGTGACTTACTCCAAAGGAAGAAGAAACTGCGTCCAATATCCACGGCACGGTTTGACTGATTCATGGAGTAGGGGTTACCAAGAAATCTAACGTAGATACCTAGGTACCTAGCTGTGAGGCAGGTAGTGAATACTGAATAGAGCGCTACCTCTTATCAGTAGCATACAATGCAGAAGTGAGCAGATTATAACGTTTAGAGCTGCCGGAGTTACTGCCCAGTAATTACTACCATTAATTAGGTAACTTTCAAACAATGAAACATTTGTTGCATACCAATTTTATTATCTTTGTTTCGTCAATACGCTTATATTGATTATGCTTTTATTTAAGACGCAAGTTATAATCTAAATCTGTAGGTAGGGTGTACCCTAACCTAGGATCATAATGACTCGTGCTTAATACGATACCAGTGGGCAAAAGATAAGACCAAACGTAATATAAGACGATAAAAAACAAACAACAACAAATAAAAGATAAAGAGAAAAACAATCGCCCTTTTGGGATAAACTTATCAAGTGTATAATATTATTCTATTAAATAATCTAACTGTTTTTCCAACACAATCATTAAATTAAGGACATAATTGATTCCTATAGTTACAATTGAATACCTATGATTTTAGAATGCGTAAACGAAAACGAAAAGATAAAAGTTATTGACATTGTTGATTAAGTCTTCAAGCTAAAATTGCCAATGAGCTGGTCACACGACAAGATAAGAGAATGGAAGATGCACATTTATAGTCCTAGAATGGATACTATGGGAGGTCAATGGAAGCGTAGTAAGGCAAAACAATTGACTAGATGACATTGTCCAAGTAATGGAGAAACAGTGGGTTCGGGTTGTACTAAACTGAAAATTGTGAACAGTTTTGAAGTGGCCGATATTCAGAAATGATGAAGATCATGTCGTATGGTAATTGGAAACTTATCGACGGTGCTAGTTTCATTGTATAAAAACAACTTTACTCTCCGAGTGACTGAAGACAAAGCAACATTAATAAATATAACGATTGTTTACGGAATCGAACAAATTGTGTTCGAACACAATAGACGTAACGAGTGTCCGTATATGTAGATTAATTATTATTGAAAACCAAGACAACATTTTAACAATCAAGATATTGAAATTATCCGTATGAAAATAGAGTTCAGATTATCCCAATCATTGCCCAGAAACCGGGGCTTATACGAAAGAGAGAAAAATTGAGAATAATCAACCATAGTTAAAACATTACTTCTAATAAAAATGTGCAAAAAGTACGAGTATTTTAAAGAGATAGAGAGAGAAAGAACTCACCTCTATCGAAGCTGTAATCACAATGAAGATTTTTATTATAAGATGAAGTAATAATACCTTGTATCTCGTAAAATATTATAATAAACACCAGATAATGTAAGTTTAGGTAGATCTTTGTCTAGGCATTATGAAAAAGGATGTGGATGTATGTGACACCGCACAGTAAACCGAAAAAAAACTACTTAAAAGATTTTTCATAATTTTGATTAAGTATTTATAATATAAAGGATAATTTAACACGACTGGATTACAAACTCCATGAGTTTGAAAAAATACTTTTTGCCAAGAATTATAGAAATATAGCACCAAACGACCAAAAAACAAAATTTCGCTTCTTAAAATAAGCCTTGAAAATATCTATTTTATATTCTGGGGCACATTCCACATTTTAGAAAATTACAATGTTTATGAAAAAACTTCCAAATATTGAATTATATTTCTCACGTAATGTCTACTGAACTTTGAATTAACAAACATAGGAATCAATATCATTTAATAATAATGGTTTTAGAGATTCGTCATCTTAAGTTAAGAATGATAAGTCCTATAATGTCCAGAGTCTGTAAAATATCAAAAAGGGACATGTGAATTCATAAATGTTTTGACATTTCCAGAATAAACTGCTTATAATGACATCATAACCATTTTATAAAGTGATTCTTAGTATCAAATATTAAAATTCAATACTTAAAGAATAATATCACATGCCAATAGAAAGTCCAAACTACAATTTTAATTTCATTAATTGTATCGGCATTTACTTTGTAACACTTCATTTTAAATTATCAAATAAAATAAAATAAATATTTATTATTTTTGTTTCGTGTTACTGTTGAGTAAGACTAACGCACGACCGGTTTCGCGGACTCCGAGTTCGCATCATCAGGTGCTGATCTATACTGAATTAAAACAAAACAAATACAAAAGTTCGTTAGGGTTTACAGTGAGGGTG